>CM062819.1:167522348-168122348 GCA_031772625.1 Pinus tabuliformis
GCTTATGAATCTACAGGATTTTCTACATGGTATCAAAGTTGAGAACAGTATACTAGAGGAGATTTCAAAGTTTTGAGTTTTGGGTTACAAGTGAAATTCAAATTTGCAATACATACTTCAGGATCGGCAAATGGTGTCCTACAGTTTGTGGCTCGAGTATGCCTTCGAAAGAAGCTCAAATTTTATAGCCTGGAGGTTCAGGATGGAGGATATGCTAGAAGATAAAGGCTTGAAGTAATTAATTGATCAAGAAATCCTAAGCCGGTAGCATTAGATGCACAGAACTTGGCCGAATGGAAGAAGTGTGTGGCAAAGACGAGGTAGATAAGCCTTGAGGGAGTTTGAGACCACATTGTCTCAAGTCTCCATAGAAAGGAAACACCATACACTATGTGGAAAACATTTACGGTCTTGTATCAAAACAACAGTGACCAAAGGAAATTGGCACTAAGCGACAAACTTCGAAAAATCAAAATGGAGAAAGGCAAGACTATTTCCAAATACTTGACCAAGCTCACTCAATGTCGTGATGAACTTGGAAGTGTTGGAATCACGATTGTTGAGGAATATATGGTGAGTATTTCTCTTCTAGGACTCCCAAAGAGTTGGCATAGTTATCAGGACTCTATCAATGGTCGGGAAAAGCTACCAAATTGGGAACGACTGTGGTCATATTTGATGCAGGAGGAACACCAGGGATGGCTCTTCATCAAAGACTAATGATGAAGAGAACTATGCCTTAGCGATTAAGGCGAGGAAGGGGAAAGGGAAATCTTCCTATTCCAAATCAGATTCTTATCATGGAGGCATGAAGAAAGACATGACGAAACTTAAATTCTTTCATTGTCATGAGCTAGTCCATTTTGATACAAAAATTCCAAGAAGAAGTCCTCAGGAGGAGCAACAGGTGAGGCTTTGGCCTCTCAATTTGAATTGGACTTTTCCCTCATTGCATGCATGGTGTCATCAATGATGGGAAGTGTATGGTACTTAGACAATGGAGCTTCATTCCAAATGACTAGCGACAAAGAGTTATTCAGTTACCTGAAGGAGAAAGATCTCTAGATGCATATCGATATGGGTGACGATGGGAAGTATAATGTTACTGGATTGGGCATAGTTACTTTCAGAGGGAGCATGGGGCTCCAATCACCTCGAAGAATTTTATGTATGTGCCCAGGCTAAAGACAAACTTGGCATCCATTATCATGCTTGAGGATAGAGGTTTTGATGTGATCTTCTCGAAAGGAAAGGCATTCCTTCGACACATAGCCATGAGTCAAGTAAAGAAGATAGGGATTCGGGTGAAGAATCTCTATACGTTGGAGGTAGAGGAGTGTGTTTCTTTGAGCTAAAAAGACTAAAAGGGTGTAGAGCCAAGACGTTGGCAAGTTGTGGCACAGGCAATTGGGCCACTTGCATCATGGGGCTTTGAATATATTGCAATAGATCTCTATCAGTCTTCCCAAAGGTATGCTTGAGCAAGTTGACACATGAAATGGGTGTATTTTTGGAAAATACACCAAGTCTTCCCTTCACAACAAAGACAATCGAGCAGAGGCTATTCTAGAGAGAGTCCATTCAGATTTGTGTGGACCATTCTCGACAGCATCCACGGCCAAACACATGTATTATCTTATATTTGTTGATGACGATTCTCATAAATGCTGGATATTTTTCATGTAGAAAAAGGATCAAACCTTCACAAAGTTGTGTGAGTTTAAATCATTGGTGGAGAAAGAGTCAGGAAAGAAGGTTAAATCTTTACGGAGTGATAACGGTGGTGAGTATGGCTCAAATGAGTTTAAGAACTTTTGTGCAGAAGAAGAGATTAAATGGGAGTTGACAAGACCCTATAACCCTCAGCAGAATGGGTTGGCTGAGAGCAAGAAGATAAGCATAGTAGGGGCAGTGAGAGAAATGTTGCATGATCAGGGCCTACCACTACACTTTTGGTCTGAGGCATGAAACACATCGGTTTATGTTCAGAATCATAGCCCACATCAAACACTTCAAATGAAGACACCAGAGGAGCTTATTCCGATAAGAGGCTAGATATTGGTCACTTCAGGATTTTTGGGTCATTGGTATATTTCCATGTGACCAACGATCCACAAAAGAAGCTTGAGCTAATAGTAGAGTTGTGGATATTTGTGGGGTAAACTGATATACCTCACAACTATTGGTTGTACTTGCTAACCAGTAGGATGACAATGGTTCACAGGGATGCCAAATTTGATGAGGAGAAGACCATGTGAGTTTCCCTTTAGAGGGAGCTTGAGCTACATGCAGATGAGGATATTTTAGCTCCTAAGGTTGAGGAGCCTCAGATTGATGTGGAGTAGCCACATGTAGAGGATCCGGGAGTGAAGGCATCCACTCAAACAAAGCCTTCAAGAGAGGGAAGAAAGCACACCAAAGAGGCTGACAGATTATTGGATATGCATAGGAGAATGTGGGAGCACCCACTTCTCAGTGCAGGCAGAGGAGGTCACCTGAGAGATACACTGGATACATGGCTCTTATGGGATATTTTTTTGTGATAGAGACATCTTCCTTTAAGGAAGCAGTGCAACAGTTGGTTTGGGTTGATGCCATAGTGGAGAAGTATGACTCCATAATTCGTAACAGTGTTTGGGATGTGGTCCTGAGACCGAATAACCAATTAGTGGTGAGCTCCTGTTGGCTTTACAAGGTAAAGAAAGCTGCAGATGGTAGTGTGGAGAAGCATAAGGCTAGATTTGTGGCTCATGGCTTCTCACAGGTAGAGGGGTTTGACTATGATGAGATCTTTTCTCTTGTTGCAAGGTACTCATCAATCCGATCTATATTGGCACTATCTGCACAAATGGGTTGGAAGATACATCATATGGATGTGAAGACAACCTTCATTAATGGCATGATTGAGGAAGAGGTGTATATAGAGAAGCCTAAAGGTTTTGAAACTTTTGACCATGAGTTGTATGTCTGCCGACTCAAGAGAGCATTGTATGGGTTGAAGCAAGCACCTTGTGCTTGGTACACAAGGACAGATATCTACTCCACTGAGTTGGGCTTCACGAAGAGTGAAGTGGATGTGAACCTGTACCACATAGTGGTGGAAGGTAAGTCGTTGATCATTGTACTTTATATTGATGATCTCATACTGACATGTGATGATCATCTAATCAAATATTACAAGGAGGACCTTTCAAGAGAGTTTGAGTTGAAGGACATGGGGCTCATGCATTACTTTCCTAGCATGGAGGTATGGCATGGAGATGGGGAGTTTTTTGTCTCTCAGGGAAAGTATGCCAATGAGATACTCAGGAGATTTTGCATGGAGAGAGGTAAACCCATGGAGACTTCTCTAACAGGTAACTGGAGGAAGGAGGATGCTACTTTAGGGAAATAGTGGAAGCTATTGTTTACATGCAGCTTGTGGGTTCACTCATGTACTTGGTGAATACACACCAGATATGTGCTATGCAGTTAGCCAACTTAGTCAAGCGATGGTTAGGCCTACCAAGATGTATTGGAAGGCAACAAAGCATGTGTTGAGATACCTCAGGGGCATTTCTCAGTATGTATTATGGTACAGGCAGACAAAGGGAGTGAAGCTTCAAGGCTTCACTAATGCAGATTCGGAAGGAAGTCCATCCGATAGGGAGAGCACATTAGGAGGGATCTTCAGTATTGGGTCAACGACTGTTAGGTCCCTATAATACTAGGATTACCCCATTACTATTGTAGTTGTATCCCTTATTAATATTGTTGAGCCCCTATTGTCCCCATATTTTTATTATTGTGCCCCATAGAATCCCTCTATTGTTATTTTTATAGCTTTATATTATTATTGTTAGGTCGGCTGGGTTATATTGTGACTCCCTAGACTCCTATATATAGAAAGGAGGTTTTGTCATTTGAATCATCCAAGAATTGTTCATTTGTGTAATGTAAAGGAGGTTGCCCCCTCGAAGAGGCTGAATTCTAAGGTGTTGATCTCTCTTTTCTATATTTTTGTGAGCTGGTTTCATAATATTTTGTATCATAGCTTTGGATTCTAGGGTTTCACTGCTTCAAATAGGTCATCGTGGCATTTTCGCTATAATTTTTTTCTGCGACGTTTCATAAGTGGAAAGAAAAACCCATTTGAGACGAAATCGCACTGAACCTCAAGTCTGAATTTCAAAGCTTTTCGCTATATTTGCAGAGATATGATCTGAGGAAGTTGGTCTTTTAAAGACTCCTGAATTACATTCCAAACAGGTTACCTGGGGAAAATCGTCAAAACTTTCTCTCTGAGCATCGGATTGAAATTTTGTAAGAAGTTACAGAAAGAGGACAGACTGTAGTTTCTTGTATATATTTTTCAGTGCCATAGGTTGAAACATTGACACGTGGCACTTCATACAAGTTCGCTCTTCTAGAAAGGTCTATAATCAGGTCATCTTGGGAGATTGTGCATAACTCTTTCTTGGAGAATCTAATTTGGATCAGATTGGTGGCATTGGAAAGAGGACGCAGAGGGCTACTACAGGTCACAATTTTAGAACTGGATAATCCGAAATTACAGAGATACATCAGATTCAATATCAAGCTCCTACAAAGTGAAAAAAATGTGTGTATTTTTATTTTTATTTTTCTTAAGCTTGGTTTGAAAAATTAGTTTGAAGGAATTCAAAGGGCATAGTAAAGCATTATTATTGGTAATTGATGCCCCGAGGAAAGAAAATGAAAACACCTAGTCAGCAACCTGAAAGCTCTAGCATGACTCATGAAGAAGAGGAAGAAATGCAACATGATATATCAAAATTACAAGACCAAGTGCAACAAGTGTCACTTGCACAAAAAGTAACAGAATCTAAGATGAAAGATGTAGAAGCTAAGATGGATGGTTTAAAGAAAGGTGTAGAAGCTAAGATGGATTGTTTAAAGAAAGGTGTAGAAGCTAAGATAGATGGCATGGAAGCTAAAATGAATGACATGGATGCTAAAATGGATGGCATGGATGATAAGATGGAAGAATTGAAGATAAATATGAATAAGTTGTTACAAGAAATGGTCACTAATGGTGAAAGGGTAGTAAAGGAAACTCATGATGAGAACAAAAAAAATGTTAATCATGATTCCATAGACTCTAATGTTGGATCGAAGACCCACCATATTCCAAAAATCGATATGAGGAAGTTTGATGGCAAGGATCCCGCAACATGGATATTACAGATGGAGCAATTTTTCGATCTCAATAATGTGCAAAACACACAAAAGGTACGTATTGCAACTTTATATTTGGAACCAAATCAGTTTGTATGGTATCAATGGCTTTGCTCTCGTAAACAAATTATCACTTGGGCAATTTTTACGGAAGAATTGACAGCACATTATGAGGATACAAAAAGCAACACTTTTTTTAGCCAATTGATAAGTCTCAAACAAAAGGGTTCAATAATGGAGCATATTGAGGAGTTCCAAAAATTGAACATAAGGGTAAAAAACTATTCCAGAGGAGCATAGGATTGATGTGTTCATAGGGACTTTAAAGGATAATATCCAACATGATGTTCGCCTTTGGGAACTGATTCATTAGAGAAGGCATTCAGGTTAGCAAGAAAAATGGAAAGCAAAATTATGGCAACCAGGAAGCATACCACTCACAACTATAAAGATGGAAGTGTTGTTACCCCTAGCCTTCCACAACCTATAAGGTTGACACCACAACAATTGAAGAAAAAAGAGCAAAAGGGCTTTGTTACAGTTGTGATAGCAAATACACTAAAGGTCATAAGTGTGCTGAGAAGAAATTATTCTACATAGATTGTGAAGAGGAAGAAGAAAAGTAGCAAGAAAGGTCAAAGGAAGAGGATATAATCCAAGAACAAAGCCTAGATAAAGAAGAAATGAATCCGACCATATCTTGTAATGCATTGGCTGGAATTACCACTCCTCAAACCATCAAGATAGAAGGACAAATCAAGAAGAAAAAGGTAATAGTGTTGATTGATTCAGGAAGTACCCACAATTTTATTCATTGTAAGGTAGCAAAAGAATTGAATTGCTTCCTATATCCAGCACCATAGTGTCAAGTGATGATTGCAAATGGAGGAATGATAAATTGCTCTGGAAAGTGCCATAATATCAAGCTATCCATGGGAGAATATGTATTGACTAGCCCAATGCTTTCCATTCCAATGGGAGGTGCTGATGTTGTACTAGGAGTCTAATGGCTACAATCCTTGGGTACAATAGCTTTTAATTTTCAAGAAATTTTCATGAAATTTTCTGCCGAAGGAAAGGAAGTTGAATTAAGGGGTATTGCAGGGAAACTGGGAAAGATAATCAGCTCTAACGGTATGACAAAGCTTCTAAAAAAGGAACAAAGAGGTGTAATTGCTCAATTATGTTTGCTAGATGTTTCCACATTGGAATCATCTATTTCTCTAGATCTCCAAAAAGTCTTGGACAATCATTCCAAGGTATTTGAGACTCCCAAAGGTCTCCCACCTATTCGGGATCATGATCATGTTATTCATCTGATTCCAGGAAGTGTTCCTCCAAACATCAGGCCGTACAAATATCCCTATGCCCAAAAGAGTGAAATTGAACGTATGGTTGTAGAAATGCTAGAGGCTGGTATAATTCAACCTAGTCAAAGTTCTTTCTCTGCACCAGTAGTATTGGTGCACAAGAAGGATGGATCATGGCGCATGTGTCCAGATTATAGGGAGCTCAACAAGCTCACTATTAAAGATAAGTTTCCCATTCCTGTCATTGATGAATTACTGGATGAATTGCATGGATCAATTTACTTCACCAAGTTGGATCTTTGTTCAGGATATCATCAAATCAGAATGAAGACTGAAGACATTCCGAAAACAGCATTTAGAACTCATGAGGGTCATTATGAATTTTTGGTCATGCCTTTTGGCCTTACCAATGCACCTTCTACATTTCAAGGTTTGATGAATTCCATTTTCAAACCCTTCCTTAGAAAATTTGTGTTAGTATTTTTTGATGATATACTAATCTACAGCAAGTCTTGGAAGGATCATGTTGAACATGTTGACAGGGTGCTACAACTATTGGAGGAGAAACAATTATATGCAAAAAGATCCAAATGTTTCTTTGGAGTACAAGAGGTGGAATATCTGGGTCATATTGTATCTCATGAAGGAGTTAAGGTAGACCCTAGCAAAATTAAAGCCATTAAGGAATGGAAAATCCCCACATCCATAAAGCATCTGCGAGGATTTCTGGGGTTGACAGGGTATTATCGCAAGTTTGTGAAGAATTATGGGAGAATAGCAGCACCTCTAACAACATTATTGAAGAAAGATGCATTTTCATGGACTCCAGAAGCAACAAAGGCCTTCGAACATCTTAAAGAGGCAATGTGCCAAGCACTAGTCTTAGCTACACCGGACTTCACAAAAACCTTTATTGTGGAATGTAATGCTTTAGGAAATGGAATTGGTGCTGTTTTAATGCAAGATGAAAGACCCATTGCTTTTGAAAGTCGTCCAATCAAGGGAAAGTTTTTACACAAAGCTATTTATGAGAAGGAAATGTTGGCAATACTACATGCACTTAAGAAATGGCGACCCTACCTAATGGGAAGACACTTCAAGGTAAAAATGGATCATGATAGCCTTAAATACTTTTTAGAACAAAGATTATCCTCTGAAGAGCAACAAAAGTGGGTCACAAAGATGTTGGGTTATGACTTTGAAATCATCTACAAAAAAGGGAAGCAAAATGTGGTGGCAGATGCACTCTCAAGAAAGGATGAGGATGTGGAAGCATTGTTGTGCGCCATTTCTATTATCCAACCAGATTGGATAAACGAAGCAAGGGAGGAATGGAAGAATGATGAAGAATTATGGGCACTTATTCGAAAGTTACAACAAGATTCCAGTACATCTGATACATTTAGCTGGAAAAATGATTCGTTATGGTACAAAGATCGCTTATACCTATGTAAGAATTCGCAACTCAAAAAAAAAATTCTTATGGAATTGCACACTTCTCCCTTAGGAGGGCACTCAGGATTTTTAAAAACTTACCACAAGGTTAAGAAGGAATTTTTTTGGATGGCCTTAAATCATATATTCAAAAGTTTGTGGCAGAATGTTTGGTTTGCCAACAAAATAAAGTTGAAACAATTAAGACCCCAGGTCTATTACAACCTTTATCCATTCCAAGCCAACGTTGGGAGGAGGTTTCAATGGATTTTATCACAGGTTTACCCAAGTCTGAGGGAAAGAGTGTCATCATGGTGATAGTTGACAAACTTACCAAGTATGCACACTTTTGTGCATTATCACATCCATTTAAAGCCAGTACAGTTTCTACTACATTTATGGAAACAATCAAAAGCTACATGGAAACCCAAAGATTATTGTAAGTGACAGAGATCCCATTTTCACTGGAAATTTTTGGATATAATTATTTTCTTGTCTTGGTACTGAGTTAGCTCATAGCTCATCTTATCATCCTCAATTTGATGGGCAAACTGAGATAGTAAACAAATGTTTGGAAGGATATCTTCGTTGCTTTGTATCTGATAAATAGACACAATGGGTCAAATGGTTGCCTCTGGCTGAATGGTGCTATAACACTTCCTTCCATACAGCAACAAAAATGACCCCATTTATGGCACTTTATGGATATCAGCCACCATCCATCACATCATATTTAAGAGAAAATTCTAAGTTTCAAGCAGTGGAACATCACATCGAACATCAACAACAAGTCCTCCAACTCTTAAAGGATAACCTCGTGTTGGCACAGAATAGAATGAAACAACAAGCAGATCAACATCACAGCGAAAGAAGTTTTGATGTAGGTGATTGGGTATTCCTATGGCTACAACCATATAAACAAATGTCCCTCAAGCAAGATAAGAAGGATAATAAATTATCACCAATGAATTATGGTTCGTACAAGGTGTTGCAAAATATTGGTACTATGGCATACAAATTGGAGCTTCCTACAGCTTCTCGAGTGCACCCAGTTTTCCATGTTTCATGTTTAAAGAAGGTTATAGGTGACAAGCTCCCAGTTCAAACAATATTGCCAGAACTTGATGAGGAAGGAAAAATTATATTGGAACTAGAAGCAGTCACAGAAACAAGAACTCGACAGCTACAAAATCGATCAATTTCGGAGTATCTCATCAAGTGGAAGAACTTATCCATTGAAGATTCCACATGGGAGGATGAGAATTTTATACAGAAGCATCCAGAACTACTCAAGTGTTGAGGACAACACTTTTTTGAAGGAGAGGGGCATGTTAGGTCCCTATAATACTAGGATTACCCCATTACTATTGTAGTTGTATCCCTTATTAATATTGTTGAGCCCCTATTGTCCCCATATTTTTATTACTGTGCCCCATAGAATCCCTCTATTGTTATTTTTGTGGCTTTATATTATTATTGTTAGGTCGACTGGGTTATATTGTGACTCCATAGACTCCTATATATAGAAAGGAGGTTTTGTCATTTGAATCATCCAAGAATTGTTCATTTGTGTAATGTAAAGGATGTTGCCCCCTCGAAGAGGCTGAATTCTAAGGCGTTGATCTCTCTTTTCTATCTTTTTGTGAGCTGGTTTCATAACAACGACAGTTTCTTGGTACAACGAGAAACAAAGATCGGTTTCACTCAGTTTGGTAGTGGTGGAGTACATGGCTACAAGTCAGGCAACATGTGAGGCCATCTGGATGAGGAAGATCCTAGTTGGTTTGTTTGGTCAACAGATGAATCCAACTGTGATTTACTACAATAATCAGAGTTGTATCAAACTCTTTAAAAATCCAGTTTTTCATGATCAGTCCAAGAATATTGATATCTAATCATCTAAGAGATTGTGTATTGAGATGTATTTTGTTGTTAGAGTACATTCCCATGGAGGAGCAAGATGCTGACATTTTGACAAAGGCATTGTCAAGATGTAAATTTGAGTTTCACAGAGACAGGATCGGGGTAGCTAATAATCCCTTTCTTGTTGAGAGGGAGTGTTGAGAAATGACAACAAGAAATTCTTGTTTAATTTTTCCTTGAATTAAACTGAGAATTAAAATCAAATTCGATTCTCATAGCAACTTGTAAATAGTTAATTAAGCTTAATTAACTTAATTATCTTAGGAATTTTGATTTCGAAGTCTTTCTGAAGTCATGTATAGCTTCTCCCTATTTTATAGGGGTCAAGGATGAGTTAAGTATGAGTTGTAATTAGATAACTCAGTTTAATGAGTTAAGTTTTTTTAAATTAGTTCTAAACTGTTTGAGGAACTAATAGGGAGTTAATAGTTAGTTGGTGCACTAATGCATTAACTAGTGCTACTTCAATTAACTGAAGATTCCCTCATCATAAACTCTTGCATGTCGATTTTTAGAAAGACCCAGTTGAGACTACAATGCAGAGACAATGTATTATCAGTTGTATGATTTACTGAGTTGTATATATCATGCATGTAATCAGGAATTGAACCTTGAAGGGATTGTGCAGTTTTGGATGCACTGACCTCCCATTAATATGGGTTGATCAGCCATAGGAATTGCACAAGGAAATAGGGACTTGGAGAGCTACAAAATTGGCTAAGTGTTGGCCAAGAGTTTTCTTGTGAGTTGGAGATTGATTTTACTGAGTGTTGGGATTGTTCTTGTGAGAACAAGCATTGTATTATCATCTTGGATTTCTAATATATGCAATACAGATAGTGGGGTTTTGAGTTGTGGCTTTCCCTGGATATTTATTGTGTTATGTGTATTTGATTATCTTCCTCTTGTCGGTTATTGTTTTCATCGATCTATTGGCTTCCATTGAATGAAAGTAGAAGTAGATTCTTGTCTTTTGCTTTATTACATTGCATAAGCTTGTGAATCTACAATATTTTCTACAATTGAAATGAGTGTCCTCTTAATAACATAGAAATATGTGCACTTTCTGAGGAACAACATCCTACTGATAAATGTCCCTTGTTAGGTTTGAAGATTATCTACTGAGTGGAAGTAAGCATGGAATCAGTATGCTTCATTAACCAAAACAGGTAAACAAAAATTAAACCTTATCAATAAGGTATGGGTTATAACCCTTCATAATATTTTAATAATTACCATGCATAATTTCAAACTCAACCTTGGCACCTAATCTTAGAAATTGAAATGGTTATTGGCTATACCCATTTTTGGCCATCTTTAGCTGCCTACTCCATCTCCATGCTTCCATCACTATGGGTGGATGACTACCTAACTACCCAGTCTCATTCATTAACTAATTTTAGGTAAATGGGAAGAAAGGAAATACTATCAAATTCAAAATTTGGTATTTTGGAAATATATGTTTTTTACTATCACTATTTTCTTATTATACAAGGCAATTTTCCAACCCCATCATTGGTTCTTGCATGTGGTATTATGAATACTACTAATGCTCCACCATTTATTTAGTAAGTTGATGAATTTTTATTACTTACTGAAACACTCAAAACCACCACAATGTCTACACTATAATTTTCAACAACACTAGGTCATAATTACAATCATAGAATGGGAGAAAACATGGTGTTACATTTATAAATTCTTATAAATGTACTTAATGAAAATCCTAGATGTTGGATGGTCCATATGGTGGAACCTGCAGTGTGTGAATGCATAGCCATTGGAATAATGAAATTATGGTTACAAAGGATCCAAAAGTCTAGAAAAAAGTGTATGGCCAATATTTTGGAAAGCCCATATCTAGATGCCATTGCAATGAACCATGTGGAGGATTACATGGAGTCCACAAGCACACTCTTAAGCCTTTTGGCAAGAAAATAAGTGATGTTCCATGCTAACATGTCAAGCTAATGTAGAATAACAAGGAAGTTTAGGTGACATGTCATAGTGGTGTTTATGGTTGACATAGTATGACGATGTGGTGTTGTAGTGAAAATGATTCAATGTGATGATAGATGTGTCACCTATCATCACAAGTGATGTGGAATATGAAAGTTATGTTTTTGTGAAATTAAATTTTTTGGGTTTGTTCAGATTTGCATTGATCTAGAGGAATCCATAAAAATTAATAATGAGAGGGGGTTTGACTCAAATTGGCAGATAACGACATGGCAAGGTGATAACATGGATACAAGTCATAGAAGTTTGGAGGTGGAGGCCCAAGTGGTATGCACCATGGAGATGATGTGGGTTAGCAATTATTTGGATAGAAAAAATATAGAAGTATAACTTTCTATAAAAATGGAAATTTGGAGTTTTCCCACACCCATATATTGACCATTGACTAAGTGGAAATCTAAGAGATTTGGAAAAGCCACTAGAGTGAGAAATGAAATCCAGGATCTAGATGTATGTAGAAGGTTGAAAATTCATATTAGTGTAGATCTATAACTTTCTAAATGGGATATTAAGAACTTTCTCAGATCTGGATGCAAGTGGATAGTAGGGAAAATTTTAAGGATGGAAAATTATCTTGAAGTTTAGCAACCTTAGCGAATATTAATAGTCCCATATATCCAAATTTTAAAATGTTTGAGGGAAATTTTGTAAAAAAATGTAGATTTCTAATATTTTTATATTAGACAATATATAATATTGGTGATTTTTAAGGTAAAATAATTTTAGACTATAAAATTTGGGCGAATTTATTTTTAGAAAAATGGAAATTGGCAAATCTTGTTTTTTGAAAAATCATGGAATATTAGCCCACCTGCGAATATTAGCCCCTAAAATTTTCCCTGGTTCACTGGATAGGCTAACATGTCTATCTATAGATGTGGTCATATGCAGTGGTAACATATAGGCAGAGGATTGCTAGATGTCAGCCACATATTGCTAACGCAACACTGCATGATGATGTCATGGGGATAAATGACTACCATGTATCTGCCATGTGGAAATGGTACAAATGTTGAGTGTGAATTTAAGAAAGGTAATCCTTTAGAGGGCCATAATTTTGGATTCAGAAGTCAAATTTGATGAAATTTATATCTTGGAAAGCCTTAAGTGAAGAAAAGATGATGGTGATCTTAAGAAATATATTTAAGGTGGTTGAAGGAAGAGAAATTTTGATAACTCCATCGTCATAAAGTAGCCTTGGAAGTCAAGTTGGTACATTTCGTATCCTTAAAAAGGCCTTGAGGGCAGTAGGTGTTTTTACATCTTTGAAAGAGGTTGAAAGAGATAAAGGTTCCTTTTGGTTTGAGCATTGCTATGAAAAGGTTGTATGAGAATGCCATTTCCAAGTTTAAGACTAGGATATTTTTTAAGGATTTACTACTTTTCTATATATAGTATTACAAACGACTATTCTGGTTTGAAAATTCATACTTGTAGAATGTAGGTGAATATTCAAATAGAAAACATGCAATTTACAATTAAAATCGGTAATTTTTTGACAAATATCATCCATTTATCATATATACGTAAAAAATAGGTGGATTTGTAACCAAATTGGTAAATATTTTTTTTCAAAAAATGTCCAAAAAATAGCCCATTTGCAAAATTTCGCCCCTAAACTTTTTCTTGCACTATTCCGAAGAAATTAATTGCAATATCATAATCAAGAAACTGTGTCCCTTGTCCCCTATCCTTTTTGGCATATACATTGATAAGTTAAAAGAGTGTTAGGAGGAAACATGTTTTGGCCCAAATTTCATTGGTATAGTCACCACACTTCCTTTTTATGCTAGTAGTATTGTTCTTTTCGAAAGCAGTGCTTTCAATCTTGGAAAGAAACTATGAATATTCCACGATTTCTATTCCAAGATGGTTATTAATGTTAATGCCAACAAAACAAAAGTTATAATAATTAAGTTGAAAATTTTCACCTATGATACTTTTGTACATTGCAACAAGAACAACTTGGAGGAAGAACCTTCATACAAATATCTTGGAATCAATATCCATCACAAGCTCAACTAAAATTATAGCATTGATAAAATGATTAATGGAGTGTGGAACACTCATTATTGAATTGAAGACAATTGTAAATCAATAGATCTTTGGATATGTGATTAGAAAAGGCTCTTCTTCGAGACTCTAGTAACTCTTTTTTTTTCTATATATATGGATGTGAGATTTAGGGATGCAATATCTCCAAATGAGTCATGAAGAAAAATAGAGTAGAACCAAAAGTAATTTATAACCTATGATCTTAAAATTAAAGGAATACACCCTAACATATCCTCTTCATTGAATCAAGCCTCTCTCCCATTGAGAGCATGACTATGACTAGGCATCTAATGTATAAGAAGTTAAACAAAATGGAGACAAGAGGTTTCCTAGATTTACTTTAAACTTTAGCCAAAAATATAGGGCTCAAGGGAGAATAGCATAAGGATGTTTGATCTTGGGTACACCATAGGGGATAAATGAGAAAATCATTTTGCACAACAAGGACAAGATTAAAAGTATTATTTCCTCAAAATGTAAGGAGAACTTGTCATGTGATAAGGAGATAGAGGGAAGAAAGAAAATAAGATATTATGAAAATGTGATCAACCCAAATCTCTAAAATCATAAGTATCTTTGTATTGACTAATGTAAAGATGAAAATGAACATTGCTAAAATAAGAACAAATTCTCATAGGCTTCATAGTGAAATTTGGTGTTGGTCAATTCCCAAAATCCTTTGAGATGAAAAAGTCAATTAGAGTTAAAGATGAAAATCATTTTATCTTAAATGGTACATTATATACTAATATTAAATCTAAATTTCAAAATATTTGTCACTATACCAATCTTCTTAGACATTTAATTTAATCAGACTATGTTGATATCGAAATACTTACATTAATACTTTTCAAACATAAAAATAAACTTCCAAATAATACCTTACTTTCTGAAAATTGAATAAACCATTTTCAATTTTTTAATTAAAACATTAGTAATATAATATTATCAAACATAAAATACAAAATAACATCATTTTAATTTAAACATTAATAGTGAATATTTTAACCCGCCTACTTATACACATATTTAGTTTAAAAGAAAAATGTCAAATTTAATGTGTATTTTTACCATTATGTGAACACTTCATGAATTTCTATAATGATTGCTAAATGAAAACATCAATAAATAGAAGCAATGGCTATTTACTTTGTATGATTGTTTGAATAAATAGAAGCAATGGCTATTTAATTCGTATGATTGTTACAAGGTCATTTGTTTATCAAATATAATCAAAAAGTTTATAATTTTTTATAATCAAAAAGTTCATAAATTTTTTAAAATCTTTTGTTGAATTATGAAAACAGATAAAGTTCTTGCCATAAAAGTCAAATTTGACGACTAAGTATGTTTTGAAATCAGCTACGAATTTTTGAGGCCCAGCTTTATTTTCACGTTCAAATCGGTCATATTCCACATGGGCGGCGTTGTGGCCAGCCACAAACAATGAATCTCGTTTGCAAACAAAGTTGCTTTCTACACGTGGTGGTGGCATGTCCATGTCAGCATATCTTGCATCCGAAAAATGATTAGATTCTCCCCCTCTACGTCTTCTCTTTTCCAGGGATTCCACATTTTTGTGGTACCAAATTGTTTGCGGCGAAAACGTATCGCCCAGTCATCGTCCATGGATCTTCAAACTGTTTAACCTAGTTTACGTCTTAACATTCTATAATAATGTTTTTAAATATGTTTATTAATTAAATGGTTGGTGTACTCTATTAATATTAATCATTTCTGTGGAAATTAAAAAAATAATTAAAACTAATTAAATTATAAATTTATTTTAAATTAATATTAATTATAAAAAAAATTAATATATAAATTAAATATATATACGATTAAGAAATTATGGAATAAAATTTTTAATTCTGGAGATTCAGCTCTATTATGTTATGGAGATTTTTAATGTATATAGATTCTGTTACTATTGTTCATCAATACTACATAACCAAAAAAAACCATAATTTTATATGACACGTGTTTGATATGACATTTTTTATTAATTAATCTAATTAAAAAAATTAACATAAGTACATTATTGATTTATATAATACTATAAATATTGAGTTGAGGTTTTTGTGATCCATATTAATGTTGAGAAGATTTTTTAGCGAAATCACATCATGATATATTTGTCCACCTCTTTTGAGCCAACAAGTTGAAGACCCAGACCAAGGTAGCAAATTAAATAGAGAGAGCAGATCATCCAACGGCTATATTGGACCAGTAACAACTATATTTGCTCAGGAAATGACTAAGTTTGAACAAGAAACCATACTTGGACGGAGAGATAGTAGGGATAGGGAAATTCAAAAGTTAGTTTGGTTAATTTTATTATTAAATTTAATTGTTTATAAGAGTAAAATAATAATGATTAAATAGAAGAATATAAAATAAAATTATTAAATAAATCAAGAATGTTTATTAAAGGTTCACTTAATTGGTTAGTTAGAGTAAAAATTATTAGATCCTAACATATTTATATTTAAGAGACTACCAGTTCTTTGATTTTTTCTCTATTAAGTTAAAGCCTATTTAATTATTACATTATATTACTAATTAAGTAAATCTTAATTTTAACTTAATATAATTAAGGAGTATAAAATAATATATTTATTAATAATGTTAAAGTTATATAAATATAAATTAATGATATTAATATTAAAGGAAATAATAAGAAAGCTTAAAAAGTTAATTTAATAAGGGTCTAACTAAGATGAAGAGGCAATATCTTAAAAAATATATTATTCTAAGGTTATTAAGGTTATTAGGGTTATATTCGATTAAATTTTTAATTGTTATATTTAATGAAAGTAAACTAAATATTATTACAGTTAAATATTAACTAAATCAAGATTGTTTATTAAAGTCAAACTTAGTCATTTGGTTTGAAAGGCGTGGACAAATATATCATGATGTGATTTCGCCAAAAAATCTTTTTAATACTATAAATATTTTAAAATATTCCACTAAAACTAAATCTCTATTATTCAGATAATAATTATCTATAATAAAACTTCTCCCAAAATAATGAGATCATTGTTATAATTATTTCTTATTTTTTAAATTAATATATTTTTTATATTACACATTAAAATATTAAAATTAGTAAAATTATATTTTTAATTATGTAAATAAATTTAATATATAATAATATTATACATAATTTAATTATGCAATTTAATTCTATAAATTTAATATATTTTTTCAAAATTTAATTAAATTTATGGAAATATTTATAATAAATAAATAAAAAATAAAAATTGAGAAAGTGGCGCTTATAATGCTTTATGCTATTTTCAAAAGCCAGCTACGTAGCAAAAGAAGTCATAGACGCATGAAAAGTTGGAAAAAAATAAAAAAAAGGTTGAAAGTAAGAAAAAAGTAAAGTGATGGTTTCATATCAAGTGATGGTTCAAGATCAGGTGTTGGTCCATTTTTAGGAAGCACTGTCAGATTTGGATGTGTTGAATTCTATATCTCTAGAAAAAAATAAAAGGTTGGAGGGCAGAGGGATATTTGATTAGAAGGTGAGGTGATGGGGCCCATCAAGACTGACCGAAGGCTCATTTCAAGCCCTGCCTTGCCGGGTAATAGAAATTTGCAAATGACCCAAACCTCATTTGAAAGCATATTTTCAAAAGCCAGCTACGTAGCATAAAGGATAGGTTTAATTATCATCAAATACAAATCACCTAGGACAATAGGAATAAGATCACTTTTGCCATGGAATGGGGGTTATGATTGATCAATGCAGCATTCCGTTCCCTCCGATGGTGCATTAAACCCGATGAACCGTAAGAGTAATACAAAAATCAACAACACTTCCTCCTCTGGGGATTCCGGCACAAGCATATTAATACGAAATGTCCACAGTTCTGTGAGTGAAATATTCACTTTAAACGTTTTAGAGGAAATAAATAGTTTTTATTAACTTGTCTAATTTATCATTTTAAATTAATAAAAAAAATTATTAAATAATATTTATTGTGCATGGCTTTTATAATGTATTGAGAGAATGGTAATATTATATAATAAAAAATTTAAAAATATATTTTTAATTATATAATTTATATAATAATCAAAATATTCAAATATTAAAATCAATTTAAATATATAATCTCTTTTATATATAAATATATTTTTTGGGCGTTTCTCCACCTAAGTCTTTTTCTCATATATATATATATATATATATATATATATATATATATAACATATTAAAATGTCGAGTTCTCTGACACACGACTAGTCTTTGAAGCAATCTGCTTTAAAAATACAAAGGAACAATTTTACCTATGTTTCTCTAGTTATTCTTAAAAAAAAAAAAGTAAAGCAACTCTAATGGTTAAGCATTGACTGTCACATACAATATGGACACAATATTCTGGGATATATATGCATAAAAAGCAAAAATCAGCATGACATCTCAGATATCACTCTTACACTGAGGTGCCACACACTTCCTTAACTCATCAAGAGATTGCTCCACTTTCTCAATTAAGGATATCAGTGTTAAGGATGTCTTTGGCCTTTCTTCCTACGAAGGTTTCAACAAAGGCTCATGTTTTGTAGGCAATTCAACATATTTGTCTACATGCTTTGTATTCCCAATCCCTGGGAACCCAGGAACACCAAAAAGAACAGTGTTCAAAGCTTCTGAAACTTTCCCAAGCTCCCATTGCAGCTCCCACTGAAAAGGAAACATTCCCATACAGTTCCAAAGCTTATGGGAACATGGGAACCATTGGAACCGGTTTCCCACTTATTATATTAGTATTATGAAAAGGTATTTTAAAATATTAAATTTATTGCATTAAAGTTACAAGTTCATTAAAATTATAAGTTTATTAAAAATTAATTAACTAAAATTTCAAAATAAACGATTGTAAAGAAGAAAATGTAAAACATTTAATCTATTTCTTAAAAAAAAATGCTTATTTGTTTGTGCAAATTCATTGTTCCTAGTTTTGAATATTTTTATTTCAAAATAAGCCAATGATATATAGCGTGAGTGGTTGAAAGGGTTTAATGATAATCTCTCACTCTGGTTCGAATAGCATGACATGACTATATTGTAATATCCTGCAAATAAAAAGAAGTAAAAACCTGTATTTCAAAATAAATGCGTCTAATTATGACTTATATATAAATACTTTATAATGTAAAGAACCAACATAATTATAATATTTATACATAGATTGAAGGCAATAAATTTAAGAAAAAAAATTTATAAAAAAATAAAATAAAATAAATTATATAAAAGTAAAATTATAGTTACATAACTAATGTGATTTCTTTATAGGAAAAGAAAATATAATTTATAATATATGACATTAATATTAAAATAATAATAAATTTATGTATTTATTTTATATATATTTTATTAATATTAATATATTAAACTAATTTTAATATAGACCACGCCTAGAACTTAAGTAGCTTTAAGCTTTAAAGAGAGTTCATAACTATAAATCATTTTGTGGATTTTTAACGGAATTTTGAAATACCAGTTTTGTTAGCTGCATCTAGTTAGCCTGATTATTGTTGTTCATTATCAGAGTTCTTGAAAAATTACTTATCCATATATCTATGATTTATATTTCATATGCAGTAAGATAAAGTTGATTATTTATTTATTCTATATTTTTTAAGTGATTTTTAAGAGAATTTTATAAATGTATTGTAATTACAAACTTGAATTGTAAAATTTATATATAATTAAAATATTTTTTTCTATGAAATTTATTTTATATATTTAAAAATATATTTTTTTGACTTTATTAAAAACTATTTTACCTAATTTATATTGCAATTATTTACATATATGCACATTTTAAAATCAAATTATTTACATATATTCAAACTTTAAATTGAAATTTATCTTCGTACGCTGTCATATATATGATCGGTTAAGTTATGCGGAGAAAGAGTTATGCCCATTCCTTCGTCGAAACCTTCGTTATTAATTTAGAGTCGCCAACCCGTGGAATCGAATACAAGACAGCTGGTGAAAAAAAAAAATTTAATTTAGTTTAATTTGTTAATTTTATTTTTAAAACTTAAAATTGTGATTTTTCATTTCTTATTAGATTCAGAGAAAAAATATCCAATGTACATTGAATTAAGATCATCTAAATAATTTTTAATTTAAAAAAAAATAAATTCTCCAAGCTCAATTTTAATATAGATTATTTTTAAAAATATTTATAAAATATATAACATATTTTAGCATTCTTTAAAAAAAAATTATAGTGATATAGTATTGATTTATTATTAAATTTTATTATAATTTTGTGTGAATTTTAAAATTTATTATAAGAAAACATTTTTTTATATATATTATTTTAAAAAATGTTATATTACCATTTCAAAGTTTTATTACATGTTTTTTCTACTTATGCAGATGTTTACACTAAAAAAATTAAGTTAACCTAAAATTAAGTTCTAATATTTAGTTTGACTATCCCATTTTCTTATTGACAACCTCATAACCTTCATTCCAGCGAAGATCCACAACAAACTAGTGGTAAGTTTTATCGAAATTTTCAAAAAATATTTGATTTATAAAGTTACAATTCATGATGTTCCCCTTAGTTTCATTCTTTATACATATAAAATATATCCGTTAAAGTGGCATCCATGTTAACTCTCATGGCTCCCAATCCTGGAATCCATGTTAACTCCAATGGATATAAAAACTATGTCAAAGTTATCTTTTACAACAACCTACAAATTACATGCCAACCAAAATTAATGATAGACAAGCTCATTTCATTTTAAAAAGCCTTACCTCATTTCATTTTTCTTTTCTTTATCCGGTTATAATTCACATTATTTTATTTTCACAATATTTCTTCATTTCCATAAAGATGGATATATGAGCAATCCCTCTTCTAATTTCATTCATTTTCTTTAAAACATGAATAAAATCCATAACTCTTACCAATTTTCAAATTTTTACAATCTTTTTACCAGTTTTGTAACAAATTTGAGCACCAATCTCATGATGTGGTAAACTAGTAACAATCTCATCATGTGGTAAACTAGTAACAATCTCATCATGTGGTAAACTAGTAGCAGAAAAAAGAGGAATGTTTTAACCATAGGCAATGGAGTTCATCACATCTATTGTAGAAATTCCACTTTAGATCATTTCTTTTAGATAAGTTCCTTCACTTGGATTAATGTAACTACCTTGCATAATTAATTTTCATCACATAAGAAGCTACAATAAAGAATCAAGAACTAGTACATAAGAAAAATAGGCTAATTCTTCACATAGACTAACATTAAGAAAGCCTTGAAAACCTTGATTATAGTGTAACATTGGAGCAAGGAGTATTATTGACGGACAATGGGAGCATAAGCAACTCTCTTATTCCATGATCATCAAATCAAATCTAATTGTTATCGCATATTTAAGCAATTTAAAGGCCCTGCAAGTTGAATTGAGGAACAATGGGCCAGGATGGATCCCGTCTGCGTGCATAATCCTTTAAGGAGATGGTCCATAGCTCGAAATCTGTTGTGCAGTAATAAGTATGGGAGCCTCTCGCTCCGCAATATGTAAGGAACAAATTTTGTTTTAATTAACAAAATAAATGTTGTTATTGAGTTTCGAAGTTTATTTTAAAATTAGTATAATGTGTAAAGGGTGTCAGTCTATTAAAGTCTAAATTTTGATTATTTTAATTTAAATATATTTTTTTTAATTTAAAAATAAAAAATCATATTAAACATTTAAATAATATTCATAAAAACATTTACCTATCAAAAAATTCATACAAAACATTTAAATAATATGCATAAAAACATTTACCTATCAAAAAAATTGGTTGATAGGCCAAAAAAAACAAGAAGGAGCATCGAGATTTTAATATGCTATGGGGTACGCTAAACTTTATTTATAACTTCATTGATGTGCAAGCTTGCGTTATTTCTTATACTTCTCTGTAACACGTAACTGTCATTTCGCAAGTATTTCACGAATAAAGCATGAATATGCCAACTTTTCTCTGCAATTATCTCGTGAAGCGTTTCAGGAGAAGGCGTTATATAATGTGTCGTGTGACTCTTTATTGTCGTGGAGCATTATTTCTAAGTTTTCAGAATTGTGGACAGGGGAGGCCACTAATCTTGGAAGCTCAACTCGTGGAGATCCGCAGCGCTTAGATGGCGAGCCTGAGAGATCAAACTCAAGAGGTTGAACAGGTTAAGACCAACCATTCATTGACATAGTTGATTGAATTTGTTGAAGGCTTATTGTACACTACAAAGGAGCGGGAGCACAAAACTTATCAGCTTCTCATGGACATAAAGCACGAATTGATGCATGGAAATTGGACCCGTTTGGGCCAGAAATTCAGGCCGAGCTAACTGCGTTATGGACTTGTTTAATATTTCATGTTATGGACTTTTATAAAAGTTGTTTATATATGGAAAAGGAAGAATAATTTATGGGTATTAACCATGTATTTATTTAGTTTTCCTATACTTGATTTTTGAAAAAAAAAAGAGAGTAAACTTTGATAATAAAAAAAAAAATTAAAAAAAATAAAACATTTTTTATTAAAAAAAAATGAAATTGTATATTTTTTTTGGTAAGGTAAAATTCCATTACTTTTATATTTCAAAATTACAACTCTAGTATTTCAAACTTTTCCTCATGCCTATAAAATTGAGATAATGGCCTCGAGCAACTATAAGGAAATCTCAAACACTGTATTAAAAATACTACAACCATAAAAATGATAAAAAAGATTGTGATCCACCCCACTAAGACCATTACATCCACTATCAACATGAAAACAAGAAGGAGAAAAATAGAAGATTAGGAATCTAATCAATTCATCGGTTTCAAGTCCAGAGCATTGGTACTTACTTATAGGGTCATAAAGCTTGCCCTCACATTGGAGATGACTCTCCAAATGAACGAGAACATCCAACCATTCCAGCGAATGTTTCTAATGTGTCTCGATCTGCTGAATATCCTTGAGAAATTAGATTATTTCATTCTTTTCCTCTCTTTTTTCCTTCAACACTCCAAACAGAGCCTTCGTGTCCTAGTGCAAAGTGACAGAATGCTAGTATCAGTTCCTTCCTCCCTTGTCTTTTCCACAATCAAGAAACCAATGATATACCCCTATAGTGAGTTCTGAATTTGAGAAAGCCTATCACTCATGCACCACCTAAGTCTATGGCTAACGAATGTTTTCTGTAGTATTCAGGGGAGGTTGAGGCATGAAGCAGGAGGTTGCCTCCTGCGCCTAAGATTATGCAAGGATTTTTCACATAGAATTTTAGCCACCCCACCCGATCATGCCATGTTGACTCCTCATGCATTATCTAGCCATATTAAACAAGACTATCTAAAACCAAGGTCCCCATTGCAGCAACATAATCCCACCACCAGAAAACAACCCCACCCAACAAAGAAAAAAGAAATACGTACACCACATAACCATGACCAGAGTCCCAAGACCCACATAACACTAACTAAGCCATTAAGAGGGAATCCCCAAGGCCTTCAATGAGAAAAAAGGCCCATGTTCTAGAGCCATAAGTGTGAAAAAAGACAAGGTAAGCACAACAAAGTTTTGGAAAAACAAAACCAAATTAAAGGAGAAAGAAACTAAGAGGCTAGACTCCAACCAGAGAGTGGCCAGGCTCCCAGAAAAATAGAAGGAACACCAGAAAGGGGACTCCACCAAATTCTATATAACTAACTTCTAAGCTTCAATACCACAACTCAAGCCAAAACTCAAATGCTAACTAGACCTTGCTTAATGTGAGTAGTCATATAACGAGACTTAAGAGACAAACCCCCCTCCGAGAAGCACTGATTATACCACAATTTCTAGAGAAATAATTGATAGCCCTTTACAAATTCGAAAATCCTCTGAGAGACTTGATAGACAATATATAATGAGCCTTCAGAAAACAAATAAACCACCAAGGAGCTATAAGATAGGACAGGTGACACCCGGACAACTAAGGATTGTAAATTCGATATTAAGAACCCTTTGAAAATGTGAAAGTTCTAGATGGGATAAAATACAAACAAGACAATACCTTAGAGTAGTTGAAACAAAAGCTCTTGGATAATGTTGCAAGTACAAAATGGTCCTTCCCTATAAATAAGCTTCATATTTTGCACTAGAGACATACCACTGGTGTGCTAAGCCACCCCACCTAGTGGCCAGAAAGTTTGCTTGAGATGTAGTAACCCCCTAAAACACTAGAGAAATAAATAACAAAGTTGGACGACCCTCTAGAAATCCTATCACAAGAATGCCATAACCAACCCAAATGCACCCCTTGCTTGGCTAAACATCTTATGGTGTCAATCCATTTGAGGATAGGAATAATCCCAAGGTCATGAGGTCCATATTAACATTGAGTCTTAAATAACAACCTACTTTATTTAACACTGTGTATAGAGGAGACACAACATTCCAGTCGAAAAACTTGTCTGAATAAGATATTTGCATGGGAATGTCCTAGGTGGGCATGCCATGCCACCCCCTACATTAATAACCTCAAGATATGGTGAGGTGGCAGACACCTCCTTCAATAACTTTTACAATCTTGTTAATCACCCTAATCGAGGGACTTAAATTCTATATATTAAAAAAATCAAAACAACTTTTATATATATATATGCAATCTGGTATATGATAAAAAGAGACAAAATTCTTTTGATAAATTCTTTTTATTAATTTATATACGATAGTAAGCCTCTATCAATATAGGAGGACCATTCCTTTGCATTTGTTTTCGATCTCTTTTATATAATTTGACACCAATCGAGATAAGTATGATATTTATTGATTGAAAAACTATATTTTTGTTTGTTATTTTCATAATGATTTTACCTTGATTTAGATAAAATTGTATAGCGTTAACTAGCATGGTTGTGACTTCTAGTTGTCGGTTCTTGGAGCCATTTTTTAGGTTATAAACTAATAGATAAACAAAACCCATTATGAGTTATAGGATCATACTACAACAAATACCTTTGATTAGCTCCCTTTATTGCTTCCAAGGACTATTTTAGTGTTTTTTTTTTCCAATTGTTTGAAAAGTTGACGCTATTTATCAAGATAGCACAAATTTTTGGCATTGCTTTCACTAACCAAAAACTTTAAACACTAATTTAGGAAATAATAGCGTCAGAAGTAGCATCATAAATAATGTTGGAAATAACACCATCAATTTCCCAGGAAAATAGCGCTAGTGATAGCACCAATTTTATCTCTTTTTTCACCTACATTACCTCCTTTGTTAGCTCCCATTTTAGCCCCAAAATTAGCGTCTAATGTTCCTAAATAGTTAATTAGTTGAGGTGTGAGGGTTTAATTGGATATGGTATTTCAGGATTATGGGATTTAGGGATTTAGGGTACAGGGGTTAAGGGTTAAGGGATTAGGGGTTAGGGTTTAAGGGATTAAAGGTCAAGAGTTAAGGGATTTGGTGCTTACAATTAAAGTAGTTTAGTGGTTAATGGCTGGGTTGTTTCAAGTTTGGATGGTATGTCGAAGCTTGTTGTTATAAGATTACATTTCAGTTCCTTTGTTGATTTAGATTAATTAAGGTTTTAAGAGTTGTTGTTGTTACACGGACAATTGCTTAAACACGTGATGTTTTTCGTAATTAGACCGGATCTAGGAAACTCAATTATTCATCTAATTAATACATACCTCATCGTGCCATAATACTACATTATTAGACCATTATGAAACCATTGCATTTTACAATTAAACCAATGTAATCACCACCGTTAGTAACAATACTCCATCATTATTACTTTTTATTCTTTATTATTCGTATTATTGCACTTGGAGATCAGTACAATCATTTGAAAACTCCTTTTGATTTAAAAGTTTCCACTTGGTAATAAGGAGGAGTAACCACCAGTAATTCCAACACCTTGACATTCTCCCCTGAGCAAGCATCTATGTGTGCTGAAGCAACTCTGTAATAGGTTCCTATCATTATTTAGTAGTGTGCTTGTGAGCAACTATGAGTGGATCAATAGTCATACACGAACTTAACTCTGTTAATGTGTTGTTACAACATCTGGAAGCATTGGAAATTTTTTGAAGCGCTGGATGGTTAAGTTATTTTGAGAAATTATAGGGTTTCAGTGAATTGGTCACTTTAGAATTTTCCCAAGCCTTAGTTGAACAACACTCTATGGTCAAGGGCTTTAGAATTGCTATTACAGAAGAAGTTATCACAAAAGTGACGAGGTTGCCTAGGATAGGAGAATGGTGGTTCTCAAGGAAAGTAGCCAATCTTGAAGCTAAGGCCATATTTTTATAGGAGGGAGAATAATCGACGCCCATGTTGATCCATATCTTTTAACTTCAAGGATGCGTACATAATTGCATATAAAAGAGCATGTTAACTAAGTAACTTAAACACATGAAAAATAAGTGGAAATCATAAAGAAACCATGAGATCAAAGGCACAAAAATGATTTGATTACAGAGCTCAGCCAATGTGGGCTATGTCTTCGGGCCCTGCTCAAAGTGGGAAGACCTTCTTTTATTACATGACAACAAAGAAATGAATGACAATAAAATTTACATAAATTACCCTTATACCTCCAATATATTTCATGGAAGAAAAATGCAAAGCTCAGATGCAGAAACAAACATCACCATTGGATTTGTGGCATTAAACCGTGTAAAAACGACTATAAATTTACCAAATTTTGACATTGCCACTTATGGATTCCAAGGAATCTTCTTAGCATCAAAAGATAACCCTCCTTAGGGTTCCGCCACTCCTGGACCGCTCCTGGTTCTGCTGGTTAGACCCCACTCCGCTCTCTCGCTGGTTCGAATGGAAATTTTGTAAGGTTTTGTATGGATGTGAGATTCAAAGATGCAATATCTCTAGTGAGTCATGAATAAGAATAGAGTAGAACCAAAAGTAATTTATAGCATATAATCTTAAAATTAAAGGAATACACCCTAGCATATCCTCTTCATTGAACCAAGTCTCTCTCCCATTGAGAGAATGACTATGACTAGACATCTAATATATAAGAAGTTAAACAAAATGGAGACAAGAGGCTTCCTAAAATTACTTTAAACTCTAGCAAAAATAACTAGGCTCAAGTGAGGATAGCATAAGGATGTTTAATCTTGGGTACACCATTGGGGATAAAGGAAAAAATCATCTTGCACAACAAAGACAACATTGAAAGTATTATTTCCTCAAAATGTATGGAGAACTTGTCATGTGATAAGGAGATAGAGAGAAGAAGGAAAATAAGATATTATAAAAATGTGATCAATCCAAATCTCTAAAATCATAAGTATCTTTGTATTGACTAATGTAAAAATGAAAATAAACATTACGAAAATAAGAACAAATACTCATAAGCTTCATAGTTAAATTGGGTGTTGATCAATTATTTTTTTAATTTTTAAAATATTTCCAAATCATGATGATAGATTCTAAAATATTTAGAAACTTTGATAATGAAATTGTTTAAATTATTTTTTTTTGAATTTTTATAATATTTCAAAATCGAATAAGATAAGATAATAGCAATTCCACTCACTCAATTTCTTAAATTTAAATGAAACTTCGAGATTATACCTGTCCTGGATTACTTTACGCTTATTATTTGGTATTATAAACGACACTTTAATATTTTTTTTTTCCAGCGGCGCTAGAAGCTTTGCGCTACAGGAGGAGCAGAGATAAAATAAGGAAGAATGTCGTGCTGGACAAAGGACGGCGAGGAATAAACTTTAGTTACTCGACCGATAAGGTATCATAATATAGGTGCTAAAAGATTGCTATTCCCGGCGTTTACGTCCTTCATTTTTTAATGATTAGAATAAACGAACGAAAGGTCTTATCAGGAAGGAATCTTGATGTCCAGGTTCAGGTTTTTTTTTTCTATAGTTTTTTTCGTTTTGTAATGAACATTTTTCCTCTAGTAATGACCATGCGTACTTAGTGTGTTTCAATTCAACGTCAATGGATACATTCCCTTCTTCCCGAGTTCCAATAATTTTAAATGCGAGTGATAAGACCGACGTCTCCACCGTACCGGAATTTGACGGGCAAATTGTTTGTTATAGGGTGAAATCTTTTGTTGAAATTATGAAAATCAATAAATTATGATTAAAAAGTCCAATTTAATGAGTAAGTCTGTTTTAAAATATGGGCCTGGAGTACTCCCTAAAACTGCCTCTGGTTGGCTAAGAGCTCGTCTTCCTCGGACGTAAGGAAACAGGGTAACGGCCCAAGACTCAGAGGCATCTCGCAGGAGTGATAGCCTGCTCCCTTACGGACCACCAGCGGGTTATTTCAGGTGGCGTGGTTTTCCTTGATAACAGTGATGTGTCAACTGACATTCGCGGATAGCAGCCAGAGATGGCTGTCCTCAATGTTGGTTTGACAAAACTGAGTTTGATAGGTTTTTCCACCTTTTGAAAAAAAAAGAAAAAAGAAAGAGTCTGTTTTAAAATCACGGCCTGGAGTATGCCGTAAAACTGCTTCTGCTTGGCTAAGAGCTCGTCTTCCTCGGACGTAAGGAAACAGGTTAACGGCCCAAGACCCAGAGGCATCTGGCAGGAGTGAAAGCCTGCTCCCTTACGGACCACCAGGGTTATTACAGGTGGCGTGGTTTTCCTTGATAACAGTGATGAGTCAAACCGACATTCGCGGATAGCAGCCAGAGATGGCTGTCCTCACTGTTGGTTTGACACCTGAGTTTGATAGGTTTTGCCACCTTCGGAAAAAAAGAAAAAAGAAAAAGTCTGTTTTAAAATCAATTACAAAGTTCGGAGGGCCGTATTTATTTTCACGTTCAAATCCGTGAAATTCCACGTGGGTAACGTTGTGGCCAGCCACAAACGATGAATCTCGTTTGCAAACAAAGTTGATTTCTACACGTGGGGGCATATCTTGGATCCGAAAAAAGAGTAGATTCTCCCCCTCTACGTCTTCTCTTTTCCGGGGATTCCACATTTTCTCGTACCAAATTGTTTGCGGGGAAAACGTATCACCGAGTCATCGTCCATGGATCTTCCAATGCAAGAGTTAACCAGCCTGGCATAATGCATTAAAATGCTTGGTTAGTTGCGTCTTTCATATCCGGATAACATACGTGCACAGTGACTTTATAAATAAAAAATAATGAGTAGGTGTTATAGGAATATCGAGGGTGCAGCTAACCAGGCGTTTAATGCCCTATGTTAGCGTTTGAACCTATTTATGTGTCAACATTAACTTAATTATATGAATTAAATGGTTGGTGTATTCGATTGATATCAGTCATTTTCATTAAAAAAATAATAAAAACTAATTAAATTATAAATTGATTTTAAATTAATATTAGTATAAAAAATTAATATAAATTATATATATATTATAAAAAATATGAAACACAATTTTTAATTATGAAGATTTAGCTCTATTTTATCACAGAGATTTTTAATGTAAATAAGTTTTGTTACTATTATTTATCAATACTACATGCTTAAGAAAAACTATAACTTTATATGACAGACATTTTTTATTAATTAATTTAATTAAAAAATAATAATAATATAAGAAGATAAATCCCAAACATTAATTTGTATAATAGAATGAATATTTTAAAATATTAATCTCTACCATTCAAATAATATTTATAATAAAATATCTCTCAAAATAATGAGATCTGATAATTATTTATAATAAAATCTCTACCAAAATAATGAAATTTATTAATGTAATTACTTTTTTGGATTAGTATATTTTTTATATTACACATTAAAATATTAAAATGGGTAAAATTGTAATTATTTAAATTATATGTTTAATTATAAAAATAAATTTAATATATAATAATAATATACATAATTCAATTCTATAAATTTAATTATTTCTTTTCAAATTTTAAATAAATTTATAAAAATATTTATAAAAAAATTAAAAATTAAAATAAGCTTTTTGCGAAAGGAGCACTTATAATGCTTTATGCTATTTTAGAAAATAAACTGCATGAGAGGGTACAAATGTCCACAGTTTTAGGAGGGAAATATCCACTTTAAATGCCGGAGAGGAAATATATATCTTTTATTAACGTGTGATTTATCATTTTAAATTAATGAAAAAAATTAAATAATATGATGATGATAATAGTGGTGGTTAACGTCTACTGAAATCAAATTTTGGTTTATCAGATATAAAGAAACGAATTATTTAGTTTGATTTAAGATTTTATTCCTATGCTCAAAAAACTTAGAGAGAAGCCTCCTGAGCTCACTATAATTGTGACATCATAAAAGGCTAGGAAGGTCAGTATTGCAACAAAGATTAAGAAATTGAGATCTATGTGGTTGTACGCGGGGCACTCTAAGAGGAAGTGATTTTCATCCTCGATGTTCATATTCTCACAGAGATGGGAGATCCTTTCCATCCATGGTGTTTTAGGAACTGCCCAACTACCCATTTCACTATGGAGCTCATGAGAGTTTGTTCTAATCTTGGCTATATTAATTTTCTTCTTTGAGATAGTTAAAACAGAGAGATACTTTTGATCTTCTAGGGTGGGGTTGATACCTCCTTATAATATCTTAATTTTCTTTTAGCTGCTAAATCTTTCTCACACCACATTTTTTCTTTGAACTTAGAAGTAACAATATTTTTAATGTTATTAATATTTTGCAATGCAACATTCTCGTCAATCTCCCAATAGTTTAACTAAGCCCTAGTGTCTTTATGCCAACCTCGTTTGAGCCTTAGGTGGTTTTGGCTGGAATTTAAAGCTAGCTTAGGAAGTCTATGATCTCCTATGTTATTGAGTTTGTGCTTGTACAACATAATCCTAGTCATAGCTAGGCTCTCTATAGGGGAAAGACCCACTTCTATAAGGAGAATATGATAGGGTGTATTGCTTTTAATTTTGAGGTTATATGTTATACAATGCTTCTGGATTTGCTCAATCTTTCTCCAGGATTCTCTAGATATGTTGCAACCCCAAACCTCACATCCATATAAAATAACAGGAGTGACTAAAGTTTCAAAGAGAAACTTCTTTCTATCCCACATTACGAGTTTTTCCATTTTACAATTATTTTCAAGACCAAAATAAGCTTTCCACCCCCGATTAATCCTTTTCTCAATGCTATAGTTCCAATTGAGCTTGTGATGGATATCAATTCCTAGGTAGTTGTAAGAAGACACTTCCTCCAAGTTACTATTGTCATATGTAAAATTAGCGTAAGTTTCCTTCTTGGATTTGATAATCATAACTTTTGTTTTGTCAGTATTAACAGTTGTACCCATGGTAGAGGAGAAATCCTTATGAAGTCTAAGTTTCTTATCTAGATTAGATGGGCGCCTTGCGAGCAGAACAATATCATCAGCATAGAGAAAAATGATGATGACTATCTCAGCTAAGATCGTGCCAGCACAACTTGCTTCCTCTAAGCAACCTTCTAGCTTGTCGATGTAAATGCCAAATAGGGTAGGGGAGAGGGGGAAACCTTGTTTGACTCCGATATTACAATTAATATCTTTTGACCACCCCTCATTGCTCTTTAACTTGGCAATTACATTCTCGTATAACCTTATAGTAGCAGCTCTCAACTCGAAAGAAACCTTTAGCTCTTCTAATCTATTCCATAGGTTGTTTCTAGGAACCGTATTAAAAGCCTTTCTAAAGTCCACAAAGCAACAAAAGAGTTTGGATTTATCATTGCGACATTCCTCCACAATGATCCTAGGCGTAACGAGGTGGTCTGTTGTTGAGTGTTGCCTTCTAAACCCCGCTTGGCCTTTAGCTCGTTTACCTTCACTTTCAAGCCATATGCTCAACTTCGTTTCCAAAACAATACCATATAACTTGGCTAAGAGAGGGCTAATCATAATTGTCCGATAAATGGAGGGGTTATTTGTATCCCCACTTTTAAAAATAGGGATAATGAGGCTCTGAGTCCATGATTTAGGGAACCCTTTCTTGACCGCTTGATTGAAAAGCTTATGGATGTGGGGGATGAGGACAGGACCTCCAATTTTTAGGATTTCCACCTGGTAACCTTCAATGTCCTTAGCTTTACCATTTTCCAGGCGTTTAAACCCAAAATCAATGTCTTCTAATGAGAAAACTTCTTTAGTTGTGAGCAGGGTTTCAAAGTTATCCACGACATTTGGAGATTCATAGAGCCTTTTAAGATAGGAATCCCTGTCTTGTAAAGCAATTTTATTATTATCTTTAGTTTTCCTAGTTAGAATCTGCCTCCAGAATTTCTTAGGAGTTATCTTAGAGAGGTGTAAGAGATTCTCTTGTCTTTTACGAATATACTGCCTTTTTTTCCTTTTAGTTAGGGCTTTGTATATTTTTATCTGGCCAATTTTAAGAGATTCATCAACAACTTCCTTAATTTCTCTCCTCAGCTTCCTTAATTGCTTTCCTCGCACTTTTACAATCTTTGTCATACCATGGGTTGGTTTTGCTATTTCTTTTATTACTTGAAACCTCAATTGAGAACTTGTTAATAGAATATGAGATGGTTGTAGTAAAATTATGATAGAGGTCTTCTATGTTGTCTATACTAGATAAAGGAAGCAAATTAATTTTTAATTCATTTAGAAAGAGATCGATTTTATTTCTATCAAAGATTAATTTCTCTTGGCTATAAGGATTATCTTCTATGGGATCTCTATGCATGACAAAATTGAGAGTTATAAGTAAAGGCCTATGATCAGAATCAGGCTCGTGGTCGTTTAAGATGTCAAAATTTATTATTTTGTTGTATAAAGGGAGATAAAAAATAACATAGTCTACCGCATTGCTACCAAGCCCATGGATGCAGGTCATCTAGCTAGAATTGGGCCACTTCTTTAGACCATTGCAAATTATGAGATCCTGAGCACTACAGAGCTTGACTAGCTCCTACCCAAACAAATTCTCCCCAAGGTCTTTACAACTCCTTTTGTACTGGCTAGCCAGAATAAAGTCTTCGTCTAACCAAAAAAGATTAAAATTAAATTTATTAAAATTAACTAAAATTTCAAAATAAACAATTGTAAAGAAAAAATGTAAAACATTTAATCTATTTCTTAGAAAATAAAATCCATATTTGTTTGTTCAGATTCATTCCTCATCCATTGGAAGGATGGAAATTGATCTCTCGCGAAATATTTTACTCCTAGTTATGAATTTTCGTACAGCTAACCTCTATTTCAAAATAAACTCCATGGATTGAATGCAATGGATTTAAGGGGAGGATTTTTATATATATATATATAAATTATAATTACGCTACATTAATAAAAACTTTATTTTTTCATATAAAAGAAAATATAATTTCTAATATATGACATTAATATTAAATAACATTAATTAATTAATTAATTTATTATATATATATATATATATATTAAATCCAATTTTAATATAGACAACCCCTATAACTTAAGTACCATTAAAACTTAAGTAGCATTAAGCTTTACAGAGAGTTCTTAACCATAAATCATTTTGTGGATTTTCTTACGGATTTTTGAAATACCATTTTTGTTAGGTGCATCTGGTTAGACTGATTATTGCTGTTCATTGTCAAAGTTCTTGAAAAATTATTTATCCATTTATCCATGATTTATATTTCATGTGCACTGGGATAAAGTTGATTATCTATTTATTCCATATTTTTAAGTGAATTTTATGGGAGAATTTTACGAAAGTATTATCATGAATTGTAAAATTTATATATAATTAAAGTGTTTTATTTTTTTTTCACAAAATTAAATATAAATTTGTTTATTTATATAAAAATATATTTCGTTGATTTTATAAAAAATTATTTTACCTAATTTTGTTTTGCAATTGTTTGTTTTGGTATATATTCAAATTTTCAAAACAAATTTCCATTCACTGCGATCTGTCCTCTTTTATCATCAAATACAATTAAGAACATTTTTTTCACTGTTTCGTCGCAAATGCAATTAGGAACATTTTCTGTTTCATATCCAATATACTTTTGTACGCTCTCATATACATGATCCGTTAAGTTATGCGGAAAAGAGTTATGCCTAAACCTTCGTTATTAATTTAGAGTCGCCAATCATGTCGAAACCTTCGTTATTAAGTTATGAGGAAAAGAGTTATGCCTATTCCTTCGTCGAAGGATCCCACGATAATTCATGATGTTCCCCTTAGTTTCATTCCTTGTGCATACAAAATATATCCGTTAAAGTGGCATCCATGTTAACTCTCATGGATATACAAACTATGCAAAGTTATCTTTTATATAACTTACTGACTACATGCTAATCAAAATTAATGATAAACAAGTTCATTTTATTTAAAAAAACAAAGTTACCACGTTCGAATTTCATACGATATCATAAAAATTCTGATGAAAAAATTTCAGTTTAGAAAAAAATTGACACTATACATATTAAACACACGCACATACACACACACATATATATATATATGACTTAAATACTTTATCTTCATTTTCTTTCCATTTAATTTGAAATTTAAATAATTTTAATCAATATAATATACAAAACTCAAAAGTGTATTAGTCATTAGTTTATGATTTTATTTAAATTTTTTTTATAGTTAACACATTTAAAAATTAAATATTCAGAACTTATTTTTATAAAATCCTTCTTAACATAAATTTCTTTATTATCAAAGCTTTTTTAACTATTAAAGGAAACACAAAAAAATTGAAATGGGAAAATTTGAGGTGGCTATCAGTTTCCATTTTACCTGCGATCCTGTCTCCGTTGACATTAACATTGACATCTATTTAGTGTAAATTTTAAAATCTGAGAAAATTTCTCATTTTACCTGCTATCCTATCTCCATTGACATTGACATCAATTTTGTGTAAATTTTAAAATCTAGGAAAATTTCCCCTCACCATTAATTTCCATTTTATATTAGTTTCCATTTTACCTGCTATCCTTCCTCCATTGACATCTATTTTGTGTTTAGCAGTAATTGTATTTACCATTCCAGACAAACAAATTAATAGATCTTATCATAAACTATAAACTATGATATTTTTTTGTTTATCTAATTAAAAAGAAACTATTTGTCACATCTCCATGTACTTTAACATAAATCATAGTAAAAAGAAAAATTGTTACATGCTACCATAGTTCTTTATGATGAATGTAAAGGCACTTACCCTTTGAACATAATAGCAATCAGGCATTAATTACAAGGCGGATTATTGTTATACAATACATTTGCATATATTTCAATGCATTTTCAATTAAGTCTCGGTACTATTGATTTATTATACACATAGATTTTATACGCTTAATACGGATTTAATAATGTCATTCTGCTCTGCCACGAGATGTGGCAGGAGTAGGCCTCGACTCCTTCGTCGTTCCCCCTCCAGCTGTCCCTCTTGCCTCGTTCTCCTCATTGCATCAACGATGATCAGACCATAGCACTAATCCAATGGACGATGGCTCTTTTGAATACTTCATTTGGAATTTACGGAGGTCTTGTTTCATTTTCATTGTTTCAGTCTTCGGCTCTCTGGTTTTTTGGTTCTGATATCAGGGTTTCATCCCTGAGTGGTTTGAGCTGTGAAGAATACAGTTTGGCTTCTGCGAAGGCCTCTGAATAGGTGGAGCCACCACCCATACGCGACCCTTTCAGGTAATCTCTTATTCTTCCTTGCATTTCTCTTGAGCTACCTTAATCGCGGTTGTAATGATACCTCCTAACGGATTTCTTGGTATTGGAGTTTGCAAGTTCTTCAGGTGAGGTCTCGGCATTCCAAGGGATTTCTGAGGTGGTTTTCTCTGATTTTCTGAGACCTACACACTTAGGTCTTCAATGGGTTCACGGGTATGTTCAATGTTTTCTTGTGGCACAGATCCTCTCTCTTTCAGCGCAAATCCTCTCCCTTTCTCCTCTGTTACTCTCAGGTTTCCTATCTACCCTCTTGAGTCCTTTCCTTGGAGAATTCATAATCAGGGAGGTAGTTAGAGTTAGGAAACTTCCTACCCTAACTTTATTGATATGAAAAGTTACAAGATTTGTTAACACTCCAAAAATAGTTTTCTTTATAATTATCAAATTAAATACTTAATTCAAATAGTAACCATAATATCCAGTTTTACTTTTACTGCAGTAAAATAAAAATAATTACAATTTTCTGGGGACATCACATCTCCCCCCCGAAATAAAACATCGTCTTGATGTTTTTCTGCTGAAAACAGACCTGTAAAGGCTTCCTTCATGAGTTGCTCATCCTCCCATGTGGCCTCATTCGGCTCATAATGCTTCCATTGCACTTTAACCTGGGTGATAACTCGTTTTTGCAACATTACTTCTCTCCGATCGAGTATAACCAGAGGTTTGACCAAGAATTCTCCTTCCGGATCGACCTACATAAGTAGAAAATTTTAGTCAGTTTTTATTATCATTAATTTTTTATTTGTCTTGCTTAGAGAAAATTATTTTACCTGTATATCTTTCCAATTGATTATACATTTAGGATCACAAACATATCTTTTTTTGTAGGGATACATGGAAAAAATTGTGTACTCGAATATGGCTGGGCAAGGCTAGTTGGTATGCCACTGGCCCCACCCGTGCCAAAATTTGAAACGGACCACAAAATCGGGGTGCTAATTTAGCACACCCGCTCCATTGTAAGGTACTCTTTTTGGCACGTACCCTTACATACACATGATCCCCTACTTGGAATTCTCTGAAATTCCTTTTTCGATCGACGAAGTTCTTTTGTCGATCTTGAGCAACCCTTAAATTGGAACGAACCTTCTTAACCATTTCTTCCATTTCCTTTAACATTTCAGGTCCCAACATCAACTTGTGCTCAGGTCCTCCCTAACTGTATGGTGTGCGACACTTACGTCCGTACAAAACTTCAAACGGGCCCATTTGTAAGGAGGTATGATAGCCATTGTTGTAAGCAAATTCGACCAAATGTAAGTAATCTTCCCATTTGGAGGGTTACTGCATCACATAAGTTCGTAGCATGTCCTCTACCACCTGATTCACCCGCTCTGTATTCCCATCCATTTGAGAGTGATAGGCGATGTTGAAGTTTAACTGCGTACCTAACCCTTCAAACAGAGCTCTCTAGAAGGCTGATGTAAGTTTTACATCATGATTATAAATTATAGTTTCTGGTAGCCCATGTAATCTGAAAATATTATGCATGAATATGTTGGCAATTTGTACTGCCCTATATGTGGATTGCACTTCTATGAAATGAGCTGATTTGCTTAATTTATCCGCTACCACCATTGTTGAATCATTTTTCATTTCAGATCTGAGTAATCCCGTGATGAAGTCGAGGGAGATGGTATCCCATTTCCATTCTGGAATTGGTAATGGATGCAGTTATCCAACAGGATGTTGGTGTTCTGTTTTTACTTGCTAACATTCCACATAGGGAGTCAAATATTCTGCTACATCCTTTTTCATACCCGGCTAGTAGTATTCCTTGAGGAGTGCAGTAGTTAATTTTTTGTATCCTGGGTGTCCTGCATAGGGACTCTTATGATATTCATCTAAAATCAAATCCTTAATGTTGTTTTGGTTTGGCACATACAATCTCTTGTTATAAATCAACATACCTACAAGATTCATTTCATATCCTAATTGATGTTCATGGTTGTTTGTAATTTGAGCTTCCTATCGTAAAAACTGGTATTCTGGATCCCTCTCAACTACTTCTTTAATTATTTCATTGAAGGTGGTCCACACCTCACTGTAAGAAATTTCATAAAGACAATGTACCTTTTGACTTAAGGCATTAGCTACTGAGTTCTCCTTTCCTTTCAAGTGTTTGATTTCAAAATCAAATCCGCTTAAAAAGTCTACCCACCTGGCTTGCTTGGCATTCAAAGTGGACTTCTTAAAATAATTAGTCACACTATGATGGTCAATCATCAGAAGGAATTTCTTACCCATCAAATAGTACCACCACATTTTTAGTGCATGAATAACGACTGTCAATTCTAAGTCATGGGCTGAGTATTTCTGCTCGTGCTCCTTCAGCTTCCTAGATTCATAGGCGATTACTCTACCTTCTTGCATTAAAACACAACCTACCCCTTCCTTGCTAACATCTGTACACACCACATAGTCCTTACTTGGATCTGCTATGCTTAAAATTGGTGCAATGGTAAGTAAATTCTTGAGCTATTCAAAGCTCTGCTGGCATTCGACTATCCATTTAAAGATTTTTCCCTTCTTCTATAGGGAGGTAATAGGATAGGCCACCCTGGAGAATCCTTCAACAAATCGTCTGTAATACCCTGCCAGTCCCATAAAATATCTTATATCTGCCACGTCTTTTGGTACTGGCCATTCCATTATGGTATTTATCTTTTCTGGGTCTACAACAATTCCATCTTTGGTAATGATGTGGCCTAAATACTAAATATGCTCTTTAAAGAAATCACACTTGCTAAATTTTTCATACAATTGGTGTTCCCTGAGAGTCTGCAGCACTATCCTGAGGTGCTCTTTATGTTCTTCAACATTTCGGGAATAAATCAGTATATCATCAATAAAAATTAATACAAATTTATCTAAGTATTGATGAAATATATTGTTCATTAGACACATAAAAGTTGCGGGGGCATTGGTCAGCCCGAAGGGTAACACCACAAACTCGTAATGTTTATAGCGACTCCTAAAGGCCATTTTTGCTATGTCTTCCTCCTTGATTCTGATCTGATAGTATCTTGACCGTAGATCAATCTTTGAAAACACCACGCACCCTTCACTTGATCAAATAGTTTGTCTATGTGAGGTAAAGGGTACTTGTTCTTAATGGTTAGCTTATTTAGCTGACGATAATCCATACAGATATGTAGGGTCCCGTCATTCTTTTTGACAAACAGTACAGGGGCTCCCCAAGGCGAGACACTTGGATGGATATAATTTTTATCCCACAACTCCTGTAATTGCATTTTTAATTTTGTCAGTTCTGGTATACTCATACGATAAGGAGCTCGGAACACTGGGGCTGCTCCTGGTATTATTTCAATGGTGAAATCTATGTCTCTTTTTTGAGGTAGCCCTGGAATTTCATCAAGAAATACATGTAAAGGCACTTACCCTTTGAACATAATAGCAATCATGCATTAACTACAAGGTGGATTATTGTTATACAATACATTTACATATATTTCAATGCGTTTACAATTAAGTCTTGGTACTATTGATTTATTATACACATAGATTTTATACGCTTAATACAGATTTAATAATGTCATTCTTCTCTGCCACGAGATGTGGCGGGAGCAGGCCTCGACTCCTTCTTCATTCGCCCTCCAGCTGTCCCTCTTGCCTCGTTCTCCTCGCTGCATCAAAGGTGATTAGAACATAGCACTAATCCAACGGACGATGGCTCTTTTGAATACTTCATTTGGAATATATGAAGGTCTTGTTTCATTTTCATTATTTCAGTCTTCGCCTCTCTAGTTTTTTGGTTCTAATATCAGGGTTTCATCTCTGAGTGGTTTGAGCTGTGAAGACAACGGTTTGGCTTCTGCGAAGGCCTCTAAAAAGGTGGAGCCACCACCCATACACGGCCCTTTCAAGTAATCTCTTATTCTTCCTTAAATTTCTCTTGAGCTACCTTAATTGCGGCTGTAATAATACCTCCTAACAGATTTCTTGGTATTGGAGTTTGCAAGTTCTTCAGGTGAGGTCTCAGCATTCCAAGGGATTTTTGAGGTGGTTTTCTCTGATTTTCTGAGACCTGCACACTCATGTCTTCAATGGGTTCATTCAATGTTTTCTTGCAGCACAGATCCTCTCCCTTTCAACACAGATCCTCTCCCTTTCTCCTCTGTTACTCTCAAGTTTCCTGTCTACCCCCTTGAGTCATTTCCTCAAAGAATTCATAATCAAGGAGGTAGTTAGGGTTAGGAAAATTCCTACCCTAACTTTCTTGATATGAAAAGTTACAAAATTTGTTAACACTCCAAAAATAGTTTTATTTATAATTATCAAATTAAATATTTAATTCAAACAATAACCATAATATCCAATTTTTCTTTTACTGCAGTAAAATAAAAGTAATTACAGTTTTCTGGGGACATCACATCTCCCCCCTGAAATCAAACATCGTCTCGTTGTTTTTCTGCTGAAAACAAACCTGGAAAAGTTTCCTTCATGAGTTGCTCATCCTCCCATGTGGCCTCATCCAGCCCATAGTGCTACCATTGCACTTTAACCTTGGTGATAGCTCGTTTCTGCAGCATTAATTCTCTCCGATCGAGTATAACTCGAGGTTCGACCAAGAATTCTCCTTCCGAATTGACTTATATAAGTAGAAAATTTTAGTAAGTTTTTATCATCATTAATTTCTTATTTGTCTTGCTTAGAGAAAAAAATTTTGCCTGTATATCTTGCCAACTGATTACACGTTTAGGATCACAAACATATCTTTTTAGTACGGATACATGGAAAGCATTGTGTACTCGAATATGGCTGGGAAAGGCTAGTTGGTATGCCACTAGTCCCACCCATGCCAAAATTTGAAACAGACCACAAAATCGGGGTGCTAATTTAGCACACTCGCTCCATTGTAAGGTAATCTTTTTGGCACGTACACTTACATACACATGATCCCCTACTTGGAATTCTCTGAAATTCCTTTTTCGATTGGCGAAGTTCTTTTGTCGATCTTGAGCGGCCCTTAAATTGGAACGAACCTTCTTAACCATTTCTTCCATTTCCTTTAACATTTCGGGTCCCAACATCAACTTATCCTCGGGTCTTCCCCAACTGTATGGTGTGCGGCATGTACATTCATACAAAACTTCAAATGGGCTCATTTGTAAGGACGTATGATAGCCGTTGTTGTAAGAAAATTCGACCAGATGTAAGTAATCTTCCCATTTGGAGGGTTGTTGCATCACATAAGTTCATAGCATGTCCTCTACCACCTGATTCACCCGCTCTGTCTTCCCATCCGTTTGAGAGTGATAGGTGACGTTGAAGTTTAACTGTGTACCTAACCCTTCAAACAAAGCTCTCCAGAAGGCTAATGTAAATTTTACATCACGATCAGAAATTATAGTTTCTGATAGCCCATGTAATCTGAAAATATTCTGCATGAATATGTTGGCAATCTGTACTGCCCTGTATGTGGATTGCACTGGTATGAAATGAGCTAATTTTCTTAATTTGTCCACTACCACCATTGTTGACTCATTTTTCTTTTTAGATCTAGGTAATCCCGTGATGAAGTCGAGGGAGATGGTCTTCCATTTCCATTCCAGAATTGGTAATGGATGCAATTATCTAGCAGGATGTTAGTGTTCTGTTTTTACTTGCTAAAATTCCACGCAGGGAGTCAAATATTCTTCTACATTCTTTTTCATACCCGACCAGTAGTATTCCTTGTGGAGTGCAGTAATTAATTTTTGGTATCCTGGGTGTCCTGCATAGGGACTCTTATGATATTCATCTAAAATCAAATCCTTAATGTTGTTTTGGTTAGGCACATACAATCTTTTCTTATAAATCAACATACCTGTAGGATTCATTTCATATCCTAACTGATGTTCATGGTTGTTTGTAATTTGAGCTTCCTGTCCTAAAAACTGGTATTCTGGATCCCGCTCAGCTACTTCTTTAATTATTTCATTGAAGGTGGTCCGCACCTCACTATAAGAAATTTCATAAAGACAATGTACCTTTCGACTCAAGGCATCAACTACTCGGTTCTCCTTTCGATTCAAGTGTTTGATTTCAAAATCAAATCCACTTAAAACGTCTACCCACCTGGCTTGCCTGGCATTCAAAGTGGGCTGCTTAAAATAATTAGTCAAGCTATGATGGTCAATCATTAGATGGAATTTCTTACCCATCAAATAGTCCTGCCACATTTTTAGTGCATGAATAACAACTGTCAATTCTAAGTCATAAGCTGAGTATTTCTGCTCATGCTCCTTCAGCTTCCTAGATTCATAGGTGATTACTCTACCTTCTTGCATTAAAACACAACCTACCCCTTCCTTACTAGCGTCTGTACACACCACTTAGTCCTTACTTGGATCTTCTATGCTTAAAATTGGTGCAGTGGTAAGTAAATTCTTGAGCTATTCACATCTCCATGTAAAGGAACTTACCCTTTGAACATAATAGCAATCATGCATTAATTACAAGGCGGATTATTGTTATACAGTACATTTGCATATATTTCAATGCATTTACAATTAAGTCTCAGTACTATTGATTTATTATACACATAGATTTTATATGCTTAATATGGATTTAATAATGTCATTCTGTTCTGCCACGAGATGTGACGGGAGTAGGACTCAGCTCCTTCGTCGTTCGCCCTCCAGTTGCCCCGCTTGCCTCATTCTCCTTGCTTCATCAACGACAATCAGACCATAGCACTAATCCAATAGATGATGGCTCTTTTGAATACTTCATTTGGAATTTATAGAGGTCTTGTTTCATTCTTCGGCTCTCCGGTTTTTTGGTTATGATATCAGGGTTTCTCCAATTTTCTGAGACGTACACACTCAGGTCTCCAATGAGTTCACGAGTATGTTCAATGTTTGCTTGCAGCATCTATTAGCCGGGTAGAGAGGCATACACTCTTGCCCTTATATGAATTCCCTTGGATGGGTTTCTAGATTTCTACTATGTTAATTTTTGGTACTTCGGATGTATATTTATTATCTAAGCAAAAGGGCTTTTCTCCTGAATAATTGCTATTGTAATCTTGTATTTACGTTGAATGTATTATTTTTAATTGAAAGGAAACCCTTGTCGACCCTTCAGGTGATGGTTCTAGACTTCGGGGTTTATCCAGCAAACCCCTTGGGGATCAAACTGGAAGGTCCCTAGTATTATTGACAGTGCTCGAATTATTTGTCTTATTTACTCTGGAATTTTCATCCAGTGCTTGTTTAATTATTTCATTTACTCTGGAACTTCTTCCATTAATATTGAATGCTTTCAATGATGTCTCTTATGGCTAGCTCGACTCGTTATAAAATACTAATGAATTATTAGTTTAGAACTGGTTAATAATCATGTTTGACAAGAAATTCCTGTAGCTCTCGCATCTCTCTGTTTCTAGGTACTCTTTTATTATTTATGCAATATTCAGGCTCTAATTTGTATGTATAGTCTCTCAGCGACTTATTCCTTTCTGGTTATGTCATTTCCAGTCTTTCCGAATTGCTTGTCTGGGTTTGAAAGCTTTCAATTCACAATTTCTCTGTTTTAACACTTTATGTGTAATTAGGCTTATTACTTGCAGGAATGAAGACTTAGAACTGGAAGCCTTACCCTAGCCTATGTACGTTTCAGGTCCTATGGGTCTGGGTTTGACTTTCTGGATTATTTGTTGGCCCTCTCTGTAATACGATACTTCTTGAGTTTTCTTGATGCTATACTGTACCGCATTGCTATATGTTTTCAGGCTTCCTAACAGTAGTATAACACATATATATAGTTCTCAAAGATGGCAATAGGATAGGCCTCGGCCCAGGCTTTCCTCTATATTTAATATGCGGTTTTAGTTATATCAAGGAAAATAATACGTATTGCTTTCTTGTCAAAAGGATATGCCCATATTCCCTCAACAGTAGTATAACATATATATATAGTTCTCAAAGATGGCAATAGGACAAGCCTCGGCCCAGGGTTTCCTCTATATTTAATATGTGGTTTTAGTTATATCAAGGAAAATAATACGTACTGCTTTCTTGTCAAAAAGATATGCCCATATTCTCTCAATAATTCTGGTTTTTGCTCAGTGAATTTCTTTCCTTTCTAACTACATTCTTAATTTATATCTGAACTAGAAAAATTCTCTTTCTATGATTTATGGAAATAGCTACTCTCCTATTTCAGGATATGACTGTACAACATTTAAATTTCCAAGTTTTTTTAGTAACAGTATTTTTCCAGAATTGAGCATTTACTCTATTATTTCATATTTAATAAAGTTTCTCCAAGTTATTTTACTTACTTGAGATCAGTAAATAAAGGAAAAATCCAACTGTAGAAATCACCTCTGTAATTTAACAGATTCCAATCCTCCCAACCTTGAGACTTGCCTTCAAGTCCAAGTCTCCCCCGAGCTTGCTTACAAGATCAATATCTTCTTGCAAGGCTTCACACACAGTGCCACAACTATCTGGTCACCACCAGACTTAGCCTATTTCCCCGCCTAACTTTCGAGCACGGATCCTCTCCCTTTCTCCTCTGTTACTCTCAGGTTTTTTGTCTACCCTCTTGAGTCATTTCCTTGGAGAATTCATAATCAGGGAGGTAACTAGGGTTAGGCAATTGCCTACCCTAACTTTCTTGATATGAAAAGTTACCAGATTTGCTAACGCTCCAAAAATAGTTTTCTTTATAATTATCAAATTAAATGCTTAATTCAAACAGTAACCATACTATCTATTTTGTTTTACTGCAGTAAAATAAAACTAATTACAATTTTATGGGGACATCACACTATTATTTCATTTGTTTATTTAATTAAAAAATTAAACTAACTAGATTTTGATTGCACCCTTAAAGTCCCAGATTAAGTATTATCCACAACACGCTTACAAGCAAGACATGGTAACTAATATAAATGTGCAAAAAATATGCTAATATGAGGAGCGTGATTAGGAATGCACACCCTCACAGAAGGCAGCTACTATGAACTGGATCGAATTTTTATCGAAGTATTCGAAATACGAATCAAACTCACTAATTTCCGTATCTTTTTCACCGATTCAAACGTATTTGGTATAAAAAACTCTACATCATTTCATAATTTCCGTATTTTTTTCCCGATTCAAACGTATTTGGTAACTATGTAAAAAAACTCTACGTCATTTCATTCTTCTTTCCTTTATCTGGTTAGAATTCACAATATTTTTTCATTTCCAAAGAGAAAGATATATATATGAACAATCCCTTTTTTTAATTTCACTCCCTTTCTTTCTTTAAATTATAAGGAAAATCCATACCTCTAACAAATTGTTACGATCGGTCCAGGTAGGTAGTGACAGAGATCATTCGTTCAACAACTTTTGGAACCCCACAACGCCCAAGCTCAGAGAGATTTCGTTGCCTCCATTGCTGGTGGCCATCGGGGGCAGAGATATGTTGAGAGATCGCGACCACGAGTACTGAGTGGTTAAAGTTTTTCGGAAAGAGCGTTGAGGTTGAGGTTGACGAAGAGCATGGATTCTACGCGCTCCAATCTGAACAACTCATGCAACAAATCTCTCATTTCATCTCCCAATTTTTGGTTAGAGTATTTCAAATTAGAGAAATAATCGTTTCTTGAACCAAGAAGATTGAAGTTATTCATGTGAAACAAAAAGTACGGATCAAGATGGGTTTCCATGTGTATGTCGTGGTCTTTCTTCACTATTATCGAATCATGTGAACTCTAGTTAAGGTTAATGAACCAAGAATTTAATTCGAAAAAATTAATAACTGTAAGAGGAGCTTACCAAATACGCATTTCTCTTTTTATATTGACTAAATATTTGTGTTGTGGAATATTGTGGGATGTTTAGATCTGAAAATTGAATATTGTGTTGCGTGTAGGATATGATTTGTTAACGATGTCCAGAAGATTAGGTAACGCTACAGATAGGCTAGACCATACTGTTTTGGTGTTCATCACTAACCCTGAACTGTGAGATTAAATATTTCGAGAATGTCTAGGCTTTTCATTCTAATCAAATTCAAACGTCACGTCGCTTATTAAATAAAAGTACATGGTAATCGTAGTTAATTTATACTACAATTTTATATTGATTTGGCTTTATCGTAAGCCCATGGTAATTACTAATTATGATTGACATTATATAACAATAATAATCTAGTTTAAAATATTTAGTATTTTATAGTGATTTGGCTTTATCGTAATCCCATGGTAATTACTAATTATGTTTGATATTATATAACTAGTTTAAAATATTTAGTTTTTGAAATGTGAGTAATTTTTAACGTGTAATATATGTGTTTATATTTAAATTAATTTAATTTATTAAAATTAATTGAATATTGGTTTTTAGTTGAAAAAGTATTATTGAGAAAAATATTTTAAAAGTTACATGGATGAATTAAGTGATGGTGGTAAATTAATATTTTTTTTTTAACTTTTTTGTGAGGTTCAGTGTCCATGGAAAACCCACATTTCATGTACAAATGATTCTTGGACTACAACCAAGTGGGAAGGATAATAGAAACTTATGCTTGAGCTATACCGACATGACATGAAAATTAACAATATTTAATAATGATTAAGATGAATAATAATAAAATAAAATTATTTTCAGTGGACATCTACAAAATTGATTTGTTGGATAAAAAATATGCTCAAAAAGGAAAGCCATCGGAATGGCTCGAAATTGGAACGACTGGATAAATCTCGTCGTTCTAAATCCAGGGCAACTCATTTCACGGAAAACAAACATGGTATGCTCTCGGAAATGAGTTCTGGTCGATTTCCCAAATAGGTAAATTTTGGCAAAAATTATGCATGCTGCTGTGTCAATAGTCCGTACAGCTAACTGGGCATGCTGATTGTGCAAGTGTGACTGTGCTTCAAAGGGCCAATGACAACTCACCACCTAGCATGCGTTGGTGGCGTTGTCTAGGTCGAATGTGATTGGGTGGTGGTGGTGATGTGGGCCAATCGAATGTTGCCACGTGGCCCAGTTTGAGGCTTCCACGTTGCACCTTGGTGGCCAGTAAAATTTTGTTGGCAGGTTAGATAAAACTCCATAGGAATCAAATTGTACACCTCATTCCAACAAATTACTGTAGTTTATGTTAAACCATGGGTAGTCCTTATTAAAAAGACCTCTGAAATTTTAATATAGCATTAATGGGCGGAGGTATGGGGTTAAGGGCCGAGGGCTAAGCCCAGCCCTGGCCACTGCACCCGCACGGACCAGGGGTGGTTCCAGGGGCCAGGGCTTAGCCTTGACCTCCCGCCCCCCTCCCCCTCCTCCCGCCGACTTAAACAAACCACCATGCGACCATGAGCCCGGAACCAGGGGCACGCCGAAAGGGGGCCAGGTCCTAGGCACCAACCCCTAGTCACATGGGGGTCATGTGACCACTAGCGTGCCCACAAAGGTCATTAAGAAATTTAATGAACCCACAATTTGCACCAGATTTGCGTCGATTTGTTGCCTAGTTAGCGGGAAAAGGGCCGAAATTGTAGGACGGTTAGACTGACTTGGTGAATTTGTGGGTCAATTAGCAACAAAACTTGGGAAGCTCAACTTTCTCAGGTTTTGGCCTTTTTGGGAGCATAAAAAAGCTAGACAGAGGTTTTGGATAGCTCTGAACGCATTGGAGTTGTTATTAAGCCATTTGAGCATTGTAACTGATTGTAATCACCATTGTTATGAGAACAATGATATAGGCCCAAGCATTGGAAGTTGGACCAGGAGACGTAGCCCACGAGGGGTGAAATCCTTCATCACTTGCTATTTTGTGTTTAATGTTATGGTAATATTATCTGCAATTTTTGCAATTTATGAGTTAAATTAATGTTTTAATGTGTATGAATTCAACTTAAAGAGCTATAAAAACTCATTTTATTAACTTGAAATTTACATAATCCTCAAGCACATACATATATAGATCAAGAATCCCCAAATACATTTTCTTCATATTTCATATGTTTTACGTTTCTTATCTTTTCATATTGATTTAGTATGAATATAAGGTGAATTGAATTACCATTGAAATATTTAACTAAAAATATATCATATTATAGTGTAGCTTATATTGTATTTCTCAATATTAAAAAATTATTTCCCAATCCTATATGTTCCACATAATTCTATTTACAGTTCATTATATGATTTTGATTTACTGTGAATAGAAGTTGATTTCAATTACCGTTATTTTTAACTAAAAATATATCATATTATAGTGTAGTTTACATTGTATTTCTCAATATTAGAAATTTATTTCCCTATCCTATATGTTCCACACAATTCTATTTACATTTCATTATATGATTTCAATTTTAATGCATTCTATTGATTTTAGTATTTTTATATATCTTAGAATTATAACCAAACATAAATTAGACATGAAGAAAATGTATATGACTTTAACCTATAATATATGTATTTTAAAATTGTTTTTCATTATTTATATTGTTAAGCACTTCTCTCATAATTTGTATTATTGTAATGTTGAAACCAATTTTGCAAAACGATTTCTTCTTCATCTTTTCATCAATTAATGTGTTACATCATTTCTCATATTAAAATTAGTGTACCCTACAATGTATTATATTTTATCGTTGTTCAAATCAACCCTACAATGTATTATATTTTATCATTGTTCAAATAACGATACAATGTATTATCTTTTATCATTGTTCAAATCAACCTGATATTATAAATCAATTTCTAATGTATCATTTTTTTTGTTTGTTAGTTTATGAGCTTTGAGATGACTTGCATGTCTAACTTATGGCTTGAGTAGCTGCAACTGAGGGGCATTTAATCCATCAAAATCATGTAAGGATCGTACCTAGCCTAGGCAACATTGATTCTTACCATGGTTGGATTTTTTCCCATATAGTTTCAAATTGATGATCATGGAGTGTTTTGACATAATGCCCTATCACAGTCTTTTCTACACCCCATGGGAATTTCCAATGTATCATTATTTTTGTAAGTTCAACATTGGTGAGGCTACGTCATGTTTATGATCAAGAATAACCCGTGAACAGGGAGGGGAGCTAAACATGTGACTTAGCATCTAGGAGTGCCTTAACAGTGCACCCGATCACCATCCATCCAAGACCCATTGGAAAATATATTGTTACTCAAATCCATGCATCTTATTTTTTTTTATTATGTCATTATTGAAATAAATTAAACCAATTTATTTACATATTTTTCAGTGTACCATTTTTGAAATAAATATATCATGTTGCTTTTGTCTTATATTTTTATTGATGTTATATCATTGTTAAAATGATTTGAATTACAACAAAACCATTGCAACTTCCTAATTGTTGTACATCATTATTATCTATATCGTTGCTAAAATCAATATATTCTATTATTTTTTGTTATGCCATTAGATTTTTTTTATATTGCATGATTAATATTTCACTTATTCGTTATTTCTAATAATGGAGCATATCAATAGTGTTAAGCTCTATCTCTTAAAATTTGCTACTACTTTCAGTTTGATAATACACACACACACACAGTGTGCCTATTTTGGAATAGGAATTCCATAATTTTAATTTAATTATTAATCATTATTAGATGGACAATAGGGATTGCTGATACAAATTGTTAATATTGAATCATGCTTCACCAACAAGCATGGTAGGAATTTCACAATTATTTTGTACATACTAATATATTAATATATATTATTTTATTTATTTTCAATAAATGGGAAATATTTATTTATAAAAGTGATGGAGTCAAAGCATTCAAAAAGGAGAACAAATATGAACCAAAGAGCTTGAAGAAGAGTACATGTAATTACAAAAAAAAACTAAACAATTTCATTTTATAACCCAATTACAAACATCCATATATGATTTGGCTCTTGAACCCTTAACAAAATATATGAATCATAAATAAGACTCAATATTACAAAATTTATAGGAGGAATATTGTTATCCCTATTAACTATTATCCCGAGAATTGGGTGAAATAGGTTGAACTTAGACATCTAGTGTACCAAGAATGAAATTCTCATAGGAAAAGGAGACTTTCTCATGATAGTGATGGAGTGATGAGGAGGTAGATCCATTACCAACAATAGTGAGCCTAGAAAGCTCATTAAGTGAATACTTGTAATATCCCTAGAACTCGATGTTATAATTTTAATAACATGGAAAATATTAATGACAATATAGGATCAAATATACACATTGCAATGTCAAGCAATTGAAGGTCATCTTGCCATGTTAAGAAGAACCAAATAAGGAAAGAGACTTGATCGATGTATATGTGTATCTTTCGTATATGCACATAGATATCAAAGCATGCATATATGGATGTTACACATAGGCGAAAATGCTTTCACAGGATTAAAATTAACCATTTTTCCATTTTGTTTTATGTGTGATTAAAAACAAACTCATTCCTATTCTTGCATTTTCATCCTCACTCAAACACCACCCACTCACTTGGGCATCATAGGGGACCACATAGTCACACATATGTGGAAGTCATCTTCTACATATTCACTTGCATTTTCGCATATGTGTGACTTCCATATATGTATGCTTCTATATTTATGTGCATATACAGAAATTTCACATATATGGAAGATGGTTTATGTATATGGACAATTTTTGTATATGCACATAGATATGGAAGTGCACATATACTAAAGTCACACATATGTGAAAATGCAAGTGCATTTATGAAAGTAGACTTCTATATATGTTCTTGCATATCTATGTGCATAAAAGAAATTATACAGGTAGTATCCTCGATGACGTGACTTAAGACCTTATTGGTTAAAGTTGAACTATAATTAATTTGGAAAATGTAAATCATAGAATTTACATGTTTTTCTATTAACAAGAAAATATTTATATTTACATTTATTTGGAAGAAAAGACAATGAAATTTAATCGCATTAATATTCTTGAGAATATGTAAAGGGTTATCAGGTGTGACTAAATTGATAATAGTCAAAGAACCAGTTGGTGAGTTAGTTATGTTCTAGGAATGGAAATAACAAAGCAAGAAAAATTCCTCATTACTTCCCATTCACTTTCTCAAGGAAAGGAGAGATAAAAATGGTATCAAAGAGAATGGATGGAGATAAATGCCATTAGTCTGGACATTTATGCAGAGACCAGGGATAAATGGTTGGAGATAAATGCCATCAATCTGGTTCTTTGTCGAATTACTGTGGGAGAGAAAGACATAAATTTCCAAGCAATGATAGTGGGAGAAAAACATTGGTGAGAAACCCTCAATTTAAAGTAGAACATTGCTTGAGGTTGCAGGGAAATAGTCTTAGAATTTATCAGAAAAATGTATTCTTGACTGGAATGAAAATCTCAAGGGTAGCTAGGCGAGAAGATGGCTTACAATTGGGTGGACCGTGAGATCCCTATAACCTGCCACCTTTGGGTGACACCCATAGGAGGAATTATTTTCTCCTAGATAGTCTTCAGGCGAAAGCCAACAACCCCTTGCAGACAACAGATAGCTCTATGTGCCACCATCTCAGCCACCTGAGTCAGCTATTATGTACCCACGCCCATTTGTTATGATCATATGTTTGAAGGTGGGCCTTCCAACCTCGAAGGTATGGATTTCATTGTGTAGTTGAATATTTGTGCTTACTTATAATTGACACTCTTGGGCATGGAATAGTGGGTGGATTTAGCAGAAATATGGGCTTGGTTTGTACTCTTCTCCCCTTTTCCAACTTGGTGGTTAACCTTGTATCCTAGTCTGATGGGATCTCCTTTATTGGATACTAGCTTTAGTAGTGGCACTACATGGGAAATATTGATTTTGGTTATGTGGTATCGCTTCCCAACACAACATACATCACCCTCCTCTACTCATTATAACCCCTTTCCACATATTTCCCATCCAAGTCCACATTTGTCCATTGGGTCCACAAGGAGTTAGTGATTTGAAAATAGGGCACTTAGGCTTCTTGTCCAACTTACAAGAACCTCTCCCACTTTCAAAGCTTAAATATTCCCAAGTCTTATTGATTAACCAATGCGGAATTAAGAAATGCTTGAAAATACAGGTGTATGTTGGTATTTGTTTTTAACTGATTATATGCTTTAATTTCTATTGTTGTGTTGTAAGTTGATGTGCTTAAACTTATATATCTATATATATATATATATATATATATATATATATATATATATATATATATATATATATATATATATATATATATAATGTAGCAATAAAATAGACACATGAACAACAATTTAACTTGGAGTTCACCCAAAACTCTTGGGCTACGTCTCCTTGAGCTCTAATCAACTCAACTAGGCTCTCTGGGATTATGGCAAAGTCCTTTTACAAGCTCTTGGCTCAACTCCACTATTTTACACATAAACAGTGGGTTTATACACCATTTTATCCCTGGGTCTTGAAGCTCTCGGATTTCTGGCTCTCGGCTCTGGCTCTGGCTATTGGCTTTGGCTCTTAGCTCTGACTTTTCGGCTCTCTGTTAGTTTATAGCCCTTTGGCTTTCCACTTGAACTCCAAGTGGCTCCCTTGGTTGCTCTACGCTTCAGCTTTTAATTTCTGCACTACTTGTTTTGCTGCTAGTCTCTTTCACCTTGGCTTCCTGCTTTGGCTTCGCTTTCTACTTATGCTTAGTTTTAGTAACAACTCCAACAACAAGCCCCTATCTCTGAAATTCATGGCTTCTTAAGCCAACTGGCGATGTATGTTCATTTTCCCTTTCGGGCTCTCTGTCTTCCAGCCTTTGTCTGCTCAAATCCCCTCTCTGAGCATTAGAAATCATTGGTAAACACCCTCGGGGATAGTGGCCTCCTGTGCTATAACAGAATGGAACCATCGGCGCTTGAAATCCTTAGAAAAATTCGTTCCCTGTTTACACAGAGAAATGCTATAAAACATGGGAAAAATTCGCAGAAAACATTGTTCATCGAACTTCAATTACTATGAATTCCGCTCTAAACTCCTATCGGGTCTGCCCATAATCACTTATTGCAAGTCGCAATGCCCATTCCATGGCTTCCCTTTGTATTTATAAAATATTACGTTAAAAACATCGCAAAATCCCGCAAATTGGCCTTATAGCGGATTTGAAACATTATGTATTTTTATTCGCAGACCCTTTCGGGTCTGGTCTTCATCGCATCAGTGTTTTCCCATCGTATTTCATTTATCAAACAAAATACGTGGAAACACAATGAAACTGTTGTTTGACGGATCTAAAACTTTATAGAATATCGTGTGTAATGTTATTGGGTCCGCAGCACGTATATATATGTGTGTGTGTGTGTCCTGCTCCTCTGTGTGGCTCCGATGTGACTTTGCGATGTGACCCATTACAATCACATGTCGCATGAGCCCCAGGTCATGGGTAAGTTCTCCGCTGTAACTTCCAATTGCGATATTGCGATAGCAATAATCATATAACCTGTTCTGATATCCTTCGCCTGCCACCACCGATTGTGATTTGCCGATCGGATCTGGATTGTTGATTGGCTAGATCTGACGACTCCTATTCATTGCTCTGTTGACCGTCGATAGGTATGTTTTTCAATGTTTTCTCTATGGTTTTGCCTCTTTTCCAAAGAACAAAGGGAACTTCTTTTTATGATAACTTCTTCATCTGAAGTCCATTTTCGCCTATTCAAGTTGCATTGGATTCATAATGAGGATATCTTTGCAGTGAGACTATTTCTGAGAGCAGCATGTGATTTTCATCTCCCTCTGATTTACAAAGGATTTGTGCCATTTGGCACCTTTTACCTCTTATATGAAGTCTTTTAGACTTAGAGGTTTATCGAGGATCCATTTTTGGATCACGCCTTCCCACTAAAAGAACTTTTGGTCTCCAAAAGACTGATATACTGATTTGAACGGTACCTAAGAGTAACAACACCCTCTCCTTTTAGCCTCCACACACTTGCCTTGCATAGTGCCTCTGAACCAAAGTTTCTGACTACTTCCCTTCTGAATGGGCTGGTAATGGTTATAGAAGGTAGTTTGAGCTTCTCTACCTTGATCATTGATCCAAGGTGGCTCAAACAAATGTGAAGTACATCTGCTCCACAAAAATTTCATTGTACCTATTTGACAAGCTGTCAACAACAATTGTTAACAGCAACAGAAATATAGACAACAATTGGATGGCCTAAACTCCTGCATCAATAAAAGAAACAACTTCCACATTTTATGAACACCTCCATGTCTTACATCGGCATACAAATGATGGACTAGACAACAAGCCCACAAAACTTGACTTTAAAACAAATTACCCTTATAGTCAAGCATGTAGAAAAAGACCATTAGGATTCTTTTCAAAAGATGAAACATTTCATCACTATCTCCATCTTAGAGACCAAATCGACTTTTCTCAAGTCAATATTACATGCATGTTCATATCAAAGCAATCAACCCTTCAAGTTGATTACATACACATGTTCAAATACAAGGAAAACATCAACATCCCTGTGTTCATGCATCTCATGCTCATGCATGCATTTCATCCTTCAACTTTCACTTAAGTACACTGTACTTTTGAAGTCGAAATGAAATCTAATGTTGTAGCAACAAAGTGAGTCTCCCACTCAATCTTTTCCATTCACCATCTTGGTAGAAACCTGCAACTTGCATCTCATCAACAAGAAGTGCAAATAGATGCATCAATATACATGCAATCCTTAATTGGGAAAGAAATCTAACCATTTCTTACCAATCCAGTTCAAAGGTCTTTCCTTTGTTTGCACATCAGCATCAACATGTGAATCATTCTGAAGCACATCATCGATGGAAACTCCATTTCCACTTCTATCGTCTTCTCTTTCCACTTTCTTCAGCTTTGGTGGAAGCATTGCTTGATTCAGAGTCCAACACTTTTCAGCAAGATGCCCTTGCTTATGGTAGTAAGTGCAACACATGTGCATACTCTTGACAACATGATTTGCCTTGTCCAATGGACCTTTGGCTCTTTGATTCTTTTCCTTCAAAATGTTCCTGTATGTGGCCATTCTCTTCCAACATCTAGAAACATTATGGTTATCCAAACCACAAAAGGAACATGCAACTCTTTTCCCATGCTTATGTGTAAATTTGCCATGCTTTACAAAATCAAAAGGAATATGATTAGAACTAGATTTATACCTGCCTCTTTCACCTTTATTGCCTTCATGAGGAGGTGAAGCAAATGAAGAAGTGGCTCCCTTTGGAACACCATCAATCTCTTCAAGGTTGTTCAAGTTCCCACAACTCTCTGGTTCAAATGTGTGCTTTTGAACACCTGCATTCTACAAGTGATGTTTCAAGCCATTGCATTCCTCTTGAATACAATCTTCACACTCTACAATGCAACCCATTCTTGGAGCTGTTTCAATGACCTTCATGGCAGCTTTGGAGCTCTCTCCATAAGACTGTCCATAGCCAAGACCTAGATACTTAGGCCTTTCTTCAACCATTATTGGTTCAACAATACCTTGTGCATGGTTTCCCAAGCCCTTTCCTTCATAGCCCATCTTGGAAATTAGCTTGGAACCTATGCCTCTAGTATGTTTTTCAAAAGAACCAATATAAGCATTCTTAGAAGAATTTGAAGACAAACTAGAATGGTTTCCCTCTTCTTCAAGCTGATACTTGACCAAGGCTTCTTTGGAAACAAAGAGTTGTGACTCCAACTCATGCATCCTCTTCAAGTTCATATTTGCCATATGAAGTTGCCTCTCCATTTATTGTAGTCTGTCAAAAAGCAACTGCTTCTCTTGCTTCATGGAATTTAACTGCTCTCTAAGTATGCTACTCTTTCTTCCATCCTCATACATTTCTCTCACCTTGTCCATCATGATAAACAAGTCTTGCTTCAAGTCTCCATCAAAGAGTCTTGTGATGAAGAAGGAAGAATTCGAGGATACACTTGAGGAAGTTGTCATTATGCCAATGAACAAAGAACTTCAAACAAGATTAATAAAGAGCTTATTTCAACAACCTTTTGCAACAAACCTCTTGTGTTTGAAGGATTGCCTTGAGGTCCTTTGGGATAGAAGAATGCCTTCAACCCTTCCTCCTATTTGTCTTTCCTGGATTGAGCTATTAGTAACTTTCCCTTTACCTCTGCAAACTCAGAAAATAGTCAATCTGCAAAACAAGCATATGGTCAGCCTCTTGCTCTTCCAACACCTTTCAGACAAGCAGTCTTTGCTTTGTCGATCTAGCATTCTGATATAACCTTCTTAAAGGTGTGGTTAACCAAACCAGGCTCTGATACCACCTAATATAAACATAGGCAACTTAGGCTTCTTGTCGAACTTACAAGAACCTCTCCAACTTTCAAAGCTTAAATATTCCCAAGTCTTATTAATTAACCAATGCGGAATTAAGAAATGATTGAAAATATGTGTATGTTGGTATTTGTTTTTGACTGATTATATGTTTTAATTTATGTTGTTGTGCTGTAAGTTGATGTGCTTAAACTGACACACACACACACACACACACACACACACACACACACACACACACACATAACATTAAATAACGCAGCAATAAAACAGACACATGAACAACAATTTAACTTGGAGTTCACCCAAAACTCTTGGGTTACGTCTCCTTGAGCTCTAGTCAACTTGACTAGGCTCTCTGGGATTATGGAAAAGTCCTTTTACAAGATATTGGCTCAAATCCACTGTTTTACACAGAAACAATGGGTTTATACACCATTTTATCCCTGGCTCTTGAAGCTCTCGGCTTTCTGGCCCTCGGCTCTAGCTCTGGCTCTTATCTATGTCTCTTCAGCTCTCTGTTAGTTTACAACCCTCTGGCTTTCCACTTGAACTCCAAGTGGCTCCCTTGGTTGCTCTATGCTTCAGCTTTTGATTTCTGTGCTACTTGTTTTGCTGCTACCTTTTTTGTGCTGGTCTCTTTCGCCTTAGCTTCCTGCTTTGGCTTCGCTTTCTGCTTATGCTTGGTTTCAGCAACAACTCCAACAACAACCCCCTGTCTGTGACATCTATGGCTTCTTAAGCCAACTGGCAATGTCTGTTCATTTTCTCTTTCGGGCTCTCTGTCTTTCAACCTTTGTCCACTCAAATCCCCTCTCCGAGCGTTAGCAATCATTGCTAAATGCCCTTGGGGATAGTGGCTACCTGTGTTATAACACAATGGAACCATCAGCGTTTGAAATCCTTAGAAATAGTTGTTCCCTGTTTATACAGAGAAACACTGTAAAACATGGGAAAAATCCGCAGAAAACGCTGTTCATCGGACTTACAATTACTATGAATTCTGCCCTAAACTCCTATCGGGTCCGCCCATAATTGCTTATCGCAAGTCGCAATGCCCATTCCATGGCTTCCCTTTGTACTTGCAAAATATGTTTAAAACACTGCAAAATCCCGCAAAATGGCCTTATGGCGGATTTGAAACATTATGTATTTTTATTCGCAGACCCTTTCGGGTCCGGTCTTCATCACATCGACGCTTTCCCATCGTATTTTGTTTATCAAACGAAATACGTGGAAACACAATGAAACTGTCGTTTGATGGATCTGAAACTTTATAGAATATCGTGTGTAATGTTATCGGGCTCGCGGCGCGTATATATATACATATATATATATATATATATATCTAGATATCTATATATATATATATATATATATATATATATAGATATATATATATCTATACATAGATGTGTGTATATATGTATATATATATAGATGTATATATGTGTATATATATATATATATACATATACACACACACACACACACACATATATACACATGTATATATATATATAGATATATATCTATATCTATATATCTATATATATATATATATATATATATATATATATATATCTATATATATATATAGATATATATATATAGATATATCTATCCCCCTCCTCTGTGTGGCTCCGATGCGACTTTGCGATGTGACCCGTCGCAATCGCATGTTGCACGAGCCCCAAGTCGTGGGCAAGTGCTCCACTGTAACCGTCAATTGCGATATCGCTCTGTTGTAATCACTGATTGTGATATCGTGATCACAATAATCATATAACCGGTTCCAACATCCTTCGCCTACCACCACCGATTGCGATTTGCCGATCGGATTTAGACTGTTGATCGGCCAAATCTGACGGCTCCTGTTCATTGCTTTGTTGACTGCCGATAGGTCTGTTTTTCAATGTTTTTTCTATGGTTTTGCCTCTTTCCCAAACAACAAAGGGGAGCTTCTCTTTATGATAACTTCTTCATCTGAAGTGTGTTTTCGCCCATCCAAGTTGCGTTGGATTTAGAATGAGGAGATCTTTGCAATGAGACTATTTCCAAGAGTAGCCTGTGATTTTCATTTTCCTTTGATTTACAAACGATTTGTGCCATTTGGCACCTTTTACCTCTTATATGAAGTCTTTTAGACTTAGAGGTTTATCCAGGATTCATTTTTGGATAAGTTAGCCTCCTCCTCCCCATGTACACACTTTGGGTTGGACCTAAAATAATGCCCTAGAGGTTTATGCAGCTAAAAACAAAGTAAAAAGCATATTTTGGCCCCTCTCAATAGGAAATGTACCATAAAATGCAAAACATGGTTGGGACATACAAATTATGCCCCCAATACATTCCATCATTATTTCACATGATACCTACCATTTGAGGGATGTACCATGGAATTGTCACTCCCTTGGAGGCTAAAACTACCTAATAGGGTCCTTGATTAACCCCTTTCTTGTACCTGGGAAGATCTATACATTCTAAATCCCAATATGGAAGGGCGTGACACTATGGAGTTTCCACTTGGTTCCATGATTTGTAAGGTCATTTACCCAATTTCATTAATGAAATGTTTGTGATAGAAGTTGAGGAGACACATTGGATCTTATACACAATTGTAGGTGTGTCTTCATCTTGGGGTTTGGTCTCCCTATACAGGGTCGAAGCCCTCCAGAGAGTCTTAATGACACTAGTAGGGTGAGCGTTGAGAGCCATGGGCCTCCACTATAGCAGAGAGTAGATATCCACACCATGGGATCCTCTAGCACCATTCATTTCTTGCTTGTGTCCCATTTATTCAATATACAACTTTCTTTCTCCTTGTATAAATATACTTTTTGCACTGTCCTTGAGGCATTCGATTGACTTGTTGAAGAAATCAACTTTGGTACTATGTCTTACCAATTGATCTATGCTACTTAGTGTTTCGGGAATATTTAGTGTTTCTACAAATGTCTAACCCTCTAGACCTAGTAGCTGATCTAGAAACAACAGTCAAAGAAATCTTAATTTTTCCTATAAACAACAAATAAGATAAGGGACGAAGAACCTACTTGTAACTTCTGCTTGTTCCTTATCTCCCTTGACCAATTTCGCTGCTCCTTCCCGTACTTAAATCGCTTGAGAAGTACCTGCACGACTTACAGAAACAAGAACCCGTCAAAGCATAATGATCTATTATTCATAAGTAGCACAAAATCGAAAGCATGATATACACATGAATGCATTTAACATAAACACAAACATAAGGGAAAAATATCGAAAGATTTATTTATAAGAGGAAAGGTTACAACCAATGTGAGTTCGATCCAATGTCATCCTTCCAATTCAATCCTTCTTCACCTCATGGAAAGCATAACATTCCAACAATATCACAATACTTGCACTCAAACCTAATCTCATTCCACCAACATCTCCTTGCAACTCAATATTTTTCAGCCTCTAGATCTCTGAGATGAGTGATCTATTTATAGATGAGTGAAGGAGGTTGTGTCATCAATCATGATGATGAATTCCTTTCTATTTTTAGAAATTAGTTCCATGAAAGAGGGGATTGGATGATGTATCCAAATTCTCTTTGTCATCCAAGGGTGAACTCAAAGGGCAGGTGGCACTTGAGAAACTTCTAAAGGGTTCCAGTGGATAAGGAATCTTCAAACCCTCATGGAAATTTTCCCAAGTTTGCTCATTGCAGGCTAATGAGGGACTTAATGCAATGCATAGCACTCAGTCAATGTAGTTCCTGCAATGCATTGCAGCCTGATAGAAGGCTTCCTATGTTGATCTCCTTAGGGGCACTTTTTGGATGTTTTTTGTGATGGAACTTCTTTGGGAGTAAGGAATTCTGATGACTAACTTCTTTAGGGCATGTAACAACTGTATTAGGGGTTGATGAGCCCTAATAACACTGACCCATAAGTTGGGGTTGATATGCCCAAATGGATCTATAACAGTTGCCCCCTAAAGCATGAGGTCGTAAATATTTATGTTGGGTGAAATTCTTTATCATGAGGATAGGAAGTTTCAAAACGGAAGGCGACCTGCATCAATTACAATACAACACATCATGATAATCTAAATTTTTTCTCATGAATTAGTTGAGGGATGCATTTCCATGCTCAGCTTATAAACTTTCATTACATGTACATAAATCAGATAGTCGTCTACAGATATAGACTCATGTTTCTACAGATATAGATTCGTGATCCATGATTAGGATGACCATCTATTTAATGTCTTTGTACATTTGATTTGGTACTCCTGAATATATCGCAGCCCCGATGGATGAAACTAGATCCAGGGTCTTCAATCTCATTCAATATTCGCTCAAAGTACAAGTCTAACTGTTAAGTTATGGTATGTTTTATGCTTATAACAGTTTACTTCTTTTTCTTATTATATTCCACTGATTAGAAATCACATGTACATAAAGTAAAGTGCAGATAGAACATTAAACGATCGACAGAAAACAAGCCAAGACAAGAGACACAAGATGTGGCGGATAGCCAGGGACAAACCCCACAATGTGTGGGGAAACCCTTTGATCAAATCTTCTTTTATCTTCAATAATTCAGCAGAGAGAAATAGTACAATAACTCTGATTCATATCAGCAGTAGCAAACCCTAGATCAGTAGCATCAGCATTAGCGGCTTCATTATCAAACTAGGGCAGACCATATCTCACAAACTGACAGTCGGATTGACTTCATTACACCACCAAAAGTTTCGGCTTCCAGAGGAGGTTCAGATGAACCCACAGCACAGTTCAGATGAGGATATCTTCTAGGCCACGCAAGTCAATATTTACTTCTGCAGTTGCAGCTTCAAATTCAACAACTTCCGGCTTCACATGTGTGAGAGAGAGAGACCCATTTCAGCGTAGTAGAGAAGAGACTCATATCTGCGCAGTAGAGAGGGAGAGATGTGATGAGATGAGTGAGTCCAAATGAGGAAAAGTCCTCTTATATTTATACACAACGTTGGTGGGTGAATAGATGCGACTGTTGGGCTTCTGAGCCTACATGAGTTGTAGGTCGGCTTGATAATAATTCCATAATCAAAATAAATTCATATCTCCATGAATACTTATCGGAATTAGATGATCTTTATATCAATCCTACACCTCTCGACGAGAGGAATCTAATAAAAATATTATTAGCCATGAATAAGATGACCCACATGAAGTTTTCCCCTGGTTTCCAATTTTAACACTCCCTCTCAACCATGGAGAACTTCATCTACAATCTGTCTATTGGTCGTTACTATTCATCCATCAAATGCACTGCCTTGTACAGCCTGACCCTTGCCCTGCTCTGCTCTATTTTTCCTGTTCTGCTTTGTCTTGTTCTGCCCTGCACTGATCTATACTGTTTTGTTTTGTTCTGCTCTGCTCTTGCATTGTTCTGTTCTACTCCGCTTTTGTCCGAATTATGAAGAAGAAGAAATGATCGAGGATGTATCATACTGACTCAAAGTCAGTCTCATAGTATGTACCACTGGTCCCAGACCAGTCTCAACCAACCCAAAGTTAGCGTCATAGTGAGTACAACTCCAATGGTCCCAGACCAATATCATCCTCCACTGACTCAAAGTCAGTCTCAGAGTATGTACCGCTAATCCCAGACCAGTCTCAACCGACCCGAAGTCAGCGTCATAGTATGGTACAACTCCTACCACTGGTCCCAGACCAGTATCATTGATCCCAGATCAATGGAGGTCATCCTAGCATAGGGAGTACGGTAGTTACAACGATGCATCCATCGGTACTACTATGGTCCCTAACTTCATTTCCATGCTCATTGATCAGATGAGAGGTACTTCCCATGAGTCCCAGGCTGCATGGGTAGGATGCCTTGACAGGAGAACTAATCAATCCTGTCCTCACAGGAGAACACATCAATCCTGCTAAAATTGCCATGGAGAACACATCAATCCAGGCCTCACAGGAGAACACATCAATCCTGCTACAATTGCCATGGAGAACACATCAATCTAGGCCTCACAGGAGAACACATCAATCCTGCTACAATTGCCATGGAGAACACATCAATCCAGGCTGCCATGGAGAACACATCAATCCAGGCCTCACAGGAGAACACATCAATCCTGCTACAATGTCGCCACGGGGTGTACATGTATACCACCAGGGGATAGTGAATAATCCTGTGGTCATATGCTGCTACAAGAAGCACCCCACACCCCCCTGGAGCTCTCAGAGCTCAATGCATCATACATGACCCTCATTGGAGGGTCTTTGAACAACTCCAAGTTGTTCACGGAAAGTCAGAAATTTTACTTTCCCAAGGGGTTTTGTCAGAATGTCGGCGACCTGTTCATCTATACCGATATGATGGAGCCTTATAGCTCCCCGTTGCACCATATCTCGAATATAATGGTATCTGATACAATATGCTTGGAGCGATCACGGAATACGGGATTCTCTGACAAACGAATCCCACTTTGGTTGTCACAAAGGATCACAGTGGTATCCAATGTGAATCCAAACAACTCACTGAAGAGCTTTCGCAACCAAACTGCCTCACAAGAAGCCATGCTAGCAGCAATATACTCTGCTTCGGCGGTGCTCAAAGCCACCGACTTTTGTTTCCTTCTCATCCAGGATATCGAAGCAGATCCCAAGGAGAAACAACACCCGGAGCTCTTACAGTCCTCCACATTGCCTGCCTATCCAGCATCTGTGTATCCAAATAGTCTCACATCTCTTGCAATGTATCTTAACCCATAAGTGATAGTGCCACGAAGATATCTCAGCAGATTCTTGGCACCAATCCAGTGTATGTGGTGGGGTTCAACCATATGCTGGCTCAACGTGTTGACTGCAAAGCATATATCTGGACGGGAGTTCACTAAGAACATTAATGCTCTGACGAGTTGCCGATACTCGGTAGCATTTCGTAAAACAGGTCCAGCAGCACTACCGCTTAACTTCTTGAAGTCAAGCTCCATCGGAGTAGTTACAGGCTTGCAGTCCACCATTCCAAATCTTTCCAATATCTTCATCACATATTTTCCTTGAGATAGGAAAATTTCTCCTGGCTTTTGCCACACTTCAAGTCCTAGGAAGTAGTGCATCAGTCCTAGGTCTTTCATTTCAAATTCAGAGGCCAGCTCCCTCTTACATTTGTGAATGAGAGGGTCTGCACCTATTAGAAAGAGGTCATCCACATACAACACTAGTATGAGAGGCTTGTCATCTTCAACCTTAAAGTAAAGGTTAGGATCGGCTTCACTCCTAGTGAATCCCAGCTTCATCAAGTAGCTATCGATCCTCTCATACCATGCTCGGGGTGCTTGTTTCAGCCCATAGAGAGCTTTCTTCAACCTGCATACATGAGATTTTCGATCATAAATCTCAAATCCTTCGGGTTGCTCCACGTAGACCTCTTCTTTGATCGAGCCATGCAAGAACGCAGTCTTGACATCCATCTGATGTAGGTTCCATCCTTGTGAAGCGGCAAGGGCTATGATCGAGCGGATGGTCGTATATCTGGCAACAGGTGCAAATATATCATCATAGTCTATACCTTCCTTTTGGGAGAAACCTCGAGCAACAAAACGATCCTTATACTTTTCCGTGCTTCCATCTGCTGCATGCTTTATCTTATAAGGCCATTTGGAAGTAACAACAGTCTTGTCCTGGGGTCTGGGAACTACTTCCCAAACATCATTCTTTATGATAGACTCATATTCTTCGGTCATAGCATCCTTCCATACTTGATGCTTGACAGCATCTGAGAATGACGAAGGCTCATTTTGTATGATCGTGCTCATGATGGTCAGGTATCCTTGATACCTATTAGGTTTCTTACTTTCACGAAAGGTTCCTCGGGGTGCAGCATGTCCTTCAGCATCATCAAGTAACCCCTTAAGCCATGAAGGCCTCTTCCTAGAAGAGGAAAGCTCATATGGAGGAGGATCAATCGGATCCATGGGTTCTTCTACATCAGGCATTGATTCATCATCCTTTTCTTTCGGTTCCCTGGTGTCGGCTTCTTGAGAGCTCCTCAAAGTCGGAAGATTGATCACCTTGCTGAGAGCCATATCTTCGTCAAAGGTGACATCATGACTAATTATAACTTCCCTTTGACCAGCTACATAGATTCTATAGCCTTTAGTATTTTCACCATAGCCCACGAAAATTCCCTTGTTTCCAGATGCTCCCAATTTATTTCTTTTCTCTTTCGGTACATGAAAGTATACAGGGCTTCAAAAAATTTTAAAATGAGAAACATCAGGTTTCTTACCGATGAATTTTTCTTCAGGATTCTTGGAACCCAATGCTTGATGAGGGCATCGATTTTGTACATATACGGCAGTGTTTGCAGCTTCAGCCCATAGAAACTTAGGAAGAATTTGATCATGTAGCATGGCCCGGACAACTTCCATAATTGTGCAGTTCTTCCTTTCTGCCACACCATTTTGTTCAGGAGTATATGGTGTAGTAGTCTCCCTCTTGATGCCAGCCTCTTTAAAAAAATCATGGAACTCATTAGATTCATATTCAGTCCCATTGTCAGTTCTTAAGATCTTGATCTTCTTTTTGGTTTGATTCTTGATTAGGGCTTTGAAGTGTCGGAACCAAGGGAACACTTCATCCTTCTTTTTCAAGAAGTATATCCAGGTCTTTCGAGAATGGTCATCTGTAAAAGTGAGATAATATGAGTATCCTCCCAAGGAGTTCACAGGCATCATACCTGATATGTCTGAGTGAACTAGTTGTAATATATCAGAGGTCTTGCTTTGACTTGAAGGGAATGGTCCCCTTTTGAGCTTTCCTTCGGCACATCCCGGACATACACCTTCTTTCTCTACTTGGAATTCAGGCATCCATGTTACCATCTGTCTTACATCGGGTAGAGCTTTGTAATGAAGGTGGGCAGACCTCCGATGCCAAATTTCGGACTGAAGCGTTGTGTCACAAGACATGACACCTAGCGGACTTCCACCGACTTGATATAAAGAATCAACTCGAAACCCAAGAGTGAAAGCATCTTTAACATTATTTTTCCATATGCGTACCTTACCATCGCTGAAGGTTACCTTATAGCCTTTGTCTTCCATTGTCGAGATGGATACCAGGTTCTTTTTGAGATCAGGTACATATAACACATCTTGTAAGTGAATCGTATTACCTTGATTCAGTTTAAGAGAAACATTGCCTACACCTTTCACTGGGTATTTCATGTCATCTCCAAGGACAATTTCCAGGTTAGTTTCTTTCTCTACCAAATTATAGAGTACTTCTTTGTAACTAGTGAAGTGTCTTGAGGCACCACTATCAATGAGCCAAATTCCCATTGAGTCGGAAGGAGTGGAGGTAGATAGAGCAGCTGGTAGATAATATTCAGCCTGCTTATCATCAACAGTGTTAGGTTCATACCTGGAATTTCTAGCCTTCTTGAATGGTTGCCCTCTCCCTTGATTTCCCACATTCTTTTTTCCTTTGTTGTTGAATTTTCCATTCCTTCGATTACCATGAGAGGGATTTTGATCATCGTCACGGTGAGAGTCCTTTCTATCAGGGCATTCCCTTGCATAGTGACCTGCTTTATTGCAAATGAAACATCGTCCTTTTCTTCCACCCTTAAATCCAGCCTTTCTTTTCGATTTAGACCCAGAATTATTTCTTTTCTTAGCATGAGAAGAAAAAGCAGTAGGAGGACCTTTAGGAAAGGGCATTTCCTGCTCTTCTACCCTTGTTTGTTCTTGAATGCATCTAGCCATTAATTCCTCGAAACTAGGAATTACATTATTATTCAGAAGAGTATTCCTGAACGCATACCATTCAGATGGTAATCCTCCGAGAGTTGTGAGCGCCATTTCTCTATCAGTTATGGTTTCCCCAATAGATAGGAGATCGTTCTTGATCTCGGTGATTCTTAAGAAGTATGCTTGCATACTTTCATCTTTACCCTTCTTGATTTCCCTCAACTTATTTCTAAGAAACAAAACTTGATTTGCATCATTAACTTTAAATAAACTCACCAGTCTGTCGTAGATTTCCTTGGAGGTGTCTAGATCAGAGATGTAGGCCACCAAGCGCTTGTCGATAGAGTCCCGGATGATCTTCTTTGTTTTGAATTCTCCATTTTTCCATTTGTTCCAGGCAGCAGCAGATGCATTTGATGAAGGCTCAACAATATTGCCTCTTACATGGTCCAGCACTCCTTGATCTTCAAGGGTTAGATCGATAGACATCTTCCATCCGTGATAGTCAGCTTTCTCACGGAGCTTGTCTTCGGCAGGAAAGAGTGTTGAGGACCCCATAGTTCTTTTAGGATAGCCTTGCCAATATTCTCTTCAATGATTTCTCTTGCTCTTGCTCGGGCTTTGTCTTCACCTCAGCTCTGATACCATGTTAAGTTATGGTATGTTCTATGCTTATAACAGTTTACTTCTTTTTCTTATTATATTCCACCGATTAGCAATCACATGTACATAAAGTAAAGTGCAGATAAAACATTAAACGATCGACAGAAAACAAGCCAAGGCAAGAGACACAAGATGTGGCAGCTAGCCAGGGACAAACCCCACAATGTGTGGGGAACCCCTTTGATCAAATCTTCTTTTATCTTCAATAATTCAGCAGAGAGAAATAGTACAATAAATCTGATTCATATCAGCAGTAGCAAACCCTAGATCAGTAGCATCAACATTACCGGCTTCATTATCAAACTAGGGCAGACCATATCTCACAAACCGACAGTCGGATTGACTTCATTCCACCACCAAAAGTTTTGGCTTCCAGAGGAGGTTCAGATGAACCTACAGTGCAGTTTAGATGAGGAGATCTTCTAGGCCACGCAAGTCAATCTTTACTTCTGTAGTTGCAGCTTCAAATTCAACAGCTTCCGGCTTCACATGTGTGAGAGAGAGAGACCCATTTCAGCGCAGTAGAGAAGAGACTCATATCTGCGCAGTAGAGAGGGAGAGATGTGATGAGATGAGTGAGTCCAAATGAGGAAAATTCCTCTTATATTTATACACAACGTTGGTGGGTGAATAGATGCAACTGTTGGGCTTCTGAGCCTACATGAGTTGTAGGTCGGCTTGATAATAATTCCATAATCAAAATAAATTCATATCTCCATGAATACTTATCGGAATTGGATGATCTTTATATCAATCCTACACCTCTCGATGAGAGGAATCTAATAAAAATATTATTAGCCATGAATAAGATGACCCACATGAAGTTTTTCCCTGGTTGCCGATTTTAACACTAACCATGTGAATAGATGTTCTGAGGTCAAACATGGAGAGACATCGTCTGACTACCAGCCAATGATGTAAGCTGTTAATAGATGTGAGAGCGGTCACCGATAATAATGATGACCCTCAAGGTACTGCAGTACATTTCACATGCTGTGAATAGATGATTTGATGTCAAACACCATAAAAAGCCTTTTGGTCGAAGGCCATTGATGTTAACCTATTGCTGAAAGCGAGAAACTTGCTATTTATGTATGCAAGCTTCAAGGCACTAAAGGGGATTTTCTAAGTCAACTTCTTGGATGATGAGTTGATGTCGACAAGAAGTGACTCGTCGTAGGAGGGCCTTGACGTATCCCACATCTATGACACGAAATGAGGTAAATGATTTTTGGAGATGAGAATCAACTAACGACACAAGGTTCAGGAATGAAGGTCATGAAAATGAAGGCTTATAGTATTGCAACAGATGAAGTTTTAACTGGATGACTTCTCTTGAACATATCGGCGACACTGAGATGAATTGGTAGCATTGACCCAAAACAAAAGTGATGGATGGTGTGATAGACCAATGATGTGATAACCGTCAAACTAAATGACCCAACCCAACTAGTCACGGAGATGAAGTGGAAGTGTCATGTTCGAGAGAAACTTGCTACCATAAAATTTTCTCATTTTTTCCCTAGTCATTGCTAACCAATACCTCTTTATTTTTATCAAGATTGAGGAGGATAACATATGCTTTTTCTATAATTCACCCTTTGGGAAAACCCATCGCTATTTGATGTTTTAATGAGTCTAGCAACGGTGAAACTTGGCCTTGTCTAGATGGACAAGTTTGTCGCTATTTGATGTTTTTAACAAGTCCAACGACAAAGACAACTCGGTGCTTTTCATGTTTATAGAGTTTGAAAAGGGACGAAAGGAAAGCTCTTGTAAGTTCTTTTTTGTAAAAATAATATCTCAAGCCTGAAAAAGCATAAAATAATACGAGAGAGATATCGTTTCCATCCTTTAACAAGCTGGAAACGATAAGCGCTCGATAATCTTTTCATGTTTAAAAAGTCTAAAAAGAGCTTAAAGAAGACTCCATTTTGAGGAATGAGTAGTGTCTAGGGTAGCAACTAGTTCCGATGATGTGGGAACTTCTCAAAACATGTTCATTTATGTGAAGAGGCTGGCCAATAAGACCACTCATTGCAAATTTCCTCAAAAAAGGGTAAGACAACGAAGTGAAAGCATATGATCGGCCAAAGAGATTGTGGTGATGGAATAAAACAACCAAGGATCATCTGATAGAAAAGCCTGATAGAATGACAATCACAAGGGTTAAAATGGAAATGGGTTCATTTTTACACAAGATTAAAATGAAAAAATATGCTTGAGATTGGTTTACATGCCCCCAACATGATGAAAGGAAGAGTCTCCTGTAACCAAATGGAAGTTGTTGCGGTGAAGCAGGATGGTTATCCAACACTTTTTGGCTTCGTCCAGATAGGGACAAAGGTGAATGGGGTGATTCCCTTCACATAACCTACAAGGAGACTGAACTTTATCATTAGGTGCATGCCCCCAAGCTTCATTACATTCACCTAAGTAGACTACTTGTGGCTATGAGGTGGATGGAATGAAGGTTCGTTTACAAGATCAAGTGAAAGACTCGACTGGGATTTTACGAGATCTAATCAAAGACTCGACTTGGAACTTGGGACCTTGTTTCATTTTTTAATGAGCTTGACACAAGACAAGGAACTCTGCTCAGATTCCTTGTTTCATTTTTTAATGAGCTTGACACAAGACAAGGAACTATGCTCATGGCCCTATTTCATTTTTTTAACGAGGTTGACATAGTAAAAGAACTATCCTCATATTCCTTGTTTCATTTTTTAACGAGGTTGACACAGTAAAAGAACTGTCCTCTTGGACATGTCAATCACAACTCATACGAGGTCACGAGGGAGAGATCTGGTTCCAATTCCCCCAGTACATGATGTACAACATCACTGAATTGATCGTCAGTTGATGTAGGTATGGAATAGGTTGCCACATAATTAACTCATGGCGGGGATGATACCACTGGTATAAATGGACCATTTATGGATGATGGTTGACTAGGAGCTATATTTGGACTAGGAAATGAAAGCTGGTCAACGGTGACAATTCTGCCTTCATGCGGGAAACAAATCACTCGAAAGAGTGTTGAAACAATAACTCCCATGTCATAAACAAAGTCACGCCCAAGAATTAAATTGTAATCTAAAGGTCTTGGGACTACCATCACATTCATATAAACGGTTTTTCTTCCCAAGGTAATGGGTAACTGAGGGAGGATCCCTAACAGTCGACTCCTTCCTCTGTTAAAAGCCAACAGATTCTGAGTAACTGGCATAAGCGGCGGCGAATCAAGCGCTTGCCAAGCAGTTGAGGAAAGTATACTCACTGATTCACCTTCATCTATAATAGTTCCCGATACAATCATATTGCAAACTTGTACTATGATCTAGAAAGGCACATAGGAAGGAAGGCGGAATCCTGCCAGTCGATTCCAATCAAAGGAAGTGACTAGACTACTTGGAGGGGGTACCGTAAGAATGGGAGAACTAACCCCTGGAGTTACGAGAGCGAGAGGATTTTCCTCCCGTCTTGATGGAACCAGAGGATTGCCCCCAAGCTCATTAGAATCTAAAGAAACAAAAAGAACTTGAGTGGTATCATATTCACTCTCTTTGGGAAAGGTACAATTTACCGAAGGTGAGTTGGGTCAACTATTATCTTGACCTGTTTATTTGGGTCGGGTATAGACTCATAGTATTCACTTTCAGAGAGAGTGGTTTCAACCGACGGTTGATTTTGGTCAGTAAATTCATCAACTAGTGAAGGATTTAGGGAGAGTTTCTTGTAACCAGATGGAAGTCGCTGCGGTGAAGCATGACGGTTATCCAACACTTTCTTGGCTTCATCCGGATAGGGACAAAGGTGAATGGGGTGATTCCCTTCACATAACCTACAGGGAAACTTAACATTATCCTTCTTTCTATAATCTTTACTGCCACTAGTGGATGGTGTGTCACCAACATGATCTCCAGAAGTTGATGACAAAGGATGATGTGAACGAGAAGACCATTCTTCTAAGATCTGAGGAATATTAGGACAATTTCGAAGAAGATGGTCTCCCACACAAAGTTTGCATGGATATCGAACTTTGTGAGGCTTGACAGATGGTTTCTCATCAGATGCTGCATTCAAAGCAATTGTTTCTTTGTTGCCCCGTTGTTGAATTTGCTTCTTCTTCTTCTTCTTCTTCCCTTTCTTCTTCTTCTTAACCACCTGGTTACTAGTACCAATACTTTCACCAGGTGAAGAGGAAGAAGGGGAGGAAGAAACATCCAAGGAAGAAGGCAAAGGGTCAACTTTAGGATCAACTATAGGTTGATTTTGTCCAGCTGGAAGTGTACTCAATTGCGGAGAAATCACGACATTTTGAACCAAGGAGGTTGAAAAAAACCATACTGGAAATCCAATGGTAAATCTGGAAAGGGACAATGTAGCCATATATGGAGCACCAATATTTCCAAATGGAGGAAAAGGACTAGGATTCCCATCAAAAGGAATTCCTTGATTAGTGGACTCTGGATTTGTCGCCATATGTTTCAACCTAAGATCAACTAAGGAGAGAACATGGAGGATGTTATTCGTGGTCTATTAATTTTACGACACTTGGAACACAACTTTGCTTTTTCAGTTTTAAAGAGTCGAGAAAAAGAAAAATACGACTCTAGTCGCCTTCGATTTTTAATGAGCCTGAAAGGACAAGTGCTCAGATGATCCTTTTACTTTTAAAGAGTCGAAAAGGAATGAAAGTGACTACTCTGGAGACTCTAGACAAGAGGATTTACTAGACAAATTGCAAAACTAAAATATACACCTTGGTAATAAATGAAAGAGAAATTACCAAGGACTTTACATACGACAGTCAATCTTCCAGAATGTTGTGTTCAGTGCATTGCGATCGGTAAGGTGGCAAACTTGGCCTCCTAGGGATAAAGGATTTCAACCTATTGGGGTCTCCCACTGTATATGCGACGGTACAGGGGGAACAAGTCCATACTAGCACTTATCAGATCAAAGAGGAGGAATCACCCAACCCTTCATTGAAAACGACAGCCACTAGGTTTAAACACGCCAGAACACGTCTCTAGCCTAGACCTTTAGATTTTTTTCGTTAAGTTCCAAAGCATTGTTAGATTAATTGATTTTTATCTTAAGTAGATCTTGCTTAGAAATTTTCCTTTGAAGGTTCACCATGAAATATGTTAAGAAATTCCTAAGAATGCAATTAGAATGATAAGCACTCTTTTCGTTTGATTTCAACAATGAAAATCCTAGCTATGAGGGATAGAGCATAGAAGTACTTTTTGAACAAATAACAAAGAGCACAAACTAATGCAATTCCCTAAACCATTCCTTTTAGCACACAAACTGCAACTCTAAAATGCAAATGCATGTATTTCTTTTCAGTTTCTCTTAATGTGAATGATGCAATAAGAAAAACTAATGCACAAACGATTCAGAACTTTTTCATAAAAAATGGCGATTGCGACAATTTCTTTCAAAGAGGGAGGAAGACTTGTACGACACTTTCAATTTTGAAGAAATGAAGTTTTTCAACACTTTGAATGAAAATCAAATCAAATGCACAAAATAGATCGATCGACTATCTATGAAGGAGGATTCTACGACACTTCACTTTCTGAAGAAAATGACGATTTTACGACACTTTTCTATCAATACGACAATCGATCAAAACTACTTTTCGACAATGGATTGCAAATGACAAAACAAATACATAAAAACATTCACCAATCCTAGTCTAAACAGGAACGAGTTAAAGAGATGAGACATCATTCATATTCAACAAGCAATTCAATCAAAGATGAAAATTGACAAAAACTTCAGTTCCTAGATGGAAAAACTGATCTTCAAGAGATCAGCGCAGGCTGTGGTAATAGACAGGTGATGCATAGCACTGTATCCATGTGGGAAGTGCAATGCATAGCAAGCATTAGTTAGAGACAATCCGCTGACTATAGTGAGCAATTCTGAAGGTGTTTTTGGCTCAAACTTGATTCAATTTTCAGTGAATTTAGACTTGAATTCAATAAACGATAGTAAGTACAGTATATTGGAATGATATAAGAGGCTACTTAGCTACTAAAAAGGGAAAATTCTCCCCAGCGGAGTCGCCAATTTGTTTTGGGAATATTTAGTGTTTCTACAAATGCCTAACCCTTTAGACCTAGTAGATGATCTAGAAACAACAGTCAAAGCAATCTTAGTTTTTCCTATAAACAATAGATAAGATAAGGGACATAGAACCTACTTGTAACTTCCGCTTGTTCCTTATCTCCCTTGACCGATTTCGCTGCTCCTTCTTGTACTTAAATCACTTGAGAAGTACCTGCATAACTTATAGAAACAAGAACCCGTCAAAGCATAATGATCTATTATTCATAAATAGCACAGAATCGAAAGCATGATATACACATGAATGCATTTAACATAAACACAAACATAAGGGAAAAATCTTGAAAGATTTATAGATAAGAGGAAATATTACAACCAATGCGAGTTCGATCCAGCGTCATCTGTCCAATTCAATCCTTCTTCACCTCATGAAAAGCATAACATTCCAACAATATCACAATACTTGCACTCAAACCTAATCTCTTTCCACCAGTATCTCCTTGCAACTTAGTATTTTTCAGCCTCTAGATCTTTGAGATGAGTGATCTATTTATAGATGAGTGGAGGTTGTGTCATCAATGATGATGATGAATGCCTTTCTATTTTTAGAAATTAGTTCCATGAAAGAGGGGATTGGATGATGTTTCCCAATTCCCTTTGTCATCCAAGGGCGAACTCAAAGGGCAGGTGGCACTTGAGAAACTTCTAGAGGCTTCCAGTGGATAAGGAATCTTCAAACCCTCATGGAAATTTGCCCAAGTTTGCTCATTGCAGGCTAAAGAGGGACTAAATGCGATGCATAACACTCAGTCAGTGTAGTTCCTACAATGCATTGCAGCTTGATAGAAGGCTTCCTACACTGATCTCCTTAGGGGCACTTTTTGGATGTTTTCTATGATGGAGCTTCTTTGGGAGTAAGGCATTCTAATGACTATCTTCTTTAGGGCATGTAATGACTGTATTAGGGGTTGATGAGCCCTAATAACATCGACCCATAAGTTGGGGTTGATATGCCCAAATGGATCTGTAACACTTAGTACATCATATGACCCTAATGGTAGCAATTTCATGTCAACTATCATGGGAATGTTGTCTAATATTATAGCTAGACATGATTTTATCACACACTCAACCTGTTTCTTAGTTTAGATGACCAATTGAACAGGAAAATAAATTTCATGTGCTATGCTCTTCAATGTACACTCCTCTACAACTAATGGACTCACATAACTAAAATTTAAGCTAGGGTTAATTAAAATTGAAAGAGATTGGTGATTGACTGAACCTTCAACTTCAACCACTGAAGCTTGGTGATTTGCCTATATGTTTTCCAATGCTACATAAATCCGCAGTGTAACAACCCTTGGTTGATTTTTTATATATGATCATATCCATTTGTAAATATATGAAAGATATGCACATATACAAAAGATGTGTATATACAGAAGTTGCACCTATACAGAGGCCAAAATTATGCACAACTTCCATATATGCGCATATCTTCCGTATATGCACATATCTTCTATATTTTCCATGAGATGTAAAAGATAAAGGATGACATGTATCACTTAAAAAAGAATACTTACAATCATATTAGATTAAGATTTAAATTATGCATGTTAGTGTCACCTTGATAAATCATGGGGTCAACATTCACACTAAGATCCATGAGATTACGAGAACATTCAAAGTGGAAATGGATAGTAGAGGAAGGAAATAATCTATTTGCAGTGATACAATTAACTCATTTGTTGGTATTGATATGAACTTTAACTATTCAATTGTGTATTAGTGGTATGTGAACCCGCCAATGAAATAGTAGAACCAAAACAAAATTTGGAGAAGAGGATTAAAGAATGTTGTTAGAATCAATCAATTAATTTACTTTAAAATGTTTTGGTTAGAATGACAAAAGTATGTTGACTTGTGCAGCAGGGCATGCTGATCTTCTTTTTGCTATTCCATCTTTATTGACCAATTCAACTACTTTTGAAAAATTGCCAATATTTAGCCAAAGTTGTAGCCTGATTCAATAGATTTTAATTTTGTTTTGAGTTGGATTCAAACATAATTGTTCTTATTAGGAACACACGTTATTGTAGTGGATTGGGAAGTCCACCACCATCCACTTAAAAATTTTAAATCATCATGGTTTCTACTCTCACGAATGAATAAAGAATCCACTGATCAATTGTATCTCAGATCAAGATACTTCTAAATTGGTGGAAATATGTCTTACCTCTACTTTCTTTAGTTTTGAAGGAGACTTTTATGAACAAACTTGTGGTTTTTCCATGCGTTCCACTGTTTCTCCTGTAGTGGCTAATATATTCATGGAGGACTTTGGATCTAAGGCTTTGTCCTTAACTCTATTGAAAATAACAAGAAGAAATGTTAAAATAGAATCCAGAAATTCCAATTGAATTTGTCCTTCAATTAAATTTTGAATTTAAATTGTAATTCTTTTCTCATAGCAATTTGTAATAGTTAACTAAGTTAAGTTGACTTAGTTAACATAGGAATTTTGAGTTGGAAGTATTTTGGAATTCATGTATATGTTCTCCCTAAGTTTTAGGGGTCTAAGATGAGTTTATTTATGAGTTGTAATTAGATAACTCAATTTACCGAGTTATGGTCAGTAAAATTGGTTCTAACTATTTATGGAACAAATAGAGGATTAGCAGTCAGTTGGTGCATCCACAAGTGTTACTCCAGTTAATTGAAGATTCCCTCATCAGAAACTCATGTTTGTCAGTTCAGAGACAGACCCAATTGAGACTAGAGTGCATGGATATTGTAATATCAGTTGTATGATTTACTAAGTTGTAAATATCATGCATGTAGTCAGAGAAAGACCTAATTTTGGATTACACATTTATGGATGAGAAATCTCCCATTAAATACAGCCCAATTATCTTAGAAATAATGCAAAGAATTAGAAGCTTGGAGGCTTGCAAATTTGGCTAAGTATTGGCCAAAGGAAGTCATCAGGTGGAGGATATGAAATACTTGTGCAAGTTAAGCTCAAGGTTGCACAAAGCATATTGTATTCATCCAAATTCTTTGACCAAGGGTGCAAGGAATAGGGGCTTGGAGAGTAGCAGAAGAGGCTAGAGATTTTCTTGAGATTGCTTGTGAGCAGAGAGATTGATCATACTAAGTGCTAGAATTTTTCTTATGAGAACAAGCATTGTATTATCATCTTGGATTTCTTATTTAATGCAATACACATAGTGGGTGTTTTCAAATGAGGCTTTCCCTGGATACTCATTGTCTTATGTGCCATTTATGTTCTTCCTCTTGTTGATTATTGTTTTCATCGATATTTATGGGCTTCCACTATAAAGAGTAGAGTAGATTCTTGTATTTTGTTTTAGGAAATTACATGAGTTGTGAATCTACTGGAAAATCTACATGGTATTAAAGCCAAATATTTTTGGGCCACAAGTTTGTAGAACAGATCTGAAATTTTTTGTGCAAAATTTTCAGAAACAAATAGCATATCTAAGTTCCTTGTGAAAAAATACCCAAATTCAAAAAACATCAGCTGAATAATAGTTCAGGTGAGGGAAATGTCGCTTATTTAAAATCAACTCTTTTTCCAAAAAAAATTGTGACGACAAGACAAATGAAATAGATTGGTGTGCTAGCCAAGAACCTGTATGCACTTGAGTACAAGATGCATATAGAGCCTTGAGGAGCAAGGAAAAGTTTAGATACTTGGTGGTTGAGAGGGAGAGTAAATTACCTCTCAACATGCAGCCCTAGAAGAAGCCTCAGAAGTAGCTCCAGGAAGTTGTGGAGCAGCCAAAACTAGAGAAGTTGAGAGCAGACCAAGTGGAGGCATCCACTCATGCAGAGACCTCTAGTAGCAGGAAATTTTTAGCCATCTGGGCAGAGGGATCACATGTAGCCATACCTCCAGGTGTGAGGTGGGGCGATGTGAAGTGATTGTCCCAAAAGGGTTGAAATTGGGTAGGGTCCATTGAGAGGTTTTATCTCATGGATCGTACCTTGCTATGGGAGCCCAAAGTACATAGTAGCGAGAGGAATCAGTGGGATTGATGTAGTCATATATCAAAGTGATAGATGCTATAGCAGTCAAATACTGAAGAGCGTAGAGAAGGGTTGACAACATTACATAAAGGCAAAGTCAACAAAAGCATAGAGTTTTCAGTCGACAGAGGCAATAATAGTCAGAACTTTGATGACAAATGCATCATACTGATTTAGGTTGGATTTTATTTTAGTTTTTGGAGTTTTTATAGCAACAACACTAGAGAGAAGTGTTGAATGCAAAACATTCCAAAGGTTCATGATCAGGATCAAGTTGAATTTACTTCTTGTTAAGAGGGAGTGTTGAAAATAACAACAAGAAATGTTAAAAATAGAATCCAAAAATTCCAATTTAATTTGTCCTTGAATTAAATTGTGAATTAAAATTGTAATTCTTTTCTCATAGCAACTTGTAATAGTTAACTAAGTTAAGTTGACTTAGTTAACTTAGGAATTTTGAGTTGGAAGTCTTTTGGAAGTCACGTAGATGTTCTCCTTGAGTTTTAGGGGTCCAAGATGATTTTATTTATGAGTTGTAATTAGATGACTCAGCTTACTAAGTTATCGTCAGCTAAATTAGTCCTAATAGTTTGCAGAACTAATAGAGAATTAACAATCAGTTGGTGAATTGATGCATCCGCAAGTGTTACTATAGTTAACTAAATATTCACTCATCAGAAACTCATGCATGTTAGTTCAGAGAAAGACCTAGTTGAGACTAGAGTGCAAGGATAGTGTGCTATCAGTTGTATGATTCATTGAGTTGTAAATATCATCCATGCAATTAAAGAGGGACCTAATTTTGGATTGTGCAGTTATGGATGAGGAATTTTCCTTTAAATATGGCCTAATTTTCTCAAGAATTGTGCAAAGAATTAGAAGCTTGGAGGCTTATAAATTTAGCTAAGTATTGGCCAAAGGAAGTCATCAGGCGGAGGATAGGAAATACTTGTGTAGGTTAAGCTCAAGGTTGAGCAAAGCATATTGTATTCATCCATATTCTTTGACCAAGGGAGCAAGGAATAGGGGCTTCGAGAAAAATAGAAGAGGTTAGAGATTAGATTGAGCTTGCTTGTGAGCAGGGAGATTGATCATACTGAGTGTTGGGGTTGTTCTTGTGAGAACAAAAATTGTATTATAATCTTGGATTTCTGATTTAATGCAATACAGATAGTGGGGGTTTTCAGCTGAGGCTTTCCCCGGATACTTATTGCATTATGTGCGATTCATGTTCTTCCTCTTACCGATTATTTTTTTCATTGGTATTTATGGGCTTCCACTGTGAAGATTAGAGTAGATTCATGTCTTATGATTTAGGAGATTACATGAGCTGTGAATCTATAAGAAAATCTACATGGTATCAAAGTGATATTTTTTTGGACTATGAGTTTGCAGAGAAGATCTAAAAATTTTGTGCAAAATTTTCAGAAAAAATAGAAGATCTTAATTCCTTAAGAAAAATACCCAAATTCAAAAAAAAATCGGCCGAATCAAAGTTCGAATGAGGGAGATATCGCTAATTTAAAATTAACACTTTTTCCAAAACATTTCGTGACAACGAGACAAATGAAACATATTGGTTTGCTGGCTAAGAACCTGTATGCACTTGAGGTGCAAGATGCATGCAAAGCCTTGAGGAGCAAGGAAAAGGTTAGAGACTTGGAGGTTGAGAGGGAGAGTAAATTACCTATCAACATGCAACCCCAAAAGAAGCCTCAGAAGCAGCTTCAAGAAGTTGTGGAGTAGCCACAACTAGAGAAGCTGAGAGGAGATTGAGTGGAGGCATCCACTCATGCAGAGACCTCCAGTAGGGGGCAATTTTGATCTAGGTGGGAAGAGAGATCACATGCAGCCATACCTCCAAGTGTGAGGTGGGGAAATGTGAAGTGATAGTCCCAAGAGGGCAAAAATTGGCCAGGGTCCATTGAGAGGTTTTATCTCATGGATTGTACCTTGCTACAGGAGCCCAAAGTACATATTAGAGGGAGGAATCAGTGGGATTGATGCAGTCATAGATAAAAGTGATAGAGGCTAGAGCAGTCAGATACAAAAGAGCATAGAGAAGGGTTGAAATTAGTATAGAAAGGTAAAGTCAACAGAAGCGTAGAGTTTTTAGTCGACAAAGGCAATAACGATCAAAGACTTTGGTGATAGATGCATCATACTGATTCAGGTTGGGATTTTTTTTAGGTTTTGGAGTTGTTGTATCAACAACACTAGAGAGAAGTGTTGCATACAAAACATTCCAAAGGTTCACAGGCAGGATTGATTTGAATTCCTTTCTTGTTGAGAGGAAGTGTTGAAAATAGCAACAAAAAATGTTAAAAATAGAATCCAAAAATTCCAATTTAATTTGTCCTTGAATTAAATTGTGAATTAAAATTGTAATTATTTTCTCATAGCAACTTGTAATAGTTAACTAAGTTAAGTTGACTTAGTTAACTTAGGAATTTCAAGTTAGAAGTCTTTTGGAAGTCATGTATATGTTCTCCCTAAGTTTTAGGGGTCCAAGATGAGTTTATTTATGAGTTGTAATTAGATAACTCAGTTTACTGAGTTATGGTTAATTAAATTAGTTCTAACTGTTTGTGGAACTAATAAGGGATTAGTAGTCAGTTAGTGCACTAGTGCATCCACAAGTGTTACTCCTGTTAACTGAAGATTCCCTCATCAGAAACTCATGCATGTCAGTTTAGAGAAAGACCTAGTTGAGACTAGAGTGTAAGAATAGTGTACTATTAGTTGTACGATTTATTGAGTTGTAAATATTATGCATGCATTTAGAGAAGAACCTAATTTTGGATTGCATAGTTATGGATGATGAATTTCCCATTAGATACAGGTTAATTCTCTCAAGAATTGTGCAAAGAATTAGAAGCTTGGAGGCTTGGAAATTTGGCTAAGTATTGGCCAAAGAGGTCATCAGGCGAAGGATAGGAAATACTTGTGTAGTTTAAGCTCAAGGCTGAGTAAAGCATATTGTATTCATCCAAATTCATTAGCCAAGGGCACAAGGAATAGGGGCTTGGAGAGTAGAAGAAGAGGCTAGAGATTGGCTTGAGGAGATTGATCATATTGAGTGATGGCATTTTTATTGTGAGAACAAGCATTGTATTATCATCTTGGATTTCTGATTTAATGAAATACAGATAGTGGGAGTTTTCAACTGAGGCTTTCCCCAAATACTTATTGTGTTATGTGCCATTAATATTATTCCTCTTTTTGATTATTATTTTCATCGATTTTTATGGGTTTCCATTGTAAAGAATAAGGTAGATTCTTGTCTTGTGTTTTAGGAAATTACATGAGCTGTCAATCTACAGGAAAATATACATGGTATCAGAGGCAGTTTTTTTTGGGCCATGAGTTTGCAGAGAAGACATGAAAAATTTTGTGCAAATATTTAGAAAAAAATAGCAGATCTGAAATCCTTGTGAAAAAATACCCAAATTCAAAAAAACAATTAGTTGAATTGGAGTTCAAATAAGAGAGATATCATTGATTTAAAATCAACTCTTTTTCTAGGAAATTTCTTGACGACAGGATAGATGAAACAAATTGGTGTGCTAGCCAAGAACATATATGCACTTGAGGTACAAGATGCATGCAAAGCATTGAGGAGCAAGGAAAATGATAGACTTGGTGGTTTAGAGGGAGACTAAATTACCTCTCAAAAGGCAGCCCCAGAAGAAGCCTCAGAAGTAGTTTTAGGAAGTTGTGGAGCAACTGTTTGGTCAATTTAGTGAGGTCTAAATTGCTACTTTAAAATGTCAACCCAGGGTTTGTAAACTGATGAAGTGAAGTGTACTATATGTACTAGATAGCCATTTCCTTAGTCTTTTGTCGTTTTTCGTTTTTTTTAAGTTTGTTTTTGGATTTATCTTTCCCTAATGTGAGATGATGAAAATGTGATAAAGCAAGTGAAATATGGATGATTATGGTGATTTCTAAGTGGTTTTTCAAAACTTAAAAGAAAGAAAGCTTTAAAGTGACTGAAATGAAATCAATTCTTAAAAAGAAATAAAGACATCAAACAATGAACTAATGACATCGGCCCAGTATCTTTGTTGCTGAATGAAAATGAAAGTGAAATCTACACTAAATTCAATTAAAAGTAAGAACAACTAATCCACACTATTTCAACTCTTCAACTCAATCTTCCTTGTGAAAAGATATCATGAAATGTTAAGCAATGTGAAATCTAAAAGAAGTTAAACTACATAAAAGAAACTAATCACACTACTTTAACTCTCTTGACCTTTTTCCTTTCAGCTTAATTTATCCTGTGAGAAACAATCATGAACAAGTCAAGCAATGTGAGGTCTAAAGCAACTAAATCAAGCTATAATGAGTGATATTCTGGTTCCTAATAAAGTTACTTGATTATAGAAAGAAACCATTAACAGATGAATAGCATGATATCTAAGAACAGAAAATAAATGTACTACTCAAGGGAATGACAGTACTGGAAATCAAACTTCAAAAAACAAGAGTCAGCGACAAAGACAAGATGATCTCGTATGCCAATAGTGATAAAAAGAAAAGGTGAAATAATTGCCCCGGGCTGCCTAAGAAAACCTGCAGAAAACACTGATCAGTTGTAACCATAAAAGAGCAGCAATGAAAATGTAAATCAACAGAAATCAAAAAGCTTTGTTATGTACAGCTAATATACATGATGAAATAAAACGCAGCATTTAAATGACAACTGTACAGCTAATATACATGAACAGAAAAAAGGTACTGCAAGAGTTAAAGGACAACTGTACAAGGCTTTAGTAAGTAGGGGCCCTCTGCCACTTCAACCGATTCAACAAACAACTACAAGCGTAAGTTTAAACCAGTCTTCTCATATATTAAACAGCAACGTAAAAGTGCAGTGGGGAAATACAACAACTTTGAATTACATTAACAGAGATTAACCTTTACAACATTCATGGACGCGTTATTTATAAGGAAAGAAAACTAAACAGATTAACTAAATCTACGCTATTAACCACGCTGCCAGAGACACATAAATCCTCTTCAGCCCAGATCTAGGTAACTGTCATCATGTTTATTAAATCCGAGAGGTATGGCTGTTGGATTCACGCTACCAGGATGTCTTCGTGGCTAAAGACTGTGCCACGTAGCTTCACATGCTAAGAAACAGAGCTACGCAGAGCCGTACCACCGTTGAAAACTTCCGTTGACTATCCTTTGCCCCCTGTTTGACCGCGGGCTTTTATGGCCGTGCTGGATGATCTGGAGGGACACGTTCCATGTCCTTGACTCTTGGAACTTGCCCATGTGGCTCATTTCTTCAGAGGACATCTGTAGCATGGTGTTTGACAAAACGGCTGCGGAATCCTATGCTGGCTGTAGAATCCTAGGTCGGCTGCGGAAACCTGTGTCGGCTGCGGAAACTGAGAAGCTTCCGCAGCTGTCTGAACAAAATTCTAAACCAAACAACAGTCATCAGCGTAGTTAGAAAACCATGTCAAAAGCTCTTTTTTAAACTAAAATACAATGATTTAATCGAGTAGGTGGATGAAATGAGTGGAAAAAGAAGGCCGAGAGGGTGTATAGGAAGGTGCAGGTTCGAGGCTCAACATACCCCCACTGTGAAGGAGTTGCATGTCCTCATGCAACCAAAACTTAGTTATTTTCCTTTAATCCATATGCTCTGAGGCTTCTGTAAGAACATCTAGCCCTCTTCTTTTTCTCTTTGATGCTAAAATAGTCCTTGGTTTCCTGACTAGACATTTGAACTTAAGATTAATCAATGCCCTGCTCAACTTTTTACACTTTTTCTTCAGCTTCCTGTTCTTCTTTTGCCACAGTCCTAAATGGAGCATAGTGTTATCATGGACAATCTTGTCTACCTTACTCTACTCTTTGAGTGCTTCGTTTTCCTGTTTAATGTGCCTATTTAGGACTTCCAATTCAAACACTTCCTATTTTAAAGACTGTACTTGTGCATCAAGTGGCAAGGTGGTGCTTGGTCCTGCAGCTGATTGTTCCAAGGACTCTAGGTAGTTATATACCTCTTGCTGATTAGGATCTAGTTTTGGTGTCTTTCTTGGGCTAGGCTCAAAATCAAAATCTGGTGGAGGAGGAAGACTGTCCTCTCTTTCTGGCCGAAAAGGGCTTTCATCACGTGGAGGACTTGACTCAATGTCTGGCTGAGCTGGAGCTTTTTCAGGTGTTCCTTCACCTAAATCAATAAAGTGTGATTGTTTTTCTTGGGTTACACTTTTCTTTCCTTTTAGCCTACTGCTCCTCCTCACGTGTGGACTAGTGCTCTTTTCCTATGCACTCTGTTTTCCTTTTTGTTTCTTTGCTATGGCAGCAGCTTGAAGATGTGCTAATATTTCTGCCAAGTTTGAGAATCTTCCTCTATGGATGGTTCAGGGGATGGATAGGTTTCTTGAATGATTACTTTGCCCTTGTCCTTCTTCTGTTTCTTGTTTTTAGCTCCCTCTTCTTCTTCTTTCTGAATAGTTTCCTGAATGTCTATTGTAGGAGAGTCTTGGGCTGTAATATTCTTTTCTTTCCTCCTACTTCTCTTTGGAATTTTTGGGGGACTGCTGCCAGAGGCTTTAGTCAGTTCTTGGAAGTGGTTTCTTGTCAAAAACTTTTCCCAAGTATCCTTAGTGTTTTTCAACTGATCTTCAATAAGGATTTTTATGAACCCGTGATGGTAAAGATGGGGTTCAATATTGCCTACGTGTTTTTGAATAGTAAAGCTCATTTTCTTCAAGCTTGATAACAGAAAATAAGGCAAATTAAGGGTATAACCTTCCATAAAATTCATCATTAGCCTGGCATGATACATGTACATGGAGCCAAAACGACCCTCGCATGTGATAAATTTATGGATAAGTAATAACAGAGGGGACCATTCTTCTTTTATTGTATGCACAGGGATTCCTTTTGTAAATATAGAGGTATCCATACCTGGGTTTTGTAGCATTGTTCTCCATATTTGATCTTCCACACTTCTGTTTTTGAACCACCTTTCACCTTCTTGCGGAAGACTTGTTGCAGCTGCTATTGTGGCCTCGGTCACTGTAAATTTCAAGTCTCCAACCTCCACTGTTTGTCCATTAAAAGACCTTGCAAAAGATTTAGTCACTTCTTTGTTATAGCCCCTGAACTTTTGAATGAATCTCAGCCACCTTGCTTTCTTCAACGACTCCTTCGTTTGAGGATAACCCTCCAGGTATTTTGGTCCTTCCGGTTCAGCTCTTAGCAGTTTTCCCATTCTCGGCTTTAAATTCCGACTGGAAATTCTACTGCGTATGACGGTTCAGGAAAAAATGGGCTGATTACGGGGTTCTTAGGGTAACTGGAGTGGCCGTAATCGAAGTTCGGAATGTATGTGGTGACTGTGGCCAGGGTTTGGAGCAAGCTGTAGTGGACGCAGCGGAAATGGAGAACAGGGAATGGTATGAGTACCGAGGGAGTAAAGGGTAAGCAACAGTAACGAGTTTAATATCGAATGCATGCGGGAGTGAAGTGATAAATGGGCAGAATAACGGCTGAGTCCTTTTGGATCGGATGACTTGCGCACACGTCTCAGCAGACAGCTGTAGGAATTATGGTGAAGGAGAGTCGTAGTACAATTGGTCACGTCTCCAAAGTATGGCCAATAAATGGGAGAGCAGTCCATCTTGAGTTTAAATTTATAATGATCGTGGGACCGTTGTGGAATGACATCGTGGAAGAGGAGTGGTATGGGGCTTGCCGTATCAAATCATTGCATTTAGTGGAACTTGCCATGGTTTAATAACTATGCATAATAATGACATTGAATTGTTATTTGGTAGAGATTTTTGATCATACCTTTGGAAGTTTTATCATTTCTTGATTAAGGCTTCTGACCCATTGTTGTTTTTTGATCTTGAAGATGCCCCATGTCTTTGCTGCACTTGGTGATGATGACACTAATCTTTGACTGTGATTTTTTTGAAAACAGAGTGATGCCAGCTGTAAAGACAGAGTGATGTTGGCTGCAGAAATCATTTCTAGTTGCGGAAACTGGTTCTGGCTGCGGAAACGGTTTCCAGCTGCAGAAACTAAGACAACACCCCTTTAACTACACAAAGATAGTTAGAGAAGAACTAACTAAATAAAATAGTCCTGAGAGGGACTTTTATTGATGGAATGAAATTAAATGAGTGGAATGAGATGGAAATGAAGTGGAGTGAAGATGGAGATGAAAATGAGATGGATGAACTGAAATGGCAAATGAGGTGGAGTGAAAATGGAAAGAAAGAGAGACTCTTTTTTTTTTTTTTTTTGGAAAATATAGAGTGTCAGGTGCCCCTGATTTTCACTCTACATTTTCTGTATAAGACTGCCAATCTATGATTGGTTTTCAGGCTTATACAAAAGATTTTTTTTTTTTTTTTCAACCGAAAGAAACAAAGACTAGGTTGATGGAGGAGAAGGATTCCTCTCCACCAGCCTCATTGCAGAATTTTCTTGAAACATTTTGACAAATTCCTCTTTTGAGAGTGGCTTATGATAAATTTTCAATCGATGGCCATTCACAATGAGAGGAGTTTGAAACTCATCAATGGTCTTGACTCGAACTACTCCATTGCTAAAGACTTCGTCAATCTCATATGGTCCAAGCCAATGAGTCTGAAATTTTCCTTTGAAGTCTTTAAACTTGGAATCAAACAGTAACGCCCAATCTCCCTTTTGAAACTTTTTCTCTTTGATATATCTGTCATGCCACTTAGTTCTTTGGTGCTGAACTAGATCATTCCTTAAAATTGCAACTTGTCTTATTTCATCTAGCTCATTCAGCTGCTCCATTATGTGCTTTTGGGCTTTTGATAGATTCATCCCCAACTAAACTGCCATCTTGAAGGTCTTGACTTGAAACTCAATGGGGAGCAGAACTTCTTTCCCATAAACAAGTTCATAGGGAGAATTTCCTGTTGTATTCCTCCATGTAGTTGTATAGGCCCATAAGGCTTCAGGAAGCCTTTCTGCCCAATCTCTTCTATGTAGATGAATAGTTTTGGTGATGATGTTCTCAAGGACTTTGTTTGTAGACTCCACTTGGCCATTTGCTTGCGGATGGTACGGAGTAGATTTTCTATGCTTGATTTTGTATTCTTCCATCAGTTTCTCCATCAAATTAGATGTGAATTGACTTCCTTGATCTGTTACAATTTCTCTTGGGACACCAAAACGAGTAAAAATATCCTCAAAAAGAAATTGAACAATTGAATTTTCAGTGGCAGAAGGCAATGCCTTGGCTTCTATCCATTTAGTAACATAATCAGTGCAAACCAATATATACTTCTTTTGTTTAGATGGTGGATTAATAGGTCCAATGAAATCTAAAGCCCATTTTTCAAAGGGTTCGATGAGTACCTGTGGCTGTAATGGCATTTCATTTGAAAGAGTTGGTCTCCCAATTCTTTGGCAGCTGTCACACCTCCTGACATATTGTTTCGCATCTTTGAAGAGAGAAGACCAATAATATCCTAAAGAAAGGATTTTATAAGCTGTCCTTTTTTCAGTGAAGTGCCCACCGCATGGCTCATCATGACATGCCTTGAGGATGTCAGGCATTTCATCTTCCCGAACACATCTTCTGATCACACAGTCTAGCCTTGTTTTGAACAATTCATTAGAAATCCATGAATAACTCGAACTCTCCTGAATAATTCTTCTCCTTTCATTAGGAAATAAATGTGGAGGTAGTTTCCCTGTAACCAAATAATTAGCAATATCTGCATACCAAGGAGTTTTAGTAGTTACTGCAAACAAATATTCATCTGGAAACTTATCCTCTACAGGAGAATCTTCGTTAGTATTTTGGATTCTAGACAAGAAATCAGCTACTGTATTTTGTTTCCCTGGTCTATCTAACACAGTAATATTGAATTCTTGTAAAAGTAAAAGCCATCTTGTAACTCTGCCATTAGTAACAGGTTTTTTCATGAGATATCTGATTGCAGAATGATCAGTATGGACAAAAGTTTCATAGCCTGTTATATAATGTCTAAACTTGTTGATTGCATGAACAACAGCTAAGAACTCTTTTTCAGTCACAGTATAATTTAACTCAGTGGGAATCAAATTTTTACTGGTGTAGTAAATGGCATAAGGAACTAAATCCTTTTGACCCAACACAGCTCCTAGAGCTGTATCTGAAGCATCTGTATAAATATGGAAAGGAAGTTTCCAATTCGGCCCTCTCAAAATGGGTGCTTCAGATATTCTTGTTTTTAAAGTTTCAAATGCAGATTGATAGTCAGGATCCCAATTGAATTCACAGTCTTTTGTAAGTAATTTGAAGAGCGGAGATGCTATCTTAGTGAAGTTTTCAATAAATCTTCTATAATATCTAGTAAATCCAAGAAAACTTCTAACATCTCTTTGACAATTTGGAATAGGCAACTTGGAGATGACTTCAACTTTTGATCTATCAACTTTAATCCCATCTCCTGAAATATGATGTCCTAAAACAATCCCTTCAGTAAACATCATAAAGCATTTCTCATGACTTAATGAAAGGTTTGTTTCTTTACATCTTATAAGGACTTTTTCCAAATTCTCTAATGCCTCTTCAAATGAATTACCATAAACTGTAAAATCATCCATATAAACCTCTACACAATCATGAATTAGATCAGAAAAGATTCCTAGTACTGCCCTTTGAAATGTTGCGGGTGCATTACATAATCCAAAAGGAAGTACTCGGTAAGCAAAAGTTCCCTGTGGACAAGTAAATGTGGTCTTGTCCTGATCTTCAGGTGCTACCTGAATCTGATTGTAACCACTAAAACCATCCAAAAATGAGAAATACTTTTTGCCTGCTAAAGTATCTAATACCTGATCAATAAAGGGTAAAGGAAAGTGATCCTTCAAAGTTGCTTTGTTTAATTCCCTGTAATCAATGCAAAGCCTCCATTTACCATTCTTTTTAGGTACTATAACCAAGGGAGAAACCCATCGACTATCTGAAATTGGATAAATGAAGTTTACATTAAGTAACTTTTGGAGCTCTTCTTTCACTATCTCCCTAAGGTTTGGATTCATCCTTCTTTGAGGTTGTCTAATTGGCCTACTGTTTTCCTCAATGTAGATGTGATGAATGCAAGTCTTAGCGTCAATACCTTTCATATCAATATACTCCCATGCAAATGCAGTAGAATGTTTTTGCAAGATTTTGGTTAGCTCTTCCTGTTGTGGATTTTCCAAGTTTTTGTTGATATTCCATGTTTTTCCTGGAAACATCTCAATGGCAGAACTACCAAACTCTTCCATAGAGAAAAGAGACATTTGTCTAGATGATAGACACTCAATGTCAGAATCCAACTGAAATTGTGTGTGGTCATATTCTGAAGATGGTTCAAAGTTTTCTAATGTGTTCAGAATTTGACTATCTTCACTAATCTCAGAAATGGTAAAGACAAGTTGTATAGTATCTTCATCATCGACCCACTCATCTTCTTCTATTTCTGTTATTGCCTTTGCTGGAGGATACAAATTGAACTTCTTTGTTGAATTACCATCCGAAATATACATATCCCCAGACCTACAACTGATAAAAGCATCAGCTGTCGCTAGCCAAGGTCTTCCTAAAATAAGAGGATGTCCTCCTAGATTACTCTTGGGAGTTAAAATCATGAAATCGACTGGATATTCCCAAGAGTCTAAGGAGATTGGAATGTCTTCTAATACACCATCTGGTTTGATAATTGATCGATCTGCAAGTTGCAGTAAAGTAGGTGTAAAGAGAAGGTTAGGAAGTTTTAGCTGTTCCATAGTCTGTCTACTCATAATGTTGATAGCAGCCCCTAAATCAATCAAAGTATTTGGTATTTCTACCCCATTGATATGTGTTTTGACAATTGGACTACCAGGATCTACATATTTCTGCATAGTAATTTTTCCCATCATGATATCTGCAATTTTTCCTACCAGGTGGATTCTTCTTGTGTCTATTGGTTTCTTTCCTGGTCTTTTAAGGCTCAACTCCTTTATTGTTTTTGCTAGAATAGGAATCTCTTTAATGGCTTGTAACAAGGGAATCTTGATACAGACATTCTTCAATTCATCTAGAAAATTATAGTCAGGCAACCAAATTTGTTTTTCCACTCCTTTGTCAATTTGTAATCTTTCAGGAAAAGGAGGTGTGGATAAAGATGCAGGTTGCTCAACTATGGGAGTTGTGGGGGTTAACTCTTTTTCTTTTTCTTTTTGAGTACTTGGGTTTTGAAGAGATGCTTCAGAACCCTTATTGGCTTCAAGAGAATCTTCCTCAAAAATGCTTTGCTTTTGAGCATTTATAGAAGGCTTATCTAAGACTCTACCTGATCTGAGTTGTACATCATTGAGAGGAACAATCATATAGGCAGGAAATTGTTGACCTTCCATCATGTAAGCATTTTGAGGGTTTTTGTTATTGGGGTTTGGCAATGGCTGAGAGGGAAGTTGATTTGACTTTTGTTGGAATGGAAGCAAGAGTTGAGAATTTGGATTCTGTTGAGAAGGTTGTTGTGGAAATGGCAATGATAGTTGTGGATTTTGATTTGGAAGTTGTGGAGCTTGTTGGTTTTGAAAAGATGGGGGATATTGATAAAATTGAGCAAATCTCCCATAAGGATTTTGCATACCTTGAACCCATGATTGAAAAGGATTTTGAGGTTGGGACCAAGGTTGTTGCCAAGGATTCCAATTTGGTGGGGGTTGAAAATTCATAGAGTTGCTAAACCCTTGATTTTGTTGCCCCTGCCAAGGTCTCCTTGCAACAAAACAGAGAGATTCGATTGTATTTGGATCTTCTTGAAAGACAGCTTTGAGCCCAGGAATTGAAGGACAATCCTTGGTCTCATGATTCTCTGAAAAAATTACACATGTTTCTACAACTTTTGCATCCAAGGGACATTCCCTTAGAGCATGTTTCTTCCTACACTTTGGGCAAAAGATGGCCAAAGCCTCAGCTTCTGCTTTCTACTTATTGTGAATCTTAAGGGTGTCTAGTTGCTCACTAAGACTCCCTAAGATGTCAGTTTTGAATTCATCAAGCATGTTGCCAATCTCAACCCTACTTACTGATCCAGTTGCAGATTTGTTTGCTCTGATGAGAGAAGGATCTCTAGGCCCTTTTTGAGTTTTAGATTTCCCCCTTGAGAGATGGACACATAACTCTGCTATATCAGAAAGTGGAAGTTGAGATATATCTCCCTTTCCCATCATGTTCAAAATATCTATCCATTCATCTCTAATGGCTTTTAATAGAAGGGCTTTCAAGGTCTCCTCATCTAAGTTACTCATTTTTGCTCTTTTCAGGTTGTATTGAAATCTTTCAAGTAACTCCTCCAAGTTTTCATCTTCTCTTTGCACCATTTTGAATACCTCATCCTTGTGATTGGTGGGCATACAATAGTCCAGGTACCTATCCAAAAGTGCTTGTTTCATATCATTCCAAGTCCTAATGGATTGAGTGAGTAATCCCATGAACCATTTCAAGGCTGCTCCTTTCAATGTTGAAGGAAACAATTTGAGTTTTTGAGAGTGTTCCAGATAATCATAAGTTCGACACACGACTTCAAACTCAAATAGAAATGTTTCAGGGTCCTCATTCCTGAACCCATGGAAGTTTGGGAGGACAGATGGTGAGATGTTTTTCATTGTGGCTCGGGAGTCCTCATCGACTATAGGAAATCCGAATGAGTTATCCCCATCCCTATTTCCCCCAATGTTACCTCTACCTCCTCCATTGTTTCCTCCTCCTCCTCTACCTCTACCTCTACCAAATCCAGTTGCTCCTTCCTCTGTCATGGTAGTTTCCCTGGAGACTTTAGAGTCTTCTGGTTCTTCTACTAAGGGTGAATGAGAAGGAATTTCTCCCTCTTCTTCTTCAGATGATTCTACTTCTTCAATTACAATTTGTATCTCTATAGAAGGAAGGAAAGAATCTCTTTCTAGTTCAGATTCGATGGAAGGTGTGGGAGAGTCGACTCCTGCCTCTTGAATTCCAGGAATCCTAGGCCTAGGAGTGTAAGTTGGAGATGATGGAGGTGTCTCCTGTCTATTCCTTGAAGTAGATGGAGTTGTAAAAATCGAACTTTTGGCTCTAGCTAAAAACCTTCCCCTAGAATCTCTTGCTCTATGCATGTCATTTTTTTTTTTTTTTATTCAAGTCGGGCTAATAATTCTCTTTCTGATCTTCCAGGTCACTCTAGGTGCAAGAAGAGAGCATACTCAAGAAACTATTAAACCAATAACTTTCTCTTTTCTGATCCTCCAGATCACACTAAGTGCAAGAGGAGAGCATACTTTGAGAGGTTATCAATTTTCCTTTCTTGAAATTTTCTTGTTTTTTTTTTTTTAGAAATTGGCTACCTAATTTCACTTCCCCGGCAACGACGCCAAAATGTTTGGTCAATTTAGTGAGGTCTAAATTGCTACTTTAAAATGTCAACCCGGGGTTCGTAAACTGACGAAGTGAAGTGTACTATATGTACTAGATAACCATTTCCTTAGTCTTTTGTCGTTTTTCATTTTTTTTAAGTTTGTTTTTGGATTTATCTTTCCCTAATGTGAGATGATGAAAATGTGATAAAGCAAGTGAAATATGGATGATTATGGTGATTTCTAAGTGGTTTTTCAAAACTTAAAAGAAAGCAAGCTTTAAAGTGACTGAAATGAAATCAATTCTTAAAAAGAAATAAAGAAATAAAGACATCAAACAATGAACTAATGACATCGGCCCAGTATCTTTGTTGCTGAATGAAAATGAAAGTGAAATCTACACTAAATTCAATTAAAAGTAAGAACAACTAATCCACACTATTTCAACTCTTCAACTCAATCTTCCTTGTGAAAAGATATCATGAAATGTTAAGCAATGTGAAATCTAAAAGAAGTTAAACTGCATAAAAGAAACTAATCACACTACTTTAACTCTCTTGACCTTTTTCCTTTCAGCTTAATTTATCCTGTGAGAAACAATCATGAACAAGTCAAGCAATGTGAGGTCTAAAGCAAACTAAATCAAGCTATAATGAGTGATATTCTGGTTCCTAATAAAGTTACTTGATTATAGAAAGAAACCATTAACAGATGAATAGCATGATATCTAAGAACATAAAATAAATGTACTACTCAAGGGAATGACAGTACTGGAAATCAAACTTCAGAAAACAAGAGTCAACGACAAAGACAAGATGATCTCGTATGCCAATAGTGATAAAAAGAAAAGGTGAAAAATTGCCCCGGGCTGCCTAAGAAAACCTGCAGAAAACACTGATCAGTTGTAACCATAAAAGAGCAGCAATGAAAATGTAAATCAACAGAAATCAAAAAGCTTTGTTATGTACAGCTAATATACATGATGAAATAAAACGCAGCATTTAAATGACAACTGTACAGCTAATATACATGAACAGAAAAAAAGTAATGCAAGAGTTAAAGGACAACTGTACAAGGCTTTAGTAAGCAGGGGCCCTCTGCCACTTCAGCCGATTCAACAAACAGCTACAAGCGTAAGTTTAAACCAGTCTTCTCATATATTAAACAGCAACGTAAAAGTGCAGTGGGGAAATACAACAACTTTGAATTACATTAACAGAGATTAACCTCTACAGCGTTCATGGACGCGTTATTTATAAGGAAAGAAAACTAAACAGATTAACTAAATCTACGCTATTAACCACGCTGCCAGAGACACGTAAATCCTCTTCAGCCCGGATCTAGGTAACTGTCATCATGTTTATTAAATCTGAGAGGTATGGCTGTTGGATTCACGCTACCAGGATGTCTTCGTGGCTAAAGACTGTGCCACGTAGCTTCACGTGCTCTGAAACAGAGCTACGCAGAGCTGTGCCACCGCTGAACACTTCCGTTGACTATCCTTTACCCCCTGTTTGACCGCGGGCTTTTATGGCCGTGCTGGATGATCTGGAGGGACACGTTCCATGTCCTTGACTCCTGGAACTTTCCCATGTGGCTCATTTCTTCAGAGGACACCTGTAGCATGGTGTTTGACAAAATGGCTGCGGAATCCTGTGCTGGCTGCAGAATCCTGGGTCGGCTGCGGAAACCTGTGTCGGCTGCGGAAACTGAGAAGCTTCCGCAGCTGTCTGAAAAAAATTCTAAACCAAGCAACAGTCATCAGCATAGTTAGAAAACCATGTCAAAAGCTCTTTTTTAAACTAAAATACAATGATTTAATCAACTAGGTGGATGAAATGAGTGGAAAAAGAAGGCTGAGAGGGTGTATAGGAAGGTGCAGGTTCGAGGCTCAACAACAACCACAACTAGGGAAGTTGATAGGAGACTGAGTGGAGGCATATACTAATGCAGAGACCTCCAGTAGGGGGAAATTTTGAGCCAGGTGGGTAGAGGGATCACATGCAGCCATACCTTTAGGTGTGAGGTGGGGCGGTGTGAAGTGATAGACCCAAGGGGGCTGAAATTGGACAGGGTCCATTGAGAGGTTCTATCTCATTAATCGTACCTTGCTACGGGAGCCCAAAGTACATAGTAGCAAGAGGAATCGATGGGATTGACATAGTCAGAGATTAGAGTGAAAAAGTCTAGAGTAGTCAGATACTGAAGAGAACAGAGAAGGGTTGAAAACAATGCAGAAAGCCACAGTCAACAAAAGCACAGAGTTTTCTATCGATAGAGGAAATAACAGTCGAAGACTTTGATGATAGGTGCATCATATTGATTCAGGTTAGATTTTTTTTTAGTTTCTAGAGTTGTTGTAGCAACAACACTAGAGAGAAGTGTTGCATGCAGAAAATTCCAAAGGTTCAGGATTGGGATCAAGTTGAATTCCTTTCTTGTTGAGAGGGAGTGTTGAAAATAACAACAAGAAATGTTGAAAATAGAATCCAGAAATTCCAATTTAATTTTTCCTTCAATTAAGTTCTGAATTAAAATTGTAATTATTTTCTCATAGAAACTTGTAATAGTTAACTCAAATAAGTTGACTTAGTTAACATAGGAATTTCGAGTTGGAAGTCTTTTGGAAGTCATGTATATGTTCTGCCTAAGTTTTAGGGGTCCAAAATGAGTTTATTCATGAGTTGTAATTAGATAACTCAGTTTACTGAGTTATGGTGAGTTAAATTAGTTCTAATTGTTTGTCAAACTAATAGAGGATTAGCAATCAATTGGTGCACTGGTGCATCCACAAGTGTTACTCCAATTAACTGAATATTCCCTCATCAGAAACTCATGCATGTGAGTTCAGAGAAAGACCCCGTTGAGACGAGAATGCAGGGATAGTGTACTATCAGTTGTACGATTTACTGATTTGTAAATATCATGCATGAAATCATAGAAGGACCTAATTTTGGATTACGCTAATTTCTGTTTAAATACGGGCTAATTCTCTCAACAACTGTGCAAAGAATTAGAAGCTTGCAGGCTTGGAAATTTGGCTAAGTATTGGCCAAAGGAAGTCATCAAGCAGAGGATAGGAAATACTTGTGCACATTAAGCTCAAGGTTGAGGAGATGATATTGTATTCATCCAAATTATTTGACCAAGGGCACAAGGAATAGGGGCTTGGAGAGCAGCAGAAGAGGCTAGAGATGGGCTTGAGCTTGCTTATGAGTAGGGATATTAATCATACTAAGTTTTGGGATTGTTCTTGTGAGAACAAGCACTGTATTATCATCTTCGATTTATGATTTAATGCAATACAGGTAGTGGGGATTGTTTGGAATGGGTTCCCCCAATGACAGTTTTGGGGCTAAAAGCCCATGCTTTTGGACAATTTTGTAATAAAGTTGTAAAGTCTCCGCATTTTGTGGTCACGGAGCACGAAGGTGTCAAGAGTCATAAAGGGTTGTCCGCCATTATTTTGTAAAGTGTAAATTCAGCTGTAAAGATCCACCCATGGTCTGTGGACCATGGGATTGTATAAAAAGGAGCTAAGTAAGTAAGCTCTAAGGAGTTGATAGCGAAGAATGAAGTGAGGAGTCAAGCATTGGAGTCTAAGTGTTCTCGGGTCTTAGCGTAGGTAGAGGCTCTACAACTAAGTGTGAATAGGCCTAGGGTGGAAGTCCATAGCTAAGTGCACGAACCCCTACAACTGTGTGCGTAGGGTGGATAGAGTTTGTATTAAACTAAAAGATATCAATAAAGAGAAGTGTTCTGCAAATTTTGTGTATTTATTTCTTGTTAATGCGTTTGATTATATCGCATTTTGGGTTTAATTTACAATACTCATGTGATGCATGAATGTATGTGACTATATTGGTTAATAGAACGCAAGTAAGGATATCAGTTTACGTAGCACTAACTGTGATTGATTAGTAAGATAAGTAGAACAATTAAGATAACTTGGGAACCTATACTATATGCTGTCATAGCTACGCGGAAGTACCTAGATCATGGGTTAAGACTACATGAAGGTCAATCATACACCTTTGTGGAGGTACTGAAGGGTGGAATAAAGGGTAGAATGATAGAGCCGTAAGGCTTAGCAACCTGCTCAAAAGTAGGGGTTGAAAGTAAAAGCCGACGTCACGACCATCTTAGGGTCTGGAAACTTGGTTCTAGCCTCCCCCCATACTGCTTCGAGTGAGAATTCAGTCTGCACTTCGCGGGATGATGTCGAAAGGGCCAGTAGTGTAGGGATTTGTTTGGCTAACTAACACTAAACCTAGATTAGGCCCCACAAAGCCAACAAATGGTTGTGTTGTTGGGACCGGAATCTGCATAAGAAATGTGTGATGTCGTATCACTGGAATCCAACTAAGAAAGAGGTCGAAGACTGGTTGGATAGGAAAATCCATGAATTCCCGACACAGGAGAACATAAATCCACTACTGACAACGGAACAGTGGCTGGACAGTTACCTGTATACAGGAATCCATGAGATCTTTTTCTGTTCCTTTCTAGTTGAGTTATACGGGTGGATTGTGAAGCTAGCGGATAGCTAAGGAAGGTGGATGCTTGGTAGTCCTATTGTCTGGACCCCGGAGCTAGTACAAAGACTAGAAGATTTTGAGGATAAGATCGCCCATGCTATCAATCATTGGCTATCATTGGATTGATTGTATCGTAGGAGGATTTGTGACTGAATTCACGGTCGATACCTCAGTTAGTTACAGCAAGGCGGAGCGATGCTTTTTCAAAGGTTCACGAGGTAAGTAATTGAAGTCTTTAAACAATTGGATTAAGATGTTATTGTGCAAAAAATAGGTTATGCAGCTACCTTGATGTTTGGAGCTACGCGAAGTGGAAAGACTTACAGAAACAAAGAAAGAAAGGGTCCTGAATATAGCCCACTAATTTCACCTCCTTTGAGTGACGAAAAGGGAGTAGCACAGGCTTCTTTGTGAAGTGCAGTTCAGTTGATAAAGCGAGGGTCCCCATGACTACTGCCTCCACCCACACCACTTCCACCTTCACCAACATCGCCCCCTGCGACCTATCCCACACCATCACCACCTCCACCACAGTTCAACATGCCGAATTCAGTGAAGCTACCTTTATTTAAGGGCTTTGGAAATGAGGACCCGGACCAGTTCTAGTTCGTCGTAAAAGCTGTATGGGAAGCTCAGGGTGTTACAGACGATCACATGAAGAAGGCAACATTGGTTAGCACTTTGCAAGATCGCGCTAACTTGGTACATCAAGTACTCTAATGATAACCCAAATGCCGGGTTGGCAGTGATCCAGACTGTGCTGAATAAAGAGTTCAGTAGGCCTAAATCCTAGGCACAGTTGATTGTGGGGTTCAAGGAAATTGCGATGAAACTAGGTGAGATGGGAATTGGATCAGAGATTGAAGTGTAAAATTCACAAATCTAATATGAGCTTAACATATGGACAACACCGTAAATGGTTCATGGCTTCGCTCCTGCCTCACCTAAGGGTTGCACTATCACAACAAAATATTATGACTCGCGCAAAGGCCTTGGAGATTACAATAATATTACATGAAAGACTGATACAAGATCTGAATCTAGCGGTTCAACAGATCCTTTCACAATTGAAAAATCTTTGCCTCGAAACGCAAAGTTTGAAGCATGATAGAATAGTTCGACCGAAGGCGTGCGGAGAAATATGGTGCCTGAAATGTAAAGATCATGGGCATGACAAAGACCACTGCCTGGTCTTTGTGAACTCTATTGTAAGAGGAGGACCGATGCCTTTAAGGCTAGAAGCCCAAGAAAGACCAAGCGCAGGGCCTGTGTGGTGGTGTGCTATATGTCAGGTAGCAAGGAAACATATAAATGATCATTTCCATTTTCTACAGAAGTTTGTACAAACACCGTAGCAAATGTTCTGCAACTTCTGCAGGTCTATAGGGAATGATGAGTGTAACTACCGTAGTTACAAATTGATGATGGACATAAAACCTGCCTATAGAGTTCAGGAAAAAACGCGGCCTCCTGACCAAAGTGCTGGGATGGCGCGAACAAGATTTCGGGGGTGTGGACGAGGCGGAGGCAGAGGAGGACCTAGCAAAGATCGGGGACAATTGATCTATTACAATTGTGGAGGACTAGGACACTATGCCCGAGAATGCACTAACCCAACGTGTCCATCATGCAAATATTGTACTTAGTTTGATCATGAAATGAAGGGCTATCCTACATTGATAGCAAGGATACGTGACAAAGGGGTGCTACCACCCCATCCAACTTAGAACCTACAGATGATAAGGGGAAACAACTCGAAGACAATGAATGGGTTCACAAAGCTCTTGCTAAGGAGGCTGAATTTGATTTGGAGAACTCATGCAAAACATTCATGGAAGAAAAGAAGAGCCTCGCTGAAGCCTCTACCTCAAGAAGTCGGGATAAGCCTGATCAGGAAATGGATCCTTCTATGCTTACGACCTTTCTAGAGACCTGCATGAAGTTGTTGCATGATAGCAAGGCTGTGAAGGGGTTACAGGAAATTATAAATAGATGTGCCAGAAATGCTCCGGTTGAATCGCACGTGGTATGGAAGATTGGTAAGCATAAATCAAGGACAGGGTGTGAGATGAGACTCATCACGCAGATAGGAGAATATGAAATGGATCAGGTTATTTTGGATCTGGGGTCAGACGCGAACATTTTACCAAAGCATACTTGGGAGCGGATGGGGAGACCTGCACTACAGTGGTCTCCAATTCAGTTAAGGATGGCCAATCAATAGAAGATCATCCCCATGGGATGACTACAAGGAGTAACTGTCGATATTGAAGGTGCAAGCGCATTGGCTGACTTTGAAGTGATAGAAATTGTGGATGACAACAACCCCTACCCTACGCTCCTTGGCATTGATTGGGCTACTGACATGAACGGGGTAATCAACCTAAAGAAGCGAAAGATGATATTTGAAAAGAAATCGCTTCGTGTAATAGTACCCCTAGATCCTGCTGAAGGATCTCGCTATACTAAACCAGTCCGCAATTACAAGAGCGATGACGATTTGGACTACATATATAAAATAACAACGCGAGACCAAGATTGGGTGAATCCGATAGTGGATGGCCGAATTACATGGGATCGTAAGAGTTCCTGCACCTCAGACTCGAATGAAGAATTAGAGTGATGGCAGAATAGGATACATGAAGTAATCATGATGAGCTGTAACATGACGACCTGGTCGCTGCGTTGTGTATCGTGAGAGGTAAGAAATTTTCTCATTTATGATGGTTTGAATGATGTGGATGTGTTTTTGGATGCATTTGAAAGGGAAGTACCAGAGAAGCAGTGATTCTAGGCTTTGGACTGGGCACTGCACACTACTCCTGCGAGATGGTGGGGTACGCACAAGGGTATCTTTGACAATTGGCGCGAGTGTAGGAGGATGATGCGAACACACTTTGGGAAGCGGAAGGTGTGAATGACAGAAAATATGACGGGAAGGATGATTAGCATGCACACTTTTCCAAATGGGCTAAGGCTTATGGAGCGAAGCCCCAACTTGAACGGGTGCACTTGTTCTGTCATACCTTGGATGCAATCCCGATGAACTAGTGCTTGGAGACAGAGCTCCACCATGGAATAGGTGAATGGGATATTTTGTGCGAAGGATTCATAATGACATTCAACTTTGAACATGGTTTTGACTGTATTAACGAAGTGCTACAAAATTTTAAAGCAGAAATGTTTAGGATACTGCAAGATCCTTTGGATTTGGTTCAACCCGATTGGACCACTCAGCTGAACCACGTGTTGGAATGCTATAATGTGACTGCTAAAGAAGAAGATGAGAACCCAAAAAAGATTAATATCCCTAAAACCAAGGGTCACCATGAGGTTGAGGGATCACAGATCGAGAATCCTGATATAACCACACCACTGAAAACGAACAAGTAAATATTGGTACGGAGGCGAAGCCCAAATTCGTGAAGATTGGAGATTACTGGGATGATGCAATGGTAGATAAGGTCACCAAATTTCTCCGCAAATACTAGGATTTGTTCCCTACTAAGTTTACAAAGTTAAAGGGGATAATAGGAGACCTGGGGATTATGAAGATCACGTTAAAACCTGACGTAAAGCCGGTTAAGAAAATACCTTACCGTCTCAACCTGAAGTATAAGGAGAATGTCCGCTTAGAGCTAGACAAGATGCTTGTAGTAGGCATCATTGAGCCCATACAAGAATATGATTGGGTAAGCCCAATGGTGGTACAGGAAAAGGAGAATAAGGATGAAATAAGGATATGCATAGTTCTCGGGAAGTTGAATGATGCTTGCATACACGATCCTTTCCAAACTCCATTCACTGATGAGGTATTGGATGATGTAGGTGGCCAGGAATCGTACTCCTTCACTAATGGGTTCTCTGGGTACAATCAGATCAAAATTGTGCCTGAAGATAGAAGCAAGACGACCTTCATGACTGAATGGGGATGTTTTCAGTACATTGTAATGCCCTTCGTATTGAAGAATGCGCCTGAGATTTTTTCGCGCGTATTCATTGCTACATTCAAATAATTCTTTCATAAGTTTCAAGAGGTGTACTTTGATGACTGGATTGTCCTTTGGTGGGTGAAATTACATGTGGCAAGTTTGTGCTTGATGCTAGATACTTGTCAAAGATATCAGATTGTGCTCAATCTGAAGAAATGCCTCTTTCGTGTTCCTTTTGGGACTTTTCTAGGTCATGTGGTTTGTAGACATGGAATGATGTTAGATCCCCCAAAGATTGCAGTAATACTTGAATTGGAGGCACCGAGGAGTGTGAAACAGCTACACGCAACCTTGGGACATGCTGGGTACTACAAGAAATTTATCAAGGGCTATGCCCAGATCACCGTTCCTATGGAGAGTGATCTGGAATTTATCCAAGATAAAAAATGAAAGGTATTACAGACTCATGTGCATGGATGTGCCTATGTTACTTATGCAATGGATCGATAAGATTGCTAGAATACATAGACACTGAGGAAAATAGAGAAAACATAAGAGTCAAACATGTAAATAAAACAAGTTTAATAAGGAGTTCACCCAATGCTCCTGGGCTACGTCTCCTGGTCCAGCCTTTCAATGGTGGCCTCTCTATTATGTTTTCAAGCAGAGTTTTACAACAATGAACTCAAATTGAGTCTCACTTAACAGATGTAAGTTAGTAGGACTGGAGTACACAGACTCTCCTTACTGAAACAAGACCTCTAAGGGTCACAGTAGTATGACAGGCCTATGCCGAGGAGTTTGCTTGAACCTCTCAAGCCTTCAATGGAGTACACAGACTCTCTGACTCTCTCTGTCTCTGTCTAGCTCGATGTTGCCTTCAGGTCAGCTCGACTTCTACTCTCTATGTGTTGCTTCTCTGTATGCTTGCCTTCAATGGGCTCTTGCCTTAATGGGCCTTGCCTACTCTGCTTCTGTCGGTTTATAGCTTTAAAGCCAGTCTATTCTTTTGACTGTTCATTTCCACTTCCTAGCCTTCTGGTTTCCTTTCCTCTGTCCATTTGAATTCCTCTGCTCTACGTCATCATCACCGGGTAGCACCTCACAGGGAGGTGGCCACCTGTTTACTAATGAACTGGGTGTTAGATTCCCTGAATCGTACTCGAATGGTCGTTAAATCTATTTGCTTCAAGATCGCCTGCGATCACGAATCATTTGCCAACTCATCATCCACGTCGGATGTCAAATCCTCTATCATCTTGATTTTTTAACCTGTAAAATCTGGTCAATCATCAGGACATATCTCCACCGTCAATCTGGACCCCCTACATCTTACGGTCGTCCTTCATATCGGGCAGACAAGTCACACGGTGTTTACCATCCGATGCGGGAGATTTTCTCTCTCATCCACCGGTCGCGTGTCGCTCAATGTATGGCATCGGGCGAGACTCAACCAAAACTGCTTATCACCTTGAAGCCTTCTGATATCCTACCGGTTTGGGGAATCCTGTGCTATAGAACCGAAATGGTTACTTTTCCAAATTTTATTGCGATTTCGGGTCCGGGCGCTTTGGGGATTTCCTTCACTGAGGGGGACATCCTGTGATACGCGATTATCACTTCAGCGCTAATCGCATATCAGAATCTACCTCCTTTTCTCATTTTAGCCTCTGTTTTTGCCAATTGGTACACTTGCTCTTTACCATGGCCTAATGGTCTGCGCGCTCGATCGAGGGTCCTCGTTGCTCCGCTCTGGCCACAACTGCAATTGTCACAAGGATTCCTTCTGAAAGCTCGATTGCTCTGAGACTTGAATCTTTTTAGCATAATTTGAAACAGTCATGAAAACTTAGAGAGTTTTAGGATCCAATTCGGATCATGGCCTTCCCACTGAAAAAAGCTTTTGGACCACCAAAAGTTGGCTTTCTTTCAAGCATCAATCAAGTGAGTTTATTGCTTCCTCGCTTGTTCAATTTTTATCCATTTCGCACTGCTTGGCTTTGAACCCTTGAGTTCGATCTTGAGGTACTCAACATCCCCTCTGTGTGTAGTTCTTACCTTCCTATCCAGAACTATATCTTCCTGCAACTCATTAAGATATTCAGGTAACATATCATCAATAGAAGGCAATTAACTCTTCTTTTGGGGATCTTCAATTAATGAAGGTTCAAATAGTTTCAAGCTGTCTGCATTAACAACTGCGTAGATGTGCATGTAAGCCGGTAGATCAAGGCAAAAAGCATTCTCACCAATTTTCTCAAGTATCTTGAAACGTCCATACCTTATTGGCATAAACTTCTTACCTTCTCCTTGCATTCAGTATTTTCTGACATACAGCCAGACTTGGTCACCAAGTTGGAAACTATGCTCCATCTGATGCTTGTCATGCCTTGCCTTGTACTTCACTTAGCTCTTTTCCAGCTGTTCCTGTACTGCCTACTGAATCTCTTGGATTTTTTCAGTGAACTTGGTTGCCTTGTCCACATCATTGTGTCCATCAACTGCTATGTCTTTACCAAAGACAAAATCCAAGGGAGACCTTGGTGTGAAACCAAAACAGGTCTCAAAAGGAGATCTCTGTGTAGAAGAATGTTTAGCTCTGTTGTAAGCATGTTGCACATAACACAAATCTTCATCCCAATGTTTGGGATGCTTGCTGCAATATCCTTTGAGCAACTGGATCATTGCCCTGTTGGCCACTTTAGTTTGACCATGTGTTTGTAGATGAAAAGCTGTGCTTTTCTTCAACGTGGTGTCCATCAATTCCCACAAACTTGACCAAAATTTCCGCACAAATCGAGTATCTCGATCAGATATTATGGAAGTGGGTAATCCAAAATGAACCCATACATGCTAAAAGAACAACTTTGTAGTTTGTTCAGCTGTAATCTATTTGTTACAAGGTATTAAAATACACATTTTCTTGAACCTATCCACAACAACATATAAATAGTCATGACCTTTCCTAGATTTAGGCAATCCTCCAACAAATTCCATGGAAACACTTTCCCAAGGATGAGAAGGAACTAGTAGTGGAGTGTACAAGCCTACTTTTCTATTCTTGGGCTTGCTTTTAGCACACATGGTACACCCTCTTACATATCTAGAAACTGTCCCATTCATTTTTGGCCAATAAAAAAATCTTTGCAGCTGTGCAACTATTTTACTTACACCAAAGTGACCTGATATCAGAGAAGTGTGTGCTTCTCGAATTATCTTTACTCTTTTAGTTTGTGGAATTCATATTTTACCACAATGATACAAGAGTTGGTCCTTAATATGATAATCCAATTCTTCTACCTTTTTTCCTTGACTCAAAGTTGCATATACATCTTTAAAATCTATATCTTGAGCATATTGTTCGATGTAGATTTCATGCAATACTGAATTATGCTTAAGTATAGTAGATGCATTTATAATTGGTCTAGAAAACATATCTGCAACTTTAATGTGTATGCCCTTTTTATATCTGATGACTAAATGAAACTGTTGTAGGAAACCCATCCATCTATAGTGTCTTGATTGCTGCAACTTAGTTTGGGAGTGTAGATATTGAAGTGGTTGATGACCAGTATGTATAGCTATCTCTTTTCCCATTAAGTAACGTTTCCACTTTTTCACACTCTGTACTAATGCATACAATTCTTTATCATATGTAGGATAGTTAACTACTACAGAATTAAATGTCTCAGAATGATAACATATGGGTTTATCATGCTGCATCAACACTGCTCCCATGCCATAGTCACTGGCATATATTTCAATCTCAAATGGTCTTTGAAGATCAGGCAATGCTAGTACTGGTGTTGTACTAATCTTTTCTTTCAAGGTGTTGAAGGCTTTTTGATGTTTTCCTTCCCACTGAAACACCTTGTTCAATCCCGTTAAAGCATGTAAGGGAGTTGCAATTAAGTAAAAGTTAGAAATAAACTTTCTCCAATATTATGTTGCTCCTAAGAAGCTTCTAACTTTTGTAGTAGATTTGGGTTTAGGCCAGTTTACTATGACTGCAACCTTAGAGGGATCTATCTTCAATTCACCACCCCTTACTATATGTCCCAAATAATTCAAAGATGTTTTGCCAAATTCACATTTTGAGAGTTTAACATAAAGTTTTTCTCTTTTCAAAACATCTAGTGTCTGCTTAACATGCTTTAAATGTTCTTCCCACATTTTGCTGAATATAAGAATGTCATCCAAATATACAATAACAAAATCATCAAGAAAAGGTTTGAGTACATCGTTCATTACTCTCATGAAAGTAGCAAGAGCATTAGTTAAGCCAAAAGGCATAACCAGCCACTCATACAATCCCTGCTTTGTTTTGAATGCAGTCTTCCATGCATCTTGCTCTACAACTTTGACCTGATGATAGCCACTATGCAAGTCTAACTTGGAAAAATAAATAGCTTCTTTCAACTGATCTAACAAATCATCTATGCGAGGAAGGGGATAACGATTTTTTATTGTTATCTTATTCAGTGCTCAGTAATCAATGCACATTCTCCACAAGCCATCTTTATTCTGCACTAAAACAATTGGAGACCCACGTGGTGATGTGTTAGGTCTGATGAACCCTTTCTCAAGTAGCTCTTGTACCTGCTTCTTGATTTTTTCATTCTCTTAAGTGGGCAACCTTTAGATTCCTATGTTAGGCAATGGACCATCTTGCTGCAAATTAATATCATGCACTATTTCCTTTTTGGGTGGCAGACCTTTAGGTTCTTGAAAACAATACATCATATTCTTAAACAACTTTTTCTAAATCGGCTTGCTGTTTAGCATCACAACCCTCAAATACATTGGTTTTATCAGGTTTCTTTTCCTTTAAAACTGTCAGTACAAATTGTTTGCATGAATTTATAATTTGTTTCATCTGCCCTGAGTTTATGAGAGTATAATTATTCTTGAGCTTATGAGCTCTTACAATATATTCGATGCCATCTTTAATGAGTAGATACTTGTTCTCAGCTCTATAGAAAATAACTTTTCTATCATAAAAGTAAGGACTTCATAAAACAGTTCCACATATATCCAAAGGAACTATATCTAACTCAACCTCATCTACAAATGCTAACCCATAAGAAAACTTAAGTTTACATTGTCTAGTCACTTCTAGCTTTGCTTTATCACATAGCCAACCTAATCGATATGGTTTCTTATGAGGTGTGGTTAGTAATCCCAACTTCTTTACAAATATTTCAGAAATTAAATTTACTTGTGAGCCACTATCAAACGAAGTATCAATCTTTTGATGATTGGAAATAACTCGAATATGAAAATTCTCATGTCTTTTCCTCTCATTTTCTTCATTACTAGTAGATTGTGCAGAATTACTAGTAGATGCTTCAGAATTTTTACCTTTTATACCTGTGGCTGCGGTTGTTGTTTCATCTCCTGAGTCCGACCCCAAATCCTTTTGAATAGTTGCAGTAGTCTTCTTCTTCTTGCCCTCGAACTTCTTAGGTTTCCGCTCCGAATGCAGAATCTAGCAGTGTTCATCATCATGCCCATCCTTCTTACAATGAGTGCATGAAGACTTGTCTTTCTGTACATTGTTTATCTTCCTCGCTTTCCATTTATGTTTTCTTTTCTCCTTATTTTTGCTTGCAGTGGGTTTGGATGCTCCCCCAACTTCTGGGTTCCCATTCTTACCTCTTGCTTCAAGATGCGTAGCCTGAACGGATACTTCATCTATCCTAGTGGGATTAAACATGAGGATAGTGTGCCTCATGTAGCTGTGTAGACCACCTATATACTTCAACAGAGTCTCATGTGAGTCTAAAGAAATTCCTAGAATCAAAGCTCTTTTCCTAAATTCTTGGGTGTAGCCTTGTACACTTTGCCCCTTTAGTTGTCTAAGAGTTTGCCAGCTCATCATGGCTTGCTGCATGTAGGCTAGTGGATAGAATTTCCTTTTAATTGCAGAAACAAATTCACTCCAGACAGAAAGAATCTTACCATGTTTCTTCATGTCAGCTTGTGTCCTACGTTCCCACCATACCAAGGCAGTGCCTCCAAGGCATAGGCTGGCCAGCTAAATCTTACTCTTGTCTAAGTCAATACTCTGCACTCTGCAATAAACATCAATCTGTCTGATCCAATTATCCAGCTTCTTTGCATTCAACTCTCCATCATATACTAGTAAATCAAATTTAACATCTAATGTAATCAAAGATGTCTTCTTTTTATTTTTAGGGCTATTAGGAGGCGTGAGAAATTTTTCTTCTTTCCCTTTGCCTTTGGAGTGGTCATGGAGGAGAGATTCTTCTACTCCTTTGTCTTGTTTGGAGCTTGATGAATCTTCATCTCTATGTTTCTTATAGTCCCTATACATTTCCTCCACCATGGATTTCATGGTATCCATGAACCGGGAGTCTGATTCCAAGGGATTTTCTCCTAACATTTTCCTCTTAGAATAGACTCTTCCAATTTTCGGGTTAGTTTCAACCAATTCTCCTTCTCCTAATTTAAGCTTTGATCTAGTTAGTATTCAACAACAAGATCTAGCACAAGCTTGTCTAACCTTAGTAACCTAGAGCTCTGATACCACTTGATCTGGAATTTATCCAGGATAAAGAATGAAAGGTATGACAGACTCATGTGCATGGATGTTCCTATGTTACTTATGCAACGGATCAATAAGATTACTAGAATACATAGAAACTGAGGCATATAGAGAAAACATAAGAGTCAAACATGTAAACAAAACAAGTTTATTAAGGAGTTCACCCAATGCTCCTAGGATATATCTCCTGTTCCAGCCTTTCAGTGGTGGCCTCTCTATTATGTTTTCAAGTAGAGTTTTACAATAGTGAACTCAAATTGAGTCTCACTTGATAGATGTAAGTTAGTAGGACTGGAGTACACAGACTCTCCTTATTGAAACAAGACCTCTAAGGGTCATAGTAGTATGATAGGCCTATGCTGAGGAGTTTGCTTGAATCTCTCAAGCCTTCAATGGAGTACATAGACTCTCTGATTCTCTCTGGCTCTGTCTGGCTTGATGCTGCCTTCAGGTCAGCTCGACTTCTACTCTTTTTGTGTTGCTTCTCTATATACTTGCCTTCAATAAGCTCTTGCCTACTCTGCTTCTATCGGTTTATGGCTTTAAAGCCATTCTGTTCTTTTGACTGTTCGTTTCCGCTTCCCAACCTTCTAGTTTCCTTTCCTCTATCTGTTCAAATTCCTCTGCTCTGCATCATCATCACCGAGTAACGCCTCACGGGGAGGTGGCCACTTGTTTACTAATGAACTGGGTGTTAGATTCCCTGAATCATACTCGAATGGTCGTTAAATCTATTTGCTTCAAGATCGCCCGCGAACACAAATTGTTTTCCAACTCATCATCCACGTCAGACGTCAAATCTTCTGTCATCTTTCTTTTTTAACCTGACAAATCTGGGTAGTCATCGAGATGTATCTCCGCCATCGATCTAAACCCCCCAAATCCTACGATCATCCTTCATATCGGGCGAACAAGTCACATGGGGTTTACCCATCCGATGTGGGTGGTTTTCTCTCTCATTCGCTAGACGTGTGTCACTCGATGTATGGCATTGAGCGGGACTTAGCCAAAACTGCTTACCACCTCGAAGCCTTCCAATATCCTGCTAGTTTTGGGAATCCCATGCTATAGAACCGAAATGGTTACTTTTCCAAATTTTATAGCGATTTTGGGTCTGGGCACTTCGGGGATTTCCTTCACTGAGGGGGACGCCCTGCGATACGCGATTATCGCTAATCGTGTATTAGAATCTACCTCCTTTTCTCATTTTATCATCCGGTTTTGCCAATTGGTACCATTGCGCTTTACCATGGGCCAACGGTCTGCGCGCTTGACTGAGGGTCCTCGTTGCTCCGCTCTGGCCATAGCTGCAACTGTCATGAGGATTCCTTCTGATAGCTCGATTTCTTTAAGACTTGAATCTTTTCAGCATAATTTGAAACAGTCATGAAAACTTAGAGAGTTTTAGGATCCAATTCGGATCAGAGAGGTTGTTTAAAAAGGATGTGACATTCTATTGGAATGAGGACTATCAGAAAAGCTTGGATGTATTGAAAGGAAAAATGGTCATCACGCCAATTTTAGTCTTCCCGGATTGGAAGAAGGAGTTTCAAGTACATGTAGATGCATCATGTATAGCACTGGGAGCAATACTGACATAGGCTAGCAGAGGAGAATTGGACCATCCTATAGCATTCGCAAGCAGAAGGTTATCCAAGGCTGAGAAGAACTATTCCACCACCGAGCGCGAAGGGTTAGCCACGGTATACATGCTCCAGAAGTTTAGACACTATTTGCTGGGTGGCCATTTTAAGATGTATATGGATCATTTTACGTTGAAATACCTGGTCAATAAGCCTGTGTTGGTAGGGAGAATATGTAGGTGGTTGTTATTGTTCCAGGAATATGATTTTGAAGTTATTGTGAAGCTTGGATGACTGAATGCGGGACCAGACCATCTATCACTGTTATAAACATTTTTGGGCACTGCAACCCCAATCATAAATGTCCATAAAACAAGGGCTCCTAAGTCCCTAAAAGTGTTGTTCCAACCCCTAAAAGAATAAGGTCAGCTAATTACATCATCTCCCGGAAGTTCTCCATAAAAAACTACTCAGAACTGGTCAAAACTAGACCATCTCACCTGCTCCATGGTCAAAGTGTGATGCATCCCACCTAATGCACACAGGAGGTGCGATGCATACTGAAAAGCCCTTCTATAGGGTGTGATGGACAAGAATAGACAAGTGGCGGAGACAATTTGCGAGGTGGATGATCATGGAATATTCCAGAAACTTCTCCTATGACACTTACCTCTCAGAATCGCCCAAGGATGAGTAAGAGATCAATGAGATCTCCAAGTGGAATCAAGAACTATCAGAGAGAAGACACTAATCAAAAACCTAGAGCTGACTCACACCTCTGCAAATATCTATAATATAGATCTCTCATCCCAGAGATCCAGAGGTTGGAGGCTGGAATTTTGTATCCTGTAAGGAAGTGTTGTTGGTTTCTTGGTGCAATATCATAGTGTTGGGTGATCTAAGCTTTTCATGAGGTGAAGGGCTTTCTTGCTGAGAGGATGATGTTGGGTCAGAGCAATTGGTTGTAATCCTCTTTGCTCTTTCTTGATTATCAATAAAACTATTCAAAATTTCCTCCACATTCTTGTATGATTGATGTTATATGCATTTGTGTGGTCAATATATATCTGGTCCTATATTGTTTATGATAATAGATCTATTTTCTTGGATAGTGTTATGCTGCTTTGATTCTACAGGTGCTCTTTGAAGATGGGTAGATGAGGAAGTGAGTGGAAAAGATCTATCAGAAGGGAGAGGAATCGAGCAAGGAACCAAGCACAAGACAGAGGTTGGTCTCCTTATTCCCCTCTTATCTATTTCTCATAAAGGAAAATGAAAGTAGTTTTAGTTTGTTTGTTTCTAAGGTAGCTGTTGAGCCTCAAACCTGCACTCATTTACCCATCCTCCCAGTAGCCTTTTCCTACTCATTTCCTTCTTTTGTCATCATTTCCTTCATCAACTTGTTCAATTAATTGCATTATAGGACTTTTTAACATGATTTGCTAATTGTGCTAATGATTGACTGTTGGTTTAGATTTTTGGTTCAAATGCTGCAATTCCGCAGCTTATACAGGGTTTCCGCAACCGATCTTTGATTCTGCAGCCGATCCCAAATTCCGCAACCATTTTCTTATTTGCTATGCTCCAGGTGTCCTCCAGGGGAAAGAGCCACATGGGCAAGTTTGTATGACTGTGTACATGGTGCGTGTGCTGTCAGCTCAGCCAAACTGGTCGTCTACACCCCTGGTCAACGCGGAGGTAACTCTGGTCAAACGGCAAGGTTGCAAACGGTGGCACGGCTCTGCGTGTTCAGGTGGAGCACAGAACGCACAACTGGCCTCTTCTTTAGCCATGAAGACTGCAGGGGACAAGAATCCAACAGCGGATTTATCAACCACGATGACCGTTTCCTAAATCCGTGCACGGTGCTGCTGAACGTGTCTTTTGCACAGCTGTTAGTTAGCTTAGTTTACGCACAGAACAGTTTGTGTTTCTGCTATAAATAAAGCGTTTCCACACGCTGATTAGTTAGCCTTTAAGTTAGTCTTTTGCTGTTGTTATTCAGTTTGTAAAACTCTGTTTCAAGACTATTTTACACAGCGTTTACGCTCCCCACTGTATTTTATTATGTGCTGATTTAATACCAAGAAGACAGTTCTGTTCTTACCTGCGTAGTTGATCTTTTTAATTGGTTGAAGTGGATGGAGGGCCCCTGTCTGCTACAACCATTGTACAGTAGCTTTTAAATTTATTTTCCTGCATTTCTTTTTTCTAATTTCCCATGTATATTAATGTACAGTTTGATTTCTGCAATTTTGATTTCTTTTGACATGTATATTATTGTACAGTTTGAATTATGCTGCTTTACATTTCCGTACTTTTCATGACTGATCAGTGTGTGTTTTTGCAGCTTTATTAGGAGCCCGGGACAGTGTGCTTTTCCTTCTTTTTATCACTAGTGGCATTTGAAGTTGTCTTATCTAAACTGCTGACTTTTGCTTTGATTTTCATTAGTTTCCTTGCTTAGTTAGTTTCCTTGCTTAGTTTACTTTATCAAGTTTTGTCAAGTTGCTAATCTCTTGATGGTTCTTTTTATCATAATTCACTAACTTTTATGGGACCAAAACATCATTTAATTGCAGCTTGGTTTATTTAGTTTTAGACTCATATTGCTAATTCACTCCTAACTCTTTTTCACATGATCAATTTAGCTAAAGGCAGAATGTTAAGGGAGAATTAAGTAGTGTGATTTGTTACTTAATTTTTGCATTGCTTTAGATTCAATAGAGGAGTTAGAGTAGTGTTCTTGCTTTCAATTGAGTTAATGTAGATGTCATTTTCATTCTTATCAGCAGTAAAGGTATTGGACTAGTGCCATTGGTCTTTTTGTTTGATGCTTTACTTTCATTTGAAGCTTTAATTTCATTCCAAGTTATTGTTCAAGTTTTCTCTTTAAATTTCAAGAAGCATTTATAAATCGCCACATACACACACATTCACTCACTTGTTTATAACTTCATGACATCACATTAGGAAGATAAGTCAAACATGAACTAAAAACGACAAAAAGAACTAGGAAAGGTTGCTTAAGTATATATTGTACACTTCACTTCATCAGCTTACAAGCCCCGGGTTGACAATTTATGATAGCAATTTAGACAACACTAAATTGACCAAACATTTTGGCGCCGCTGCCGGGGAAGTGAAATTAGGTAACCAATTCTTAAAAAGAAAAAAAACACAAGAAAATTTCAAGGAAGGAAATTGATAACCTCTCAAAGTATGCTCTCCTCTTGCACCTAGAGTGACCTGGAGGATCAGAAAAGAGAAAGTTATTGGTTTAATAGTTTCTTAAGTATGCTCTCTTCTTGCACCTAGAGTGACCTGGAAGATGAGAAAGAGAATTAGTATCCGGACTTGAAGAAAAATAAAAATGACATGCATAGAGCTAGAGATTCTAGGGGAAGGTTTTTAGCTAGAGCCAAGAGTTCGATTTTTACAAGTCCATCTACTTCAAGGGATAGACAAGAGACACCTCCCTCATCTCCAACTGACACTCCTAGTCCTAGGGTTCCCGGAATTCAAGAAGCAGGAGTCGACTCTCCCATACCTTCCATCGAGTCTGAATTAGAGAGAGATCCTTTCCTTCTTTCTCCAGAGAGACAAATTATAATTGAAGAAGTAGAATCACCTGAAGAAGAAGGAGGGAATCCTTCTCATACACCCTTAGTAGAAGAACCAGAAGACTCTGAAGTCTCTGGGGAAACTACCATGGCAGAGGAAGGAGCACCTGGATTTGGTAGAGGTAGAGGTAGAGGAGGAGGAGGAAACAATGGAGGAGGTAGAGGTAATATTGGAGGAAATAGGGATGGGGATAACTCATTCGGGTTCCCTATAGTCGATGAGGATTCCCGAGCCACCATGAAGAACATCTCACCATCTGTCCTCCCGAACTTTCATGGATCAAGGAATGAGGACCCTGAAACATTTCTATTTGAGTTTGAAGTCGTATGTCGAACTTATGATTATCTGGATGAATCTCAAAAACTCAAACTGTTTCCTTCAACTTTGAAAGGACAAGCTTTGAAATGGTTCATGGGATTACTCACTCAATCCATTAGGTCCTGGAATGATATGAAACAAACATTTTTGGATAGGTACCTGGACTATTGTATGCCCACCAATCATAAGGATGAGGTATTCAAAATGGTACAAAAGGAAGATGAAAACTTGGAGGAATTGATTGAAAGATTTCAATATAATCTGAAAAGAGCAAAAATGAGTAACTTGGATGAAGAGACCTTGAAAGCCCTATTACTAAAAGCCATTAGAGATGAATGGATAGATCTTTTGAATATGATGGGGAAGGGAGATATATCTCAGCTTCCACTTTCTGATATAGCAGAATTATGTGTCCATCTCTCAAGGGGGAAATCCAAAACTCAAAAAGGGCCTAGAGATCCTTCTCTCCTCAGAGCAAACAAATCTGCAACTGGATCAGTAAGTAGGGCTGAAATCGGCAATATGCTTGATGAATTCAAAACTGACATCTTAGGGAGTCTTAGCGAACAATTAGACACCCTTAAGATCCACAATAAACAGAAAGCAAAATCTGAGGCCTTGGCCATCTTTTGCCCAAAGTGTAGAAAGAAACATGCTCTAAGGGAATGCCCCTTGGATGCAAAAGTTGTAGAAACATGTGTAATCTGTTCAAAGAACCATGAGACCAAGGATTGTCCTTCAATCCCTGGGCTCAAAGCTGTTTTTCAAGAATATCCAAGTACACTTGAATCTCTCTGTTTTGTTGCAAGGAGACCTTGGCAAGGGCAACAAAATCAAGGGTTTAACAACTCTATGAATTTTCAACCCCCACCAAATTGGAATCCTTGGCAACAACCTTGGCCCCAACCTCAAAATTCCTTTCAATCATGGGTACAAGGTATGCAAAATCCTTATGGGAGATTTGCTCAGTTCTACCAATATCCTCCATCTTTTCAAAATCAACAAGCTCCGCAACTTCCAAATCAAAGTCCACAACTATCATTGCCATTCCCTCAACAACAACAACCTTCTCCACAAAATCAAAATTCTCAACTCTTGCTTCCATCCCAACAGAAGTCAAATCAACTTCCTTCTCAGCCATTGCCAAACCCCAATAATAAAAACCCTCAAAATTCTTACATGATGGAAGGTCAACCATTCCCTACCTATATGATTGTTCCTCTTAATGAAGTACAACTCAGATCAGGTAGAGTTCTAGATAAACCTTCTATAAATACTCAACAGCCAAGCATTTCTGAGGAAGAGTCTCTTGAAGCCAATAAGGGTTCTGAAGTTGCTCTTCAAAACCCAAACACTCAAAAAGAAAAAGAAAAAGAATCAACCCCCACAACTCCCATAGTTGAGCAACCTACATCTCTATCCACACCTCCTTTTCCTGAAAGATTACAAATAGATAGAGGAGTGGAAAAACAAATTTGGTTCCCTGACTATAATTTTCTAGATGAATTGAAAAATGTCTGTATCAAGATCCCCTGGTTACAAGCCATTAAGGAAATTCCTATTCTAGCAAAAACAATAAAGGAGTTGAGCCTTAAAAGACCAGGAAGGAAACCAAGAGAAACCAGAAGGATCCACCTGGTAGGGAAAATTGCAGACATCATGATGGGAAAGATTACTATGCAGAAATATGTAGACCCCAGTAGTCCAATTGTCAAAGCACATATCAATGGGGTAGAAATACCAAATACTTTGATTGATTTAGGGGCTGCTATCAACATTATGAGTAGACAGACCATGGACCAGTTAAAACTTCCTAACCTTCTCTTTACACCTACTTTACTGCAACTTGCAGATCGATCAATCATTAAACCTGATGGTTTATTGGAATACATTCCAGTCTCCCTAGACTCTTGGGAATATCCAGTTGATTTTATGATTTTAACTCCCAAGAATAATCTAGGAGGACATCCTCTTATTTTAGGAAGACCTTGGCTAGCCACAGCTGATGCTTTCATAAGTTGTAGGTCTGGGGATATGTATATTTCTGATGGTAATTCGACAAAGAAGTTCAATCTATATCCTCCAACGAAAGAAATTACAGAAATAGGAGATAATGAGTGGGTTGATGATGAAGATACTATACAACCTGTCTTTACCATTTCTGAGATTAGTGAAGATAGTCAAATTCTGAACACATTAGAAAACTTTGAACCATCTTCAGAATATGACTCCACACAATTTCAGTTGGATTCTGACATTGAGTGTCTATCATCTAGACAGATGTCTCTTTTCTCTATGGAAGAGTTTGGTAGTTCTGCCATTGAAAATTTTCCAGGAAAAACACTGAATATCAACAAAAACTTGGAAAAATCACAACAGGAAGAGCTAACCAAAGTCTTGCAAAAGCATTCTACTGCATTTGCATGGGAGTATACTGATATGAAAGGTATTGATCCTAAGACTTGCATTCATCACATCTATATCAAGGAAAATATCAGACCAATCAGACAACCTCAAAGAAGGATGAATCCAAATCTTAGGGAGATAGTGAAAGAAGAGCTCCAAAAGTTACTCAATGTAAACTTCATTTACCCCATTTCAGATAGCCGGTGGGTTTCTCCTTTGGTTATAGTACCTAAAAAGAATGGTAAATGGAGGGTTTGCATTGATTACAGGGAATTGAACAAAGAAGCCTTGAAGGATCACTTTCCTTTGCCCTTTATTGATCAAGTATTAGATACTTTAGCAGGCAAAAAGTATTTCTCATTTTTGGATGGTTTTAGTGGTTACAATCAAATTCAGGTAGCACCTGAAGATCAAGACAAGACCACATTTACCTGTCCATGGGGAACTTTTGCTTACCGAGTACTTCCTTTTGGATTATGTAATGCACCCGCAACATTTCAAAGGGCAGTATTAGGAATCTTTTCCGATCTAATTCATGATTGTGTAGAGGTCTACATGGATGATTTTACAGTTTATGGTAACTCATTTGAAGAAGCGTTAGAAAATTTGGAAAAAGTCCTTATTAGATGTAAAGAAACAAATCTTTCATTAAGTCATGAAAAATGTTTTATGATGTTTACTGAAGGGATTGTTTTAGGACATCATATTTCAGGAGATGGAATTAAAGTTGATAGATCAAAAGTTGAAGTCATCTCCAAGTTACCTATTCCAAATTGTTAGAAAGATGTTAGAAGTTTTCTTGGGTTTACTGGATATTATAGAAGATTTATTGAAAAATTCACCAAGATAGCATCTCCGCTCTTCAAATTACTTACAAAAGACTGTGAATTCAAATGGGATCCTGAGTGTCAATCTGCATTTGAAACTTTAAAGACTAGAATATCTGAAGCACCCATTTTGAGAGGGCCAAATTGGAAACTCCCTTTCCACATTTCTACTGATGCTTCAGATACAGCTCTAGGAGCTGTCTTGGGACAAAAGGATTTGGTCCCTTATGCCATTTACTACACCAGTAAAAATTTGACTCCCACTGAGTTAAATTATACTGTGACTGAAAAAGAGTTCTTAGCCGTTGTTCATGCAATCAACAAGTTTAGACATTATATAACCGGCTATGAAACTTTTGTCCATACTGATCATTCTGCAATTAGATATCTTATGAACAAACCTGTTACTAATGGCAGAGTTACAAGATGGCTTTTACTTTTACAAGAATTCAATATTACTGTGTTAGATAGACCAGGGAAACAAAACACAGTAGCTGATTTCTTGTCTAGAATCCAAAACATTAACGAAGATTCTCCTGTAGAGGATAAGTTTCCAGATGAATACTTGTTTGCAGTAACTACTAAAACTCCTTGGTATGCAGATATTACTAACTATTTAGTTACAGGGAAGCTACCTCCACACTTATTTCCTAATGAGAAAAGGAAAATCATTCAGGAGAGTTCACATTATTCCTGGATTTCTAATGAATTGTTCAAAACAGGGCCAGATTGTGTGATCAGAAGATGTGTTCGGGAAGATGAAATACCTGACATCCTTAAAGCATGTCATGATGAACCATGCGGCGGACACTTTACTGACAAGAGGACGGCCTATAAAATCCTTTCTTTAGGATATTATTGGCCTTCTCTCTTCAAAGATGCAAAACAATATGTCAAAAGGTGTGACAGCTGCCAAAGAGTTGGGAGACCAACTCTTTCAAATGAAATGCCATTACAGCCACAGGTATGCATCGAACCCTTTGAAAAATGGTCTTTAGATTTCATTGGACCTATTAACCCACCATCTAAGCAAAAGAAGTATATATTGGTTTGTACTGATTATGTTACTAAATGGGTAGAAGCAAAGGCATTGCCTTCTGCCACTGAAAATTCAGTTGTTCAATTTCTTTTTGAGGATATTTTTACTCGTTTTGGTGTCCCAAGAGAAATTGTGACAGATTAGGGAAGTCAATTTACATCTAACTTGATGGAGAAGCTGATGGAAGAATATAAAATCAAGCATAGAACATCTACTCCATACCATCCGCAAGCAAATGTTCAAGTGGAATCTACAAACAAAGTTCTTGAAAGCATCATCACCAAAACTGTTCATCTCCACAGAAGAGATTGGGCAGAAAGGCTTCCTGAAGCCTTATGGGCCTATAGAACTACATGGAGGAACACAACAGGACATTCTCCCTATGAACTTGTTTATGGGAAAGAAGTCCTGCTCCCCATTGAGTTCCAAGTCAAGACCTTCAAGATGGCAGTTCAATTGGGGATGAGCCTATCAGAAGCCCAAAAGCACAGAATGCAGCAGCTGAATGAGCTAGATGAGATAAGACAAGATGCAATTTTAAGGACTGATCTAGTTCAACACCAAAGAACTAAGTGGCATGATCGACACATCAAAGAGAGAAAGTTTCAAAAGGGAGATTGGGCACTATTGTTTGATTCCAAGTTTAAGGACTTCAAAGGAAAATTTCAAACTCATTGGCTTGGACCATATGAGATTGATGAAGTCTTTAACAATGGATCAGTTCGAGTGAATACCATTGATGAGCTTCAGACTCCTCTCATTGTGAATGGCCACCGATTGAAAGTTTACCACAAGCCACTCTCAAAGGAGGAATTTGTTAAAATCTTCCAAGAAGATTCTGCAATGAGGCTGGTGGAGAAGAATTCTTCTCCTCCATCAGCCTAGTCTTTATTTATTTCAGTTGAAAAAAAAAAAAGAAAAAAAATCTCTTGTATAAGCCTGAAAACCAATCTTGGATTGGCGGTCTTATGCAGAAAATATAAAGTGAAAATCAGGGTCACCTGACACTTTATATTTTCCAAATAAAAAAAAATCTCTCTTTCTCTTTCCATCTCATCCGCCATTTTTTCCATCTCATCCGCCATTTCATCCATCTCATCATCTCCATTCCAGTTCATTTTTTCTTCTAGTTCATTCATTCCATCTCATTTCCACCAAGAAAGTCCCTCTCAGGACTATTCCATTCAGTTAAGTTTGTTCTAATCATCTTTGTGCAGGCAGAAAAGTGTTGTTGCAGTTTCCGCAGCTAGGAAACCGTTTCCGCAGCTCATACCAAGTTTCCACAGCCAGCACACTCTGTCTCTGCAATCAAAGCAACTCTGTTTTCAAAAAGAAAAATTTACAGTCAGAGGTATCATCATCATCAAAGGGCAGCAAGGATACATAGCACCTACAAGGTCAGAAAGCAATCAAAAGTTAGCCACCATAATCAACAAAGGGATCAAATGCAAACGTATGAAGGTATGTTCCAAATTTTTAACCAACAGTTTAATGTCATTTATGCATGGTTTTCAAATCGTGGTAGGAGTCACTTAATGCAATGATTGACAAGATTATCCCACTCCTCGTCCACGAGCACGCCTAATCCACCTCATCACCCTCCTAACGGTCCCCTAATTACTATTGATTCAAACTTAATACGGGCTGCTCTTCCATTAACTACTCGTACCTCAGTGACATATACCAGTGTACTACGGCTCTACATATGATCATTTCCGCAGCCAAGTGTACGTAGCCACCCAACGCTTAAGGATTTGGTCGTTGCTTCATCTACTCATATCTCCATTTCCCGCATGCATAAACTCATTGCCGTGTTGTTCTCTACTCTCTCATACCACCGTTTCCATTCTCGTTTTCATACACCACTCTCATTTTTACTGTAAACCTCTCTGTTTTCTTTTTCCTCACCTCTCTGTTCAAAACCCCGATCACAAGTTCTGCACCATATTGTTTATTACATTACGGCTACTCTGTTACAGCCGTAATTCCCCTGTTTTTCCCGTGAGCATTCTCCTCAAGCGTCCATATACCACTGTCAGAGCTTCAAGTAAAACTGAGAGCCGAAAATGGGGAAATTGTTAAGAGCAGAACTGGAGGGTTCGAAATTTTTAGAGGGTTACCCACAGACAAAGGAAGCACTGCAGAAAGCCAAATGGTTGAAGTTCATCCAGAAATTTAAAGGGTACAATAAAGAGGTGACAAAGGCATTTGCCCGGTCATTTAACGGAAATACCGTGGAGGTAGGAGACCTGCAGTTCACCATAACAGAGAGCACCTTGGCCACAGCAACCGGTTTGCCTCAAACAGGAGAACGCTGGTTCAAAAACAGAACAGTTGAAGATCAAGAGTGGAAAAATATGCTCAAGAATCCAGGTATGGATACCTCCATTTTCACTAAGGGAATTCCTGTACATGTCATTAAGGAAGAGTGGACTTCATTACTGTTGCTTGTTCAAAAAATTTTAACATGTGAAGGCCGCTTCGGTACCATGTATGTATACCATGCAAGAATCATGATGCACTTTATGGATGACCATGCTATCAACCTACCTTATTTTCTGTTAAGAAGCCTAACAAAAATGAATTTTACTGTCCAAAAGAATATAGGCAATATTGAACCTCACTTGTATCATCATGGGTTCATTAGAATTCTTATAGAGGACCAATTGAAAAACAACAATGATACATGGGAGAAGTTTCTAGTTAGAAACCATTTTCAAGAGGTAGCTGAAGCCTCTAGCAGCTCTCCTAGGATACCAAAGAGAAGTAGGAGAAGAGGGAAAGAAGTTACTGCCCAAGAGACTGCTGAAGAAACTGTTCAAGAAACTGCCCAAGAAATTGCTCAAGAAGAAAGGAAAAAGGGAGGCAGAACTAAAAGACAAAAGAGGGATAAAGGGAAAGCCATTGTGCAAGAGTCATACCCTTCACCTGAGCCCTCAATTGAAGAAGACTCCCAAACACTAGCTGATAGACTTGCTCAACTCCATGCTACTGCCCTCTCAAAGAAGAAACAAAAGCAAAAACAAAGTACCTTGCAAAAGCAAAAGAGCACTAGTGCCGTGAGAAGGAGCAGCAGACTAAAAGGGAAAATGAGGGTCACTAAAGACAAACAGCCACATTTTATTGACTTGGGAGAAAGTACACCTGAAAAGGTTGCTACCCAGCTTGATTTTGAATCAAGTTCCCCACGTGTTGAGGTCACTCCTCCACGTGAAGAAAGCCCATTTCAGCAAGACCCTCAAACAGAGTTTGAATATGAACCAAGTCCAAGAAGATCACCTGACATTGACCCTAACCAGCAGGAGGTGTATAATTACTTGGAAACCTTAGAGCAATCAGCTGCCGGTCCTAGCACTATCTTGCCTCTTGATCAACAGGTTCAATCTCTAAAACAAGAAGTGTTCGAGCTAGAAGTCCTGAATCGCCATATTAAACAGGAAAATGAAGCATTGAGAGAACAGAGCAAGGTGGACAAAATTGTCCACGACAACACAATGCTTCACTTGGGTCTTTGGCAGAAAAAGAATAGGAAATTGAAGAGGAAACGCAAGAAATTGAGCAGGGCCTTGATTAACTTGAAATTTAGGTGTTTGGTTAGAAAACCAAGAACAAATTTGGCAGCAAGAAGAAAAAGGAGAAGGTTGGATGTCTTGGCAGAGGCATCTGAGCATATGGACTAAAAAATCATGACAAAGTTTTGGTTGCATGAGGACATTCAACACCTTCACAGTGGGGGTATGTTGAGCCTCAAACCTGCACTCATTTACCCATCCTCCCAGTAGCCTTTTCCTACTCATTTCCTTCTTTTGTCATCATTTCCTTCATCAACTTGTTCAATTCATTGCATTATAGGACTTTTTAACATGATTTGCTAATTGTTCTAATGATTGACTGTTGGTTTAGATTTTTGGTTCAAATGCTGCAATTCCGCAGCTTATACAGGGTTTCCGCAGCCGATCTCTGATTCCGCAGCCGATCCCAGATTCCACAGCCATTTTCTTATTTTCTATGCTCCAGGTGTCCTCCAGGGGAAAGAGCCACATGGGCAAGTTTGTATGACTGTGTACATGATGTGTGTGCTGTCAGCTCAGCCAAACTGGTCGTCTACACCCCTGGTCAACACGGAGGTAACTCTGGTCAAACGGCAAGGTTGCAAATGGTGGCACGGCTCTGCATGTTCAGGTGGAGCACGGAACGCATAGCTGGCCTCTTCTTTAGCCACAAAGACTGCAGGGGACAAGAATCCAACAGCGGATTTATCAACCACGATGACCGTTTCCTAAATCCGTGCACGGTGCTGCTGAACGTGTCTTTTGCACAGCTGTTAGTTAGCTTAGTTTACGCACAAAACAGTTTGTGTTTCTGCTATAAATAAAGCGTTTCCACACGCTGATTAGTTAGCCTTTAAGTTAGTCTTTTGCTGTTGTTATTCAGTTTGTAAAACTCTGTTTCAAGACTATTTTACACAGCGTTTACGCTCCCCACTGTATTTTATTATGTGCTGATTTAATACCAAGAAGACAGTTCTGTTCTTACCTGCGTAGCCGATCTTTTTAATTGGTTGAAGTGGATGTAGGGCCCCTGTCTGCTACAACCATTGTACAGTAGCTTTTAAATTTATTTTCCTGCATTTCTTTTTTCTAATTTCCCATGTATATTAATGTACAGTTTTATTTCTGCAATTTTGATTTCTTTTGACATGTATATTATTGTACAGTTTGAATTATGCTGCTTTACATTTCCGTACTTTTCATGACTGATCAGTGTGTGTTTTTGCAGCTTTATTAGGAGCCCGGGACAGTGTGATTTTCCTTCTTTTTATCACTAGTGGCATTTGAAGTTGTCTTATCTAAACTGCTGACTTTTGCTTTGATTTTCATTAGTTTCCTTGCTTAGTTAGTTTCCTTGCTTAGTTTACTTTATCAAGTTTTGTCAAGTTGCTAATCTCTTGATGGTTCTTTTTATCATAATTCACTAACTTTTATGGGACCTGTTAACACCCAGGTTGTTCCCTATGACTCCCAAGGGAATACGGCCGGGGTAACCACTAACCAATCTTTGGGTTACAGTTCCTAGCCTAACTGCAACTAGAGAGGGCTCTCTCTTTATGATTTGTCTCTGTTATGATGGTGTTTTAGGCCAGCTATTATGCTCAGGTTTTGGTTTGTGTTTTGGTTGAAGGATTCCTTTCAGGTCTTATGATGCAGTGTTTAGACAGTATAATACCATTGGGCAATGGAGTCTGAAGTTGTGAAATGATCTGATACGCTGGTTTGGTGGTGCTCAAACTGCAGGGCCTATTGTGTATTTTAAACAGACAAACTAGAGCAAATGGTTATGTATTTTGACCAACAGAAAGCAATTAAGAATTTTCTATTGAGCTGGTGGATGAAAGTGAACTGCACAGGAGCAAAACTTGAATTCCTGTGACAAAGGTCACTGTGATAGATGTATTCCACAAGTGCAGCATTTAAGAATTACACTTAACTAGATTACAGCTGAAGAAAACATTAATAAACAACGCAGATTGAACTCAGGTTACTCACTGAATAAATCCTGAAAGCTATTCTTTTTCCTTGTTGTTTAGTACTGAAACAGATGACATATATGGATTTTAACAAACAACTGAATAACAGAGAGAGATACAGAGACTTATTGTATGATGAAATACACAGGGATCCAGTAGTTATCAACAGACACCAGAACGCATCCAACACCTCAGAAATCTGAGAAATTCCATTGCTTTGCTCTATTAACTTCTGAAAAGGATTACAGCATCAGAACTTCTTCAGGAGAAATCAACAACAACCCTCTCTCTAGTGCGAGGGCTCTATATATACAAAACATCTTTACAAAATATCAAGGCGTTGAGTCATCTGAGAAATAACTCCTTCACCAACTTTGTCATTACAGCGGAGTAAAAGTTAATGTTTCCTTTAATACAACATAAATGCTTTTGCATTTGTCAGAAGATATTTTAGCTTTGGGAATCCAACGAGTCGGTTGGAATGATCCGCATCAATGCTGAAGAAGGCGTTGTGGAGCTGTTCCACTGTCTTTCTCGGCTGGGACACCTGTGGGCTTTCCCTTTGCTGTGCTGGCTATGGGCTCTGCTGAGTTGGCTCAGCTTTCGTCTTAAATGCCTGCTGACCGAAATAAACTGTCCTGTGCATGATAATTCAGTTTTTTCTGAAACCGAAATTTAGTGGATGGCCTGCTGTTCATAAAATCATTTGAATTGCCTTGACCCACCAGTCCTGTGGAGGCATTTGATGCCTGAGAATGGCCTCCATTGTTTCCTCTGCCTCTGTATATTTGAAAAAATTTGGGGCTACATCAAACAAGTGATTAATTTCATTCATTATAAAAAATAGATTTTCTATTTTACTATAGAAATCCTGCCCTGTAATAGGTCCCATGTCTTCTGAAGTGCTGGCCTTCTCATTGATCTGTGCTGAGGCAAAAATGTTTACTCTTTTAGCATACTGTTCATGGGTGAATAATTTCCCTCCGCTGTTCAGTAAGCTAGGGAGTCCTCTGTTCTGCAATACCTGAAATCTCTCCATGAACCTGTTTACCTCAGTGTGCATATCCTAAGTTCTTCTGTCCAGTGTTTGCACCAAATTTCTCAAAGTAAGCACCCTCTTGATCATTTGAATGGTCTCAGTTCTGTTTGTGATTCCAATGGTGGCTAACTGAGAGCTTGTCCTATTATTGAGTACATTGATCATTCTGGTGGCCACTTCAGGCATATTGCTCAATGCAGCTCTTGCTCTATGGACCTCCTTTTGTGCTTTTGGGATGAGATCTAATTGCTCATGGATTGTCTCAATGTATTGCCATTGATTTGTAATAGATTGGCCAATATTGGCCCATATCATTGCTCTGACTTCAGCTACAATCTTATCCAATCTGAGCTGCTTTTCCAGCTCTTTGATCCTGTCATTAAGGGCCTTGATCTCCCTGCCCTTTTCTGCCACTTCTCTTTTTGATTTATCATATTTATCATCGATCTTGGCCAGCTTTTCCTTGGTCTCATGCAGCTCTGTCATTTGAGCTTCCAGGATTTGTATCTCATTTCTCAGTTTCTGCATGTCTAGGCTATGTGCCTGTTCTGTACTTGTAGGTGCTGCTGAAGTGGATGTAGCTGTTTGCTCAGTTTGTTGAGGTGGAGGCACAGTGGTAGGAGCAGTGTTCTCAAGATTGATGACCGGGGGAGGCTGAGAGGTCTGGCCCTCTTCCCTTTGCTTTAGTGCTGCTTGCAGTGCCACCTGTGCGGCCTCAGACTCTCCTAATTTCTCTTGTGTCTGCAGGAGCTGCTTATATATAGATATTAGTAGGTCTGTGGCATCCTTTTCCATCCTCTGTTGGGCTACCTCATCTGTTTGGGGGTGAATGGTAGCTGGGAGTTTGACTTTCTTCCTTAATGCAGCCATGTCAGCATCTCTAAGTTTCAGGATCTCTTGTATCCCTTTGATGTCATTGGGATTGTGCCCAATTTCTATAATGATTTCCTCCAGGGATTTTATCCTGTTGTCTTTGGCCTGAGAAGAGGCCCTCTCCAATTCTAGTTGGGAGGCTGTAGCATTCAGACTGCTTGTTAATTTATAATTCTCCAAAGTCTTGTCGGCCAATGAAGCATACACCATTTCGCCAGTTTGCTTATGCAGCTCAATTTTGTCCATAGGGTGTATGTCCTTGGCGAGGACCTCTAGGTTAGTCCTAAGATAGTCAGCAGTAGATTGTGGCTGGAGCGCCGTAGGCATAAAGTGACTCATTATCATTTGTCCTTCACTTACATCAAAAGCAGACATAAGTCTCTGCTGATTGGAAGGAGCCATGTTTAGCAGGTGATTGTACAGTTGCACTTTGATAGGATCACTCCTCCTCTTGATGTCTATAAATTGCTGCTTGATGCTTACTTGTCCTTCTTTCTGCTGGCTGGAGGAGCTGACCTCCCCTCCTATGGTCCTGTCCTGTTCCTGCTGGAAGGAACTTGCTAAAGCTTCTCTGCTGGGTGGGCCCATGCCCAATGCCTCTCTTATTGCTATATCCTCCTCTGGAAAATCATTGAGTCTCTGCCTTTTCTCTCCCTGGTCTGCAGAGGATGTCAGGGGAGTCTCTCTGTCTCCTTTTCTAAAGACAAATGTATCCTCCTTTTGAGGGGTTTGGAGGACCGAGGCATCAAAGGTAGTGTCTTGTCTTGCAGGCACCGTTTTTTCAGTGGTCTGAGGAGTCTCCACTGTTTCCTTTTGCTGGGCAGACTGCTACTGCCTTTGTTCTTCTTGGTGTTGTTGATCTTGCTGTTCTGATCCTTCTTGCTACCCTTGCTGCAGCCCTTCTGCTTGATGCTGTTGTTTTAGTTGCTGTTCCTGCTCTTGCTGCTCTGGCTCTATCTCCATCACCTTTTCTTTTCCCTTTTCTGATATATTTCCAGCAACTCTCGTGGCTTGCTGTTGGGCAGTTGAAGAGGATGCTGCTGCTCCAATTTGTATGCTTGGTAGTGAGCTGACCTGTGAATAAAACTCAAGGTCAGCCATTTTCTTTATGTTTCTTTGAGCTCTTTGATTAAGCTCTTCTTGAGTAACAGCTTCCTCTAAAGTCCCTCTCCTCCATTTACTTTGATTGGCATATTTTTCTATGTGAGGAAGGCTGCAATGATCATAAGCAGACAACTTGTATTTAAGTCTCCTCATGGTAATGAAGTTGTTAGGGTCATAAGGTTTCCATAGGAAGCTGTATTTGAGACCAAGGCCCCCAAGTATTCTATCTGCCTCCTTCCACCCTTCATCCCTTTCGTTATAGAGGAAATGGCCAAGTTGACTTCTGACTTTTAACTGTGCCTTCTTACCTTTGCCTGAAAAGTGGAACATGTCCACAAAGCCAAACTGCCTGAAGTATTCTAAGGCAAATAGTCTCATGGGCACAAACCTGGGTAGTCTAAATGGGGGCAACTCACACCCATATATTCTAATAACGGTGTGGTGTTGGTAGAAGTACCAATCCCCAATGCTGTATGCTTTTGATAAATGCAGGAGTCTTTGCATATCATCTGTCAATCTGGGAGGAGGTGAGCCCAAAAGTAGAGTCATGGCTGGATGAATGAAGTTATCAATGAACTCACAGTAGGTGTATGGAGAATAGAAATTGAGGTGGAAAGCAGATGTCCAGTACACCACCGATCTCAAATTTCCCTGTGCATCTTCTCTTTTCATTGGGAAGGAGAACTTCTCATGCTGGAAGTATAAAAGCAAATGATATATGTAAGAAGTATATTTAAATACCCTTTCTCTTGATAGGTTCATCAACTGCTCATGCATCTTGTCTGAGATGTATGTGGCATAGTCATAGCAGACTGGTTTTCTTCCTGGAGAAAACATGAGCATTATGTGCATAACTGTTTCATCCACATACTCCACTGAATCATATCCCAGGATGGGACTGATCATGTCAACAAGGTCCAGGCCCAATTGGTTGAGGTAGACATAGTTGATGGGAGGGACTTGCACAGTGTTAGCTTTGATGAATAACTGGTTAAGTTTTGTAATCTGAGCCTTTGTCATTCTGGCTCCCTCCATAATCAAATCAGCTAGTGATAGAGGGACCAACTTCTTATCTGTTTTGAACTGCAGCATCTCCCTGATGGCTTCAGGGGTAATGAAAAACAAAATTGAGCCTGAAGAGTCCAGCACTGCCCTTTGGGATGCATCATAGTGGTCAGCAACTAAGTGGATAAGCTCAGGGAATTGATTAACCTGAGGAAGCTTGAATATTGGGAGAAATGAATCCCAAATTCCCAGGATGTCTGTCCCATTCTGATGTTGGATTTTGATTTCATTTAGTATTTGGAGATGAAACCTGCTCCTGCTTAGCATTTCTTCTGATATCTTATAATCTAAGTCAGCTAATGCTTTCCAGTCCAATGCTTTGTGAGGGGCATTCAGAGGGGCTACATTTAGGGCTATAGGAGCTACAGGGGGGTCCATTGTTCTCCTTTAGGATTTCTGTTTCTTCAAGGACTGTGTTGCTATGCAGAGTAACACAACCAGAGTTCTCTTTGCAAAAAATGAAAATATCTGAGGAAAAAGGGTGAATGCAGAGTCTACAGCAGTTTTAATACTGTTTATAGCAATTGGGACCAATGTTTGGCTTTTCCTTGTCTCTCTCAATGGTGAAATTTGGTTTAACTGAGCCTGCCGCGATTGCGCAGACAGAACCTAGTTTTCAACAGAATGTAGGTAGAACAAAGCTCGGCTGGTGTTTTTCAAGGTGGTAGTTGGAAATTAAAAGCTATGCAGAGGAATCCACTGGTGAATTCATAAGTTTTAACGTTCTTCAAGCCTTCGGAGTGATTTATAGAGAATTTCAGGCACACAGAGGACAAATGATGAAGAATACCTGGTAAAACAGTGAGCAAAGGTCGCAGATGCAGGTTGGACTCGTACGCTGGAGGTCTCCTGGTCGATTTAGCAGGTTGACAGCAAGCTCGGACGTGAACGCATGCAGCAGCAAGAACGGGAAAATGAATGAAAAGAACGTAAAAAACGTGATTTTTGGCCATAATAGAGACTTTTAGCAATTTGGCGCCTTTTTGCGATGACGTCAGCAAGACATCATTGGTGGGGTCAAGGTCGGATGACGTCATGCTGACGTTATCGGGTGACGTGGCGAGACCTGACTGGCCCACAGGGGTGATGAGGTGGCGGGACAGATCGGCCAATGACTGGGACGAAAGTTGACGTGGCGGCATAGGTGGCGGTGACGTAAGGCGACGGGGAGCTGACGCGGCGAGGACGTAATGTAAGCGGAATGGGAAAACCGGAAACCGGCAGCGGTTTCGTATCGCACCGCTTACGGTACGGTGGTGGTTTGCCGCAGTTGTACCTCCGACGCGCTGTAGTGAGGGCGCGTGGCAGCGGAGTGACGTACTCAAAATACGGACGTCGGGAGATAAGTTTCGGGCAACGGATGAGCTCCGACGTCATGGTGACCGTTAGATCTGCAGAGGTTAATCGGACGGTGGTCGGATGACTGATGTGACAGGGGGATAGTACACATAACTGTCGGATGTCGGAAGGACTCCGACGCGTTCAGGGCCGTCGGATCTGGAGGGCCTGATCTAACGGTCATCGGGGAGGTGACATGGGCAGTGTATACGGAATCGGGCGGAGGCATAAAAACATGTTTTGAACGAATTTCCAAGGTATTTCAAAAAAAACAATTTACATGCGCTAACCTTGGTTATAGAGCGGAAGGTGGGTTTTTCATGTCTTTTGTTCATTGAAGCGGGTGAAGGTGGGAATTTAGGCCTTTTAGGGGTTTTTTATGTGCAAAAGGGGTTAAAATAGAGGAATTAGCTCATGAAGGGGAAGGGGTAGTTGGCATAGGTTCATCAATATGACCAGGTGTCATTTGATCCCTGACTCGAGACTTTATTGGCTATAATACCAAAAGGGGGAATATTTATAAGATTTTGGGGTTTATACACCGTGGTGTTAGTAATAATAGGGAAAAAGGTGTTATAAGGGATTTATATAGTAGAATTAGAGTTAATATGGATGAGGGGGTGAGTGGAGGAGAAACCATTCAAGTTTATGTGAAACAAACTTGGTTTTGAGAGTATATCAAAATGAAAAGATTTTTAGACAAGAAATGTGGCTTCTAAAGATTAAGAACCACCATGAAACCTTAGTCTTTTCCATGAATCTTAGCTGATGGGGGAATGTTAGAAATGAAATTGGAGGGGAATGAGGGAAATTAGTCATGGTCCTTGCTGCAACTTGATGAATATGCACACCTTGTCACTTGATAGACTTTGCCTTGGTAATCATAGTCACCACGCCTGCAATGGTGAAAGTAGCCTTTTCTGCAACCACCACTACCTACCCAACTATTTTGCCTAGCATTTTTTATTTCTTCTTGGAGGGTGCACTTGAACTTGCAGACCCTTACTTGCCTTTTCTTTTCTTTGGATTTCTCTTTGTTATTTCTATCTACTTCTACCCTTATTTCCTCCAAGGTCCCAGATTAAGCTGTTGGGAGCTTTTTCTTCTCTACCTGAACTAGTTGTCTGCCAAGATTAAGCAGTTTGGACAGACTTCTTTCTCTAGTCTATAGCAGAAAATTGAAAACATGGCATGACCCAGATTAAACTGTTGGATCATCCATCAAAATTGAAATAAGGTCATCAACATTGAAACACTTTACACACCTTTTGTTCTCTAGGAAATATGGGATCTTTGTGATATCAAAGCAGAGCATATTTGGACTTTCTCTTGCTAATCATGAAATATGAAACCTATTGGTATAGGTATCCAACAGGACCAAAACATCATTTAATTGCAGCTTGGTTTATTTAGTTTTAGACTCGTATTGCTAATTCACTCCTAACTCTTTTTCACATGATCAATTTAGCTAAAGGCAGAATGTTAAGGGAGAATTAAGTAGTGTGATTTGTCACTTAATTTTTGCATTGCTTTAGATTCAATAGAGGAGTTAGAGTAGTGTTCTTGCTTTCAATTGAGTTAATGTAGATGTCATTTTCATTCTTATCAGCAGTAAAGGTATTGGACTAGTGCCATTGGTCTTTTTGTTTGATGCTTTACTTTCATTTGAAGCTTTAAATTCATTCCAAGTTATTGTTCAAGTTTTCTCTTTAAATTTCAAGAAGCATTTAGAAATCGCCACATACACACACATTCACTCACTTGATTATAACTTCATCACATCACATTAGGAAGATAAGTCAAACATGAACTAAAAACGACAAAAAGAACTAGGAAAGGTTGCTTAAGTATATATTGTACACTTCACTTCATCAGCTTACGAGCCCCGGGTTGACAATTTATGATAGCAATTTAGACAACACTAAATTGACCAAACAATAGCTACCAGCCTTAGTGGGACTAGCAGCTCTGCATAGACACTAGTTTTCCCGATAACAAAATGGCGACTCCGCTGGGGAGCGAATAGATTGTTTGTTTATCTACATTTTTTTTCTTTATAAACTTACAGATGGAGCCTGAAGTTAAGCCAGCTAGCCTTCGAACTGCATTTGCTATGCAAGTACAAAGTAGATCAATGTTGCTTCAGTCTATCTTCGGGTTTTTTTTATGAGCTGAACAATTGATTTACAAGCTCTCTAATTGCCCTTGTGGTGGCTCTAGTAACGTCTTTAGATCTAACCCTGTGATTGATTTACTGATTACCACTTGCTCAACCTAAATCCCTGAACTGAACTGCAAACTGTGACCCAGAACCCAGTTAAAGTCTTGTCCCTGGTCCAGCGCAATGTCTCTTCTGTGAATTCTAGATGCATCGCACTTCCCGAGTGTAGTAGGTGCGCTGCATCTCTTTTTCACTGTGTTATAGGTGCGCTGATCAGACAAGGCCTTTCATGCTCCTAGATTTGGTTTCTGTGTTCACTCTTTTCAGCTCTATTCAAGAGTTTTGCTGCCTGTAGTCAGTACACCTCTGTTGAAACCCCCTTCCTTGCCATTATTCCGCCTCCATTGTGCAAAGGACTGTAAATGTTTTTATGTATTTTGAGCCATTTTCAGTTCTCTTTTACAAAGAAGTAGCGTAATCGTATTGTCGTTTCTTGATTTGAAAGTGTCACAAGTGTCATTTTCAGTCATAGAAGAGAATCTGATTGTTCTTGATAGTCGATTACACTGTTACTCTTGTATTTGATTTGAATTAGTAGTTTTTCAAGTGTCGAAAGCAAGTTTTCATTTCCAAATCGCAAAGTGTCGTCATTGTCCTCATTTTGTCTTGAAAAGAAACTTGTTAGTAACGTCGCTTTGAAAAATAATTCAGATTTGCACTTAGCTTTGTTTTTATCATTCACACATTAATAAGGCTAAAAAAAATACATGCACGTGAATTTTGCATTTAGACTGTTTGTTGGTTTGATTTAGGAAAGTGCATATAGTGTGTGCTCTCTTCTCGATGTTGAAAGAACGTCATTTCTCTTTCCTTAGTAGCTAGGATTTTCATTGCAAAAAGAATATTAAACGATTGTTTATCATCTTAGATTGCATTTTAGGAATTGTATATCTACATCACCCGGTGAACCTGAAAGGAAAATTTCTTAAGCAAGATCAACTGTAAAATAAATTTAATGAATCTAAAAATGCTTTGGAACCTAACGCACAACATTTAGAAGTCTAGGCTAGAGACGTATTCCAGTGTCGTAAAACCTGGTAACTGTTGTTTTCATTGCTGGTTGGGTGATTCCTCCACTTTGAGACAATAAGTGCCAGTACGGACTTGTGCTCCCACATACCTTCGAGTATATATTAGGAGACCAAAATAGGCTTTATCCTTTATCCATAGGAAGCCGTGTCTGCCGCCCTATTGATCGCAATGCACTAAACACAGCATTCGGGAAGATTGACTGCCGTACTATAAAAATTATTCTGCAGTTTTGCGATTGGTTGGTAATCCCTCTGTCTAGATTTCCAGAGTAGTATCTTTCGTTCCTTTTCAGACTCCTTAGAGGAAAAGGTCCATCTGAGCACTTGTCACTTCAAGCTCATTAAAAATCGAAGGCAACTAGAGTCATCTTTTGTTTTTTCTCGACTCTTAAAAATTGAAAAAACAAGTGTCAAAGTGTCTAAAATTAATTTAATTCGGAAACATATTTCCCCTTGATTTTTAGTTGATCGAGTAATCTGCAATCGTGGAAGAAAGTCAATTGAAACCCCATCGTTCGCAGAGACTTACGAGTCAACCGTCTTTGTCTCCAGAATCAAAACTGTTACGGACAAAGCGAACTCGTTTAACCGGTTCCAAATCCCCTGGTAAAGTTAGAACAAGTGTTCCAACACCATCAGAGACTCCGGTTACTCCAAACATTTCTGGTATCCCTGCATTTACAGAAGAAGTTCCGTAGCCATCGAAGGATAGTGGATCTGATCCTAGTGTGGAGGTAAACACTTGTATTACTAAACCAGCTCCATCTACAGCTGATTCGGAAGGTGTTATTCCCCAAACATCTGTCACTGCAGATTCTATACCTTCTTTGGCACCAGAAGTATTTTACTGACCTGGCGGTCTACCTTTTCCACCTGGTCTGGTTGTTATAGAAGAGATTGTGGAGGATCCTCCATCTAGTACTCCATCGCAATTTGGAGTCGGGATCACCCTATATCCTTCTTCATCAGAAATTAGTCTACCATTATCGGAAGCTCCTGTAGAATCGCTAGGAAATCTTTTGGATAGACTAGAAATGTCTGAACAACCGTCGACATCTAGGACTGTGTCGTCAGACACAACGACGGCAGAACTTCCTGCTGTCACTCCAACAATGTTCGTCGGCATACCATCTGTCCCAACTAGCTCTCAATCACTGGATGGGGCCCACTCAGGGGCTATTTCGACAGTATGGTCCGTTCCTGTTTGTTCATCCGGAATAATATCCGGGAACTCTTATGTTGAGTCTCAGCAAATTGATCCTTCACGGTGTCAATTTGGGCAATCCGGTCCTCAAGGACAAACCATTCCTTTGAGTACCGGATTACCGCCGTATGGGGGGCAATATACCCTTTCATTGTCTCCTCCGGGAGGACAACCATACGAGAGTTCACAACAAAATTCAGGTTATGCTGGAATTACATCTAGTGGTTGGGTGCCAATACTGCCTCAACAACCAAGAGTTGTATACTCGATGAAACAATGTTTACGTATGTCTAATATACCAACTACGCTGGCTATTGTGACGGTGTCGCAAGTACAAGTGTTTCCTGTTGTATGCCAACCTCAGGTTTCACGGGTTGTAATGCAACAGCCGCTTGTCCCTGCGACTCAACCACAATCGCTAACTAGTGGGATAACACAGGCCCAAACGGGTACAATTACCCCTCATCTTGGTCAAACAACCAGTATTGGACAACAACATATGGTTTCCCAACCATAGCTGGTGCAATATCAACAACCGCAATTCCAACAAGTTTACCAAGGATCTGAGCAACAAATATTTGCAAATAATGGGCAGCCGTATATTCAAAACGGTTAGAATCAACCATTCTACAATGTTTATGCCCATCAACCTTATCAAAGTTACCAACATCAAATGCATTATGCTGGTATGCAAAGACAAATTGCCCAGGCGATTCCATCTTATCCTGGGTATGCTTCGCCAAACCTGAATCAACAGTTACCCTTCGTGGCGACTTTAGAGTTACCGGATCTAAATCGGCTAACGAACAATCCAATTTCTTACGCCCCTTGGTGGCCAGTGATTCCGCATAAAATTCCGTCACATATTCCTAAATTTAATGGAAATCCGGGTGAAGACCCATCGAATCATGTGATGACCTTTCATCTGTGGTTTTCATCAAACACCCTAAACGATGATTTGATTAGGCTTCGACTTTTTCAGCGAATGTTAACTGGTCCAGCAGCAAAATGGTATATCGAATTGCTTAGAGGTTCATTCGATAACTTCAGCACCCTAGCCACAACCTTTTTAACCCATTTTCAGTTACCAATAAGGTACGAAAGAGGAACAGAGCTTCTTACCAATTTCAAACAGACAACGGCCACTCACATATCTGATCATATTCATGAGTGGTGACATCGTCGCAGAATGGTAAAAACATATGTTCCTGATCAGCTGCTAGCTGAATGGTTATTAAGTCATTATTACCTTCTATCACAGAAGATGTGGCAAAGGGAGGAGTCGTCACTGAAGAGAAATTTATTGCTCGTGCACAATAACTAGACTTGATTTATACTCAGTCTGGCATGCTCTACGATAAAATACCTGATGTCCTAGACCAGAATTTTCCGTTCCTTCCCCTCCTAAATCAAACAAATACTCTCATGCTGACGATGGCGTGATAGGTACGACAAGCATGAAATCTAAAAAGGCTACATGTAAGAAAGCCTATAAGATTTCTTATCAAAATTCAAATGAAGAACTTCTCGCCTCGGAGGTAAATGTCGTGTCGACCGACAAGGGCAAAAACCTGAAGCAACCAGGGGGCAAGAAGAAAAAGAAAGGGAGGAAAAAGAAGCAGGATGAGTCATCTCCTGAAAAACCTTCTGCAAACCCTTCTGGGCAAAGGAAACCCCCTGCGGGGTGTCAGATAGGCGATGAGGATCATCGGACGAGAGATTGTCCACATAAAGCTGAAGTTAAGAAACTCTTTAAGAGTTCAAAAACCTCAACGGTATTGACTGATCCATTTCCAAACCCACGAGCCAAACTAGTTGCTAATCAAAATGCTTCCCGATCCCAAGTGCTTATGTTGTCCATTTCAAAATAGCAAATTGATGCTTTGATATCGACAAGGAATAAAGATTACGAGAATCCACAGCTGTCGAACAACAAGGCTACTGATCAACCTAGTAGTTCGACAACAACTTCGACCGATGTTGTGCCGCCCATCATTCCTGAGCTAACGATAAAGCCGCCAAAGGGAGTAGTACACAAATCGACATTTAATCCTCATGCTAGAGTAGCACACAATTATAATATAGTAGAGGACCTGGCCCAATCGCCGTCCGCTATGTCGACACTTGAGGTACCACAAAATTGCCCCTCGCAAAAGCAGGCTTTATTATCAGCAATAGGTGGGATTGACCCAACGGATTCCAATCTTGTGTCCTTTAATCACAAAGGGTATGACCCTCAGTTACCGGCTCAACTAGCTTTCCTTATTCAAGTGAAAGCCCTAAACAAAACTGTTCATCAAACAATTATTGATGAGGGGGCATCTACATGTATTATTTCGATGAGTTGCTGGAAAACTTTAGGCTCACCATCCTTGTTGCAATAGTCAACGATGTTAAAAGCATTTGATGGACGATCATACACTCCATACGGGATTTTAAGTAACTTGCAAGTTGAACTGGGGGGCAAAACAGTAGAAATTGATCTTGAGGTTATCGATGGAAACCTCGATTACAACATCCTACTGGGAAGGCCCTGGATTTATGTTATGGCTACAGTTCTGTTGACATACTTTAGAAAGACTGCATTTCCATTTCAAGGAGGAATTACAATCGTCGACCAACAAACATTTCTCCCCAACAGTTCACAAGTTACGGGAAGCATTCCAATGATCCATGGAAGAAATCATTCGCTTCAAAATATCGGAGTAGGTCTCCTAAAATACCTTGCCTTAATGGGTACTTTTGCCCTATCGCCTCCGAGTAATCTTGCGGAAGTGGCCACAGTGGAAACCTGCAATATGAAATCTTCTATATCTAATGGATTCGGAAGATTCCTAAACATTTTGTCAGCATGGATCATCGCCATTTTAGAAATATTGTAACAATCAATTTTCTTGGCCTAGGGGGCAAACCCAAATCAACGCTCATTGAGTGTTTGGATAGATAGGTCTAAGGAATATGGCACCTCTTCAGATCCTTGGTCACATGTACATTCTACAGCCGAAGGAATAATTCAATCAATGATGATAAGAGAGGCACCATGGGAAGATTACCACCATCGCTCCCATCTTCCGGATTACCACGAAGATTATTCCAGCAACCTTAATCATCCTTCAGTTTTTGATTTTATATCAAATACTGTAAATACAGTGGATTCTGAGGACGGTTTTTATCTTGTGTCGACCTCGTTAAAAAATGAAACAAGGATTCATGAGGATAGTTCTTTTACTATGCCAACCTCATTAAAAAATGAAACAACTCCCTTTCCAAGTCGAGACTTTCAAAGATCTCGGAAGTAAACCTTCATTCCAACCACCATTTTGAATGCAATGAATCTTGGGGGGGCATGCACCTCGATTTGCGTCATTATGCTGGGGGCATGCAAACTTATCACGAGCAGTGTTACTATAGGGTTCAAGCTCATTAAAAAATAAACCCGCCTCGAGCAGCTTTAACGCGAAATTCAAGCTCGTTAAAAAATAAACATAAGCAATGAGAAAATGTTCCCCTAGAGTTTAAGCTCACTTAAAAATGAACTAATTTCCGGAAAATAACCATCATGAATGCATTATCATCAGTCTTTTAAGCCTTGGTCGTGTTCTCATCATCACCTCCACTCTATATTGGTCGGTCATTCACCTCCATTTGATTGTTTACCCTTTTTGAGGAAAAACTGCGAAAAGTGATCCTGTTAGCCATCCTTGTGACACTGTTATGATTGGAAAATTCCAAACCATACCTGGAATTAGCTGCTACCCAAATTTATCACTCGTTCCTAAAAAAAAAAAAAAAAAAAAAACGAGTCTCCTTTAAGCTCTTTTGGACTGAATCGTAAAATATGAAAATATTGCCGAGTAATTGGCCTCTCCAGCTCGTTAAAGTGACTGGAAGTGCTATCCCTCCTTTAGATTTTAATCTTTTTTGACTTGAGGGATTATTACAAAAAAAGATCGAGCGCTTGTTTTGTTTGGCTCGATAAAATTACCGAAAATTCATCCCTTTTGTATTATTTTACACTTTTTCGGACTTAAGGGATTATATGACGAAAAAGGATTATTGGATTTTTCTTTACGTCCCTTTTCAGACCCTCTAAAATTGAAAAGGACCAAGTTATCTTTGTCGTCAAACTCTTTAAAACCGAATAGCGACAAACTTGTCCATACAGACAAGAACGAGTTTCACTATCGCTAGGCTCGTTAAAACATAGCGATGGGTTTGCTCGAAGGGAAAATTATAGAACAAGCATATGCTATCCTCCTCAAGCTTGACAAAAATAAAGAGGTACTAGTCAGCAATGACTGGGGAAAAATTGGGAAGAAAACTCGAAGAAACTTTATTTGTAGCAAGTCGCTCTTGAACATGACACTTTCACTCCGCATCCGAGTCAGGTTGGGTTGTTCTGTTCACTGGTCATATCACCATGGGTCCATCACACCATCCATATTTGGGGTTAATGCTACCAATCGATCATGTCAGTGTTGCCGATATGTTCAAGAGAAGTTTCTCAGAGAATTCACCTATGTCTCATCCACTGCAATACATTTACGCTCCATTCTTTCATGACCACCACCCTAAACCTTATATCACCAGATCGTTTTCACCTCCATTAAAATCATTTGCTCTGTTCCGTGTCATTGATGTGGGATTCACTAAGTCCCTCCTATGATAGATCGCTTCTTGTCGACATCAGCTCATTATCCAAGAAGTCGATCTAGGAGCAACCCTTTCAGTACTTTGAAGCTTGCATGTCTTAATGGCAAGTTTCTCACTTCCGGAGACAGGTTTACATCAATGACTTCGACTGAAAGATTTTGCGTGATGTTCGATGCCAAGTCCCTTATTCACACCACGTGAATTGTACTGTAGTACCTTGAGGGTCATCATCATCATCGGTGATTCCTCTCGCGCCTGTTAATAGTTTACATTATTGGCTGGTAATCAGGCGATGTCTTTCCATGTTCAACTCCAGAACATCTCTCACATGGATCGACTTGTACTTTGAGTGAAGATTGAACGAGATTGAAGACACCTGATCTAGTTTCATCCATCCGGGTTGCTATTATTCAGGAAAATAAAGACATCAAATGTACATCATTGCTGCACAGATAATCATCCAATCCAAGGGATGACGGCTCTACCAGAATCATCAGTCTGCATACAGACGATTGTCTGTCTTATGTACATGAAAATGAATTTATAAAGCTGAGCATGGGAATGCCCGCCTCACCTGGATCATGAAAATATTATGAAGATAATTTATTGTATTGTATCTTATTACAGGTCACCTTCCAACTTGAAAAAACTTTGGATCCTCATGATAAAGCATTTCACCCGACATCAAAAGATTAACGACCTCATGCTTTAGGGGGCAACTGTTATAGACATTTTTGGGCACTGCAACCCCAATCATAAATGTCCATAAACCAAGGGCTCCTAAGTCCCTAAAAGTGTTGTTCCAACCCATAAAAGAACAAGGTCAGCTAATTACATCATCTCACGGAAGTTCTCCATAAAAAACTACTCAGAACTGGTCAAAACTAGACCATCTCACTGTTATAGACATTTTTGTGCCTTGCAGCTCCAAGCATGAAATGTCCATAAACCAAGGGCTCCTAAGTCCCTAAAAGTGTTGTTCTAACCCCTAAAGGAACAAGGTCAACAAATTACAGCTTCTCCCAGAAGTTCTCCACCAGAAACTGCTCAGAATAAGTCAAAACAGGATCATTTCAGCTGCTCCACTAACTAAGTACGTTGCATAGCACCTAAATCCACTGGCTAGGTGCGTTGCAATGCACCTAAATGCACTATCAGGGTGCGTTGACCGGGAAATGACAAATGGCAATGTCATTCCACGACGTGGAGAGACAATGGAAGCTTCTAGAATCTTCTCCTATGACACTTGCCTCACTGAATTCGACCAAGGATGAGTAAGAGGCCTTCAGTCTCCAAGTGGAAGCAAGAACTGACAGAGAGAAGCCACTAATCAAATCACAAGCTGACTCATCCTCCTTGCATACATCTATATATGGATCCCTCATCCCAGAGATCCAGAGGCTGGAATTTTGCACATTGTAAGGAATTGTTGTTGGTTTTGAGATAAACATCAGAGAATTGGGTGATCTATGCTTTGTTGGAGGTGAAGAGGGGCTTCTTTGCTGGGAGGTTGATGTTGGGTCAGGAATCATCGGTTGTAACTCCTCTTGGATCTTCTTGTATATCAATAAAAACTATTTGAGTTTCTCCTCCATCCTTTTGTATCATTGATGCTTGTTACATTTGTATGGTTAACTTAAATCTGATCCTAAGTTATTTATGAATATAGATCCATGTCTTTGTATAGTTTTCTTCTTCTGTGATCTTACAGGTACTTGGTGAAGCTGGGCAAGTAAGGGAGCAGGTAGTTGGAAGCTGTCAAAGAAGAGAGGGATTGGATCAAAGGATTAGCGCAAGACACAGGTTGGTTCTTCCTATTCCTCTCTATTTATAATTCATAAAGGAAATACAAAAGTAGTTTTCTCTGTTTGTTTCTAAGGCAACTGTCACACCTTAGTGGGATAGAGCAGTTCTAAATAGACACTTTTCCCGGTAACAAAATGGCGACTCCGCTGGGGAGAATGTCTAATTAGTTTGTTTGTGTATCCCTTGTTGTTTGTTTCATAAACTTATAAGTAGCATTCGAACTGCATTTTCCATAACAAATGCAAAGTAGACATCTGTTGCTTCAATCCATTCACTGGATCTGTTTATGATTTGAACAGCTGATTCATAGACTATCTGATTGCCCTTGTGATAGTTCTTAGACCCTCCTTAGATCTACCCCTGATTGTGCATTTCTGATTGCTTTTACTCGGCCAAAAACCAAACACTAAACTGCAAACTGTGACCCAGAACCCGGATAGAATTCTCGTTTCTGGCCCAGCATAGGTACTGTGAAGAGATCCTGCATTTCAACGCACTTCCCGAAAGGGCAACCTGCGCTGCAATGCAGTTTCTCTGTGTTACAGGTGCGCTGATCAGCCTAGCTCTGTGCAGTTGAGGTTCTTGTGCTTCACTCTTTCCAGTTTTGTCTCTGAATTTTGCAGCCTGTGATCAGTATATGACTATTTCAAACCCCTTTTCCTTACTGATATTCTGCCTCATTTGTACAAAAGAACTGTAGATGTTTTTGTGTGTTTGTTGAGTCGTTTACAGTTTTCCATTGCAAAAGTATAATAATCGTACTGTCGTCCTTTGATTTAGATCTGTCGCAAGTGTCGATTTTGATCATAGGAGAAAGTTTATTTGCTATTGATAGTCGATTATGCTTTTACTATTTCCTTTGGTTTGAATTTGTGACTTTCTAGTGTCAAAACGAGTATTTATTTCAAAATCATAAAGTGTCGTAATCATCTCTATCTTTTGATTTCGAAAAGAAGCTTGTTTGTGTTTGTCGCTTGAAAGCAAATTCAGATTTGTACATCAACTTTCTTTTTAGCATCAATACTAAGAAAGTGAAAAACAAATACATGCATGTGCATTTGCATATAGACAGTTTGTTTGGCTTGATTTAGGAAAGTGCATTTACAGTGTGCTCTTTTCTCTTTGTGAAAAGATTGTGTCTTTCTTTTCCCCTAGTAGCTAGGATTTTCATTGCTGAAAAGAGATAAAAGTTTGTTTATCATCTTTAGATTGCATTTTAGGAATTACATCTACATCTCGTGGTGAACCCAAAAGGCAAACTTCATAAGAAAGATCAACTTAAAATAAATTCAATGAATCTAACAACGCTTTGGAACTTAACGCACAACATTTAGAGGTCTAGGCTAGAGACGTATTTTGGCGTCGTAAAGCCTGGTAACTGTTGTCCTCACTGATGGTTGGGTGATTCCTCCACTTTGAGACGATAAGTGCCAGTACGGACTTGTGCTCCCACGTACCGTCGAGTATATTTTGGGAGACCCCTATAGGCTTAAATCCTTTATCCATAGGAAGTTGTGTCTGCCGCCCTACTGATCGCAATGCACTGAACACAGCATTCGGGAAGATTGACTACCGTACCGTAAAAAGTATTCTGTAGTTTTGCGATTGGTTTGGTACTCCCTCTACCTAGACCTCCAGAGCAGTCCCTTTCGTTCCTTTTCAGACTCTTTAACGGAAAAGGTCCATCTGAGCACTTGTCACTTCAGGCTCATTAAAAATCGAAGGAGACTAGAGTCATCTTTTGTTTTTTCTCGACTCTTAAAAACTGAAAAAACAAGTTGTGTCAAAGCGTATAAAAATTTACTTTAAACGGAATATTCATTACCCGTTTTCCTACGTTGATCTTGGGTTGAGAAAATGGAGTCTACCAACCAAGGAGTTCCCCTTGGTGGAAATCCTAGTCCCTTCTCCTCTTGGGGAGATGTTGGTGCACCCCATATGGCCACATTGTCGCTTCCAGGGCTGACAATTGGCTTGCCAGTATGGCTCTTCTCAACCTCTGTCGTTCAGAACACCACTATTCCTGAACAATCGAATCAACAATTAGACGAGTCCAGAGTTGCCCACTAGCCTTCTACTTCCTCTAATTCTTCCTCTCCTCCTTCCTCTTTGCTTGATGGGGCTGGTAAAGCCAAAAGTCAAGTTCCTAAGGAGAAGAAGGAAAAGAAGAAGAAAGAGAAGAAGAAGAAGGAACCAAAGGCGAATGGGGGAAAACGAGTGTTGTCTAACGAAAATCCACACACTGCACCGACCAGGCCTAAATCGCCATGTGTCATTTGCAAAGGAGACCACTTTCACAGAGATTGTCCTTTCATCCCTCGGATATTAAGGGACTGGTCTCCTCGTTTGCACAACCCAGTGTCGTCAACCTCTGGTGATCATGTTGAAAGCACACCATCAACTAGTGAAAGTGAAGCCCCAGGACAAAAAGGGAAATGTAGATTTCCTTGTAAACTGTGCGAAGGCGATCATGCCGTCCACCGTTGTCCCTTCTTAGACGAAGCTAAAAGAGTTTTGGATGATCGTCCGGTTTCACCGTTACGACTTCCTCCTGGATATAAAAAACTCTTTCCGAGTCCGTCATTAGTTGAAAATCCGGCTGACCCGCTCAGGTGGTCAGCTGAAGCACCTATCATTGAAGATAAACCATCTGGATCCATACCAGACGAAAGTCAAAAGGTCGAGGCGGCATTTGACCCGGTCTTGCCTTCAGAGGTTTCATCTTCAGATGATACAGTCACTGAAGAGAACAAGGATGACACCGTCCAAATTCTCTTCATAAACACAGACTCCGACGAACATGGGGGCAATTTACCCGTTCCTTTACTGCAGGAAGGAAGTTCGTCAGAGCCGTACCCGGCCGTCTATTCGGTCCCACCTCCAAGCAACCTAGTTGTCTCCTTCGACTGGAATCAACTAGGCAGACCCCGTTTACCAGCAAACATACCATTCCGAATTATCGTTCAAATATATAGAATGGTTATGGCTGGTACCATCATAGATGAGGGGGCTTCTGTGAGTATCCTTTCCTCAACTACTTGGAAAGCGCTTGGTTCGCCATCGCTTTTGCCTGAGATGAGAAATCTGACAGGCTTTGATAAAGGAACCAGTCGACCTTTAGGGATCCTTCCCGATGTGCCCATAACATTGAGAAGGAAAACAGTTCGCATGAACGTAATGGTAGTTCAAGGACCCCTGGATTACAATCTACTCCTTGGACGAGATTATATTTATTGCATGGGAGCGATTGTCTCCTCACTCTTTAGAGTAATGTATTTTCCGCACGTAGGAAGAGTGGTCAAGCTCGTGGACCAGCTTTCATTTCCCGGATCATACAGAGCAAATAGTCATATACCATCCCTGAATGGTCTTTTCACGCAAGAAGTGTCTCAATTTACAGTCCATCCTCCCGATGAGCGCGAGTAATTCGGAGGGATATGACTGAAACCCAGGGGGTATGCAACCTGGTCTGCTTCGGCAAGAAAACTTCAGGTATAGGGTAGGTTTCTGCGGGAGAATATGACTAGTCTGTACCCCCATCCGTGATTGGAAGCGAGGTTATTCTAGAACAAGATTCTCTTGTCAAAGTTATGTGGGTTGGCGGGCATCGCTGCTCACCTTTGTTTATTTCGGTAGATATTGCAAAAGAAGTGTTTTGTTTGCGCCGCGAATAGAAAAATCTTTGGGTAACCTGTAAGAGGTATGCCTCTCTCGGTAAAACAAATGTTTTGGCGGAAAGAAGTAGAGGTAACCTTGAAACTCTGTTTTATACCTGGGGGCATGCAAACCTTTCGGAGTGCAAGCGAAGGGTGACTATTTATTTTTTAAATTTTTAGTACCTCCAACCCTTTAAACTCGTAGGATTGGTCATCACCTAACTTGCATAAAGAAAGGATGTGGGGCAAAAATCTAAAATTTGCCGTGTTTATATGAGACATTCTTATCATATGACTGGATTAATCGAGCAGTGTTACCGCAAGGTTCAAGCTTGTTAAAAAATAAACCTGCACCGAGCAAATGTTTCCACCCGCGTTTAAGCTCATTAAAAAATGAACTATCCCCTGGTAAATAACCACCGTGAATGTAGTACTTCAGCCATTAAAGCCTTGGTCGTGTTTGCACCGTCACCTCCACTTTTCATTGGCCGATCATTCACCTCCATTTGATTGTTTACCCATTTTGAGGAACAGCTGCGAAGAGTGATTTCACTAGCCATCCTTGTGACACTACCGTGATTGGAAAATTCCAAACCTTACCTGGAATCAGCTGCTACCCATTTTATCACCCGTTCCTCAAAAGACGAGTCTTCTTTAAGCTCTTTTCAACTGACTCGTAAAATATGAAAAGATTGCCGAGTTCTGGCCTTCCAGCTCGTTAAAGGGACAGGAAGTGCTATCCCTCATCTAGATTTTAATCTTTTTGGACCTAAGGGATTATTACACAAAAAGATCGAGCGCTTGTTTTGTTCGGCTCGTTAAAGCTATCGAAAATTCATCCCTTCTATATTGTTTTATACTTTTTTGGACTTAAGGGATTAGATGACGAAAAAGGAATTTTGGAGTTACCTTTACGTACCTTTTCAGACTCTCTAAAAATGAAAAGGACCGAGTTATCTTTGTCGTTAAACTCGTTAAAAAGATTAATAGCGACAAACTTGTCTTTAGACGAGAACGAGTTTCATTATCGCTAGGCTCGTTAAAACATAGCGATGGGTTTGCCCGAAGGGCAAATTATAGAACAAGCATATGTTATCCTCCTCAAGCTTGACAAAAATAAAGAGGTACTAGTCAGCAATGACTGGGTAAAAATTAGGAAGAAAACTCAAAGAATCTTTATTGGTAGCAAGTCGCTCTTGAACATGACACTTCTGCTCCGTGCCCGAGTCGGGTTGGGTTGTTTCATTCACCGGTCACATTGCCATGGTCACACCATACCATCCACATTTGGGGTTAATGCTACCAATCCATCACATCAAGTGTCGCCAACATGTTCAAGAGAAGTCATCCAGAAAGGCCACCTGTGTCCCACCCACTACCATACATTATACTCCATTCTTTCATGACCGCCACCCTAAACCGTATATCATCAGATCGTTTTCACCTCTATCAAAATCATTTGCTTCGTTCCGTGTCATTGATGTGGGATTCATTAAGGCCCTCCTATGACGGATCACTTCTTGTCGACATCAGCTCATTATCCGAGAAGTTGGTCTAGGAACACCCCATTCAGTACTTTGAAGCTTGCATGCCTCAATGGCAAGTTTCTCACTTCCGGCGACAGGTTTACATCAATGACCTTCGACCGAAAGATTTTGCGTGGTGTTCGATTCCAAGTCCTTTATTCACACCACGTGAATTGTACTGCAGTACCTTGAGGATCATTATCATTATCGGTGATTCCTCTCGCGCTTGTTAACAGTTTACATCATTGACTGCTAATCAAGCGATGTCTTTCCATGTTTGACTTCAAAACATTTCTCACATGGATCGACTTGTACTTCGAGTGAAGATCAGACGATATTGAAGACCCCGGATCTAGTTTCATCCATCCGGGCTGCGATATATATTCAGGGAAATAAAGACATTCAAATGTACAGCATTGCAGCATAGATAATCATCCTACCAAAAGGATGATGGCTCTATCAGAATCATTAGTCTACCATCAGACGATTGTCTGTCCTATGTACATGAAAATGAATTTATAAAGCTGAGCATGGGAATGCCCGCCTCAGCTAGATCATGAAAACAGTATGAAGATAATGTATTGTATTGTATCTTATTACAGGTCTCCTCCCAGCATTGAAAGAAGTTAGGATCCTCATAATAAAGCATTTCACCCGATTAACGGCCTCATACTTTAGGGGGCAACTGTTATAGACATTTTTGTGCCTTGCAGCTCCAAGCATGAAATGTCCATAAACCAAGGGCTCTTAAGTCCCTAAAAGTTTTATTCTAACCCCTAAAGGAACAAGGTCAACAAATTACAGCTTCTCCCAGAAGTTCTCCACCAGAAACTGCTCAGTATAAGTCAAAACAGGATCATTTCAGCTGCTCCACTAACTAAGTGCATTGCATAGCACCTAAATCCACTGGCTAGGTGCGTTGCAACGCACCTAAATGCACTATCAGGGTGCGTTGAGTGGGAAATGACAAATGGCAGTGTCATTTCGTGAGGTGGAGAGACAATGGAAGCTTCCAGAATCTTCTCCTATCACACTTGCCTCACTGAATTCGACCAAGGATGAGTAAGAGACCTTCAGTCTCCAAGTGGAAGCAAGAACTGACAGAGAGAAGCCACTAATCAAATCACAAGCTGACTCATCCTCCTTGCATACATCTATATATGGATCCCTCATCCCAGAGATCCAGAGGCTGGAATTTTGCACATTGTAAGGAATTGTTGTTGGTTTTGAGATAAACATCAGAGAATTGGGTGATCTATGCTTTGTTGGAGGTGAAGAGGGGCTTCTTTGCTGGGAGGTTGATGCTGGGTCAGGAATCATCGGTTGTAACTCCTCTTGGATCTTCTTGTATATCAATAAAAACTATTTGAGTTTCTCCTCCATGCTTTTGTATCATTGATGCTTGTTACATTTGTATGGTTAACTTAAATCTGATCCTAAGTTATTTATGAATATAGATCCATTTCTTTGTATAGTTTTCTTCTTCTGTGATCTTACAGGTACTTGGTGAAGCTGGGCAAGTAAGGGAGCAGGTAGCTGGAAGTTGTCAAAGAAGAGAGGGATTGGATCAAAGGATTAGCGCAAGACACAGGTTGGTTCTTCCTATTCCTCTCTATTTATAATTCATAAAGGAAATACAAAAGTAGTTTTCTCTGTTTGTTTCTAAGGCAGCTGTCACACCTTAGTGGGATAGAGCAGTTCTAAATAGACACTTTTCTGGGTAACACTTACCTGCTCCATGGTCAAAGTGCAATGCATCCCACCTAATGCACATGGGAGGTGCGATGCATACTGAAAACCCCTTCTATAGGGTGCGATGGACGAGAATAGACAAGTGGCGGAGACAATTTGCGAGGTGGATGATCATGGACTCTTCCAGAAACTTCTCCTGTGACACTTGCCTCTCAGAATCGCCCAAGGATGAGTAAGAGATCAATGAGATCTCCAAGTGGAATCAAGAACTATCAGAGAGAAGACACTAATCAAAAACCTAGAGCTGACTCACACCTCTGCAAATATATATATATAGATCTCTCATCCCAGAGATCCAGAGGTTGGAGGCTGGAATTTTGTATCTTGTAAGGAATTGCTGCTGGTTTCTTGGTGCAATATCATAGTGTTGGGTGATCTAAGCTTTTCATGAGGTGAAGAAGGGCTTTCTTGTTGAGAGGATGATGTTGGGTCAGAACAATTGGTTGTAATCCTCTTTGCTCTTTCTTGATTATCAATAAAACTATTCAAGTTTTCCTCCACATTCTTGTATGATTGATGTTATATGCATTTTTGTGGTCAATATATATCTGGTCCTATATTGTTTATGATAATAGATCTATGTTCTTGGATAGTGTTATGTTGCTTTGATTCTACAGGTGCTCTTTGAAGCTGGGTAGACGAGGAAGCGAGTGGCAAAGATCTATCAGAAGGGAGAGGAATCGAGCAAGGAACCAAGCACAAGACAGAGGTTGGTCTCCTTATTCCCCTCTTATCTATTTCTCATAAAGGAAAACGAAATTAGTTTTAGTTTGTTTGTTTCTAAGGTAGCTACCAGCCTTAGTGGGACTAGCAGCTCTGCATAGACACTAGTTTTCCCGATAACAGTCACGCATCGAAAAGCGGGAAGAGCCCACTAATTTGGAGGAGGGATTTCTTGATGCGTAGCTATTTTCAGGGACATCATACAATTCCTAATGACAGGAACTACCCTAGAAGGCTACACCATCCAGCAGAGGAATGAGTTAGTGGTGCGTGCGGCAGAATTTTCTGTCATTGCTGGACATCTGTACAAAATGGGGTTTGATGAAGTATTAGGATGATATTTACCAGAGTTTGAAAGGAGCAGTATCCTCACTAACACTCATGGGGGTACCGCGGGAGGGCATTATGCAGGAAGGGCGACCAGACAAAAGATTCTACGTGAAGGGTTATGGTGGCCAACCCTCCATCAGGATTTAAAAGCTTACTACATGGTGTGTGATGTGTGTCAAAGGACTGGTAGGCCATTGCTGAGAGATGAGCTACCTCTGAACCTATAGATGACGTTACAACCTTTCGAGAAATGGGCGATAGATTTTGTGGGACCCATTCAGCCCCAAGGGAGGAAGATGAGAGTGTGGTACATTATAACTGCGACTGAGTATTTGACTCGATGGGCAGAGGCACAGCCTGTTAAGGACTGCACAGGTGTAACCACTGTGAAATTTCTCTTTGAGTATGTACTCATGTGATTTTGGTGTCCAAATATTTTGATGAGTGATCGTGGTATGCACCTTCGGAACAAAATGATCAACGCGTTGACAGAGGAATTTCAGGTATATCACCAAAAAAGCATGCCTTATCACCCACAGGCTAACGAGATGGTGGAATCATTCTATAATGTGTTGGAGAACGCATTGACTGAGGTTTTCAACGCTCAGCGAAGTGATTGGGACCTACGCATACCCGCAGTACTATGGACCTATCAGACGACATGCAAAAAGTTGACTAGACAGACACCCTTTTGGCTTGTCTATGATGTTGAAGCAGTGATGCCCATGGAATATATTGTGCCTAGTCTGCGCATAGCGGCACTCATGGGTATGACGGATCGCGGAGCCCTGGAAGAGTGGTATACACATATTTGGGCACTACAACCCCAATCACATATGTCCATAAATCAAGGGCTTCTAAGTCCCTAAAAGTGTTGTTTCATACCCTAAAGGATCAAGGTCAGCTGATTACATCATCTCCCAGAAGTTTTCCATGAAAACCACTCAGAACTGGTTAAAGCAGGACCATACAAACTTCCCAGTGCAAAGGGTGCGATGCATCTCACCTGCCACATGCAAAAAGTGCGATGCATACAGGAAATTCCTTCTGTAGGGTGTGATGAGCGAGAGCAAACAAATGGCAGAAGTAGTTTGCTAGGTGGAGACCCTGAGAATCTTCTAGAAGCTGCTCATTTGACACATGCCTCCCTAAATTCGCCCAAGGATGAGTAAGAGATCATGAAATCTCCAAGTGGAACCAAGAACTATCAGAGACATGACACTAATCAAAATCCTAGAAGTTGACTCATCCCCCTGCAAATATCTATAAATGGATCCCTCATCCCAAAGATCCAAAGGTTGGAATTTGGTAATTTGCAAAGAAATGTTGTTGGTTTCTCTTTGAAGCCATTGTTGTGTGATCTTGCTTTGTATGAGGTGAAGAGGGCTTTCAAGCTAGGAGGATGGCACTGGGTTAGACCAAGTGGTTGTAATCCTCTCTTCTACTACTTTTACTAACAAAGCTATTTGACTTTTCCTCCATATTCTTGTGTATCTCTGAATATTGTGTTGATATATGCATTTGTATGGTCAATATATATATGATCCTATATTGTTTACAGTGATAGATATCTATGCTTTGATGGTATTATGCTGCTGTGAATCTATAGGTGCTCTTTGAAGCAAGACAAGTAAGGAAGCAGTGGCAAGATTCTGTCAAAGGAGAAAGGAAACAAGTAAGGAGCCAAGCGGAAGACTGAGGTTGGTACTCTCTGCTTCTTTCTCATCTCTCTCTCGTAAAGGAAAAACAAGTGACTTTAATCTGTTTGTTTCTAAGATATCTACCCGTCTTAGTGGGACTAGCATTTCTGAATAGACACTAGATTTCCCGATAACAAAGAGAGTCTCGCGCAACTTGCTGAGATTGAAAAATAAATATTTCTAGCTGGATTTCACCAACAGGTCCATAAGCAGTGCGAAAAAGCATGGCATGAACGACACATTAAGCTGCACACCTTTAAGGTAAATGATCTGGTTTTGTTATATGACAGTAAGTTTGATAAATTTCTAGGGAAATTCAGAATGCACTGGCTAGGGCCCTATGTCATTAAGGAGATTACCGATGGTGGAGCAATTCAGTTGCTTAAATTGAATAGAGATCCCTTCCCAGGAAAGGTGAATGGTAGCCGATTGAAGCCATACACCGATGATCCAGCCAGGTGACTATATGAGGGTAGCATAGTCTTAGCGCTCCAGGTAGCTGAAAGGAGGCGTAGGACTATAAACTACACTACCCAAGTTGGGGAATTGCACGATTGGAGGATTGTGCAGAATGAGGAAATGTCACAGGGTTCGCGACAACGCGAAGAGAGTTGTGCTACCCAGGGAGAAGTCATGCAGGTCAGTCAGAAAGTGACCGTTAAAGTCACTGTTCATGATTTGACGGTAAGAATGCGGCCAAATGGAGTGGGTAGCCAACATTTAAGACAAACTTTATGGGTAAGATTCTTGGAAATCTACCGCCAATCTGGAATTAATGAACCGAATGTGGGGGAACGGTCATATTTGAATTCAAAATGGCCTATAAATTATAGGTGGGGGCCCAACAAAAAACACTTGGCATTTTGAACATTGCGTTGGTGAGCTCTTAGACGTGCATGATCCGCACATTCCTCGAAGCATTGCTTGACTACCCAGTGTTTGATCGATTCCCAGAATCCAACTACAACTTCATCCATGATTTTATTCCAGGATTAGAAGCTATGGACGCCGAAGCAATGACAACCGAGGGGGTTGTGCTAGAGGTTGTTAGGGAGGCAAAGGGAGCTGCTTCAGAGGTTATAGAGGTATTAGCTAAAGTCCTCAAATCACCATGGACGCCTATACCGAAGCCAACCCCAACAAAGGAGAGTGTGAAGGATAAGAAGGGAAAGAAGGATGCGATACCGGTGTGTGCATCACCTAGAAGAAACCCACCAAAGACAAGCCCACCGCACAGGTAAAGGGAAAAGCCATTAACTTGGAGCCGAAGGAGGAAGAAATTGAGGACATCCCTATGGATGATGAGGATTTGGGGGTAGAAGTGGAGGAAGTTGAAGTCCAGGATTCTGGCCCTATCACTAAGTTGCTCGAGTATGTCCCTCAGCACAAGGGCAAGACTAAGGTTCCAAAAGACATTGACGAGAGCAAGCTCGCCTTGCACACCCCTCTGCTTCCGGACGAGATTTTCCTTGAAGGACTGTGCTTGGGGCATGTTCTTTTGTTAAAACTAGAAGATTGGGACTTAGCTGACCATGAGAAGTTCCCGCAATTGGAAAAATAACAGCTCGTGGGCCGCATTGTTGACACAACCACCAAGATGACTACATTAGAACCGTAGAAGTGACTCAGGGGAGTGGACAAGGCAGGTCTGCTCAACTTGCTATGGGTACTGCACCATAATCCCATACCCATTACGGTATTGCTCATTAAGAATTTGTTATGCTTGGTGCACGATGGGTATCTTTTGCTGGAGGAGCCGATACCCATCACCAACACATTGATACATAGGATCACGCGGCTTCCCTATACAAGGGAAAATATGGCCATGATGTTTGGCGGAAAAGGTGGCGAGCAGGTCCTCGTGGAGGCCATGAAGGAGAAATTCAAGCGTATGAAGAAGCCACGAGGCTATTCCATCTCAAGTATCTGTGACCCTATAGTCAAGGTGGCCACACAGATTTTGGCAGGAAAGGTTATGACGAAGTGTCACACAGATGAAGTGTCGGCACCAGTCATCACACTAATATCTCAATGCATCAAAGAAGTCTAGTTTAATTAGGCGCACTATCTCCACGGTCAGTTCCTTGTTAACTACCGCGAGGCACAGGAGCTCAAAAAGACCTTCCACTCTGTGTGGATCTTGCTGTCTATTGTGCTGGTACCCTGGGAGCTGCTAGAAGACAATAAATTCCCCTCGATCGCGTCGGACCTGCCAAAAGCAAGGAAGTACGCTTCGCTGTGGGCGACCAAGGATTCTTAGCGCATCAAGGATAGCAAGATCTTCTAGATCTTGATGCAAATGAACATCCGCATGGCTATCAATCGAAAACCACGATTGTCACCTACTGTGTTTTCCAAACTACAGGAGTACGTGGAGTTCAAGGCAGACTTTCACCATGTATTGATCAGGGCATGGAAGGAACCTAAACAAACATCGTATGACTTGCCTTTATTTGGAAATGGATGATATGATTGATGTAGTGCTTGATCGTTGGCTGGCAGAGTGGCGCACCACCTCAGACTTGGCAGTGGGGTCAAGCAAGTCCACCACGCAGCGCAAAAACAAGGAGGCCAAGCTCAAGATGATGTAACTGACCGAGAATAGGAAGAAGGAGGCTGCTGACAAGACACAGGCAGAGTGTGATGCCACCAAACAGGTGGAAAAGAAAACAAGTGAAACAGAGCATGGCTCTGACAAAGGTGTGAGGTCACCCTCACCCAAAATAGAGGAAGAAACAAACGAGAAAACATAAAAAACATTGAGCGGACTCACAAACAGTGTCATACCACATCAAACTTCTGAGAGAACAAGAAAAAGTGGGGCCTCAGAAGAAATCCAAGGCCAGTAAAGCATTGCTAGACCCAATCACCCTCATAGACGGAGATTTGAATGACATTGGAGACATGGTGTAGGATGTCACTGTGGAGGTCCTAAAGCAGTTTGAGTAGCAGCAAAAACCACTATTGGGGGTCATCCAGACGGGTCTACATGAGATGCAGATCTGCGCATCATAGGCTTGCACGTTATCCACTAGCCTCGCTATCGGTACTTCAGAAGCTGCCGAGATGCTACGTATGAAGGACTCCTAAGCGATAGTGTTGCTGAATGGAGCACTTACCATAGAAAACGAAGCTGACAGGCCCACTTTTAGTGCCCTCAAGGGAGTGGGGTTGAACCAGGCAGCGCTCCCTGGCGAGGCACTCCACCTACTACAGGATGGATGATCTTAGAGTTGAGGGCTTGTGAACATTGTGCTTTGCAGGTAATCAGTGAGAAGAAGATTAATAATGAACAAATGGCCCTACATCGAGACACCTCCCTCACTTCCATGGTGGAACTCACTAACACAAATATGTGCATGATTAAGGCTGTGAGGGAAGCCTGCTGAATGGTACTCGAATTGGCCATTCCTGAGGATGCGGAGGTAGATGAATAAGTCTACAAGCTTGCTACAGGGGTGCATGATGCTCGCAAAAAGTTGGCTAAGGTTCATCTGGAGATGAGCCTACAAATTGCAGATTTACAGTAAAGGAGCAGCATGCAACTGTTGTCACAGAGGCGATAGCGGCGGTAGACAGTGTAGTAGCAGACTACACATGGCTGTTTGAACAGTCATGCAACATCCTAATGAGCCTATAGGAGAACCCTAATGTACAGCGGCTGGAGACAGAGGCATGGGAACTGTAGCAGCATTACGACAAAGTAAAAGGTACATCACGCACCGTCGCTCTCACGCAGAGATTGGCGAAACTGCAGGAGGCCAAAACATTGAAGGAACAGGTCGATGCAACACAGCACAAGGAGGCAGTGCTAAAGGTGCACTTGAAGCCTTGGTTGGATGAAGATTATTCGGTCATGACCTCCATTGAAGGAAAGCTTTATAATCTGCAAGTGACTTAGTAGAAGCATCAAGCTGACAGTTCAAGATGAGCAACAGAGCAGTTGGTTGACGAAGTGAAGCAGGCAGCCGTACAATGCACCGCTGAGGTTGTCGTCATACAAGTTGAGCTGGGAGGTGTTTTCACCAAGATCTACGCACCTGCAGAGTGACTCAAGGGCGATTCACCATGTTTGTGTTGGGGGCCTGTTGGGAACGGGTTCCCCTAAGGATAGTTTTGGGGCTAAAAACCCATGTTTTGGGACAATTTTTTAATAAAGTTGTAAAGTCTCCACATTTTGTGGTCGCAGAGCGTGAAGGTGTCAAGAGTCATAAAGGGTTGTCTGCCATTATTTTGTAAAGTGTAAATTCGGCTATAAAGATCGACCCATGGTCCGTGGACCATGGGATTGTATAAAAAGGAGCCAAGTAAGTAAGCTCTAAGTAGTTGATAGTGAAGAATGAAGTGAGGAGCTAAGCATTGGAGTCTAAGTGTTCTTGGGTCTTAGCGTAGGTAGAGGATCTATAGCTGAGTGTGCAGAAGCCTAGGGTGGAAGCCTGTAGTTGAGTGTGTGGGCCCCTGTAGTTGTGTGCACAAGGTGGATAGAATCTATATTAAACTAAAAGATATCAATAAAGAGAAGTATTCTGCAAATTCTGTGTATTTAGTTCTTGTTAATGCATTTGATTATATCACGTTTTGGGTTTAATTTACAATTTTCATGTGATGCGCGAATGTATGTGACTATATTGGTTAATAGAACGCAAGTAAGGATATCAGTTTATGCAGCGCTAACTGTGATTTATTAGTAAGATAAGTAGAACACTTAAGATAACTTGGGAACCTATACAGTACAGTGTCATAGTTGCGTGGAAGTACCTGGATCATGGATTAAGGCTGCATGAAGGTCAATCATACACCTTCACAAAGGTACTGAAGGGTGGAATAAAGGGTAGAATGACAGAGCCGTAAGGCTTAGCGACCTGCTCGAAAGTAGGGGTTGAAAGTAAAAGCCGACATCACGACCATCTTAGGGTGTGGAAACTTGAATCTAGCCTCCCCCCATACTACATCGGGTGAGACTTCGGTCCGCGCTCCATGGGCTGATGCCAAAAGGGCCAGTAGTGTAGGGATTTGTTTGGCTAACTAACGCTGAATCTGGGTCAGGCCCCACGAAGCCAACAAGGGTTTTCAGCTGAGGCTTTTCCTAAATACTTATTGTGTTATGTGCCATTATGTTGATGGTGCTGGACCTGCCAACATGCCTTGGGATCTCCCTAGTAAGAAGTCCCAACTAGACCTCAAACCGTTTGGAGTAGGAGTCCCAGTAGTGGGTAGTAAAGATATGCCTTGACTGCAATAGCGCAAAGAGGTAAGTAAGATATCCTTGTTAGAAGTAAGTGTGTGACCTTGAAACAAGTCACGAGAGATGCATGGGGAGGTTCTAACACACGGAGGGGGAAAAGAAGTGTGTCCCTTAGAAGCCTGTAATAGTACACAACCTTAAAGGAACACATGAGTTGAATGACATCACAAACTAAAAAGCAAAATAGTTGACAATCCAAAGTGATGAGTTAAACCAACAACACACTTCAATAAGATTCGTACAATCACATACGGAATAGTCCATACATCAATGCTTAAGTAAAACTATATGCATTTCTAAGGTAACCAGAATAGTCAAACTACAATAAAAACATATGCATTAAATGTGTTAGATCTGTTATATTATATAAAGTGAAATTTCCATACATACATACAAACATAACATCCACTAGGCCCAATAGTGGAATGTTACAGTCAACACCACCTACTCCTCTAAAGAGATGTGCTCGTTGTACACTGTGTAGAAGCCAAGGCTCATCAAAATACTCTCCAAGCCTCTCTAAGCAATGCTTACCAAAATATTGGCTCCCAAAAGCCTTTTCTATGAGTTATGAGGTTCTATTTATAACAAAGGGTGGGGTGATGCTTGACATTCCCCTTTGTGATTCTTGGATTACCCTCATGACTCTTCAACTTCATTACATAACTCTTACATTACATATGGCTGTTTGTATTCCACTAATGACACTTGAAATTTCACTTTACATCATGTTTACAAAATGATACATTTTCCACATATACCCATGTGGGACAAAATTAACTTAAGTGAGCCAGACAAGACAAAACTAAGACTCAGACAGTTGTGGAAAGACCATGTCAAGAACCTCCTCTCTGTGATCCTCAGTGATGAACTGAAGCCATGCTTGGTACTGTGTAGTGGTGTCTGCATGCTCTTTGATGATGTCCTTCTAGAAACGAACTCTTGCCTCCGTTTCTTATGGGTTTAATGATTTGGAACCTTAGTCCAACTCATCCTGTAACATGTGTAGCTTAGTCCTGAGTAAGGCTAGACCCACGAAGTACATCCACATGTTATCTGCACTCACTTGAAAATCTACACTAGTGGATGTGAACATCAACTGATCAAAGCACACATCAAGATCCAGTCTGACTTGGTTCTTCTCTTTGGCCTCGGTGAGCATACCAATCGATGGGGTGTCATACTTTCTCATCACGACATCCAAACTCCTATACAACCATGCATACAAAGTCTCTACACTGGTGATGAGCGACAGGAGTTCCTCAAAGTTATAAATCAGACTCTGAATGCGTGCTTTGTCCAAATATACCTTTTGATTCATCATCTTGTTCAAGTGAAGCGAGGCTCCCTTATACCTCATTGTCCATGTCTATACATGATCAACTACGGCATTTATATCTACAAGTGTTCGCGCTATCTTGGTGTAGCATTATTGATGACCATGTAGATGGACAAGTGCCCTGTGCATGGTGATGAACCTATCATACACTCTCTGCGTGACTTTCTCAAAGTCCCATACTTCAGAAAGTATTTCCATCTTCATCTCTGCTTTGGTGGATCCTATTGATTGTTCCTTTTTCTGCCTGGCTACTTGCAACTCCTTGGCCATGTTCTCATTTTCTTCTACCAAGAACTTAACACTCGAGCTCGTGGCTTCGACATAATCCTTTGTAGCATCGGTTAAGGTGGTTGGATGTCTCTGTACATCTGACACAATCACCCATTATTCAAAGTGTGAAAGTGATGCATGCTCATTCGAGGTGCACACTCTACATGCTTGGACAACTCTATTTTGCGACACATGAAAGGCTATGTTGTACACATATGTTCCCAGATGGTCTTGAAGGAGAATGGTATCCCCTTGTTCACTCGAGAATTGCTTTGTTGTTGGAGCTGGTGATGCTTGTAGAGTGACCTCAGTTGCTTTTGGCATGAGGTTGGTATCCTGATCATGTTCCAGCTGCTCCATCTCCATGTCCATTTGTTCTACTGTCTGTTCCTACCGCGGAGCAAGTTCATGTTCCTGCAAATGCTCACCCTGTTCCTCATTTGTTGTTGGTTCAAAGTCTTCAACTTGTATTGGTGCAGCTTATGCTAGATGTCAGCCTTTCACTTCCTCCTGTTCCTATTCATGCTCATGTTGCGCTTTCTTCTCTCTTCTGTGTAGCTCTTGTTCTTCTTTGAGCTTCTACTGGACTTCCAACAACATCGTATTTGCATCTTCCAGTATTTTCTTCTCTCTCTTTCTTTGTGCTATCCTCCTATCACGTTGTCACCTCTTTGCATCTATCTCCAAAGCTACATTTTCCACAAGTGGGTCTTCCTTAAACTTGTAGCTTTTCTCCATCTCTATGCTTTCAGAAATCTTCCTCTTGACTTTGTCTTGCACTGGTTCTCTGCTTGCTTCAACTTTTATTGCTGCTCCATGTGGTGTTGCTACCTTGAGTGTTGTTAGCCACTCTATTGCAATTCTGGATGGTTGATTGAGCCTAGAGGGGTTATGACAATATCTCCATGGGTCTTCCTCTGGCCAATGACACGCCCCATGGATTTAGTGATAGTACAATCTTGTACAGTGGTCCCTACATAAACCATTTGGGTCATACCGGTTGAAACTCTTAGTTCCAAACTTAAATTTCCTGAATTCTACCACCTCTGCATCTACTCCTTTCAAACTCCTGATCACATACAACCCAATTCGCACAGGACGTGTGGGGCATGGTGCCATCTTATTCCTGTGCAATCTGGTTGATAACCATGTCGAGATGTGGTATGCAACCTCCTACATGACCAAATTTTCTATGGAAAACCTCGGCAACACATGCAAATCTTTCTCTGTGTTGTACATCCCGATGAAGGTGCCCTCAGGTGAGGCGTACCATTCTACAATGTTCAACAATGCCACGATTGTTGCCTGGGACATGCAGGGAAGATCTTGTTCAAAGATCATCATGTGTAGAGGGGCGATGAAATTGTTAGATATTCTAGCCATGACTCCTTGTTAGTTACAATCTGATAGCAACCTGCAATATACATTCATAACACCCTCTAAAGGTGTCCATGCCCAACCCATGCTAGGAAAGTGTTGATGGGAATAAATTTCATTGAGCAAGTTGGAAGACATGAAGAATATTGCTTACTAATCCTTGGGCAGACTCCAGGAATTGGATAGATGCACTTTCAACTAGAGAGCCAACATGTCAGACCAGTTGAATGGTTTTCCTTCACTTGCTAGCTAATCCAACATAGCAACCCAACTCTACGGGAAGGTCTCTATACTCCCTTGGCCATACAAGTGGCATGCGAAGATGACCAAGAGCTGGTATGCCTTCATTAGTTTCTTCATCCTGTATATATGGTTGGGTGTTGTCTTGAACTTTGCTAGCTCCTTTACCCAATGCTTCAAGATGTCTCTTGTGTTTGTGTTGTTGTTGGGAGCATAGAACAGTGCATCCATCCTACTCGCTGCTAATGGAAAATGATATATCTGTTGATAATCCTCCATTGTAAGGGAAGAAATACTTGCTCCATTGGCATTGCTTGTAATCATTGTCATAGGATTAGTGTGTGAGATAATCTAGTGGATCACATTTGTGCAAGGGAACACAGGAAACCTGCATGTAACCTTGTATAATCCTGACTTATGGATGTTCACAGTAACTTGTTGATCCTCTAGATTCTCCTCAAAGTTGCCCGAGAAAATGGTGTTGATGTCTTTCCATGTGATCTTGATGTATTTATCGTTGAACAGGTGTGTGTCTGTGTACATAGGCAACCTCATAGACCCCTGTTCAACCACATCCCCAATACTTCTTTCAACTATGTATTTTGATACAGATCTCTTAGAGGCCGTGATATCTGTACTGCTGAGAATCTTCTCAAAAAATTGTGGTACCTGGAGACGAAGAAGACACTCATGGAGAGACAATGTCAGCTAAAAACACCTCAACAACTCGAGAAACATTCAGGCAACAAACTCATGACTGTTGGGAAAGATTGCGTAGCATTTACTTCAGGAAGCTGGGAGACTGTCAGCTAGAACTACGCATTGCACGGTCCTAGCTACCTGTGAGACTGACTGTTGGATGGATCTGCGGAATGTGTAGTCCAGTGAGGATGACTTTTGATTGAAACTATGCAATGCGTAGGAACAATCAGGCTGGGTTGCTAGCTGGAACTGCGCATTACGCAATTCCAGTGGGCAGTACTGGGCACTACCTCCCAAGATTACATAGGGCATAGCTGAGAGACAGTGTGGGCAACCTCTATGCAATTCCTAGAGGCAAGTCAGAGCCTTGATTTCCAGGAATGCACAAAACATGCTGGGAAAGACAAGATTCAGACCAAGCTAGCCCGGATCTACCCAATGGCAACCTGAAAACACAAAGGAGTGAATGTGTGTATGGAGTTGGTTAAGATCAAAGTGAAATAAGCACGCATGCAATTCAAGAAAGTGTAGAAATCAGTCAAACAACAAAACCAAGAAGCTCAAGAAACGAGTCGCTAAAACGAGGACTGCAAGTGTAGAAACAATGTTATGTGTGTGACACTACGGAAAGGTAATGAAAAAAATGAAACAACACTTCTACAAGATAAAATACATTGAAACATCAACGTTCGTTCAATAAAACCAAGGAAACAATACTCATATAAGATAAAAAATAAAAAGTGACAGAAAAAGCGGAAAAAGGCATGAAAAGAAAAACTTACCTAGAAAAGTTGCATCGGTTGTACCAAAGGTTCCTAGATGCCTCAGGAATGCCAGAGCTCCAAGATAGATGTGAAGAAAGAGCTATGAAGTGCGTTTAAGTAGATTTGGTGAAATTAGGGTTTATGGCACACATGCCACAAATCTAGGAAAAATCGACACTTGGTGAGGAGTTTCTAAAACGGTTTTTCATGTAAGTCCTCCTGCTAAAAATAGATCCCGAAAATCTAGGGATGCTTTTTTCTTTTTTCTTTTTTCTTTTTTGGTAAAAGATGCCAAGAATGAAAATAAGGATTGCACAATTCTGGAGGGAACCAGGCAACCTACTGGCACATGTGACAGACAAGAGCTGAGGGAAAACTTCTGCGTTGTTTCTGGACTGAGTGGCTCTGGCTGGCTATCCAACTCTGTGCAATTTTCCAGAGACGTGATGTAGGGTTTCTCTGTGCATTTCCCAAGGGTAGTGCAGTTGGCTAGCTTTACACAATTCCAGAGAATAATGTAGTTGGTCTGGGCTACTCTACGCATTTCTGGAGAGCAGTGCAGTTGAGCTAGTTTGGTGCATTTCTGGAGGGCAGTGCATCTGGCCTGGCCTGCTCCACGTAATTATGGATAGCAGTGCCAGATGGATGAAACTGTACATTTCTGGAGTAGTGTCATCTGGTCTACTTTGCGCAATTTCCAAAGCAAGGTTGGTTGGCCTTCTCTACAGAATTTCTCAGTACAAGGCAACTACTGGGTTGTTCTGCACAATTCCTGAGGGGAAGACAAGTCGTCCTCTAGGTTTGCACAATTTTTCCCAACAGTCGGTTGGCCGGATGTGACCCAAGTGTTAGGTGTGCTTGTGGTTGTTTAACGGGATAAATGAGTTGAACACAAGCTGCTAGATGATAGATGAAATCAAATAAGAATAATTACATGATCAATCTAGGATAGTTGTGATGATTTCAAGGAGGGAGGCTCCAAAACAAAGAAAAGGAAAAATTTTGGAGGGTGGTTGTAGCCGCTACAACATTGGCGACACACTGGTAGAACTCAAGATCTCTGTATGGACCTTGTTCGTGAAAAGCGATTCTAACACCTTCAAAAGTATTGTTCGATTCTTCGATCTCCATGGCTTCAATACTAAGCTTGAGTTAAAGATATAGTCCCTTACCATTCTCTTGATCTATTAGCACACATTCCAAGCCAAGTCAAGTGAGTTTTTTTGATTGGGGATGAGGGGTATATTGGTACACAAGTAATAAAGATGTCAAAGTCTTAGTTTCATCTCTGGTGTTGCTCCACTGCTAGCAGGCCTAGACAGTACCCTGGCGGAATCACGCAGGAACACAAGCATCTCTCTGCTTCCAGTGAGCCTGGCCAGTACCCCGGCAGAGTTACTTGCATCACCTCTTTGTGCAGGAAGCCTTTCTCTTCTTTTGTGTTATTTATTTTTCATTTTTCATTTTTTTTTCGTTCTTCAAAGAATTGTGCATAGGCACTTATTTATTTTAGAGGCAGAAGAGGGATCCCGACTTATTGAGAGCAGAAGAGGTTGTCCCTTCAGAGAAGTATTTTATATATACCTCTAACAATACTTGTTAAGGTTTAAGGTTTTCCCCCTCACCTTACTCTACTTGAAGGACCTGACAAGAGTTAACCCAAAAGAACCGATTAGAGTAGGTGGTACTATTTAAAGTGCAAGCGTTGTTTTTTTACCAAGACTCACTCTGAACAGAACTTATTTTCCATCAGGGTATCATCGACTGAAGAAAACAAGCTCTTTCATAAAGAGAGAGGACAATAGATAACCAAATGTTTATAGTTGTACACGTTCTCTTGTACTTTACCTTGCTTGTCTTGAGAGCCACAAGGTTTTATGCGAAACTACACCTATGAGTGAAAGCAAGCAAATAAACAGAAATAAAAGGATAGAAGTAATGAAAGAAAAGCAAGAAAACAAAGCAAGCAAACAAGAAACACAAACAATGTAAACAAAGCAAGCATGCAAAAAAAAGAAAAACAAGAAAGAAAATAGTACTCATACTGCTAAAATAAGCATTGCATGGGCCGGCTCACATGAAGTGATATTTCCAATGCATCCATCGACGCATTGGTTGACCCATGTTGGTGAAGGTGTTGTCTATGAGAATGATAAATGTGTAAACCAACAAGCAAGAAATATATAATAGTGAAGACCAACATGCTCCGAGTTTAAAATGTCCACAGAAAAGAAAAGAATAAAAGCGTAAGACAAGCATTCTGTGGACATATCATGGTCATGCTTCACATTGCGCGCGGACAACAAACATGCACACTCTTTTCATCGTGACAAACGAGAAAACATGAGAAAGAAAGACAACTTACACTTAGCAAGAGTGCTCGTTGTGTATGATTCCTCCAATGAATGAGAAATGGGATTATTTGATTCAGGTGGAGGATGTGAATTTTGTAAACTCGATTGATCTTTAGTGTACATAGGTGAGTGATGAGGAGCCTTAGGTGTTTCAACAAATTTCTAATATGGAGTGGATCGACCTCAAGACAGTGAGGAACTGACATAACCATTAGCTTGGGTTGAAGTTCTTCAATAACTTGTGGTGTTTCCACTTCATCAATAGGTAGATCATCGAAGACGGGTGGCTTAGAAATATCAATAGCGAATGAATCAACATCATGATCGAATGAAGGAGAAAAGAGATCATGAAAACCATGATCAGAAAATTCGATATGTTCATTGGCATCCTCATGATCTGATGTATTGTACAAAGAGGTTGATGAGAAGCAAGAATTTTGACCCTCTGCGTTTTCGAAAATGACAGATGAAATATCAAGTGGATTTGCAAATGCAGGTGTGTCCTCTCCACTATGCAATGACAGATTGACATCCGGTGTATTCTGTGAATGATCGGAAGTAGATGCATCCAAGAATGTATTCTCACACAAAGAATCAACAATGGCAGAATCATAAAAGATGTTAAGAAAAATTAGATTAGGTGTGGATAAAATGAGGTTATCCTTCACTGTTGGTTATTCTTTAGATGCCCATGCATACTCATCATAAATGATAGCACAAATTTCCTGCTCAACACCAACTCCATCGACAACTTGATCCTCATGGACAACAAGTGTGGAGTCTGAAATGGGAGAACATAACACAATACAATCTGGAGGATCAATAGAACGTGGGGATAGAGGTTGAGGAAATAATTCCACATGAAAACCAATAGCCTTGATAGCCAAATCTGCGGAGATATCAAGGTCAGGTGGGGTGGGAGGACGTGACAATTCAACAGATAGATGCGTACCTTCTCTCGCCTCCCAATGCAGGGCCAACATTGTTTGATGAGATGAGGATGGATAGTCACTTGTGAAAACAACCGTGTTTGTCTTGGATTTAATAGCTCTAACACCGAGGTATGTTGGGGTAAGTTTGAATGATTCTAACACATGTGGATTCTCATACATGTGAAGAAGATACTAAAATATTTCATTGAAAAACTTCCAATCAATTTCATCCACTGGGAACTGAAATGCGAGATTACAAAAGAGATACTAGAATTGCGCCAAGGATTCATCAGGGGCTTTCCGTAATTCAAGAATTTTTTTATTAAGTGCTTGACAGTCAAACTTATGGAATGCATCAAATAACTCTATAACAAAGTGACAAAATGAGTGAATAGATATTTCAGGGAGTGTGACAAGCCATTGCAATGGGTGCCCACAAAGCGTGAATGCGAACAACATGCAGATCACATAATCCTCATGGGATTCGAGGTTGTCACATAGATTGGAAAAGGCAAGACTATGCCTCTCCCAAGTTGTTCTGCCTTCACCTTCATATGTGTTCTGTGACAAGAGATTCCAAAACTCCTCTAAGATTTCAAATTCATCTCCATAAGACATACATCTCGGAGGATGAAGTGTAACATAAGACATGGTAGATGTGTGAATATTCAAAACATATTTTGAGGACATAGCTTGTCATCTAGCCCTCCTTCTAGTGCCAGAAATGTTGACAGTGCTAGACCTGCCAACATGTCCGGGGATCTCCTCTGTAAGAAGTCCCAACTAGACCTCAGACCATTTGAAGTAGGACTCCCAGCAATGGGTAATAAATATATGCCTTGACTGCGATAGTGCGTAGAGGTAAGCAATATATCCTTGGCGAAAGCAAGTGTGTGACCTTACAACGAGTCAAGAGAGATGCATGGGGAGGTTCTAACACATAGAGGGGGAAAAGAAACATGTCCCTTAGAAGCATGTAATAGTATGCAACCTGGAATGCACACACAAGCTACATGACATCACAAACTAGAAAGCTGAATAGTCGACAATCCAAAGTGATGAGTTAAACCAACAACGCGGTTCAATAAGATTCATACCTTCACATACAAAATAGTCCATACATCAATGTGTAAGTAAAACTACATACATTGCTAAAGTAACCATAATAGTCGAACTACAATAACAACATATGCATGAAACATGTTGGCTATGTTACATTATATAAAGTGAAAGTTCCAACCATACATACAACCATGAAAACCACTAGCCCCAATAGTGGAACGTTACAGTGAAAACCACTTGCTCCTCCAAAGAGATGCACTTGCTCTACACTGTGGAGAATCCAAGGCTCATCACAATACTCTCCAAGCGCTCTCTAAGCAATTCCTAGCAAAATATTGGCTCCCAAAAGCCTATTCTATGAGTTATGAGGTTCTATTTATAACAAAGGGTGGGGTGAACTTTGACATTCCCCTTTGTGACTCCTGGACTACCCTCATGACTCTTCAACTTCATTACATAACTCTTTACATTACATATGACTGTTTGTATTCCACTAATAACACTTGCAATTTCACTTTACATCATGTTTACAAAATGATACATTTTCCACATATACCCTTGTGGGACAAAATTAGCTTGAGTCAATGAGATAATACAACACTAAGACTCGGACAACTATGGAAATGCCAACTCATCAACCTCCTCTTCGTGATCCTCAGTGACGAACTGATGCCATGATTGGTAGTGAGCAATGGTGTCTGTGTACTCTTTGATGATGTCCTTCTAGAAATGAACTCTTGCCTCCATTTCTTCTGGGTATACTGATTTGGAACCTCGGTCCAACTCGTCCTGTAATATGCGCAACTTAGCCTTGATCAAGGTCAAACCGACGATGTACATCCGAATGTTATCTGCGTTGACTTGAAAATCTGCACTGGAAGCCATGAGCATCAATCGATCAAAATATGCATCGAGCTCCAGTCTAACTTTCTTCTTCTCTTTAGCCTCGTTGATCATACCAATTGACAGGGTGTATTACTTTGTCACCACAAAATCCAAACTCTTGTACAATCGTGCATACGAAGCCTCCACACTAGTGATGAGAGACGGGAGTTCCTCACAGTTCTGGATCAGACTCCGAATGCGTGCTTTGTCCAACTCTACCGGCGGCTTCATCATCTTGTGCAAGTGAAGTGGGGCTCCTGTTTAGTCAATTTAACATTCTTAAATTGATGACATAAATTATCGACCAAAGTTGGTAAACTTGTGAAGTGCAAGTGCACTATATATTCTAGAATCCCTTTTGAGTTTATTATGATGATGATTGTGTTTGTTTTAAGGATTTTCTTTATTCTATGTTCCTAATGAAACTGAAGATTTACAACTAAATTCATACAATCCACTCTTGAAAAGGAAAGTAATACAAGATATCATGATCCTATTTAACTGACTTTTGTTAGTTTCAAAAGAATTAATATGCAAGGTGATGGAAAAGAAAAACTACATTGTAAATTCTATGAATATTTTTTAAAGATAAATTGTGTTTTTTAAAAGAACTAAAAGAAATTTATTCTAAAATCTATGAATAAACTACTTATTTTCTAGAAATACAATTATTTCTGCTCTACAAAGAATCACTTCTATTTAAGAATAAATTTATAAAGCAATCTATGTTAAGATCTTCATACTGCAATTAACAATTTTACTTGAAATAATAAAACAAAAGCAGAAGGAATGTGATCTAATCAAACATATTTGCTATGAAAAGAAGAGGATTATGTACATAGTCCTATTTTAGAAAGCATACAAATGATTTGAAATTGACAAACAACAAATGAAAGACTGTAAACAAGTAATTACAAAGAAATTGAAGCTGCGATAATGCAATTCTGGAAATAATGAAAACGAAATGAACTGAGCTAAAAATAAAAGAAATAACCTCGACTGTCTATAGGGGCCCTCCACAAAACAACAAGTTTTAAGACTTTAATTCAACAGCTAACTGCGCATGAGATTGACAAGAATAATTCTTCAATTAAAAAGAACAGAGTTATGAAACTTCAAACGGTCAATTAAAAATTAAATATATGTGTTTTTAATTTTTGTTTACAGAGTTGTATATATAGAATTCGTGCTCAACAGATTGAGACTTTTATTCCTTAAAAACTTAAAACAATCCTAATCTGAATTCTAATATTATAATGGAGAAATAATGTTTCTCGACGATTTTCTATTTGGAAGAAAATCGGAGAGTCATGATCTATTTGAACTCTCACTGCCTTGTTTATCCACGTATTGACCTGCTTCTTTCACTGGGCCACTAGGTGATTTCTTTGATGATTTGGCTCAGGCAAATAGGATGAGATCCATGAGGAGATCAATCCCCATCTTCCCATGTGCTTCTTTGCTTGGATGGTGTACTGGAATCTGGAAAACCATGGATATAGCTACGGAATCATGAAACACCTACAGAATCGTGTTAAGTATGTAATTATTACAATCTTTTAACTTAATAATAAGGCACATTAATAAATATGAAAAATGTCTCTTCGGAGACATCTGATAAAATTGGAGTGATACAGAGAAGATTAGCATGGCCCCTCGCAAGAATAACACGCACAAATCGAGAAATGGTCCTAATTTTTTATAAAAGCCCCAAGAGTTAGCTCAATCGGTCAATCAGTGCCTCGCCAATCGAAAGGTCACACGGTCAATTCCTGAAAGCTCTTGGGGTAAGGTCAGTAAATAGGCTGAGGGGTGTTGATCCCCTTCGAGTGGCGTCCACTCAGTGTTGAACAACCCTGGATGTAGCGGCTCCTAGTGACCAAGGGTATCCATGAACCAGAAGTGAAAAAAATAAATAAATTTGAAAAATAAGACATTTGTGTACCTTACCATGTCAGAATATAGTTTACTGTTTATTTGAGTTGATAGCAATGATTAAAAGAGGAAAAATTGATGGAAATGGTGTCAAAAGCAAAACAATCATGACACTTTGCATTCTCCCATGTTGAGGTCTTTGCATGTCCTCATGCAAAACACAAAACTAATGTCTCCTATTTAATTACTACATTTATTTTGAGACTTCTTCAGGCACATCCAACTTCATCTTTTTCCCTTTCTTTCCAATCACTACCATCCTTGGCTTTTTCATGAGAATGTTGTACTTCAGGTTGATGACTTTTCTTTGTAGAGCTTTGTTTTTCTTCTTTAGTTTCTTATTTTTATTATACCACATACTTAGGTGTAAAAGGAGATTGTCACTCTTAGATATTTGGATTTCACTTTGCACCTTTAGGGTTTGATTCTCCTTCTAAATGTACCTATTTAGTATCTCCTGCTGGAAAATTCTAGTTTTAAACCATTTATTACTGGAGGTTCTTGTGTTTTACTAAATTGGACTTCTTCTTGATTTGAAGCTGATGTTTTTGTCGCATCTCTTTTCTCTAGGGACTCAATATAATCATAAATATATTGTTTTATAAGATCAATTTCAAGTGTTCTTCAGCCTGGACTCTGAGGAGGTGTGATGAAAGTTGGCGGAGAAACCCTTGAATCTCTTCTAAGTCGATATGCTCCATACCTTTTGAAGGTCATTCTTTTGTTGTTGGATTGAGTCTGGTACTTCTTCTTAAGCTTGTCATAGGAGGCATTTGATTTTTTTTCTTTCTTTCTATCTTAGGCTTCTCTGTTTTGGGTGTACTCTCTATCTTTGGGCTAGATTTCTTTATTCTAACATCTTTCTTGTTTATATTCTCTAAAATTTCCGCAAGAGGAATGTCATCCTCTGACTACTCTTGTGATTGTTGTTGTCCTTGTTCTATTGGTTCTTCAGTTTTTCTTTTTCTCCCTCTCTTGGTTTTGCTGCTGCTTGGTTGTTCTTGTTCCACTGGTTCTTCAATTTTTCTTTTTCTCCCTCTCTTGGCCTTACTGTTGCTTAGTTGTTCTTGGTTATCTTCCTTAAAATGGTTCCTCATTAAAAATATTTCCCAGTTATCACCTATATTTTTTAGATGAAATTCAACAAGGATTTTAACAAGACCATGGTGATACATGGTGTTCTCTATAAACTGAATTTTCCTTTCAACATTCCCTAACATCTTTCTTAGAATATTAAGTAAGAAATATGGATGATTTATTTCATTATCCTCAATAAAATTCATCAGCAGTCGGATATGAGAGGAAAACATACATCCAAACGTCCCTTCACAAGTAAAAAAATTTTGAATTATCATAATTAAATTTCTCCACTTACTTTTCAATGATGTGCTCAGAATGTCCTTCTTGAAAATGGTGGTGCCCATGCCAGGGTTCTTCAGAAAAACCTTCTAGTACTCTCTCTCAATACCTCTATTTTTAAACCATTTTTCTCCAATTCGAGGCAATCCATTAGCTTTGGCAACAAAGGATTCTGTCATTGTAAATTTTATGTCCCCTATCTCGACTTCCACCCCATCAAAGGCTTTGGCGAAGGATTTGGTTACGTCTTTGTGGAAACCTTCAAATTTCTCCACAAACTCCAGCCACTGCACTTTTTGCAATAGTTCTCTTGTCTATGGATATCCTTCTAAAAATTTTCTTCCTGCTCATTCTGTTATGACTAACTCCCATTGCTTAGAAGCTTTGTCTCAAGACTATTTGTTTGACAAGGTATGAGGGTTTTAGAGGGTTTTAGAGTAATGAGGACAAGAGTGTGAATGATGAGAGTGTAGTGGTAAGGGTATGAAGAAGTGCGACAAAATCTAACCATTGAGAGCATGAATGAGCATGATTTGGGCGATTAGATCATTAAAATCAGGATGTGGGTTGGAGTGTAGGTATAATGATGAGAAGTGAATGGTGGATTAGATCCTATTTGACATGATACTATCAACTCTTAGTAATAATGATTTTGAATTTGGTAGTACGATGTCTATATAATTCATACAATTAATGTTTTTTATCCTTATTATCAAATTAAAGAATTGCATACCTTTGAATTATTTCTTTCTAACCTTTGGTTGTTGTCCTTTGTATTGTCTTCAGGTGCTTTGCAGTGGAGGGATTCAATCACTCTTTCAATTATTCCATCAAAAATTTCTGTCAAATTGGCTGCAGAAATCTGTTAGAGCTGCAGAAACTCAATAATTCTGTAGCTATTTTATTTTTGAAAGAAAAGAGTGGAACATAAAGAGAATGGGTTTAGAACAGATGTGAGGGAAATTTAAGGTGTCAAAAATTGATTTTCACCTTAGATTTTTTTATAAACATGCCAACCGTTGTTGGTTTTCAAGTTTATACACTATTATTATTTTCAGAAAGAAAAAGACTTTTGGAGATCAAGTTGGAGAAGAAGGAAAATCCTTCTTCACCAACTTTAAATCAGTATTATCTTGCAAATATTTGATAAAATATTCCTTGGTCATTGGTTTATGATAAATTCTCAGTCAATGACCATTCACAAGAAAAGCAATCCTTTCTTCATCAATATTTCTGATCCTAACTACACCATTGTCAAAGATTGTTTCAATCTCATCAGGCCCAAGCCAATGAGTTTTAAATTTCCCTTGAAAATCTTTGAACTTTGAATCAAACATTAATGACCAATCTACTGGTTGGAATTTTCTCTCTTTGATATATTTGTCATGCCATTTGTATCTCTGTTGTTGAACTAGATTGGTTCTTTGGATTGCATCTTATCTTATCTCATCAAGTTCATTTAGTTGCTCTATTCTTTGTTTTTGTGCTTCTGAAAGATCAAGACCCAATATGACTGTTGTCTTGAAATTTTTGACTTGAAACTCAATAGGAAACAAGACTTGTTTTCAATAGACAAGCTCACAAGGAGTACGCCTTGTAGTATTTCTCCATGTGGTACAGTATGCCCATAAAGATTCTGGAAGCTTTTATACCCAATCTCTTTTATGCAAATGCACAATTTTGGTGAGAATTCCTTCAATGACTTTATTGGTGGACTCCACCTGTCCATTTTCTTGAGGATGATATGGAGTAGACTTTCGATGTTTGATTTTGTATTCCTCCATTATCTTATTTACCAACTTGCATGTGAATTGAGTACCTTGATGTGTTAAAATTTCTCTTGGAACATCAAAACGAGTAAATATATCCTCAAAAACAAATGAATCTACAACATTTCGAGTAGTAGAAAGAAGTTCTTCAGCTTCTACCCATTTTGTAACATAATCAGTGCAAACAAGAATGTACCATTTTTGTCTCAAAGGTGGATTGATTGGACCAACAAAATCCAGACCCCATTTTTCAAAAGGCTCAATAAGTACTTGAGGTTGTAGAGGCATATCATCAGAAGGAACATGTTTCCCCATACTTTGACAACTATCACATCTCTTAACATACTCTCTGGCATCGTTAAAAAGGGAAGGCCAATAGTATCCTAAGAGAAGAACTTGGTAAGAAGTTCTTTTGTCAGCGAAGTGTCCTCCACATGACTCATCATGACAAGATTTCAATATCTCTGGTACTTTATCTTCTCTCACACACCTTCAGATGATCAAATCTAGACTTGTTTTATACAATTCATCATTTATCCATAAATAAGATGCATTAATTTGAATTATCTTCCTTTTTTCTTGAGGAGACAAGTATGATAGTAATTTTCTTGTAGCCAAATAGTTAAGAATATCTACAAACCATGGAGATTTAGTAGATACCGCAAAAGGATATTAATCAGGAAAATTATCTTCTACAGGCATGTCATTATTATCATTTTGAATCCTTGATAAAAAGTCAGCAACTGTGTTTTGTTTTCTAGGTTGATCCAAAATAGTAATTTTAAACTCTTGCAGCAATAACAAGAATCTAGTTATTCTACCATTAGTAATTCATTTATTCATTAAGTATCTAATTGCGAAATGATCAGTATGTAAAAAAGTTTCATAGCCAATAATATAATGTCTGAATTTATTGATGGCATGAACAACAACTAAAAAATCCTTCTCTATGGTAGTATAATTTAACTCTACAGGAGTCAAATTTTTACTGGTGTAATAAATGGCATATGGAGTTAAGTCTTTTTGTCCTAGTACATCTCCTAAAGTTGTGTTTGAAGCATCATTCTAAATTTGAAAAGGTAATTTCCAATTGGGTCCTCTAAGAATGGGTTTTTCAAAGATTTTATCTTTTAATGACTCAAAGGCCTTTTAGCAATTAGAATTCCAATTGAATTCACAGTCTTTTGTGAGTAGTTTGAAAAGTGGAGATGCAATTTTTGTAAAGTTTTCTATAAATCTTCTATAATAACCTGTGAAACAAAGAAAACTTATAACATCTCATTGATAGGTTGGAATTGATAATTTAGAAATAAATTCTACTTTAGATGTGTCCACTCTAATTCCATTTCCTGAAATATGGTTTCCTAAAACAATTCCCTCAGTAAACATCATAAAACATTTTTCATGGCTTCATGAGACATTCTCCTCTTTGCATCTAGTGAGAACTTTTTCCAAAATTTTAAGAGCTTCTTCCAAATAATTTCCATAAATTGTAAAATCGTCAATATATAATTCCACACAATCATGAATTACATCAGAAAAAATGCCTAATACTACTCTTTGGAATGTTGCAGGAGCATTACATAATTCAAAGGGAAGTACTTAGTAAGCATAAGTTCCCCATGGGTAGGTAAAGGTGGTTTTATCTTGGTCTTTTGGGTCTACTTGGATTTGGTTATACCCACTAAAACCATCTAAAAATGAAAAATATTTATTTCCTGCCAATGTATCTAAAACTTAATTTATGAAATGAAGTGGAAAGCGATCGTTTAAAGTGGATTTATTAAATTCCCTATAGTCAATACACACTCTCCATTTTCCATTCTTTTTAGGAACAATTACTAAGGTTGAAACCCACTTTATGCATGATATTGGATAGATGAAATTGGCATTCAACATTTTTTGTAGTTCTTCCTTAACAATCTCCCTTAGATTTGGATTCATTCTTCTTTGAGGCTGTCGAACTGGTTTGGCATTTTCTTCAATGTAGATATGATGTTTACAAGTATTAGGATCAATTCCCTTCATGTTAGTATGTTCACATGCATAAGCAGATGATTTTTCTTGTAACATCTTGATTAATTCTTTCTTTTGAAATTCTTCCAAATTATTGTTGATATTCAAAGTCTTTCCTGGAAATATTTCAATTGTAGAATTGACAAATTTTTCCATAGAGTGCAAGGATAGTTTACGAGATGATAAATATTCAATATTGAATTTCTCTTGAAAACTCTGACTAGATTGAAAATATGATGAAGATTCATTATTTTCCATTAAATTTGAAATTTGTTCTTCTTCATCTAATTTTGAAGTAGAAAATACTGGTCTTATATCAAAGTCATCATCTATCCATATTTCTTCATTTTCAACCTCTACTGTCATTTTTTCTGGTGGATATAGTGTGAATTTCTTTGTTGTAATCCCAACAGAAATGAACATATCACCAGATTTACAACTTATGAAAGCATCAGTTGTAGTTAGCCATGGTCTTCCTAGAATCAATGCATATCCTCCTAAGTTATTCTTGGGTGTTAAAACCATAAAATCAATAGGGTATTCCCAAGAATCTAAGGATACATATATGTCTTCTAATGCACCATCAAGTTTGATTGCAAATCTATCTGCCAATTGTAATAGTGTAGGTGTATATTGAAGATTAAAAAGTTTTAATTGATTCATAGTTTTTTTACTCATGATATTTATGGATGATGCTAGATCAATTAATGTATGTGGTATCTCCACACCATTGATGTGTGTTTTCACAATGGGATTTCCTCGATCAAGAAATTTTGGTATTGTTGTTTTATCCATCATGATATTTGAAATTTTTCCAACAAGTTGGATGATTTTGATTTATTTTCTTTTTCTTCTAGGTATTTTTATGCTCAAGTCCCTAATTGTTTTTGCGAAAATTGGTATTTCCTTAATGGCTTGAAGCAAAGGAATATTTATGCAAACATTCTTTAGTTCATCTAACACGTCGTAATCAAGCAATAAATGCATTTCTCTACCCGTTCATCAATTTTTAATCTTTCAAGGAAAAGTGGTTTTGAAACAGATACTGAAGGTTGTTCCATAATAGGAGTTGAGTTATTTGAATCTGTTGGAGTAACTTGTTTTTGAGTTTCTTCTTTTTCATTAAGAGACTTTTCTTCTTCAGGTATCTTTTCTTTTTCAATTTCTTGAATAACAACTGAGGGGGACTTATTTTCTAATATTCTACCAGATCTAAGTTGAACATTATTTAGATCTAGTGGAGTTATCATGTAGGTTTGAAAATTTTTTCCTTCCATATTGTAAACAGGTTGTGAATTTTTTATTATTAGTTGGATTTGGAAATGGTTGGGCAGACAATTGATTTGGTATTTGAGCAAATGGTAATGAAAGTTGTGGATGAGGTTGAGTTTGTTGAACAAGCTGAGGATAATATTGTGGAGGAAAAGTAGGATATGATTGTTGAAATTGTGGAAATTGAGGATATTGAGGGAATTTTCCATAAGGATTTTTCCATCCTTGTGACCAAGGTTGTGGCCAAGATTTCCAAGGCATTGGGGTAGTCCAATTACTTTGTGAATATTGTGCAAATGGTTGTGTATTAAAATCTTGAGTTGTATTTGTCTGTGGATTCTGCTAAGGTCTTTTAGCAATAAAACAGAAAGGATCTACCTTATTTGGTACTTCTTCTTCTTGATAAACAACTTTAAGACCTGGTATTGAGGGACATTCTTTTGTATCAAGATTTTCTACACAAATAACACAAGTTTCTACACTTTTTAAATCAAGAGGACATTCTCTCAAGGCATGTTTCTTTCTACACTAAGGGTAGAAAATGGATAATGCAATATTTTCATCTTTTTGCTTGTTTTTTATTTTAAGTTTGTTAATTTGTTCACTAAGACTCCCTAAAATATCTATTTTAAAATTATCAAGAAAATTTCCTAATTCTGCTCTACTTATTGTCCTAGTTGCAGATTTATTAATCCTTGTTAAAAGAGGATCTCTTGGATTTTTCCTGGTTCTTTCTTTGCCTCTTGAAATGTGTATGCACAAATCATAAATTTCTCCTAGGGACTACTGAGAAATGTTTCCCTTACCCATTTGATTGAAAATATCAATCCACTCATCTCTAATTGATTTCAATAGGAGATATTTCAAAGTTTCCTCATCTAGATTATTCATTTTTTCCCTTTTTACATTGTAAGCAAATCTTTCGACGAAATCTTCAATATTTTCATCTTCTTTTTGTGTCATTTAAAATACTCCATCTTTAATTTTATGTGGCATACAATAATCCTTATATTTCTCTAAGAATGTAGTTTTCATTTGTTCCCATGTTCTTATGGAGTTTATTCCTAAACCTATAAACCATTTTAATGCTACATCTTTAAGTGTTTCACGCAATAATTTCAACTTTTGAGCATCATGTAGATAATCATATGATCTACAAAAGACTTCAAATTCAAAGAGAAACGTCTCGGGATATTCATTCCTTAATCCATGAAAGTTTGGAAGGATAGAGGGTGAGATATGTTTTCTTGTTACAATGGTATCTTCATTGAGGATTGGAAATCCAAAGGGTTCTAGATTTATATTCTCTCCTCTTCCTCTTCCTCCTTGTCTTCCACCTCCTCTTCCCCCTCAAATCCTAGGTTGTTCACCATTCAAATTATGTACCTCTCCTTCCCCTTCTCCAACCATTGTAGATTCTTTAGAACTAATATAGGGTTCTGATTCTGGTTCTAAGATTGGGTTTTCAACCTCCTCTAGTTCCTCTGGTTCTTCTATCAATGGTTTGAAGTAGGTTTCTTCTTCCTCTTCTTCAATAGGAACTTCCAACTCTTGAGCTAGAATTTTTTCTCCAGTTGAAGATAGGAAAATTATTCCTGTTGTTGGGGATATGGGATATTCTTCTATTATGGCTTATGTTGATGAATTTGGTGAATCTCTAGGTTGGATTTCGAATCTTAATACCTCAGGAAGTTTATGTTGGCCTGCTATGGATGGAATTCGAGTTTGTGTGGGTGGTGTGGCACTACGAGGTCGTGGTGGAGTAAGTGATGTTGTTGGAATTAAGCTCTTTCCTCTACCTACAAATCTACCCCTAGAGTCTCTTTCCCTATGCATATCATGTTTTTTTAAAGAAATCAAGACTTCTATTTACACTTTCCTAGTAACGGCATTGAAATGTTTAGTTACTTTAATGTTCTTAAATTGCTTACATAAATTATCGATCGGAGTTGGTAAACTTGTGAAGTGCAAGTGCACTATATATGCTAGAATCCTTTTTGAGGTTATTGAGATGATGTTTGTGTTTGTTTTAAGGATTTTCTTTATTCCTATGTTCCTAATGAAAACTGAAGATTTACAATTAAATTCCTACAATCAACTCTTGAAAAGGAAAGTAAGACAAGATATCATGATCCTATTTAACTGACTATTGTTAGTTTCAAAAGAATTACTATGCAAGGTGATGGAAAAGAAAAACTACTTTGTAAATTATATGAATACTTTTTAAAGATAAATTGTGTTTTTGAAAAGAACTAAAAGAAAGTTATTCTAAAATATATTAATAAACTACTTATGTTATAGAAAGAAAATTATTTCTGCTCTACAAAGAATCACTTCTATTTAATAATAAATTTATAAAGAAATCTATGTTAAGATCTTCATACTGCAATTAAAAATTCTACTTGAAATAATAAAACAAAATTAGAAGGAATGCAATCTAATCAAACATATTTTCTATGAAAAGAAAAGGATTATGTACATACTCCTATTTTAGAAAGCATAGACATGATTTGAAATTGACAGAGAACAAACGAAAGACTGTAAACAAGTAATTACAAATAAATTGAAGTTGTGGTAATACAATTCTGGAAATAATGAAAACGAAATGAAATGAGCTAAAAATAAAAGAAATATCCTCGACTACTTGTAGGGGCCCTCCACAAAATAGCATGTTTTAAGACTTTAATTCAACATCTCACTATGCATGAGAATGACGAGAATACTTCTTCAGTTAAAAAGAACAGAGTTATGAAACTTCAAACTATCAATTAAAGATTACATATATTCATTTTTTCTTTCTATTTACAGCGTTATATATATAGAATTTGTGCTCAATAGATTGAGAATTGTATGCCTTAAAAACATAAAAAAAATCCTAATCTGAATTCTAATCTTATAATGGAGAAATAACGTTTCTCGATGATTTGATATTTGGAAAGCAAATCAGAGAGGCATGATCTATTTGAACTCTCGCTTCCCTATTTATCCACGTATTTACCTGCTTCTTTGACTACGCCACTGGGCAATTTCCTTGATGATTTGGCTCGGGCGAATAAGAGGAGATCAATCCCTATTTGCCCATGTGCTTCTTTGCTTGGTTGGCGTACTAGAATCTGACAAACCATTTAGATAGCTGCAGAAACATGAAACAACTGTAGAATCATGTTAATTATGTAGCTATTACAATCTCTTAACTTAATCATAAGGCACATTAATAAATATGAAAAATAATACATCTAAGTACCTTACCATGTTAAAATCTATATTTTACTGTTTATTTGAGTTGATAGCAATGATATAAAGAGGAAAAATGGATGGAAATGGTGTCAAAAGCAAAATAGTCATGAGACTCTACAACTCCCTTGTACCTCATTGTCCATGCTTGTACATGATCGATTGCCACATGTATATCTACGAGAATTTGTGCTATCTTGGTGCAGCATTGCTGATGACCATGTAGATGGAAAATTGCCTTGTGCACAGTCACAAACCTATCATATAGTATCTGTGTGGCTTTCTCAAGAGTCGATATTTCAGCTAGTATGACCATCTTCTTCTCTACTCTAGTGGATCCTATTGATTGTTCCTCTCTCTCCCTAGCTATTTCAACTCCTTAGCCATGTGCTCATTTTTTCTATCAAGAACTTAACACTCGAGCTTGTGGCTTCGGTACAAGCCTTTGTAGCATTGACCAAGGCGGTTGGATGTCTCCGTACATCTGACACAATCACCCATTCAAAAAGGTGCGCAGGTGATGCATTCTTATCTGGGGTGCACGCTCTATGTACTTGTAAAAATCTATGTTGTGACTCATCAAAGACTATGTTTTACACCTCTATTGCCAGATGGTCCTCAAGGAGAATGGTATCCGCTTGTTCTGATCCAAATGGAAAATGGCATCAACCCATGGTATTCATTGACCCATGGAATTTACCCATGGTATTGTAAATGGCATCCGCCCGTGGTATTGTAAAATCCACCCATGGTATTCATCAACCCATGGAATTTACCCATGGTATTGTAAATGGCATCCGCCCGTGGTATTGTAAAGTCCACCCATGGTATTCATTCACCCATGGAATTGACCCGTGGTATTGTAACTAAAAAATAATATAAGTAACAAGTCACATTTTGTAAAAGGACAGATTGTCCGCCAAAATGTAGCCTTTACAGTTCAGAGGCATGTAGCCACACATCTCTTCTCAGAGATAAGCTACCATCGCCCTAGCTGGTTTATTTTCATTACTATTTTAAATAAAATTTTCTTTGTGGTTTTGTTTATTGGGCACTCTCCTATTTTTCTTTTGGCAATTCAAGTTTTCAGATCTTGGGGCTCGCTCTACCCCAAGATCCATTTCAATCTTTCAGATCTTGGATGCCTCCTCCCATGATCCGGATCAGTGGTATCAGAGCAGGTTATGATTCCATGGGAATGAGGGTTTCATGCATATTTCAGTCTCAATTTTTTTGCAGGAACTTTTTTTTTTGGGCGGCGACTTTGCAGATCAGATTTGAAAATTTTGGTACAAAATTTAAAAAATCAAATATCAGATCTGGATTCCTCTCGAAAAATCACCCAATTTCAAAAAAAAAATGGGTCGAATCGGAGTTCGGATGTGGGAGATATCGTTGATTTAAAATCAGTTATTTTATCATAATTTTTGTGACAGCGGAACTATTGCAGCGCGAATCTGAGATCTCAGAGTGTCCAAATAGGGATTTCCAACTCATGGGAAGATGAAAAATGATCCTTCTGCTTCTAAAAACAGGTTATAATAAATATTCTGAGTTATATTGGCCAATTTATGTCCATTTTAACTTTGGAGCAGCATTCAGAGTGGGTTTCCATTGGAGACGTGCCCTCCCACCCCACTTTAGTAGGCACCTGCTTCACATTCATCAGTTTCAACACAGCAGCATTCGGCTTGGGTTATTTGGAGACGTGCCTTCCCACCCCAGGCTATGTAAGCACCTGTTACTTCATCAGCAACCAACATCTTGGTTATCGGTCAACCGCATAAAATCCTTGTCATCGAAGTCCATTTGCTAGGCCGCACACTGTCAGAATCACAGTTGGTCACAAGCATTACAGGGTATCTCTATCCTCAAATCTTCGTTTATCAGGGTTTTGGGTTAACCAAATAAAACCCTTATCTTCAGTGGCTCTTCATATTCAACAAAGGCTTCGCAGGAGGAAACTTTACGCAATGGGGACCATTGCTTCTTAAGGAGGGAGGAATGATCCAAATGGAAAATGGCATCAACCCATGGTATTCATCCACCCATATTATTCAGTGACCCATGGAATTTACCCATGGTATTGTAAATGGCATCCGCCCGTGGTATTGTAAAATCCACCCATGGTATTCATCGACCCATGGAATTTACCCATGGTATTGTAAATGGCATCCGCCCGTGGTATTGTAAAATCCACCCATGGTATTCATTCACCCATGGAATTGACCCATGGTATTGTAACTAAAAAATACTATAAGTAACAAGTCACATTTTGTAAAAGGATAGATTGTCCGCCACAATGTAGCCTTTACAGTTCAGAGGCATGTAGCCACACATCTCTTCTCAGAGATAAGCTACCATCGCCCTAACTGGTTTATTTTCATTACTATTTTAAATAAAATTTTCTTTGTGGTTTTGTTTATTGGGCAGTCTCCTATTTTTCTTCTGGAAATTCAAGTTTTCAGATCTTGGGGGTCTCTCTACCCCAAGATCCATTTCAATCTTTCAGATCTTGGATGCCTCCTCCCAAGATCCGGATCATGTTCACTCGGGACTTTCTCTGTTGTTGGAGCTGGTGAAGCTTATGGAGTGACCTTAGCTACTTTTGGCATGAGGTTAGTATCCTAATCCTGTTCCAGCTACTCTATCTCCATTTCCATCTGTTCTACTGTATGTTCCTCCCGCGGAGAAAATTCCTGTTCTTGGGGATTTTAACCATATTCCTCATCTGCTACTATTTTAGAGTCTTCAACCTATATCGATGCAGTTTGTGTTTTCTGTGCACCTTGCCCTTCCTCATGTTCCTATTCATGTTCCTGTTCATGCTCATGCTACGCTTCCTTCTCTCTTATGTGCAGCTCTTTTTCTTCTTTGAGATTCTTCTGGAATTCTTGCAACATCTTCTCTACATCTTCCAATATTTTCTTCTCTCTCTTTCTTCATGCTATCCTCCTATCACACTGTCGCCTCTTTACATATATCCCCAAATCTACCTTTTCCATAAGTGGGTCTTCGTTAAACTTGTAGCTTTGGTCTGTCTCTGTGCTTTAAGCAATATTCCTCTTTCCTTTGTCTTAGACAGGTTTATTGCTTGCTACTATTGTTGTTGATGCTCTCCGTGGTGATGCTATCTTGAGTGTTGCTAGTAACTCCATTGCAATGTTGACTAGTTCATTGAGCCTAGAGGACTTATAACAATATCCCCATGGGTCTTCCTATGGCCAATGACACGCCGCATGGATCCAAGGATAGTACACTCTGGCACAATGGTCCCTGCAAAAACCATGTGGGTCATACGGGTTGAAACCCTTGGTGCTTGTTGGCTTGATGGGGCCTGACCCAAATTCAGAGTTAATTAGCCAAACAAATCCCTACACTACTGGCCCTTTCGGCAATAGCCCGCGAAGCACGGACTGAGGTCTCACTTGAAGCAATATGGGGGGATGCTGGAACCAATTTTTCGCACCCTTGAGATGTCTAAGGGGTCGATTTAGTCCAACTTTGAATAGCTTCACGTAGGTCACTTTGCGCATTGTCCTAACCTGTGAGATCTTCGCTATCTATTATGATCACCTTCGTGCAACCCTAACCAAGGGCTGAGGCACTTTCGTGCTGCTAAGGCAGCAATCTGCGCTAATTCCCCAAGTTACACGTGGATCTTAATTATCTTCTTATAACTGTTAGTTAACTTCACATAAACAAATACTTTATCTTATATTCTCTTAATCGACATAATCATATAATTTCACACATATAAATAGTGAAATTACAATTCATACCTAATATACTCAATGGATAAAACAGGAAAAAGATGCTCAGAAATTATACGAAACTTCTCTTTATTACTTCTCCAAAGGTTACAGACTCGACTCGCCCTTCGCACTCAGCTACAGGGGTTCGTGCACTCAACTGTGGACTACTAGGTCTCTGCACACTTAGTTGTAGAGCCTTCTACTACTCTATGACCCAAGACTCGACTCTACACTTAGATAAGACTCAATTCTTCATCTTCCTTGCTTCATTCCTTCATTCCTTTACAATTTAGAGCCTTGCTCTATTTATACAATCCCATGGTCCGCAGACCATGGGTAGATCTCTAAATTCGACATTACATTTACAAAAATGAGGGTGGACAACCCTATGACTCATTTACAAGCTCGTGCTCCGCACCCACAAAACGTGGAGTCTTTAGATCAGATTTAGTCAAAATCTGGGCTTTAAGCCCCAAAACGTCCCTTGGGGGATCCCGCGCCCAACAAGCCCCTAACACAAACAACGTGGCTCACCCTCGAGTCACCTTTTCGGTGTAGAGATTTTCATGTAGAGACCTCCCAACTCTGCCTGAACTGTTGCAAGATCAACAGAGTGTTGAGATTGCAACAAGATGATGGAGCTTAGTGAAAAGAGTCGCCTTCACTAAGTGGGCCCACAGGCTATTTTTGGCGCAAGTCTATTTTTAGACTATGTCTATTTTTAGACATATGGATCATGTCTATGGATTGTAGGTTGCTGTTTATGGATGATTGATCAAGTTGGGAAAAAATAGATGTACTTCTATTTTTGATGAAAGTGTGAGTGATCACAGTGTGAGTGATCAAAGTCTATTTTTAGACTGGCTGTCAAAAATAGAAAAGTCAAATATTATTATCTCACAATAATATTTGGACTATAAACTTAATCTTATTCTCTTGGAACACTTCAGTTTGAGCTACAGAGGTGGCACATGCAGTTGTCAGAAGGAAATACGCTTTTCTTATGAGTCAGTTGAGTTGTTGCATGCATGACTTCAGTTAGAACTCAATCAGTTGAGTTTGGTGGAGTTGATTGTGGAGTTGATGGAGTTGTGTTCAGTTTAGCTTTGTTAAACTAGTTGTATTTAGTCTAACTGGAAAATAGACTAGAGATGAGTTGGGTGAATTAGTTATTATTTAATTCACAAGTTATTAACTCATAATACAACTAATGAATACATCAATTAACTCAGTTGCATGTCAGTGCATGTTCAGTTCAACAAGGACAGGTGGTAGAGAATCAGATTGCTATCAGTTGTGACTATAGTTGTGCACCAGATCTTGCACAAGCAAGGGATTGAGTATGCCAATGAGTTTGCTCACGTATTTTCCCACATTATAGCTTGTGCTCACGTCCAACAAAGAGTGAGTGACTATTTTGCAGGTGAAAAACGAGTTTGGTGAGCCATTCTCATCAGTTCTTGAGCAAGTATTGAGCAGTGGAGGCAGGCAAGCAGTGGAAGAGATTTGGAGATCAGATCTGAGCTGTATTGTGTGTAACAGAGGTGGAGATACTTGTGAGAAGTATTATGCTGTGTAATGTTACATGACTCAATCATTAATATACAGATAGTTGGGGTTTTTAGCGAGATGCTTTCCCCGGGATACATACTGTGTTAATGTGTGAATGCTCTTGATGTTTTATTGTTATTGATACTGCTATATTGTTGATCAACGTAGAGGAGCTTATGTACTGTGTATGTTTTCCGCAATAGTACATGATCAGGATAATCTCCATTGAATATGTGTTAAATTATTCAAAATTTCTACATGGTATCAGAGCAAGCTAGATAATTGTAGAAAAAGTTTCTACATGGTATCAGAGCGAGCTAGATAATTGTAGAAAAAGTTTCTACACAGCGCACTGAGCAACTACCTGATGTACCTCCTGCATGCATTGTTTAGAGACTGTGGTATCTGAACTGCTTCCTTGCATATACTCTTATGTTCCCTACATCTGTACGATCTTGGCTTTGATTGAGGCTGTAATGACGAAGGCCTCATCGATCAATGGTTGGACATGCACCTTCAAAACTTCTTCCTTATGTCGCGCCACATCTACCTGCTCCTTAAGTGCTTTTAACTGTTGCATCCGTGCAAGCCTCTATGTAAGGGCCACCATCTGCTTTGTCCTTTTTATATCATCATATATTTGTTGCAGCTCACACACCTTTGTTTCTAATCATTGTATGTTAGGGTCCTCCTGCAGAGTGGTGAGGACCTCGAATGACTTCCAAAAGTTTGGTGAAGTCCTTCACTACACTGCTAATCTCCCCTGTTCCTATTGTGATGGTGTTGGTGCATTGTTCCCTCACCTTTGGTGGAGTTGAAGGTTGCGCCTTCAACTGTAGCTCAGCTATTTGAAGGTTCAGCTCCAGTTGAACCTTAGCCATTTCTTCTCGTGCCTCACGCACCCCTGCTGCTAACCTCCGGATGCACGCCTCTGCTGGGATGGCCAACTCAGGGACCATCTGGCAGGCCTCTTCAACCACCTACACTAGCTGCCTATTCTATGTTATGACCTCATCACGTTGCAGGCTTATTTGTTCCATGTTAATTCATTGTTCACTCAACACCTGTAGCGTGCGGCCCTCCCTAGCCCACAGTTCTGTAGTTACTCCATCCTACAGAACATAGAGTGTCTCCCAAGGGAGCGCAGCCATGTTGATCCCCACTCCTTTTAGCGCACTAACCATAGGCCTGTCAGCCTCATTTTCTGTAACCAGTGCCCTCTCTTACAGCACTATAGTATTGGTCATGCGGGCGCGTAGCATTTCTTCAGCTGCGGCTATGCCTACTGCGAGGCTGGTTAACAGAGTACCAGCCTAAGGAGTGCGCACCTACAAATCCTGTATCTATGTCTGGAGGGCCCCCAATGCCATCTGATTTTCCTCCATGAACTACTGGAGGGCCTCCGTGGTGACATCCAACACAGTCTCCACCATGTCATGCAGATCCCCCTCAATGAGGGTGATCAGTTTTAAAGAAGTCTTGGAGGCTTTTGACTTCTTCTACGTCCCACCTGCTCTCTCAGGCACTAGCCCTTCAACTATGTAGACGTTGTCTATGGGTTCGTGCCACCTTCCTCTATCTCGAGCTCTTCCTTAGGCGATGGGGAATTATGGCCCTCACGCTCCTTCTCTGTTGCCTACTGTTGTTCTATGGCTACCTTCTGCTATTCTGCTGGTGTCTTCGCAGCGTCCCGCACCTCCTGCGCCTCTACTACTGCTGCCTTTTTTCTTCTCTTCTTTGCTAACTTTGCCATCCATAGTTATGCCTCCTCCTTCCTTTGGGCAGCTGACTTCTCCATTTCCAACACGGAGATGGTTGGAGCATGCCACTCCGATAGCCACAACTCAAGTACGGCAAATATGACATCATCTGTCTCCAGGTACGAAAGCTCATTCCACTTCTTCGGGGGGTCCTTCTGCACCCTGATATACACGTGATGGAAGTCTGCCTTGAACTTCGTGAAGTTTTGTAGACTATTGTAGACAGTGGGCGATAACCACAGCTTGCGATTAATCCCCATTCTGATGTTCATCTCCATGAACACCCAGAATATCTTACTGTCTCGGATCCTCTATGTGTCTTTAGTGGCCCATAGCGAAGCGTACTTCGCTACCTCTGGAAGATCCCGTGCAATTGTGGGGAACTGGCTGTCCTCAGGCAATTCCCAAGCCACCAGCACTATGGACAACAGAAGCCATGCATAGTGGAAGGTCTTCCCCTATTCCTATGCCTCGCAACAATTCTCCAGGAACTCCTTGCACAAGTACTCAGACTAGTTAAACTGGACCCCCTCCGTGCACTGCGCGACAAGTGCTATCACTGGCGTGGGCACCTCATCCGCGCGGCACTTCCGCATAACCTTGCCAGCCAGTATCTGGGTGGCAACTCTGACTGCCTTATTGTTGATACTGGAGATCACGTACCCTCTCTTCTTTTTCTCTAGCTTGAATTTTGCCTTCATGGCCTCCGCGATGGCCAAATCATTGCTCTTACCCTCCAAAATATCTGTTGGGTCCTCCCCTTTGCAAGGAAGTCAGGTAATTCTATGAATCAGGTGGTCCATGATGGGGATGGGCTCCTCCATCCATAAACACCCATCATGCACCAGGAAGAACAGCTTCCTGATAACAAAGATAGTTACTGGGTCCCGATGGTAATGCGGCACCCAGAGAAAGTTTAACAACCCTGCTTTCTCTAGTCTGGGCAACCACTTGTGTGGCTCCAACTCGATGACTCCTGCCTTGGTTTTCTTCTTCGGCCTCATGAGCTGCACAGTTGCCAAGTGTGGGAATTTATCGTGGTCCGCGAGGTCCCAATCTTCAAATTTTGGACCCGACACCCTTCCCAAATGCGCTCCTTCAAAAATGATATCGTCGGGTAGCAACGGAGTCTGCAGAGAGCTCTTGCTCTCATCTAGGTACTTGGGCACCCTTGTCGTCCCCTTCTGCAGAGGAACATACATGGGCAGCCTGGTTAGAGGGTTTTCGCCCTCGCTTTCTTCCTCCATTTCTTCGTCCTCCTCCTCTTCGACCAGGATTTCCTCAAGGTCTTCCTCATCCTCATCAGTTTCCAAATTAATCACTTTCCCCTTTTCTTCCATGGTTAGTATAGTTCTTAGTGGATTTTGAGGGGACATGCACATCGATACCATAGGTTGCTTATATTTCTTGGGCCTTGGCGTGCGCGGTGATTTAAGGATTTTTGCAATTATCCCGGCGCTTTCTGGGGCGTCTATCATCATGGCCTGTGCAGCCTCTTCAGTGGTCATTTCTCTGATATCCATCGCTTCCTCTGGCATGGTCATATTATTGTTCTACAAATCTCTCAATGGTCGAGGTAGGTGCTCAAATAATGCCTTCAACTTCAAAAGATTAAACAGATATGGGTTTGTGAATATCTGGGCACGCAATAGCTCAATTCTCAAATGGCCAAGTGTTGTTTACTGGGCACCCCTTTGCAATTTATAGCACCTTTTGAATTTGAATTCGACCGTTCCCCCCAAATCCGGTCCATTAATGCTTCCTTTGCAGCAGATTTTCCCAAATCTAGCCCATAAAGCCTGCCTTAAATGCCTATCGCTCGCTCCATTTGGTCTCAAACCAAGCATCACATCGTGAATAGTGACTGTAACGGTCACTTCCCAACCAGCAAGCATGGTAGTGCAGCTACTCTTGTACTGTCGCAGACCTTGTGACGCTTTTTCCTACATGTAATCCTGACATTGTGCAGCTCCCAAGAAGAGTAGTTTATAGTCCCGCGCCTCCTTTCAGCTTCCTAGAGCACTAAGACTGTGCTTCCCATGGCTAGTCAAGTGGCCGGGCCACCTGCATACGGTTTCAACCAACTATCATTTACTTCTTCTGGGAAGGGTTCTCCATTTGATTTCACCAACTGCATCACGCCACCATCTGTGATCCCCTTTGTAACATACAAACCAATACAAGGTATCAAACTGATCAACTCTCGGCGGTAGTCCCAAAATTTGTTAGCATAACGCTGCACATCCTATTTTTTCACCACGGTTTTTTATCAAGAAAGTACTTCTTTATTCCTTCCTTAAGCTTCTTGACTTCTTGTTTTGCCATGGCGCTTTTCTCTCTCAACCAAACTCTCTCATTCATGAGTTCTTGGAGCCTAAGATTACCCTGCTGGATCTCTTCATTAGGTCCCAAACATTCTTCTTCGAGCTCTTCCAACTGCGTGATCCCTTCTTCCAAGGCTCCGCGATCCATCATATCCATGGGCACTGCTATGCACGGAATAAGCATGATATATTCCATCGGTATCACAGCGTTTTCTCCATAGGTCAACTTAGAAGGTGTGTATCCCGTCAGTTTCTTGCACGTCATCCTATAAGCCCATAAGACTGCTAGTATGCGCAGGTCCCAATCACTTCGATGCACATTACATACCTTGTTTAGTTCTTCACACGCTTCGTTAAATGCTTCCGCATTGATAACCTTCTGTGCTCTCGTTTTTTCCACACTCTATCATTCCAACTTTAGGAACCATTCACACATTTTCCCCCCCAACACATGCTTATTGACCATATTTCCCAATGCAAAGTTCATGTGCATCTGCGTGGGTCGTTTACCATATGCCTGTACCCACCTGGATAGATGCGTGTGCGGACCATCCTGTCCATTTTATTTATCTACCAATTGCACTATAGGTTTCCCAAACTATGAGTGCATCATCCTCTTACATGCATGCCAGTCTTCAAAGCTCCCTTTGTGCATACCCCACGACCTTGCGAGCATAGCGTGCAGTACCCAATTCAAGGCCTAGAATTGTTGCTTTTCTAACACCTCCCTTTCAAATCTATCCAAGAAAGCATCTACCTCACCTAATCCATCATAAGTAGGAATATCTCTCACTTTTGTTGATACACAGCACAGTGACCTTGTCATCATGTTACAATTAAGCGTGGTTACCTCATGTAACCGGTTCTACCATCGCTCTATCTCCTCATCTAAATAGAAGTACAGGAGCTCTCGCACTCCCATGAAATTCGCCCATCCGCTGTGGGATTTACCCAGTCTTACTCTTGCGCGGTTATCTTGTAGATACAATCAAAATCATCGTCACTTTCATAGTCTTGCACTGGTTCTATATAGTGCGATCCCTCAGCAGGGTCCAAGGGTATAACTACATGTAGAGACTTCTTCTCTCAAAAAACATCTTGCGCTTCTTCAGATTAATCACCCTGTTCATGTCAGTGCCTCAATCAATTCCTAAGAGCGTGGGGTAGGGATTGTTGTCATCAACAATCTCTATCACCTCAAAGTCTATTAGTGTGCCCGCTCCCTCAATATCCATTGTGATTCCCTGCAATCGCTGCAGGGATATTATCTTCTGTTTTTCACCATTCGCAACTGAATAGGAGACCACTGCAGCGTAGGCCTCCCCATGTGCTCCCATGTCTACTTCAGCAGAACGTTCATGTCTGATCCATAGTCTAGGACTAATTGGTCCATCTCATATTCTCCAATCTGCGCGGTTAGCCTCATTTCTCTCCCCACCCTTGTCTTATGCTTTTCAATCTTCCAAACTACACGTTGTTCTCCTGGTGCGGTCGCAGTGCATCTGTTAATGAGTTCCTGCAATCCTTTTACATCCTTACTGTCGTGCAGTAGCTTCATGCATGTATCCAAGAATGTCGTAAGCATATATGAGTCCATCTTTGGCTCCAATCTATCTTTGCTTCCTGAAGTGGAGGCATCAGTGAAGCTCTTCTTAGCCTCCATAAAGGTTTCTCGGGTGCGCTCCAAATCAAACTCCGCTTCTTTCGTAGGAGCTTTGCGAACCCAAGTGCCATCTTCGAGTTATTTGCCTTTATCATCTCCTGTCACAATTCCACTTTAGAGCATAATATTCACATTAGAGTCTTCCTCGCGCATCTCAAACCTCATCATCTACAGGTTCTGAGTCGGGGGAGGTGGTAGCCCTCCCTTGTCGCGTATCCTAGTTATCAGCGTAGGACGATCCTTCGTCTCATGATCAAACAAGGTATAATACAGACATGATGGATGTGTTGGATTCATACAATGGCAGGCTTAATGTCTTGGCCCTCCGCAATTGTAGCATATCAACTGTCCGCAACCTCTTCCAGGTCCTCCTCCACCTTGGCCTCGTCCACGCCCGTGAAATCCGGTTCACGCCATCCCTACACTCTCGTCTAGGGGTTGCGTTTTAGCCTGAACCCTGTAGGTGGGAATTTTATCCATCATCAGCTCATAGCTTCTACAAGTGCGCTCATCGTGTCCAACCAACCTACAAAAATTATAGAACAACTGTTGCGAATTTTGTGTATACTTCTGTAGCAAATGACAGTTGTCCATAGCATGCTTTCCACCTATTTGAAAAATCGCACACCACAAAGTAGGCACTGTACTAGGTCCTGCTTGCCCTTCTGGCCTTAATGGCATTGGTCCTCCTCCTGCGAGGAAATTTTCGAACACCGAGAAATGGTCTTTGTCATGACCCTGACCTTTGCATCTTACGCACCACACCTCTTCTCGCACTTTTTGTCGAGCTGTCCTGTCCTATTTCAGACTTTGCATCTCAAGGCATAAGTTTTTAAACAGTGCATGGATTTGATAAACTCCCAAGTTAGATCCTACTTTGGGGTCTCATGTAGTCTCATCGTGATCTCCAAGGCTTCTACTTGAGTCATTTCTGCTGCGACAACGCGTTCCTCAAATGCGGCATTAGCGATGCTACAAACCATTTGCGGGGTTGTCCATCCGTCAAAGTCATATTAGCTTCACGAATTGTACACTTCAGCCTCTGATCCAACTCCCAAGGAGTCTCGCTTGGTAGCAATGTGATCTCTTTGAATCCAATGATCGACTGCACCTCTGACTTTAGCTTGCTAAATTCCTTATTTAGTGCAATTTCAATATCCGCAATTCCCGCATTCGGATTATCATTAGAATGCTTTATATACCAGGACAGCACGTAGTCCTGTAGGGTGCTAACCAGTGTAATTTTGTTTATATTATCATCTGTAACTCCCTATGCTTCCCATATGGCTCTTATCATGAACCAAAACTAGTCCGGATCCTCATTTCCTACTCCCTTGAAGGAAGATGGAGGTGAAGGCAGTGAAGCTAGTGGCAGTGTGGGTGGGGGTGGTATGCGCAGAATTCTTTGCCTTATCAAATGGATCACACTTCGCGGAGAGACCTACGTGAGCTCTTCTTCATCCCCTCGCGGAGGTGAAATCAAAGGGCTATTCTTTGGCCCCTTACTTCATTTCTGTATTTTTTCCACTTCCCATAGCTTTGAACATCAAGGTAATTGCATAACCCTCTTTTCACACAATAACATTTTAATCCAAGTATTCAGAGACTTTACGTACTTACCTCGCGGTCCTTTGAGAAAGTGTCGCTCTACCTCGCTATAGCTAACTGAAGTATCTACCGCGAACTTAGTAATGAATCCTCCTATAATCTGATCGAGCCAGTGATCAACAACGCACACGATCTTATCTTCTGATGCTTCCAATCTGCACACCAACTATGGGGTCCACACAATAGGATTGTCGAGTTTCCATCTTCCTTGGCTATCTACTAGCTTCGCAATCCACTCATACAACTCAATAGGGAAAGATGCGAAGAAGACTTTGTGGATCTCTGTGTACAGGTAGCAGTCTAACCACTCTTCTTTTGTCACTTGCGGATTCTTGTTCTCCTGCGCCGCGAACTCGTGAATTCTTTTGTCCAACCAACCTTCAATTTCCTTCTTAGTTGGATTCCAATGGTACGACATTAGACATCTCTATGAAGATTCATGTTCTAGAAACAGAACCATTTGTTGGCTTGATGGGGCCTAACCCAAGTTCAGAGTTAACTGGCCAAACAAATCCCTACACTACTGGCCCTTTCGGCAACAGCACGTAGAGCACGGACTGAGGTCTCACCCGAAGCAGTATGGGGGGATGCTGGAACCAAGCGTTCACACCCTTGAGATGTCTAAGGGGTCGATTTAGCCCAAATTTAAATAGCTTCACGTAGGTCACTTCGCACACTGTCCTAACCTGCAAGACCTTCGCAATCTTTTATGATCGCCTTCGCACAAAACTAACCAAGGGCTGAGGTGCTTTCATGCTGCTAAGGTAGCAATCTATGCTAATTCCCCAAGTTACACCACAGATCTTACTTATCTTCTTATAACTGTTAGTTAACTTCGCGTAAACAGATACTTTATCTTATATTCTCTTAATCAACATAATCATATAAGTTCATGCATATAAACAATGAAATTGCAATTCATACCCAATATACTCAATGCATAAAACAGGAAAAAGATACTCATAAATGATATGAAACTTCTCTTTGTTACTTCTCTAAAGGTTACACACTCGACTCGCCCTACGCACTCAGCTGCAAGGGTCCGCGCACTTAGCTGCGGACTACTAGGCCTCTGCGCACTCAGCTGCAGAGCCTTCTCCTACTCTACAACCCAAGACTCGACTCTACACTTAGATAAGACTCAATTCTTCATCTCCATTGCTTCATTCCTTCATTCCTTTAAAACTTAGAGCCTCACTCTATTTATACAATCCCATGGTCCACGGACCATGGGTAGATCTCTAAAGCCGACATTACATTTACAAAAATGAGGGCAGACAACCCTATGACTCATTTACAAGCTCACGCTCCATGCCCACAAACGTGGAGTCTTTACATTAGATTTAGTCAAAATCTGGGCTTTAAGCCCCAAAACTTCCCTTGGGGGATCTTGCACCCAACAGTGCTGAAATTAAACTTCTTGAAGTCTACCAACTTGGCATCCGCTTCTTTCAAACTCCCGATCATGTACACCCGAATTCGCATAGGAAGTGTGGGCCATGGTTCCTTCTTCTTCCTGTGCAATCCAATTGATAACCGTGTTGAGATGTCGTATGCAACCTCCTGCATGACCAACTTTTCCATGGAAAGCCTCAGAAACACATGTGGAGCTTTCTCCGCATTGTACACCCTGATGAAGGTGCCCTCGAGTGAGGCGTACAAATCTGCAATGTTCAAGAATGCCTCCATTACTTCCTAGGACATGCAAGGCGGATCTTTTTCAAATATCATTGTATACAAAGGGGTGATGAAATGGTCATATATTCTAGCCATGACTCCTCGGTAGCTGAAATTTAAGAGGAACTTGCAATATACATTCACAACATTATCTGAAGGTGTTTATACCCAACCCATGCCAAGAAAGTGTTAATGGGCACAAACTGCATTGAGCAAGTAGGAAGACATGAAGAATCTTGCTTGTTGATCTTTCGGTGGACTCCGGGCATTAGATAGATGCACTTTCAACTAAGGAGCCAACATGTTGGACCAGTTGAACAATTTTCCTTCACTTTCCAGCTAATCCAACATAGCAACCCAACTCTGCGGGAAGGTCTCTGTGCTCCCTAGGCCATACAAGTTGCATGCGAAGATGACCAAGAACTGGTATGCCTTCATGAGTGTCTTCATCTTGTATATCTGTGTAGTGTCATCCTGAAATTTGTTGTCTCCTTTACCCAACGCTTCAAGATGTCTCTTGTGTTCGTGTTGTTGTTGGGAGTGTAAAATGGTGCATCCATCCTGCTCACTGGTAATGGAAAATGATATATCTGTTGATAATCCTCCATCCCAAAGGAGGCAAACCTTGCTCCACTAACACTTCTTAGTATCATTGTCTTAGGACCAGTGTGTGAGACAATCCAGTGGATCACATCTACACAAGGGAACATGAGAAACCTACATGCAACCTTGTATAATCCTGTCTTATGTATGTTCACATAGACCTGTCGATCGTCTATATTCTCCTCAAAGTTTCCTGAGAAAATGGTGTTGATGTCTTGGCATGTGATGTTGATGTCTTTCTCAATGAAAAGGTGTGTGTCTGTGTACATGGCCAAGCTCATAGACCCATGTTCAACCACATCCCCAATACTGCATTCAATTGTGCCTTTTGATCTAGCTCTCTTGGAGACCATGATACCTATATTGCTGAGAAGCTTCTCAAAAACCTATGGAACCTAGAGACAGAGAAGACACTCATGGCGAGACAATATTATCTAAAAACACCTCAAACAACTTGAGAAACATTCAGGTAAGAACTGGTGACTGGTGGGCAAGATTACATAGCATTGACTTCGGGAACCTGGGAGATTGTCAGCTGGAACTGCACATTGCACAGTCCCAACTGCTAGTGAGGCTGACTGTTGGCTAGATCTAAGTAATGCATAGTCCAGTGAGGCTGGCTGCTGGCTAGATCTGCATAATGCATAGTCGGGTTATTGGATGGAACTATACATTGTGCAGTTCCAGTGGGTAGGACTGGGCACTGCCTCCTAGTATTTTGCAGAGCACAACTGGGAGACAGTGTGGGAAACCTTTGCATAATTTCTGGAGGTAAGGTAGAGCCTTGACTACCAAGAATGCATAGATCATATTGGGAGAGACAATATCTGGACCAAGCCAGCTCGAATCTGCCTAATGGCAACCTAAAAACTTGAAGGAGTGAATGTGTGTGCAAATATGGTGCAAATCTAAGTGAAATAAACATCCATGCGATTAAAGCAAGTGCAAAAATCAGTCAAATGAAAAAACCAAGAAGCTCATGAAGCGAGTCGCGGAAACGACCACTGTGAGTGCAAAAACAATGTTGTGTGTGACACTAAGGAAAGGTAATGCAAAACTTGAAACACAACTTCTATAAGCTAAAATACATTGAAATGCTAGCGTTCATTCAATAAAACCAAGGAAATAACACTCATATAAGATGAAAACTAAAAAGCGACCAAAAAGCAGAAAAGGGCACGAAAAGAAAAACTTACCCGAAAAAGTTGCACGGACTGTGTCAAAGTTTCCTAGATGCCTCGAGAATGCCAAAGTTCCAAGATCAAATGTGAAGAATGAGTTCTAAAGCGTTGTTTAAGTAGATTTGGAGAAATTAGGGCTTATGATGCTCATGCCACAAATCTAGGAAAAAGCAACACTTGGTGGGGAGTTTCTAAAATAGTTTTGCATGTAACTCATGCTGCTAAAAATAAATCCCTAAAATTTATGGATGTTCTTCCACTTTTTCTTTTTTTCTTTTTTGGGAAAATATGCCCAGGATGCAAAGAAGGATTGCACAATTCTGGAGGGAACTGGGAAACCTACTCTCACAAGTGACGGACAGGAGCTGAGGGAAAACTTTTTGTTGTTTCTGGACTAAGTGGCCCAGGCTAGCTGGCCAGGTTTGCGCAATTTTCCATAGCAATGATGTTGGGCTACTCTGCGCATTTCCAGAGGGCAGTGCAACTGGCCAGTTCTGTGGAATTACAAAGAACAGTGCAGCCGGCTTGGGTTTCTCTGCACATTTCTGGAGATCAATGTAGTTGGGCTAGTTCTATGCATTTATGGAGGGCAGTGCAGCTGGCCTAGCCCACTCTGTGCAATTCTGGAGGATAGTGCTAGCTGGCTGAAACTGCACATTTCCGGAGAGTAGTGCCAGTTGGCCTTCTCTGTACAATTTCCATAGCAAGGTTGGTTGGCCTACTCTACGTAATTTCTGAGTGCAGGGAAACTATTGGGCTTCTTTGTGCAATTCCTGAGGGGAAGAAGAGTTTTCCTCTAGGTTTGCATATTTTTTCCTGACATTCGATTGACCGGATGAGAACCAAGTGTTGGGTGTACTTGTGTTTGATCAATGGGACAATTGAGTTGATCATAAGCTGCTAAATGACAGATGAAATCAAATAAGCACAAGTACCTGATCAATGCAGGATAGTTGCTATGATTTTGAGGAGAGAGGCTCCAAAACAAAGCGTAGGCAAAATTTTGGAGGGTGGTTGTAGCTGCTACAACACATTTATTTATCTTCTTCTTGTTCATATTGTTTTCATTGATCTATTGGCTTCCGCTAGTTGAAAGTGGATGTAGATTCTTGTCTTTCGATTTAGTACGTTTCATGAGCTCGTGAATCTAAAAGATTTTCTACATGGTATCAGAGCTAGATTTGTAGAAATATCTACAAACTCCCCTCAAACCAATGAAATGGAAGAGATTTGTGGATGACACCTGCATTATCTAGACTCATGGGTGGGAGAAGTTGGATCTCTTTTTCCAACTTCTGAACAATCAGTCTAGCTCCATAAAGCTTACTATGGAATGTGAAGTCAATGGTTGCCATCATTTCCTTTATGTCCTTATTTCAAACAAGGATGAGGTTCTTTCGCCCACTAGGTATTTTAGAAGAAAACTCATACATAGCACTATCTTCATGCCAAGTCCCATCATTTCCCTTCTTAAAAGCTAGGTGTTCTCAACACTTTAGCTACTCATGTGTTAAGAGTTTCTGATGAAAACCACCTTTTTGATGAAAAATCCCATCTCCTTAGCATTTTCAATAATAATGGATATACTAGACAACAATGTCTTATAGCTTTCCTTAAAGCTAAAAAAGTTCCTAAGATTAAAAAAGAACTAAAGGATTGGTTTCAGGGGTGCATCTTCCATTTATCCAAGGGACAATGGAGAAGATTACAAGGATCCTGAAGAAGCATAAGGTTCCCTCGACATTTAGGCCCCTAAACACTATACGAAGCTCCCTAAGATTAGTGAATGACCCTATGGACCACAAATATGGGAAAGGTGTTTACATCATCTCATGTTCCTATGGGACTCCACACATTAGTGAAACATAACACTTTGTAAATCATAAGATTCATGATCACGCAACTGACATCAAACATGGAAGGACATGTTCCTGAGAAAAGCAGAGCATTTAAAAAATAGAAAACATCATATCTACACTCAAAAGGTAAGGGTCATTGCAAAGATTTATCATTTTCATCACCATAAGTTTGGGATGGACCTGGAAATTCAAAGGAGTCCAAGAAATTTGAATACAGATGATGGTTGGAGAATTAGCAGGTGTTGGATCCTTGCCTTGTATTCCTAAGTTTTTTTATTTTTTATTTTTTTTAATTTTTTATTCTCATATCTTCTCGTTCTTGTCATTCCATTTTGAACAATTAGAATTTGGGTTATTCTTTCAATTCATGTGATTATATATATATATATATATATAAGTTTGACCATATGATTATTTAATTATTTCCATTTCTTTAGAGCTTTCCTTCTAATTAAATTTCTTTCTTTATTCAATATTAATATGTATATTCTAACAACTACTTTTTTAATACTAAAATAATACTTTTTTTTAATAAATGATAATTCTCAATATTAACAGCGATATTCTTTAAAATAATTCTCAATATTCTAATAGCTACATGCTTTAAGATAATTAATAATAATTCTTTAGTCAAAACTAGTTGTTATATTTGAACGACTGGAAAATATTTCTAGCATCTATTTAATTTGATGGCTTCCGCTCTTTATGGATCTTGGGAAGCCCATAGATCCTCAGAATGAGAGGGTTAGTCTTGATGAGTTTATCGCTAAATGAACTAAGAATGCTACTAGATTTTATAGCAAGAGAAATTGTTCTGGAGATCTTCTTTAAGAGATTCTTATTAAGTTTCTTGTAGCTCCCATTGTTACATAGGTGATCTAACATCTTTTTTTGGTAATCCTCCTTATCAAGGATAACTACAACCCCACCCTTGTCATCTCTGAGAACAACAATGTCATTGTTTTTGTTCAAAGATTTAAGGGCATCAAACTCTTGTTTGCTAATGTTGTTCTCAAGGGGCTTTGCCTTTTGAAGGTCAACAACACAATCTTGTCTGATGATATCCTTAGTGTTTTCTGGTTAGTCCTTTATCCCATATTCAATGTCACAAATAATGCCTTCGATAGGGATTTTTCTAGGAGCAAGGGAAAATTTTAATCCTTTTCACAAGAGACTATAGACCAGAGGGTCAAAGGAAAACTAGAAAGATTAACTACCTTATTACCAAAGGAGAGAGACTATTATTATTATTATATTCAAAATTCTTACTATCATTATTATGAAATTCAAAATAATTATTATTATTATTATTATTGTCGATGTTATTAATAATAATACCATAGGATTCAAATGAAGAAGGACACAAAGGACTCTAAATGTAAATGTTTTTAAATGACTCTGAATCTATATCTAATAGATGGGGCAAAGGCATTTCGTTGGGTTAAAATGCATCCCTGTCGAGACTATAGATGCCTACTCATAGTAGGACCATGCTAGTGGTATTAGGATTAACTCTATACTATGATTTACTTGGTTGATTTTGTCTTTCCCAGACTCATTATCATATCTCTTTGAGAATGGCTTTAAGGTCCTTTCAATAATGTGCTTTAGAGTTGTATCTTTCAATAATATGAAGTTTTTTATGGATGTGGGACCCTTAGTGTAGGTGATTCACTTTTCCCGAACAAGAGAAGCTTTAGCTATATGCTTTGATAATGGTAAGATGGTCACTGTGGGAAGGTATTATTCTATCATATTTTCTTAACACCATGGATTTCAAATCATGTCACTTCTATTTATAATGAGGATATTGAAAGTGAATACCTATTGGTTTGGATTTCTCTCGAGATGCTTTGTAGAAAATTTTAATAGCTGGCCATTTTATTCAGAGATAACACTATCCTTGCGGTTTAGCATCCCTAGAGTAGCCTTGGTATTTTCTTTCTTAGAATTGGTCTTAATGAATGAATAATCTAGCACAATACAAACCAACATGTATCTCCAATGTCAGAACAACCATATCTAGCAGGAAATCTTTGCAGGAATATTGTAAGTGCAAGGTCACCTATAGATGTTGCAATCTTGTTTTTTACAAGGGAGTGATTGTACAACATTTGATTCACTTGCATGAGGATAACTTTATTCTTCTTGCATTGAGATGCACTATCTTTGATCAGTTCTTTGATGTGTTTCTTTTGGTTCTGTAACTATCGATTTATTCCAGGTGCTGTTTATTTCAATTACTGCAATGTGACAAAGAGAGTGAGAGTGTTTTATGTTTCAATCTTTTCCACATAAGATGCTTACACAGTGAATGTATTGAATAAGGTTTGATGATTCTTTCAGCTAATTGGGTTCTTTTTAATATTATTTACATGGAGAATGGTGTGGATTGATCTTGAATTTGAATTTCTTTCAGTATTTATATTGTTCGGTTAAATAGTAGTTAGGATTTACCTTTTGTTTGTCAATAATCGATCCAAGGTCTGTTACTTACAGATGCATCGGAATTACATATAACAAATCTAAGTAACCATGGAACTTAAAAGAACATAAATAATGTGGAAATAATCAGAATAACATGAAACCATGACACAATGGTTTGATTACGGAGTTCGTCTGATTTGGACTACATCTTCAGGCCTTGCTCAATAGTGGGGAGGCCTTCATTCATTAAGTGGCATAAAAAGAGATAAAAATACAAGAAACATTCTTTACAATCCTTATACCTCCAAGCTGGAAGATGGACGAAGAATGGAGAGCCTAGCTTCAGAAACAGACAGTACCACTGAAATCCTCGCGAACAATCATGCAAAAATTCCTATCCAAACACCCAATTTAGATAATCGGGCCTTCTAAAACTTCTGAGAACCTCCCCCCTACTCAAGGCAAGGTTCCAACCTGCTGCCAAATCAAGGTTTGTTGTGTTCAATGATTCTGAACTATTCCCCTAATCCCCTCTACCCTCTTTTGACACAAAATGGCCTTTTATATAAGTAGGGCGGCGAATCCCTCAATACCCAAATAGTTTCCAACCATAGACCAAGTTAAGCAGGTGGGATCGTCTTAAGACCAAGGATATTGGGCCTGAATGATACATGCAACAAACCTTTACAAACATGGTGAAATTATTTAACTATGTGTTTAAACGGTGGATGATACTATCGGCGGTCCCCTCTATCGACATTTCCAAATGACGAAAGACTCAAACTATGCTTCAAGCGTTTCGCGATACAACAAACCTGTCGGGCTATAAAACACAACATATAAAACATCGCATCTGGTAGTCCTATTGCAAATCGCAATCAGTGCTTTTTCCCATCGGCGTATCGACCCAACCCTGCATTCTATGATAACACAGACCCACTGGGATTATAAATCACAATGGATAAAACATCGCATCTGGCAGTCCTATCACAAATCGCAATCGACGATTACTGCCAAGGCCGCTTCACATCCACTAGACCTTCTGTGATTGTGATATGCAATAAATCACATCGCAACTTAGCTTTGTCGGGAGTCGATTCTTGAATACTCGTTCATCCTCTAACCTGCGATATGTGATATCGCAATGGCCGTCGGGATCCTGTCGGGACAGATTCTCCTTAAGCTGCTTCTTCCTCTTGTTTCGATATGTGATATGTTGGACCAATGGTAGCCTTCCACTTTGCATTTCCCCATTCACTGACACTTTTACCATGTCCTCTCCTCCTGCCACCTGGACAAGTCAAACTTTGAACTTTGACTTGCTCTAACTTTTTCATATGAACTCAGATTTGAGTATCGTTCACACTATTGGAATCAGGATGATGAGCACTTCAGTTTGATGCTAAGTTTATTTAGATTTTACAACTTTGATTTCTGAGCCTTTTACCATGCCACTAGTACTTTCTAAAGATCCACTTGGATCAATAGTTAGGTTTTTTTTTTTTTTGCAATTTCTAATAATGCAAGTTTTTATTTTGCTTTCCAAACATTATATTAAGGTTTCTTCCGGCTGTAAGGATTGGTGTTTATGTCTTCTTTAAGTTTCCTTTGAGTGCAGGATTCGAATTAATTATTGTTTGCAAGATATTGTGAAGAGATTTATGTGCAAGTTAAACTAGAATTTTGATTTGTAGGTTGTTAGGGGCTCTCTTTGGCATTTCCAGTGTTGTGCCTCAAAGTTTACAAACTGCCTGATTGACATTAAATGTTGGTCTATTCATATAGCATATACTACACCCAACAATTTCCAATCTCAGAACTTGAGATAGGTATTGGATGTACCCATCTTTGACTATCTTTAGCTTCCTACTCCATCTTTGTGCTTCCACCATTATGGGGGACTTGCTACCCAACTACCTAGTTCCCTTCATTAACTAATATTAGGGAAATTGGAATGAGGAAAATATTATCAAATTAAAATTTTGGTGTTTTGACAACATGTGTTTTTTTACTATGATTGTTTTCTTAACAAGCAATGTGATTTCTAACCCCCTTGATTATCATTTGTGGTATCATGTCTAGTACCAGTTCTCCACCCTTTAGTAAATTGGTTGATGATGTTTTATTACTTAATGAAATATAAATAGATAAAATTTGTCCTCAATAAATTGAAACTACCCAAATGTCTATGTTGCAATTTATAACAACACTATGTCATAATTGCAATAAAAAACCTATGAGAAAATGGGGTGTTACATATATAAATTCTCATAAATGGACCTAATGAAAATCCTAGATATCAAATGGACCATATAGTGAATCTTGTAGGGTGGGAACCTAGAGCCATTAGAACTTATACATTATAGTTACAAAGGATTTGGAGATCCAGGAAAAATTATATGGCCAATATTTTGGAAAACTGAGATCTAGATGCCAACACAACAGACCATGCAAAGGATTATGTGTAGTCGATGTGAGCACTCTTAAGTCATGTGGGTAGGCATGAACTAATGTGGCATGCTAACATGTCAAGATGATGTGGCACAAAAGACAAGTTTGGGTGACTTGTCACAATGATGTTTTTAGATGATGTAGTATGATGATGTGATGTTGTAGTGAAGAAGAGTCGACATCGTATTATATATGTCACTTATCATTGTGGGTGATGTGGAATATAAAATTTATAGATCCATCAAACTTAATAACATTGAATATCTAAATGATATGGGATTTGACCCACATTGATAGATAATGGTATTGCATGGTGATAACATGGATTAGACTTGCAGTATTGTCGACGTTGATTCCAAGGTGGCAGCCACCTTGGATGATGTGGGTTACCATATGTTTTAGATAGTGGAAATATAGAAATATGACTTTTTGTAAAAATGGAACTTTGGATTTTTTCTAGACCTAGATATTAACCATTGACTAAGAATAATTTTGAGAGATTTGGAAAACTCACTAGAGTGAAAAAATTAAATCCAAGATCTAGATGTATCTAAAAGGTCAAAACTTTGAATTAGAGAAGATCCAAAACTTTTATAAATGGGATATTAAGAAGTTTATCAGATATAGATGTGAGCAGATAGGTTGACACGACAATCTATAGATGTGCCCATAGGCGATGGTAACATGTCGACGTAGGATTGCCACAAGTTAACCACAAATTATTGATGTAACATTGTACAATAGCTTCATTAGGTAAAATGATTTCCATGTATCTTCCATGTGGAAATGGTATAAATGCTAATGTGGATTTAAGAAAGGTAATGTTAGAAAAATATTATATATGACAGAGAAATGCAAGACATATAATATGCGGAAAAACACAAACACATAAAACCAGAGAGACACAGATATACGTGGTTCACCTAGTTTGGGCTACGTCCACCCCAAACATCCAATCCTTCCTTTCTATTATCCAACAAAATGAAGAGACACAACCTACATCAAATCCACTGTAATATCCTCTATTTACTCTCACAGTCTCACCTCTCTGTTTCTCACTCTGAGAATACACCTCTATTCCACAGCCTCAATACAATACCCTCATACAAAGAGAGGGGTTGCCTTCTAGGGCAAAAAAACCTAAACTAAACATAAGTTCTACCGTCAGATCATCCACCTAATGAACGACACAGATTGACTAGAAATTACTATAATTTTACAAGGCAATTTTACATCTATTTTTAGCTTCGGGGGCACTGCCCTCGAAACCCCCACCAGCGGACCGCTGGCCCTTGAACCCCCCAGCCGGGGGGGATGGGCCCCCCCCTCCAAACCCCCGCAGGGGGAACAAGTCCTCCCCGCACCCCCCCCCGCATGGTGGGGTATACATCCGGCTGAAACAAAGACCTCTAAATTTGGATGATAATCATGCTCCATACCCAACAATCTCCCACTTCGAGAATGATTGTAGCAACTCCACCGTTGCTTCATTTGCTGGACAATGACTCCTCTTTGGACCTGATTGTTTCTCATCTTCATCGTCATCCTTGAAGACCAATTGAAACTGAGCATATTCTTAGTTTCTCCCTGGTTACAACTTTTGTTAGCATATCTGCAGGATTTTGGCTAGTTCTTATCTTTTCCAGCTTCAACTCTCCATCTTCCAACACTGATCGTATTAAATAGTACTTGAGCTATATGTGTTTAGTCTTGGAATGAAATTCTGAGTTCCTTGCAAGATGAATGGCACTTTGGCTATCACTGTATAACGTGCCCATATCATGCTTCTTACCCAATTCATCCATAAACCTTTGTAATCAAATCATTTCTTTACTAGCCTCTGTAGCAGCAAAATACTCTACTTCTTTTGTTGAAAGTGCAACAACACTTTAGATTTTTGAAACCCAACTGATAGTTGTTCCACCTACAGTGAACACATATCCTGTAGTGCTCCTCCTGTTATCTCTGTCACCTACCATATCTGAATCAACATATCCCTATAGAGAAATGTTTGAACCACCAAATCATAATGCTTGATTTGTGGTACCTCTCAAATATTTGAGAATCCATTTCACTGCCATCCAATGTTCTTTTCCTGGATTTTTCATGTACCTGCTTACAACTCCCACTGCATGTGCAATATCAGGCCTTGTGCATACCATTGCATACATTAAGCTTCTAACAGCTGATGCATATGGAACTTTAGACATATAATCGATGTCTTCTTGGGTCTTTGGGCACATCTTCTTACTAAGTTTGAAATGGCTAGAAAAAGGTGTACTAACTGGTTTTGCATTGTGCATATTAAATCTTTTCAACACCTTTTGTATGTACTCATTCTGAGACAATGTTAATTTGCAATTTTTCCTGTCTCTATTTATTTTCATACCAAGGATTTGTTTTGCAGCTCCTAAATCCTTCATTGCAAATGAATTTGCCAATTTTCTTTTGAGCACATTTATTTCTTGCATGTTAGACCCTGCAACAAGCATGTCATCTACATACAATAACAATATAATATAGCTGCCATCATTTTGCTTTTTCAGATAAACACAATGATCAGAGTGACATCTAATATAACCTTGTTCAAACATAAATTTGTCAAATTTTAGATACCACTTCCTTGGAGCCTGTTTTAAGCCATACAAGCTCTTCTTCAACTTGCACACTAGTTTCTCCTTCCCTTTTACCTCATATCCTTGTGGCTGCTACATATATATCTCTTCCTCCAAATCCCAATGGAGAAAGGTTGTCTTTACATCTAACTACTCAAGATGCAAATCTTCCACTGCTACTAGACTTAAAATAGTTCTAATTGAAGTCAATTTAAGAATAGGAGAAAATATTTCATCAAAATCAATACATTTCTTCTGTGCAAACCCCTTCACCACAAGTCTAGCTTTGTACCTTTGTTTTCCTCCATCTTCTTCCTTCAGCCTGTAAACCCATTTATTCTGCAATGTAGTTTTACCTACAGGCAACTTGACTAAGTCCCAAGTCTGGTTATGCATTAAGGAGTCCATCTCTTCTTCCATGGCTAGCTCCCACTTCTTCCTGCTTTCAACCTGCATTGCTTCTTCATAACATTCAGGTTCACCAAAATCAGTCAACAACAAATAATATAATGAAGGAGAGTATCATTCAGGGGGTCTACTTATCTTGGTAGATCTTCTAACACCACTTTCAGGTGTTTTAGGTGCTTGTTGTTGTTGTGGTTGTTGTTCTAGCTGTTGATTATTATTATTTTCAGGCACCTTTACTTTTTCAGTGATCCCATCAAGAACTGTGTATTCCTTGTTTTCTTTTTCTTGTTTCTTTTCCTGCAACTGATTCTTATATAAGACCTTTTCATTTAATATTACATCTCTGCTCCTAATGATTTTGTGATTTTCATAATCATATAAGCGATAACCAAAATCATTAACACCATATCTAATAAAGGTACATTTATTTGATTTTGCCTCAAGCTTTGTTCTATTTTCTTTATTAATATGGACAAAGGTCTCACAACTAAAAGGCTTTAAAAAGTAGTAGTTTACCTTTTTACCTGTCCATGCTTCCTCTGGAATACCTCCATCCAAGGAACTTGAAGGCCCACTGTTTATTAGATAAACAACCGTATCTACAACATCTGCCAAAAAATTGTAAAGGCAATCCTGCATGCAATCTCATGCACCTTACATGCTCCATGATTGTTCTATTCATCCTTTCTGACACTCCATTTTCTTGTGGTGTTCTTGGAACTATGTTCTCTTTGTGAATACCATGCCTAGAGCAATATCTATCAAACTCTTTCCTACAATATTCACCTCCATTGTCTAATCTGAGACACTTCAATTTCTTTCCTGTCTCAATCTCAACCAAAGCTTTCCATTTCTTGAAAGTATTAAATACATCAGATTTATTATGAATACAATAAATCCAAGTTTTTCTGGTTGCATCATCAATAAAAGTAACATAACAATAAGAGCCACCAAGAGATGATACCTGAGCAGGTCCCCATACATCTGTATGCACAAGCTCTAATTTTTTGCTCTTCTTTTCTTTCCCAACTCTGAGAAATCTAACTCTCTTCTGTTTTCCATAAATGCAATTCTCACAGAAGTCTAAATGAACATTCTTCAAACCCGGCAACAAATTTCTTGAGTGAAGAATCTTCAACCCTTTCTCACTCATGTGTCCAAGCCTATGATGCCATAATGCTGCATCTGCTCCTTTGGAAGTTAAAGCATTAACAGACTTAGAAATATCATTGCATAAATGCAATGTACCAACCTTTTCGCCTTTTTCTATTACCAGGGCTCCTTTGGTGACCTTCCAAACTTTATCTATGAAAGTTGTCACACAACCTTCATCGCCTAACTGCCCTGTTGAAATCAGATTTTTCTTCAGATCTGGAACATGCCTTACCTCCTTTAGTAGCCATTGGTTTCCATTCTGCTGTTTTACAAGAACCTTACCCATTCCAACAATTTTACAGGGTTTATCATCACCCAAATGGACTTGTCCAAAATCTCCTTGAACATAGTCATGAAAATATTTCTTATCAGGTGTGGCATGGAATGAGGCCCCTGAATCTACCACCCAGGAATCAGTAATATTTTCGAAAGAAAGAATCAAAACATCTTGTAACACCTCACATGTCACATTTGCTTAATGATTGTTTTCTTGTTGTGCATCTCCTTCTTTTCCCTTCCGAGATCTATACTCTTTCTTTAAGTGTCCTTTCTTTCCACATTTCCAGCACATTATCCCCGATCTGGACTTGGATCAGCCTTTCCTTGATTTACTGCGATATCCTGAGCTCTTTCCTCTTTCCATTTTTCTTCCCATAGACTCTGCACTCAAAGCATTACCCGATGTCTCACCGGAGCTTTTCCATCGCATTTCCTCACTAAGGATAGCACCGACAACATCATCAAACTTTAAAGTACTAGATCCAGAAACAAAGTTACTAATGGCCATTACTAAACCATTCCAACTTTCTAGCAATGAGCACAAGAATAACAGAGCTCTAACTTCATCATCAAAGTTTACCCCTACAGAACTTAACTGACTTGTAACTGTATTAAAATCATTTAAATGGTTTGTAAAAAATCCACCTTCCGACATCTTCATGTTACACAAAAATATCGTCACCATGATTATTTGCAGTCAGTATGGGTCTATCATCACTTGTACTGTCCTCCAAAGCAAGTCTCAGACCTCAGCTCTTCAAGTCAAGCTTTGGAAATGAGAGAAAGACATTAAAAATCAATGTAACTCTGGTTCCGCACTTTCTCTCACTGTCACCTGCGGTCCCGCACCTTCTGTGTACAAAAACTACGGACCTGTCCGCTCTGTCCCTAACGGTGTGGACCCCTGTGAAAGTCAAAAGGCGCAAGTTTTATCTTAAAAAACTCACTTTGGGTTAATTCTATAGGTTTCTAGAAGGAATTTTGACGTGGATTGTTCACTCTGAGGTGGTTCATGCATCCCAAAAGAGAAGGAGCTAATCCCTTGATGAGAGGAGCTATCCCTTTGAAGGAGGGCTTTATCCCTTTGAAGGAGGACCTAGTAACCTCCCTCCATTGCACTATAAATACAGGCATTGGGCTGGCTGCTGGGGAGGTTAGAAGCTGAACATTTTTTAGGGTAAATGCTAGTGAAATCAAGACTTCCTAGTTGAGCTTAAGAGGAGAGATCACATACCTTTTTGGCTTCATTGGGGAGTGAGTGAAACTTGTCAAAGTAGAGGAGACTTCTTGCTGGACCCTAGGAGGAGCTTGTACAACGACAAGGCATAGGTTGTAAAGTTCTTCTTCTTTTGAATTAATACAATCAAACTCATTTTTCTCAACAAGTATCTCATGTTATTTGTTTCATGGATTCCTTGACTTTCATGTTAAATATGTTTTATGATATTGGCTTTTCAAGTGCTATTTAATTTGTTTGCCTTGTTTGTGTTTGCAGATTCGCGACAAAGGAGCTCATTTGGATCAAAGGAGCGAGGGCATCCACAAACTTGTGTTGGACCTAAGGTAGGCCCTAAAAACACTTGTTTTCCATTGTTTATTAAAGCATATTTAGAGAAAGATAATGTCTGGTTGGTTTTCTTGTCATTAGGTCTTCTTTAGATTCTTTAGATTGCTTGTCATATAGTTCCTTGTCTTGTGTCAAGCTCGTTAAAAAATGAAACAAGAAGTCTTGAGCATAGTTCCTTGTCTTGTGTCAAGCTCTTTAAAAAATGAAACAAGGGTAGGTTATATAGGTAGATTGTAGAGAGTAGTTATGAGCATAGTTCCTTATCTTGTGTCAAGCTCGTTTAAAAAATGAAACAAGGGTTTTGACGATAGTTCTTTTCCTGTGTCAACCTCACTAAAAAATGAAACAACTCCCACGAGACTTTCCAAGATTTTGAAAGTAAACCTTCATTTCATCCATCTGGTCGAATGCAATGAAGCTTGGGGGGCATGTACCTTGATTTGCGTCATTATGCTGGGGGCATGCAAACTTATAACAAGCATAGTTTTTCGTTTCAAGCTTGCGTAAACATGAAACCGAATCCGAGCATAGTTCTTTTCCTGTGTCAAGCTCGTTAAAAAATGAAACAAATCCTCCTCTAATTGAGTCGAGAGTTTGACTAGATCTCATAAATGTTAAGCTGTATATTTAGGTTAGTTATTTCAGTTTTTTGCATAATTTTCTTATAGTTTTAGGTCGAGTCTTTCAAATGATCTCGTAACTGAACCTTCATTTCATCCACCTAGTTGAATGAAATGAAGTTGGGGGGGCATGCGCTCTAGCAGTTATGCTTGGGGGGCATCAAGCACAGTTTTCTCTTTGTTTCAAGCTTGTGTAAAAATGAAGCTAGTTTGAAGCATAGTTTTTCTCTATTTCAAGCTTTTGTAAAAATGAAACCTATCTCAAGTCAATTTCAGTTATTTTCAAGACTCGTTAAACTCATGAAAATCTCGAGATTATTTCGCTATATTTCATTCTCATAAAACAAATGAAAATGCCGAGTTATTTCCATCTTTTCCTGCTCGTAAATTAAATTGAAAGTCGGCCATATGAGTACATTTTTATCATTTTTTCGAACTCATTAAAACTTATGAAAAAGTGAAAACCATGAGTAGATTTTTATCATATTTTCAAACTTGTTAAAAATTATGAAAAAGTGAAACCTTAGAGTCACCTTTAAGCTATTTTCTGACTCCTAAAACATGAAAAGATCGCCGAGTTTTTCTTTTTAAACTCGTTAAAATGGAATTAAAAGACGGTCCACTTACAGCTCTTTTCCTGATCGTAAAAACATGAAAAGATTACCGGATTTTTGTCGTTTCAAATACGATATTGGTTATAAAACGACATGTCATTGATCACTTTTTTTACTTTTTCGGGTCAAGGGCACTAATGACGAAAAGTACTCCTTGGTCGTAAAAGATTAAGTGTTTCTCTCGAGTATTATTTTATACTTTTTCGGGCTTGGGAGACACAAATTTACGAAAAAGGTCAACCTTGGAGTTTTCTTAAGTTTTTTCAGGCTCTCTAAAATTGAAAAACGTCGAGTTTCTCCTATACTGGACTCGTTAAAATTTCACAGTAAAGGACCTGTTCAATTACAAATAGGAACTAACCACTCCTTCTTAGGGTTCAAATTTAAACTAAGTTGGACTCATTCAAAGGATGAGCTTATAATCAAGCAAATGTTATCCTCCTCAAGCTTGTCAAAAATAAAGAGGTACTTGCCAGAAATGGTGGGGGAAAAGAGAGAAAAATGAACATGTTTGTCATACTTTGTAACCACTCTTGAACACAACACTTTTATTCACCTGGGTTGGGAAATCCTTTGCCTAGCAGTTGATCAAACCACATTGAAAGTCTTCAGCTGGTTTCTGGGTATTAACTTTGGGTCAATTGTCACCAAGCCATCTGTGTCGTTATGTGTTCAAGAGGTCACTGCCAATAAGCCATTCATCTGCAAAATATCTGTCGTCCATCTTGACCATCCCTGAGTCAGTCCTTGTAACTAAATTTCTTCAACTTGATCTATGATTTCGTGTTGTGGGCTTGCCTACGACGGATCACTTTCTATCGACATCAGCTCATTATCTAGAAAGATGATCTAGAAATCGTCAGTACCTTGAGATCTGCATGCCTCAATGGCAAGTTTCTCGCCTTTGACGACAGTTTACATCATTGACTTTCCATCAAAGGATTCTGTGACATGTTCAACATCAACACATTTATTCACATCTCATGGATTGTACTGGGTACTTTGAGAGACATTGACATCACTGGTGGTTTCTCTCACACTTGTTAACAGTTTACATCATTGACTAGTAATCAAGTGGTTTCTACCATGTTCGACATCAACACATTCATTCGCATGGATAGAATCGTACTCTTTCGGGAAGTAGAAATGAAGACCCTGGATCTAGTTTCCACAATCCAGGCTACGAGGAATTTTGTATTCATTATTAAATGGACTATTCATAAACAGATGGCTACGTCCATTCTGTGTCCACTTGAGTATATACTTGTGATGTTTTACAAGATCATTCCTATATCAGAGAAGTAGTTAGTAATTCTAGTCAGTTTTGATTTGAGTATGGGAATGCCTACCTCAGCGATGATATGATCTCATATATATATCTTGCATTGAATGTTTTTACAGGTTCCAATCGGGCTCTCCACAAGATGATCCTCGAAATGATAAAGTACTTCACTCTTCCTAAATGATCAATGAAATCCTCATCTACTACAGACTTCGCACTTTAGGGGGCAATCTGTTACACAAAAATATCGTCACCATGATTATTTGCAGTCAGTATGGGTCTATCATCACTTGTACTGTCCTCCTAAGCAAGTCTCAGACCTCAGCTCTTCAAGTCAAGCTTTGGAAATGAGAGAAAGACATTAAAAATCAATGTAACTCTGGTTCCGCACTTTCTCTCACTGTCACCTGCGGTCCCGCACCTTCTGTGTACAAAAACTGCGGACCTGCCCGCTCTGTCCCTAACAGTGTGGGTGCGGACCCCTGTGAAAGTCAAAAGGCGCAAGTTTTATCTTAAAAAACTCACTTTGGGTTAATTCTAGAGGTTTCTAGAAGGAATTTTGATGTGGATTGTTCGCACTGAGGTGGTTCATGCATCCCAAAAGAGAAGGAGCTAATCCCTTGATGAGAGGAGTTGTCCCTTTGAAGGAGGGCTTTATCCCTTTGAAGGAGGACCTAGTAACCTCCCTCCATTGCACTATAAATACAGGCATTGGGCTGGTTGCTGGGGTGGTTAGAAGCTAAACATTTTTTAGGGTAAATGCTGGTGAAATCAAGACTTCCTAGTTGAGCTTAAGAGGAGAGATCACATACCTTTTTTGCTTCATTGGGGAGTGAGTGAAATTTGTCAAAGTAGAGGAGACTTCTTGCTGGACCCTGGGAGGAGCTTGTACAGCGTCAAGGCATAGGTTGTAAAGTTCTTCTTCTTTTGAATTAATACAATCAAACTCATTTTTCTCAACAAGTATCTCATGTTATTTGTTTCATGGACTCCTTGACTTTCATGTTAAATATGTTTTATGATATTGGCTTTTCAGGTGATATTTAATTTGTTTGCCTTGTTTGTGTTTGCAGATTCGCGACAAAGGAGCTCATTTGGCTCAAAGGAGCGAGGGCATCCACAAACTTGTGTTGGACCTAAGGTAGGCCCTAAAAACATTTGTTTGCCATTGTTTATTAAAGCATATTTAGAGAAGGATAGTGTCTGGTTGGTTTGCTTGTCATTAGGTCTTCTTTAGATTCTAGGAAGGTCTATCTTGTCCGCAAGATCTTGTGTCAAGCTCGCTTTGCATCATTATGCTAGGGGCGTGCGAACTTCTGGAGCATAGTTCCTTGTCTGGTGTCAAGCTCATTAAAAAATGAAACAAGAATTCTTGAGCATAGTTCCTTGTCTTGTGTCAAGCTCTTTAAAAAATGAAACAAGGGTAGGTTATATAGGTAGATTGTAGAGAGTAGTTATAACCATAGTTCCTTATCTTGTGTCAAGCTCGTTTAAAAATTGAAACAAAGGTTTTGAGGATAGTTCTTTTCCTGTGTCAACCTCAATGAAAAATGAAATAACTCCCACGAGACTTTCCAAGATTTCGAAAGTAAACCTTCATTTCATCCACCTGGTTGAATGCAATGAAGCTTGGGGGGCATGTGCTTGATTTGCGTCATTATGTTGGGGGCATGCAAACTTATAACAAGCATAGTTTTTCATTTCAATCTTGCGTAAACATGAAATCAATCCGAGCATAGTTCTTTTCTAGTGTCAAGCTCATTAAAAAATGAAACAAATCCTCCTCTAATTGAGTCGAGAGTTTGACTAGATCTCATAAATGTTAAGTTGTATGTTTAGGTTAGTTATTTCAGTTTTTTGCATAATTTTCTTACAGTTTTAGGTTGAGTCTTTCAAATGATCTCGTAATTGAACCTTCATTTCATCCACCTAGTTGAATGAAATGAAGCTGGGGGGGCATGCGCTCTAGCAGTTATGCTTAGGGGGCATCAAGCATAGTTTTCTCTCTGTTTCAAGCTTGTGTAAAAATGAAACAAGTTTGAAGCATAGTTTTTCTCTGTTTCAAGCTTTTGTAAAAATGAAACCTATCTCGAGTCAATTTCAGTTATTTTCAAGACTCGTTAAACTCATGAAAATCTCGAGATTATTTCGCTATCTTTCATTCTCGTAAAACAAATGAAAATTCCGAGTTATTTCCATATTTTCCTGCTCGTAAATTAAATTGAAAGTCGGCCATATGAGTACATTTTTATCATTTTTTTGAACTCATTAAAACTTATGAAAAAGTGAAAACCATGAGTACATTTTTATCATTTTTTCGAACTCGTTAAAACTTATGAAAAAGTGAAACCTTAGAGTCACCTTTAAGCTCTTTTCTGACTCCTAAAACATGAAAAGATCGCCGAGTTTTTCTTTTTAAACTCGTTAAAACGGAATTAAAAGACGGTCCACTTACAACTCTTTTCCTGACCGTAAAAACATGAAAAGATTGCCAGATTTTTGTCGTTTCAAATTAAATATTGGTTATAAAACGACGTGTCGTTGATCGCTTTTTTTTACTTTTTCGGGTCAAGGGCACTAATGACGAAAAGTACTTCTTGGTCGTAAAAGATCAAGCGGTTCTCTCAAGTATTATTTTATACTTTTTCAGGCTTTGGAGACACAAATTTACAAAAAAGGTCAACCCTGGAGTTTTCTTAAATTTTTTCAGACTCTCTAAAATTGAAAAACGTCGAGTTTCTCCTATACTGGACTCGTTAAAATTTCACAGTAAAGGACCTGTTCAATTACAAACAGGAACGAACCACTCCTTCTTAGGGTTCGAATTTAAACTAAGTTGGACTCATCCGAAGGATGAGCTTATAATCAAGCAAATATTATCCTCCTCAAGCTTGTCAAAAATAAAGAGGTACTTGCCAGAAATGGTGGGGGAAAAGAGAGAAAAATGAACCTGTTTGTCATACTTTGTAACCACTCTTGAACACGACACTTTTATTCACCTGGGTTGGGAAATCCTTTGCCTAACAGTTGATCAAACCACATTGAAAGTCTTCAGCCGGTTTCTGGGTATTAACTTTGGGTCAATTGTCACCAAGCCATCTGTCGTGTCGCTATGTGTTCAAGAGATCACTGCCAATAAGCCATTCATCTGCAAAATATCTGTCATCCATCTTGACCATCCCTGAGTCAGTCCTTGCAACTAAATTTCATCAACTTGATCTATGATTTCGTGTTGTGGGCTTGCCTACGACGGATCGCTTTCTATCGACATCAGCTCATTATCTAGAAAGATGATCTAGAAATCGTCAGTACCTTGAGATCTGCATGCCTCAATGGCAGGTTTCTCGCCTTTGACGACAGTTTACATCATTGACTTTCGATCAAAGGATTCCGTGACATGTTCGACATCAACACATTTATTCACATCTCATGGATTGAACTGGGTACTTTGAGAGCCATTGACATCACTGGTGGTTTCTCTCACACTTGTTAACAGTTTACATCATTGACTGGTAATCAAGTGGTTTCTACCATATTCAACATCAACACATTCATTCGCATGGATAGAATCGTACTGTTTTGGGAATTAGAAATGAAGACCCTGGATCTAGTTTCCACAATCCAGCCTGCGAGGAATTTTGTATTCATTATATAATGGACTATTCATACACAGATGGATGCGTCCATACTTTGTCCACCTGAGTATATACTTGTGATGTTTTACAAGATCATTCCTATATCAGAGCAGTAGTTAGTTTCTCTAGTCAGTTTTGATTTGAGTATGGGAATGCCTACCTCAGCGATGATATGATCTCATATATATATATATATATATCTATATATATATATATATATATATATATATATATATATATATATTTCATGGAATGTTTTTATAGATTCCAACCGGGATCTCCCCAAGATGATCCTCGAAATGATAAATTACTTCACTCTTCCTAAATGATCAATGAAATCCTCATCTACTACAGACTTCGCACTTTAGGGGGCAATCTGTTACACAAGAATATCGTCACCATGATTATTTGCAGTCAGTATGATCCGGATTTAAACGGGAACGCAATAAAATATAGAGATAACCATAAAGACAGATATGCAGCGGAAATAATACCTCAATTCATTACTGTAAAATACTGAAATATGCTTACAAACAGAAATGGAAATAAACCAGCTAGGGCGATGGTAGCTTATCTCTGAGAAGAGATGTGGTGGCTACATGCCTCTGAACTGTCTTACAATGAGGCTCGGAGGCCTATTTATTGTTGAGAAACAATGGAAAACCCTTCACATTCCAAAACCTAACCCTAGAAGATGAAACGCCAAATTGTGGGCCCCGTTTTTGGGTAAGTTGGTACGTCAACTTCCCGGGGTCGCGAATTGGTAGTACTATCTCCGTTTGATGTGCATGATAGCCCGTTGGAAAGATCTCTCCAAGGAATACGACAGAAAAGGCGATTTTTATCACAAGAATTGCTCGCGGTAGATTTCCCAAAAAACGTCGTTTAGGGCCTCAAAACGGCTCCGGAAGTTTAGGACCTGAAAAACTGCTAAAAATAGTAAACTGTGCTATAATTAAGGAAACTAAAAAAAACTGTAAGCAGCACTAGAGGGGATCCAAGTGGAATTAGCGGGTGGCCACCAATATCCACTTGGATCATTCCTCCCCCCTTAGGAAGCAATGGTCCCCATTGCGTTGAGTTCCTCCATGAGATGAGGGAACTTCTGCTGCACTTGGTCCCTGGTGAGCCACTTGCCCTGGTGAAGGAGTTGTCCTGCTTTGACAACTTGATATAGTTGGATATTCTACTGGCGAGTGTGCTTGATCTGTGTGTCCATGATCTGATTAGTTGCGACTAGTTCCATGCAAGCTGGATTTAACTCTGTGGGTGTGAGTTGTTCTGCAATGTCGGACGTGTCTAGTAATGGTGGAAGTATGGCCGAAGGCGGTCGACATTGAACACCGGGTGCAGGCCAAGGAATGGGGGAATGTTGAGCTCAAATGCATTATCTCCCATAGCCTTGGTAATGGTGTAAGGGCCATATCGAAGTGGTCTGAGTTTCCGATAGGCTCCGGTAAGGCGTTCCTTTTGCAAATGCAACTAGACTTTGTCGCCCACTTGAAACTTGTGTGGCACCCGATGTTGATCATGTCGCTGCTTGTACTTGGCATTTGATTTCTCCAGAATGTCATGGACCTGTTGGCGAATATGTTGGATGTGCTCAATGAAGTTGTTTGCCTTATCTGTTTCGGATTGGAAATGAGCAGAATCTGCGTGAGTAGCTGCAAATGGCATGGCCACATCGATGGGACATAGTGGCTGGAATCCCAATCCCACCTGGAAAGGGCTGTGGCCAGTCGAGCTGTGGAGAGCCTAGTTGTAGCTGTGCTGAACATAGGGGAGGCTCTCGTCCCATGTGCGTGGATTCTTTGCGTTGTACATGCGCAGAATATGTACGATCATCCTGTTGACGACCTCAGTCTAGCCATCAGTTTGAGGACGGAAGGCTGTGGACTTAGTGAGTTTGGTGTCCATCATCGACCAGAGGCTAGACCAAAATGTACTGAGGAACCTGCTGTCCCGAACTGAAATGATAGACTGTGGGATCCCAAAGTGTACCCATACTCGTTCAAAGAAGAGTTTAGCAGTGGCTTCTGCTGTGATATTCTTCTTGCAGGCCGCCATAATTGCCATCTTCGAGAACTTGTCGACGACCACAAAAACACAGTCATTTCCATGCCTAGTGGAAGGGAGGCCTGACATGTAATCCATGGACATGGATTCCCAAAGTCGACTAGGGGTAGGCAGCGGGGTATAGAGGCCTTGCTTCTTGATGGTCGGTTTGGCAATGGCGCAAGCAGTGCATGATCTGATGTACTTCCCGACATCCTGTCGAAGATTTGGCCAATAGAAATATTTCTGCAGTACTGCCACGGTTTTTTCGACCCCAAAATGCCCAACGGCCCGACTGTAATGTGCTTCCCAGATCATCTTGGCATGCTCGCTTGAAGGAACACAAAGGTGACCCAGGTGGCATACCAGGTCGTCCTAGAGGTGAAAATCTGGAACATGCTGACCCTCCAAGAGTGTCTGGTATGTGTGGCCGAATTCCGGGTCGCTTTTGTAGAGCAGTGGCCAATCATAAGTCTCGTGCCCACAAGAGTTGAGCACGGTGGTTAACGCCATGATCGGTGGTCGACTGAGGCAATCTGCAACATTATTCGTGCTGCCCTTCTTATACTTGATATTCAAATGGAACTGTTGCAGGTATGTGGACCACTTCTGATGGCGATCATTCTGCAATTTCCCTTGGGTCTGTATGAACTGCAGGGGTCGGTGGTCCGTGTGGATGACCTTTTGCTTCCCCAAAATGTAATGCTTCCATTGTCGGCAGGCCTGCACAATGGAATACATGTCTTTGTCATAAGTGGGATACTTTCGGACTGTGTCTGAAAGTGTCTCACTGTGGTATGCCACTGGATGCCCATGTTGAGTAAGGACTGCCCCAATAGCATAGTCAGAGGCATCTGTCTCGACCACAAATGGTTGTTGCAAGTCTGGTAATGCAAGAACTGGTGTTGTGCAGAGTCGATCTTTCAACTCTGTGAATGCCTTCTGTTGAGATTCAGACCAAAAAAAATTTGCTTTCGCTCCTCCCTTGGTGACCTGACTCAAGGGCCAAGTGATATGAGAAAATCCCAACACGAACCTGCGGTAGAAGTTGGCAAGGCCTAGAAAGCTGCGAAGCTCTGTTAGAGTGGTTGGAGATGGCCAATCCCGAATGACTTGGATCTTGGCTGGATCCACATGCACCCCCCGTTCATCAATAATGTATCCCAGATACTGAACCTGGGTCATGCCAAAAGTGCATTTCTCCAAATTGACACATAACTTGTGTTGTCGCAGTGTTTGGAGAACCTGTCGGATGTGGTGGAGGTGCTCTTCCCAAGTCTTGCTAAAGATCAAGATGTCATCCAAGTATACCACTAAAAATAAGTTGGTGAATGCCCGCAAGATGTCGTCCATTAGCATCATGAAGGTTGCAGGAGCATTCGTCAATCCGAAAGGCATAACCAACCATTCGAAAAGGCCCTCCTTGGCTTTGAAGGCAGTCTTCCACACATCGGAGGGTCCGATTGGTACCTGGTGATATCCTGACTTCAAATCGACCTTGCTGAAATATTTTGCCCCCTTTAGTTGGTCCAGGAGGTCATCAATCCATGGGATTGGGTACCTATTACGGACAGTGATCTTGTTCAGCACCCGATAGTCAATACAGAGTCTCCAAGTCCCATCCTTCTTTTGTACCAGCACGATCGGGCTCCCACAGGGCGATGAACTCGGACGGATGTGACCTTTTTGCAGCAGCTCCTGAATCTGCCTCTTGATTTCATCGTTCTCCAGAACAGAGCACCGATAGATTGGTCCATTGGGCAGCGACGAACCTGGGGTCAGATCAATGGAGTGCTTGACCTGACAGTGCAGAGGAACCCCTGCAGGGGAGGTGAAGATGTCCTCATACTCCTCCACGACCTTGTCCATCTGTAGTTGTCATGCGGAGGGGCCCTATCTGGAGGTCGTGGCCACCGTCTTCTTCTTTTCTTGAGGGCGTATCATCAGGAAAACAAACTTCCCAGTTTTGGAAATGAGCTTACTGCATTGTTTTGCAGTAACCAAAGAGATGGGGGTAGGCGGTGCTACCTGTGGTATCCTGTACAACTTATTTCCCAAAGTAACAATAACAGCATGGGGCCTTGACTCATACACAGCATGTCGCTTCCACAAGTATGGTTGTCCTAATAACACATCACAAACTTCAAGGGGAGCAATGTCACACAATACCTCATCCGTGAAGGGCTTGAAGTTGTATGGAAGGCGACACTGTTGGCTTACGCGAAGATCTCGTCCTTGGTGCAGCCACCCAATGGTGTATGGTTGTGGATGTGCTGTGGTCGGTAAGCCCAGCCGTTTCACGACCTCTGCCGAAATGAGGTTCTTTTGGCTCCCGCTGTCGACAATGAACTGTAGCGGGGAGCCCTTTACCCACATCTGGGAGTGGAAGAGACGCTCCTCCTCCTCTGGATCTTCAAGTTCCTCCTTCTGGATCTTCGTGGTGGCAACGGTGGCGTTGGGCTCCGCATCGATAATCTGCTTCCCTTTGTCATTCTCCTTATCGGGTTCTGACTCAGAGTTAGAACATGCATCTGATTCTGAAACCTTTAGCTCGGCCACCAGTGACTGCTTGGCCCGACACTCACTTGTGTTGTAAGTGGAGCTCTTATGGAACTCACACCACTTTCCCGTGTCCTTTTTCGGCTTCGCGGCACTGTTCTTTGCTTGCAGCTTTGGCGGGTTGTCTTGGGCCGCCCCGCCTTGTCTTTGTCCTTTGTTCTGCGGTTTGGGGGCACCTTTCCCTTGTTTCGGATTCGCAAACCCAAAGTCTCGCTTCTTCTGTTTAAACTTTTTCTCGACCTTGACGGCATATCGGTATGCCGTGCCGAGCGAGGAGATGTTTAGGAATTCTATTTCTTCTTGGATGTACTTGTGCAGGCAGCCACGGTATTTGAGTACCAAATGCTGCTCTGTATCCTTGATACCCAACTTTGTGCGAAGGGTATGGAAAATATTGGTAAAATCTGGTACGTCTTGGTCCCTTCCCTGCCGTAGCGTGGTCCACTTTATGTATTGATCCTCATAGCTTCCGACAGGGTAGTACTGCTCCTTGATGGCATCTCGGAATGAATCCCAAGTCAGTGCGACTGAAAATAGTGAGCCTATACTTTCATCCTTCTGCTCGCAGTAGGTTTCCCACCAATCCTTGACGTGGGGGGCTGCTTTGAGAAGAGCGAAAATAATCTTTTCCCGACTGGAAAAATCATGAACAGAAAAATAACCCTCTAGCACATTTAACCATTTATCGACGGCATCTGCGTCTATCTGACCCCCGAATATGGGGATTTCAAAATTAACTTGTACCTTAAATGGTGTGGCGTTTCTAGAGTTGCTGTTGGAAGCCGATGCGTCGGCCCTGGGTAGCCGCTGAAGGATTTGGGCAAAGTTGACCATCATCGCGTTCCTTTATCGCTCGAGGGCTTCTTCGAGCAATATTTTGATAGGATCTCCTGCCCCCTCGTCTTCCTTTTTATCCGCCATGGGAGGCCGTCGGGATTTGCGAGGCTGGTCTTGCAAAGGTTCGACCAGTTCAAGCCCTAACTCCTTATATCCCGACCTCGTTGGGGACATGCAAAGAAAAACAGAGAAGAAAAGCAGACCGCTCTGATACCACTGATCCGGATTTAAACTGGAACGCAATAAAATACAGAGATAACCATAAAGATATATATGGAGCGGAAATAATACCTCAATTCATTACTGTAAAATACTGAAATATGCTTACAAACAGAAATGGAAATAAACCAGCTAGGGCGATGGTAGCTTATCTCTGAGAAGAGATGTGGTGGCTACATGCCTCTGAACTGTCTTACAATGAGGCTCGGAGGCCTATTTATTGTTGAGAAACAATGGAAAACCCTTCACATTCCAAAACCTAACCCTAGAAGATGAAACGCCAAATTGTGGGCCCCGTTTTTGGGTAAGTTGGTACATCAACTTCCCGGGGTCGCGAATTGGTCGTACTATCTCCGTTTGACGTGCATGATATCCCGTTGGAAAGATCTCTCCGAGGACTACGATGGAAAAGGAAATTTTTATCAGAAAAATTGCTCGCGGTATATTTCCCAAAAAACGTCGTTTAGGGCCTCAAAACGGCTCCGGAAGTTTAGGACCTGAAAAACTACTAAAAATAGTAAACTGTGCTATAATTAAGGAAACTCAAAAAAACTGTAAGAAGCACTAGAGGGGATCCAAGTGGAATTAGTGGGTGGCCACCAATATCCACTTGGATCATTCCTCCCCCCTTAGGAAGCAATGGTCCCCATTGCGTTGAGTTCCTCCATGAGATGAGGGAACTTCTGCTGCCCTTGGTCCCTGGTGAACCACTTGCCCTGGTGAAGGAGTTGTCCTGCTTGAAAACTCGATACAGTTGGATATTCTACTGGTGAGTGTGCTTGATCTGTGTGTCCATGATCCGATCAGTTGCGACTTGTTCCATGCAAGCTGGATTTAACTCTGTGGGTGTGAGTTGTTCTGCAATGGCGGACTTGTCTAGTAATGGTGGAAGTATGGCCGAAGGTGGTCGACATTGAATAACGGGTGCAGGCCAAGGAATGGGGGAATGATGAGCTCAAATGCATTATCTCCCACAGCCTTGGTAATGGTGTAAGGGCCATATCGGAGTGGTCTGAGTTTCCAATAGGCTTCGGTAAGGCATTCCTTTTGCAAATGCAACTAGACTTTGTCGCCCACTTGAAACTTGTGTGGCACCCGATGTTGATCATGTCGCTGCTTGTACTTGGCATTTGATTTCTCCAGAATGTCATGGACCTGCTGGAGAATATGTTGGATGTGCTCAATGAAGTTGTTTGCCTTATCTGTTTCGGACTGACATGAGTAGAATCTGCGTGAGTAGCTGCAAATGGCATGGCCACATCGATGGGACATAGTGGCTGGAATCCCAATCCCACCTGGAAAGGGCTGTGGCCAGTCGAGCTGTGGAGAGCCCAGTTGTAGCTGTGCTGAACATAGGGGAGGCTCTCGTCCCATGTGCGTGGATGCTTTGAGTTGTACATGCGCAGAATGTGTACGATCATCCTGTTGACGACCTCAGTCTGGCCATCAGTTTGAGGATGGAAGGCTGTGGACTTAGTGAGTTTGGTGTCCATCATCGACCAGAGGCTAGACCAAAATGTAATGAGGAACCTGCTGTCCCGATCTGAAATGATAGACTGTGGGATCCCAAAGTGTACCCATACTCGTTCAAAGAAGAGTTTAGCAGTGGCTTCTGCTGTGATATTCTTCTTGCAGGCCGCCATAATGGCCATCTTCGAGAACCTGTCGACGACCACAAAAACACAGTCATTTCCATGCCTAGTGGAAGGGAGGCCTGACATGTAATCCATGGAGATGGATTCCCAAGGCCGACTAGGGGTAGGCAGCGGGGTATAGAGGCCTTGCTTCTTGATGGTTGGTTTGGCAATGGCGCAAGCAGTGCATGATCTGATGTACTTCCCGACATCCTGTCGAAGATTCGGCCAATAGAAATATTTCTGCAGTACTGCCACGGTTTTTTCGACCCCAAAATGCCCAACGGCCCGACTGTAGTGTGCTTCCTAGATCATCTTGGCACACTCGTTTGAAGGAACACAAGGGTGACCCAGGTGGCATAACAGGTCGTCCTGGAGGTGAAAATCTAAAACATGCTGACCCTCCAAGATTGTCTGGTATGTGTGGCCGAATTCGGGGTCGCTTTTGTAGAGTAGTGGCCAATCATAAGTCGCGTGCCCACAAGAGTTGAGCACGGTGGTTAACGCCATGATCGGTGATCGACTGAGGCAATCTGCAACATTATTGGTGCTGCACTTCTTATACTTGATATTCAAATGGAACTGTTGTAGGTATGTGGACCACTTCTGATGGCGATCATTCTGCAATTTCCCTTGGGTCTGTATGAACTGCAGGGGTCGGTGGTCCGTGTGGATGACCGTTTCCTTCCCCAAAATGTAATGCTTCCATTGTCGGCAGGCCTGCACAATAGAATACATCTCTTTGTCATAAGTGGGATACTTTCGAACTGTGTCTGAAAGTGTCTCACTGTGATATGCCACTGGATGCCCATGTTGAGTAAGGACTGCCCCAATAGCATAGTCAGAGGCATCTGTCTCGACCTCAAATGGTTGTTGCAAGTCTGGTAATGCAAGAACTGGTGCTGTGCAGAGTCGATCTTTCAACTCTGTGAATGCCTTTTGTTGAGATTCAGACCAAAAAAAATTTCTTTCGCTCCTCCCTTGGTGACTTGACTCAAGGGCCAAGTGATATGAGAAAATCCAAACACGAACCTGCGGTAGAAGTTGGCAAGGCCTAGAAAGCTGCGAAGCTCTGTCAGAGTGGTTGGAGATGGCCAATCCCGAATGACTTGGATCTTGGCTAGATCCACATGCACCCCCCGTTCATCAATAATGTATCCCAGATACTGAACCTGGGTCATGCCAAAAGTGCATTTCTCCAAATTGACACATAACTTGTGTTGTCGCAGTGTTTGGGAACCTGTCGAATGTGGTGGAGGAGCTCTTCCCAAGTCTTGCTAAAGATCAAGATGTCATCCAAGTATACCACTACAAATAAGTTGGTGAATGGCTGCAAGATGTCGTCCATTAGCCTCATGAAGGTTGTAGGAGCATTCGTCAATCCGAAAGGCATAACCAACCATTCGAAAAGGCCCTCCTTGGCTTTGAAGGCAGTCTTCCACACATTGGAGGGTTCGATTGGTACCTGGTGATATCCTGACTTCAAATCGATCTTGCTGAAATATTTTGCCCCCTTTAGTTGGTCCAGGAGGTCATCAATCCATGGGATTGGGTACCTATTACGGACAGTGATCTTGTTCAGCGCCCGATAGTCAATACAGAGTCTCCAAGTCCCATCCTTCTTTTGTACCAGCACGATCGGGCTCCCACAGGGTGATGAACTCGGACGGATGTGACCTTTTTGCAGCAGCTCCTGAATCTACCTCTTGATTTCATCGTTCTCCAGAACAGAGCGCCGATAGATTGGTCCATTGGGCAGCGGCGAACCTGGGGTCAGATCAATGGAGTGCTTGACCTGACAGTGCAGAGGAACCCCTGCGGAGGAGGTGAAGATGTCCTCATACTCCTCCACGACCTTGTCCATCTATAGTTGTCGTGCGGAGGGGCCCTGTCTGGAGGTCATGGCCACCGTCTTCTTCTTTTCTTGAGGGCGTATCATCAGGAAAACAAACTTCCCAGTTTTGGAAATGAGCTTACTGCATTGTTTTGCAGTAACCAAAGAGATGGCGGTAGGCGGTGCTACCTCTGGTATCCTGTACAACTTATTTCCCAAAGTAACAATAACAGCACGGGGCCTTGACTCATACACAGCATGTCGCTTCCACAAGTATGGTTGTCCTAATAACACATCACAAACTTCAAGGGGAGCAATGTCACACAATACCTCATCTGTGAAGGGCTTGATGTTGTATGGAAGGCGACACTGTTGGCTCACGCGAAGATCCCGTCCTTGGTGCAGCCACCCAATGGTGTATGGTTGTGGATGTGCTGTGGTCGGTAAGCCCAGCCGTTTCACGACCTCTGCCGAAATGAGGTTCTTTTGGCTCCCGCTGTCGACAATGAACTGTAGCAGGGAGCCCTTTACCCACATCTGGGAGTGGAAGAGACGCTCCTCCTCCTCTGGATCTTCAGGTTCCTCCTTCTGGATCTTCGTGGTGGCAACGGTGGCGTTGGGCTCCGCATCGATAATCTGCTTCCCTTTGTCATTCCCCTTATCGGGTTCTGACTCAGAGTCAAAACATGCATCTGATTCTGAAACCTTTAGCTCGGCCACCAGTGACTGCTTGGCCCGACACTCACTTGTGTTGTGAGTGGAGCTCTTATGGAACTCACACCACTTTTCGGTGTCCTTTTTCAGCTTCGCGGCACTGTTCTTTGCTTGCAGCTTTGGCGGGTTGTCTTGGGCCGCCCCGCCTTGGCTTTGTCCTTTGTTCTGCGGTTTGGGGGCACCTTTCCCTTGTTTCGGATTCGCAGACCCAAAGTCTCGCTTCTTCTGTTTAAACTTTTGCTCGACCTTGACGGCATATCGGTATGTCGTGCCGAGCGAGGAGATGTTCAGGAATTCTATTTCTTCTTGGATGTACTTGTGCAGGCAGCCACGGTATTTGAGTACCAAATGTTGCTCTGTATCCTTGATACCCAACTTTGTGCGAAGGGTATGGAAAATATTGGTAAAATCTGGTACGTCTTGGTCCCTTCCCTGCCGTAGCGTGGTCCACTTTATGTATTGATCCTCATAGCTTCCGACAGGGTAGTACTGCTCCTTGATGGCATCTCGGAATGAATCCCAAGTCGGTGCGACTGAAAATAGTGAGCCTGTACTTTCATCCTTCTGCTCGCAGTAGGTTTCCCACCAATCCTTGACGTGGGGGGCTGCTTTGAGAAGAGCGAAAATAATATTTTCCCGACTGGAAAAATCATGAACAGAAAAATAACCCTCTAGCACATTTAACCATTTATCGACGGCATCTGCGTCTATCTGACCCTCGAATATGAGGATTTCAAAATTAACTTGTACCTTAAATGGTGTGGCATTTCCAGAGTTGCTATTGGAAGCCGATGCGTCGCCCCTGGGTAGCCGCTGAAGGATTTGGGCAAAGTTGTCCATCATCGCGTTCCTTTGTCGCTCGAGGGCTTCTTCGAGCAAGATTTTGATAGGATCTCCTGCCCCCTCGTCTTTCTTTTCATCCGCCATGGGAGGCCGTCGGGATTTGCGAGGTTGGTCTTGCAAAGGTTCGACCAGTTCAAGCCCTAACTCCTTATATCCCGACCTCGTTGGGGACATGCAAAGAAAAACTGAGAAGAAAAGCAAACCGCTCTGATACCACTGATCCAGATTTAAACGGGAACGCAATAAAATACAGAGATAACCATAAAGACAGATATGCAGCGGAAATAATACCTCAATTCATTACTGTAAAATACTGAAATATGCTTACAAATAGAAATGGAAACAAACCAGCTAGGGCGATGGTAGCTTATCTCTAAGAAGAGATGTGGTGGCTACATGCCTCTGAACTGTCTTACAATGAGGCTCGGAGGCCTATTTATTGTTGAGAAACAATGGAAAACCCTTCACATTCCAAAACCTAACCCTAGAAGATGAAACGCCAAATTGTGGGCCCCGTTTTTGGGTAAGTTGGTACATCAACTTCCCGGGGTCGCAAATTCGTCGTACTATCTCCGTTTGACGTGCATGATAGCCCGTTGGAAAGATCTCTCCGAGGACTACGACGGAAAAGGGGATTTTTATTAGAAAAATCGCTCACGGTAGATTTCCCAAAAAACGTCGTTTAGGGCCTCAAAACGGCTCCGGAAGTTTAGGACCTGAAAAACTGCTAAAAATAGTAAACTGTGCTATAATTAAGGAAACTGAAAAAAACTGTAAGAAGCACTAGAGGGGATCCAAGTGGAATTAGCGGGTGGCCACCAATATCCACCTGGATCATTCCTCCCCCCTTAGGAAGCAATGGTCCCCATTGCGTTGAGTTCCTCCATGAGATGAGGGAACTTCTGCTGCACTTGGTCCCTGGTGAGCCACTTGCCCTTGTGAAGGAGTTGTCCTGCTTTGACCACTCGATACAGTTGGATATTCTGCTGGTGAGTGTGCTTGATCTGTGTGTCCATGATTCCGATCAGTTGCGACTTGTACCATGCAATCTGGATTTAACTCTGTGGGTGTGAGTTGTTCTGCAATGTCGGACGTGTCTAGTAATGGTGGAAGTATGGCCGAAGGCGGTCGACATTGAACACCGGGTGCAGGCCAAGGAATGGGTGAATGCTGAGCTCAAATGCATTATCTCCCATAGCCTTGGTAATGTTGTAAGGGCCATATATGGAGTGGTCTGAGTTTCCGATAGGCTCCGGTAAGGCGTTCCTTTTGCAAATGCAACTAGACTTTGTCGCCCACTTGAAACTTGTGTGGCACCCGATGTTGATCATGTCGCTGCTTGTACTTGGCATTTGATTTCTCCAGAATGTCATGGACCTGCTGGCGAATATGTTGGATGTGCTCAATGAAGCTGTTTGCCTTATCTGTTTCGAACTGGACATGAGCAGAATCTGCGTGAGTAGCTGCAAATGGCATGGCCACATCGATGGGACATAGTGGCTGGAATCCCAATCCCACCTGGAAAGGGCTGTGGCCAGTCGAGCTGTGGAGAGCCCGGTTGTAGCTGTGCTGAACATAGGGGAGGCTCTCGTCCCATGTGCGTGGATGCTTTGAGTTGTACATGCGCAGAATGTGTACGATCATCCTGTTGACGACCTCAGTCTGGCCATCAGTTTGAGGATGGAAGGCTGTGGACTTAGTGAGTTTGGTGTCCAGCATCGACCAGAGGCTAGACCAAAATGTACTGAGGAACCTGCTGTCCTGATCTGAAATGATAGACTGTGGGATCCCAAAGTGTACCCATACTCGTTCAAAGAAGAGTTTAGCAGTGGCTTCTGCTGTGATATTCTTCTTGCAGGCCGCCATAATGGCCATCTTCGAGAACCTGTCAACGACCACAAAAACACAGTCATTTCCATGCCTAGTGGAAGGGAGGCCTGACATGTAATCCATGGAGATGGATTCCCAAGGTCGACTAGGGGTAGGCAGCGGGGTATAGAGGCCTTGCTTCTTGATGGTCGGTTTGGCAATGGCGCAAGCAGTGCATGATCTGATGTACTTCCCGACATCCTGTCGAAGATTCGGCCAATAGAAATATTTCTGCAGTACTGCCACGGTTTTTTCGACCCCAAAATGCCCAACGGCCTGACTGTAATGTGCTTCCCAGATCATCTTGGCACGCTCGCTTGAAGGAACACAAAGGTGACCCAGGTGGCATAACAGGTCGTCCTAGAGGTGAAAATCTGGAACATGCTGACCCTCCAAGAGTGTCTGGTATGTGTGGCCGAATTTCGGGTCGCTTTTGTAGAGCAGTGGCCAATCAGAAGTCTCGTGCCCACAAGAGTTGAGCATGGTGGTTAACGCCATGATCGGTGGTCGACTGAGGCAATCTGCAACATTATTCGTGCTGCCCTTCTTATACTTGATATTCAAATGGAATTGTTGCAGGTATGTGGACCACTTCTGATGGTGATCATTCTGCAATTTCCCTTGGGTCTATATGAACTGCAAGGGTCGGTGGTCTGTGTGGATGACCGTTTCCTTCCCCAAAATGTAATGCTTCCATTGTCGGCAGGCCTGCACAATGGAATACATGTCTTTGTCATAAGTGGGATACTTTCGGACTGTGTCTAAAAGTGTCTCACTGTGATATGCCACTGGATGCCCATGTTGAGTAAGGACTGCCCCAATAGCATAGTCAGAGGCATCTGTCTCGACCTCAAATGGTTGTTGCATGTCTGGTAATGCAAGAACTGGTGCTGTGCAGAGTTGATCTTTCAACTCTGTGAATGCCTTCTGTTGAGATTCAGACCAAAAAAATTTTGCTTTCACTCATCCCTTGGTGACCTGACTCAAGGGCCAAGTGATATGAGAAAATCCCAACACGAAACTGCGGTAGAAGTTGGCAAGGCCTAGAAAGCTGCGAAGCTCTGTCAGAGTGGTTGGAGATGGCCAATCCTGAATGACTTGGATCTTGGCTGGATCCACATGCACCCCCCGTTCATCAATAATGTATCCCAGATACTGAACCTAGGTCATGCCAAAAGTGCATTTCTCCAAATTGACACATAACTTGTGTTGTCACAGTGTTTGGAGAACCTGTCGGATGTGGTGGAGGTGCTCTTCCCAAGTCTTGCTAAAGATCAAGATGTCATCCAAGTATACCACTACAAATAAGTTGGTGAATGGCCGCAAGATGTCGTCCATTAGCCTCATGAAGGTTGCAGGAGCATTCGTCAATCTGAAAGGCATAACCAACCATTCGAAAAGGCCCTCCTTGGCTTTGAAGGCAGTCTTCCACACATCGGAGGGTTCGATTGGTACCTGGTGATATCCTTACTTCAAATCGATCTTGCTGAAATATTTTGCCCCCTTTAGTTGGTCTAGGAGGTCATCAATCCGTGGGATTGGGTACCTATTACGGACAGTGATCTTGTTTAGCGCCCGATAGTCAATACAAAGTCTCCAAGTCCCATCCTTCTTTTGTACCAGCACGATCGGGCTCCCACAGGGCGATGAACTCGGACGGATGTGACCTTTTTGCAGCAGCTCCTGAATCTGCCTCTTGATTTCATCGTTCTCCAGAACAGAGTGCCAATAGATTGGTCCATTGGGCAGCGGTGAACCTGGGGTCAGATCAATGGAGTGCTTGACCTGACAGTGCAGAGGAACCCCTGCGGGGGAGGTGAAGATGTCCTCATACTCCTCCACGACCTTGTCCATCTATAGTTGTCGTGCGGAGGGGCCCTGTCTGGAGGTCGTGGCCACCGTCTTCTTCTTTTCTTGAGGGCGTATCATCAGGAAAACAAACTTCCCAGTTTTGGAAATGAGCTTACTGCATTGTTTTGCAGTAACCAAAGAGATGGCGGTAGGCGGTGCTACCTCTGGTATCCTGTACAACTTATTTCCCAAAGTAACAATAACAGCACGGGGCCTTGACTCATACACAGCATGTCGCTTCCATAAGTATGGTTGTCCTAATAACACATCACAAACTTCAAGGGGAGCAATGTCACACAATACCTCATCTGTGAAGGGCTTGATGTTGTATGGAAGGCGACACTGTTGGCTCACGCGAAGATCCCGTCCTTGGTGCAGCCACCCAATGGTGTATGGTTGTGGATGTGCTGTGGTCGGTAAGCCCAGCCGTTTCACGACCTCTGCCGAAATGAGGTTCTTTTGGCTCCCGCTGTCGACAATGAACTGTAGCGGGGAGCCCTTTACCCACATCTGGGAGTGGAAGAGACGCTCCTCCTCCTCTGGATCTTCAGGTTCCTTCTTCTGGATCTTCGTGGTGGCAACGGTGGCGTTGGGCTCCGCATCGATAATCTGCTTCCCTTTCTCATTCCCCTTATCGGGTTCTGACTCAGAGTTAGAACATGCATCTAATTCTGAAACCTTTTGCTCGGCCACCAGTGATTGCTTGGCCCGACACTCACTTGTGTTGTGAGTGGAGCTCTTATGGAACTCACACCACTTTCCGGTGTCCTTTTTCAGCTTCGCGGCGCTGTTCTTTGCTTGCAGCTTTGGCGGGTTGTCTTGGGCCGCCCTGCCTTGGCTTTGTCCTTTGTTCTGCGGTTTGGGGGCACCTTTCCCTTGTTTCGGATTCACAGACCCAAAGTCTCGCTTCTTCTGTTTAAACTTTTTCTCGACCTTGACGGCATATCGGTATGCCGTGCCGAGCGAGGAGATGTTCAGGAATTCTATTTCTTCTTGGATGTACTTGTGCAGGCAGCCACGGTATTTGAGTACCAAATGCTGCTCTGTATCCTTGATACCCAACTTTGTGCGAAGGGTATGGAAAATATTGGTAAACTCTGGTACGTCTTGGTCCCTTCCTTATCATAGCGTGGTCCACTTTATGTATTGATCCTCATAGCTTCCGACAGGGTAGTACTGCTCCTTGATGGCATCTCGGAATGAATCCCAAGTCGGTGCGACTGAAAATAGTGAGCCTGTACTTTCATCCTTCTGCTCGCAGTAGGTTTCCCACCAATCCTTGACGTGGGGGGCTGCTTTGAGAAGAGCGAAAATAATCTTTTCCCGACTGGAAAAATCATGAACAGAAAAATAACCCTCTAGCACATTTAACCATTTATCGACGACATCTGCGTCTATCTGACCCTCGAATATGGGGATTTCAAAATTAACTTGTACCTTAAATGGTGTGGCGTTTCCAGAGTTGCTGTTGGAAGCCGATGCGTCGCCCCTGGGTAGCCGTTGAAGGATTTGGGCAAAGTTGTCCATCATCGCGTTCCTTTATCGCTCGAGGGCTTCTTCGAGCAAGATTTTGATAGGATCTCCTGCCCCCTCGTCTTTCTTTTCATCCACCATGGGAGGCCGTCGGGATTTGCAAGGCTGGTCTTGCAAAGGTTCGACCAGTTCAAGCCCTAACTCCTTATATCCCGACCTCGTTGGGGACATGCAAAGAAAAACAAAGAAGAAAAGCAGACCGCTCTGATACCACTGATCCGGATTTAAACGGGAACGCAATAAAATACAGAGATAACCATAAAGACAGATATGCAGCAGAAATAATACCTCAATTCATTACTGTAAAATACTGAAATATGCTTACAAACAGAATTGGAAATAAACCAGCTAGGGCGATGGTAGCTTATCTCTGAGAAGAGATGTGGTGGCTACATGCCTCTGAACTGTCTTACAATGAGGCTCGGAGGCCTATTTATTGTTGAGAAACAATGGAAAACCCTTCACATTCCAAAACCTAACCCTAGAAGATGAAACGCCAAATTATGGGCCTCGTTTTTGGGTAAGTTGGTACATCAACTTCCCGGGGTCGCGAATTGGTCGTACTATCTCCGTTTGACGTGCATCTTAGCCCGTTGGAAAGATCTCTCCGAGGACTACGACGGAAAAGACGATTTTTATCAAAAAAATCGCTCGCAGTAGATTTCCCAAAAAACGTCGTTTAGGGCCTCAAAATGGCTCCGGAAGTTTAGGACCCGAAAAACTGCTAAAAATAGTAAACTGTGCTATAATTAAGGAAACTGTAAGAAGCACTAGAGGGGATCCAAGTGGAATTAGCGGGTGGCCACCAATATCCACCTGGATCACAGTATGGGTCTATCATCACTTGTACTGTCCTCCTAAGCAAGTCTCAGACCTTAGCTCTTCAAGTCAAGCTTTGGAAATGAGAGAAAGACATTAAAAATCAATGTAACTATGGTTCTGTACTTTCTCTCACTGTCACCTACGGTCCCGCACCTTTTGTGGTCAAAAACTGTGGACCTGTCTGCTCTGTCCCTAACGGTGTGGGTGCGGACCCCTGTGGAATTCAGAAGGCGCAATTTTTATCTTAAAAAACTCACTTTGGGTTAATTCTAGAGGTTTCTAGAAGGAATTTTGACGTGGATTGTTCGCTCTGAGGTGGTTCACGCATCCCAAAAGAGAAGGAGCTAATCCCTTGATGAGAGGAGCTATCCCTTTGAAGGAGGGCTTTATCCCTTTGAAGGAGGACCTAGTAACCTCACTCCATTGCACTATAAATACAGGCATTGGGCTGGTTGCTGGGGAGGTTAGAAGCTGAACATTTTTTAGTGTAAATGCTGGTGAAATCAAGACTTCCAAGTTGAGCTTAAGAGGAGAGATCACATACCTTTTTGGCTTCATTGGGGAGTGAGTGAAACTTGTCAAAGTAGAGGAGACTTCTTGTTGGACCCTGGGAGGAGCTTGTACAGCGTCAAGGCATAGGTTGTAAAGTTCTTCTTCTTTTGAATTAATACAATCAAACTCATTTTTCTCAACAAGTATCTCATGTTATTTGTTTCATGGACTCCTTGACTTTCATGTTAAATATGTTTTATGTTATTGGCTTTTCAGGTGCTATTTAATTTGTTTGCCTTGTTTGTGTTTGCAAATTCACGACAAAGGAGCTCATTTGGATCAAAGGAGCGAGGGCATCCACAAACTTGTGTTGGACCTAAGGTAGGCCCTAAAAACACTTGTTTGCCATTGTTTATTAAAGCATATTTAGAGAAAGATAGTGTTTAGTTGGTTTTCTTGTCATTAGGTCTTCTTTATATTCTAGGAAGGTCTATCTTGTCCACAAGATCGACTTATTCCGTGTGACACTTCATATTAAATAACCATTTCATAAGAAATACCTTGTTTGAGGTGGAGGGTTTTTCATATAGTCTCGCCAATGTAAACATTAGACCCTCTGTTTTCCTTTCCTTTGAAATATTAAACGCTATCGGTGCTGCTAGGCACAGCTGTATTGTTCCAAGTGCCTTTCTATCAAGAATGTTCCATTCTTCATTTGTCATAGCCGTCGGCATCTTTGTTTTTCCGCTCAATGGTTGGTACAGATATTTCTGATACAGATAATCTTCCATCTGCATCTTCCACAGCGAGAAGTTTTGGCTATTAAATTTCTCGACCCTAAACTTACCATCTTCTGCCATTTCTCCTACTTGAACCAGGAACCCTTCTCTCCTACAAGTTTTTCAACTAAATAGACCTTCGGCTCTGATACCAATTGTTAGAAAAATATTATATATGACAGAGAAATGCAAGACATATAATATGTGGAAAAACGCAAACACATAAAACCAGAGAGACACAGATATACGCGGTTCACCCATTTTGGGCTACGTCCACCCTAAACAGCCAGTCCTTCCTTTCTATTATCCACCAAAATGAAGAGACACAACCTACAGCAGATCCCCTGTAATATCCTCTGTTTACTCTCATAGCCTCACCTCGTTGTTTCTCGCTTTGAGAATACACCTCTATTCTGCAGCCTCAATACAATACCCTCATACAAAGAGAGAGGTTTCCTTCTAGGGCAAAAAACCCTAAACTAAACATAAGTTCTATCGTTAGGTCATCCGCCTAATGAATGGCCTAGATTGATTAGAAATCACCATACTTTTACAAGGCAATTTTACATCTGTTTTTAGCTCGGGGGCACTGCCCCGAAACCCCCACCGGGGGACCACTGGCCCCCGAACCCCCCAACTAGGGGGGATGGCACCCCCCCCGAACCCCCGTGGGGGGGGGAAGTCCCCCCCCCCCCCCGCATGGAGGGGTGTACAATCTTCCTGGGGTATATATCCAGTTGAAACAAAGACCTCTAAATTTGGATGATAATCATGCTCCACACCCAACAGGTAATGCTTTAGAGGGCCATAAATATGAATCTAGAATTTGAATTTAGATGAAATTTATATCATCAGAAAGTCCCTCAATAAGCGAAATATGACATTGATCTCAAGAAAGATTGTTAAGGTGTTTCAAGGAAAATAAATTTTGATAACCCCATATTTTTAAAGTAACCGTGGAGGTTAAGAAAATATATTTGTATCCTTAGAAAGGCATTATGAGGACTAGGTTATTTTACACCTTTGGAATAAGTTATAAGAGATTAGGTTCCTTTTGAGTTAAACTTTGTTATGACAAGGTCATATGAGAATTTTATTTCCAATTTTTGGACCACTAAGGGCTAGTTAGAAGAAATTAATTGCGATATCATTGTCAAGAAAGGGGGTTCCCTATCCCTTACCCTCTTTGGCATATACAATGAAAAGTTAGAAGAGAATTTGGGGGAAGTAGATTGTGATGGCCCAAATCCCATTGGTACAATCATATCTCTTGTTCTTTATGTTGATAATATTGTTGTTTTGGCAAGGAATCCTTCTGATCATGGCAAGAAACTAAGGATCCTCTAAGATTTCTATTGCAAGATGGGTATGATTGTTAATAACAAGAAAAAAAAAGTCAAAGTAATTATATCCGAAATGTTCATATAATGATGCAATTGTATATGACAACAATAACTTGGAGGAATTTCCTTCCTACAAATGTTTTTGAATGTACACATAAATCTAAAGTGGAATTATAACATTGAGAAAATGATTAGTGGAGAATGAAAAGCTTATTATTGAATTGAAAACAATTGTAAATTAATAGATCTTTATGAGATAAGAAAATGGTTCTTTGAGACTCTTGTAACTCTTAATTTTTTATATGGATGTGGTATTCAGGGATACAATGTCTCCACAGAGTCATGGAGACAAATTACAACAAATTGTAGAAAATCTAATGGTAGGTTAACTCGATAATGCAATATAAATCAAAGCAGAATACTATAACCTAATTCTACTATCGATTTGTGGAAGCTTAAAGATCGAGTTAAACAATATAACCAGAAGAAGAAGAATCAATGGCACAATACACATGAAAATACTTTGGGGAAAGCCTCAACTAAAAACCCCACTATTTGTATTATCATACAAGGTGGAAATACATAAGAATTATACAAAGCCTTAGCTCTCACAGCTAGCCAGCTCTTAGTACAATCATCACATATGCTCACAGGAAATCTTGGCTTCTCTTTAGCCTTCCTCTCTGCCCTCCAAGCTCTTATTTCCTTGCGTTGTTCCTCTGGGATGATTCTCCTGTTACCAAGTGGATGATCTCCTTACAAAGTGGATGATGTCCTTCAAAACTACGTAATCCTCAAGGATTAAATCCTTGACTGCATGGATGAGTTTTATCCATGAGAAAACACATGCAACTTATAGTACATTGTCCTTGAATTTAATCTCAACTGGGTCTTTCTCATAATAGACATGCATGAGTTTCTGATGAGGGAATCTTTAGTTAACTGGAGTAGCATTAGTTGAGTGCATGCATGCATCAACTGACTATTAACTCATTATTAGTTCCTCAAACAGTTTCTAACTAATTTAACTAGACTTAACTCAATAAACTGAGTTAACTAATTACAACTCAAATATAACTCAATCTTATCTCCTTAATTTAAGGGATAACTCTTGCATGACTTCAGAAAGACTTCTAACTTGAATTTCTCCAACCAATTAATTCAAAATTAATTAATTAATTATTTCCAAGTAGCTATTAGGACTAAATTCTATTTTAATTCAAGGACAAATTAAATTGGAATATTCTTGTTGCCATATTTCAACACTCCCTCTCAACAATAAAGGGATTATCTGCCACCCTGATCCTGTCTCTATGGAACTCGAATTTACACTTTGATAATGCCTTTGTCAAAATGTCAGCATCTTGCTCCTCTGTCGAAATATACTGCAACAACGTGATCCTCTTGATCTGTGAAAAGCCACGGACAACAAATCTTGCCTTATACTTCTCCACACTACCATTGGCAGCATGCTTTACCTTGTAAAGCCAACGGGAACTCACAACTGACTTGTTCTCCAGTCTCGTAACCACGTCCTGAACACTGTTACGAACTATGGAGTCATACTCCTCCACTATAGCATCAACCCAAATCGGCTGCTGCACTGCTTCCTCAAAGGAAGATGGCTCGATCTCAACACATTCCCCAGTAAGGGCCATGTATCTAGTGTACCTCTTAGGTGACCTCCTCTGTTTGCGCTAAGAAGATGGTGCTCCCACATTCTCTCTTGCATCCTCCAACAATCTGTCAACTTCTCTTGTGCACTTTCGTCCATCTCTGGAAGACTCTGCTTGAGTGGATGTCTCCACTCCTGGAACCTCTGCATGTGGCTACTTTGCATCAGTCTAAGGCTCCTCCTCCTTAGGAACCAATAGTTCTTCGACAGCCTGTAGTTGGAGCTCCCTCTCAAGGGAAACACACATGGCCTCCTTCTCATCAAACTTGAGATCTCTACGAACCACTGTCCTCCGACTAGTAGGCAAGTACACCCGATAGTTGTGAGGTGTATCAGTGTACCCCACAAGTATCCCCAACTCTGCTTTCGGCTCAAGCTTCTTCCATGCATCCTTTGTCACATGTCAATATACTAATGAGCCAAAGATCCTAAAGTGACCCACATCTGGTCTCTTACCGGAGAAAGATTCCTCTGGTGTCTTCATCCCAAGTATGCGATGCGGGCTTCTATTCTGCAAATAGACCGTTGTGTTGCCTGCCTCAGCCCATAAGTGAAGTGGTAGGCCTTGGTCATGCAACATTGCCTATGCTACCCCTACAATAGTTTTGTTCTTCCTCTCAGCCACCCCATTCTGTTGTGGGTTATGAGGTGATGTCAACTCTCATTTAATTCCTTCCGCTGCACAAAAGTACTTAAACTCTTGAGAGACATATTCTCCACCATTGTCGCTTCTCAAGGTCTTGATCTTCTTCCCTGACTCTTTCTTGACCAAAGCTTTGAACTCACAGAACTTTCTGAAAGCTTGGTCCTTCTTCTACATGAAATAAATCCATCATCTACAAGAATAGTCATCAATGAAAATCACATAATACCTTTGCTTCACTGTGGATGCCATCGAGAATGGTCCACACAAATCAGTATGAACTCACTCTAAGATAGCCTCTGCTCGACTGTCTCGATCATGAAAGGAAGACTTGGTGTACTTTCCCAAGGTACAACCTTTGCATGTGTCAACTTGCTCAAGTTTACCTTTGGGAAGTCTTGTACATATCTGTTGCATTATCTTGAAAGCGCCATGATGCAAATGGCCTAACCGCCTGTGCCACAACTCGCCAATGTCTTGGATTTGCACCAATTCTTCTTTCGTACTCAATGCTGCACAATCATCTACCTCTAGTTTATAGAGATTCTTCACCTAAATCCTTATCCTCTTGGTCTGACCAGTGGCTATGTGTCTTAGGAATTCCTTTCCTTTACTGAAGACAACATCGTAGCCTTTTTCCTCAAACATCACGACTGATACAAAGTTCTTCTTCAATCCAAGCACATACTTCACATCTGTCAAGGTGAGAGGAGCTCCATGCTCCCGCTGAAAAGCAACCGTGCCCACTCCTGAAAAGCTATACCTTCCGTCATCGCCCATCTCTATGCGCATCTTGAGGTCTTTCTCCTTCAAGGAACTGAATAACTTTTTATCACTGGTCATGTGGAATGAGGCTCCACTGTCAAGATACCAGACACAACCCATCATCGATGACACCATGCATGCGATAAGGGTAAAGTCCATTTCACACTGAGAGGCTAATGCCTCACCTTCCGATCCTTCTGAGGATCCCTTCTTGGACTTCTTCGATGGGAAATTAGTCGCATAATGTCCCATCTTGTAACAATTAAAGCATCTTACTTTAGACACATCACCCTTCTTCCCTCCATGAGAAGAATTCGATTTGAAATGGGAAGCCTTCGCCTTCCCTTTCCTTGCCTTACTTACTAAGGCCAGATTTTCTTCATCATCATTCTTGGATGAAGAACCATCTCATGTGGTCCTCTTGATCTCCTCCTGCATAAGATTCGACCACAGTCGTTCCTAATCCGACAATTTCTCCCTTCCATTCATAGAGTCCTGGTAGCTATTCCAACTCTTTGGAAGGCCAAGGAGAGCGAGGCTCACCATATCATGATCAGAAATAGTTATTCCCACACTCCCAAGCTCATCTCTACAGGTGGTGAGCTTGTTCAGATATGTGGAAATAGTATCGCCCTTCTCCATCTTGATTCTTTGAAGCTTATTCTTGAGCGCCAATTTCCTCTGGTCACTACTGTTCTGGTAGAGGTCCTTCAATGTCTTCCACATTAAAAATGGAGTATCCTTCCCATGGAGACTCGAGACAATATGGTATCAAACTCCCTCAAGGATGATCCGTCTCGCCTTCGCCACACACTTCTTCCACTTAGCAACTCTTGTGCATTAGTTGGAGCTGGCTTTGGGATTTCTTGATCAATGAATTCCTTCAAGCCATTGTCTTCTAATACAGCCTCCATTCTATCTTTCCATGCTATGTAATTCGAGCTACCTTCCAAGGCATACTCGAGTCTCAAGCCATAGAATGCCAATGGCGAACCTTGAAGTATGATATGAATTCGATTTTCACTTGCAACCCCGAACTTCAAACTTCGAATTCTCTTCTCAGTATACTGTTCACAACTCCGATACTATGTAGAAAATTTCTACAAATCTAGCTTTTATACCATGTATAAAATTTGATGGTAGGTTAACCCAATAATGCAATATAAATCAAAGCAGAATACTATAACCTAATTCTACTATCAATTTGCGGAAGCTTAAAGATCAAGCTGAACAATATAACTAGAAGAAGAAGAATCAATGGCACAATACACATGAAAATACTTTGGGGATAGCCTCAGCTAAAAACCCCACTATCTGTATTATCATATAAGGTGGAAATACATAACAATTATACAAAGCCTTAGCTCTCACAGCTAACCAACTCTCAGTACAATCCTCACAGATGCTCACAGGCAATCTTGGCTTCTCTTTAACCTTCCTCTCTACCCTCCAAGCTCCTATTTCCTTGCGTTGTTCCTCTGGGATGATTCTCCTGTTACCAAGTGGATGATGTCCTTAAAAACTGTGCAATCCTCAAGGAGACTGCATGCATGAGTTTTATCCATGAGAAAACACATGCAACTGATTGTTGAAAATGCAACAAGATGATGGATCTTAGTGGAAAGGAGTCGCCTTCACTAAGTGGGCCCGCAGGCTATTTTTGGCGCAAATTCTATTTTTAGACATATGGATCATGGTCTATGAGTTGCAGGATGTTGTTTATGGATGATTGGTCATGTTGGGAAAAATAGATGGACTTCTATTTTTGGTTCACACCAGAGTGATCAGAGTCTATTTTTAGACTGCCAAGTTAAAAATAGAAACAGTCAAATATTATTAGCCCTTAGTAATATTTGGACTAAACATTATCTTATTCTCTTGGAGCACTTCAGTTCAAGCTATGGATGTGGCACATGTAGCTGACAGAAGGAATCACGTGGTTTCTTATGTGTTAGTTGAGCTATTGCATGAAGGACTTCAGTTAGAACTCATGCATCTGAGTTCTGTGGAGTTGATGGAGTTGTGTTCAGTTTGACTTGGTTAAACTAGTTGTATTTAGTCTAACTAAAGAATACACTAGTGATGAGTTGTGTGAATTGATTGTTAATTAATTCACTAATTATTAACTCATAAAGAAACTAAAGAACACATCATTTAAATTAGTGCATGGACAGTTCAACAGAGACAGGTGTTAGAGGTAAGTGAAAGGGTGAGTTGTGACGATCAGTTGTGCATGAGATTTTTCACATGCATGGGATTGAGTTATGCCAATGAGGACTGCGCAGTGTGGGCCAATATCTAGGAAATTGTAGCTTGTGCTCATGTGATTTTGGATCAGCCAAGGTAAATAGGAGTTTGGAACAACCATTCTCATTCATTTTCTTGCAGATTGCGCAGTGGAGGCAGGCAAACAGTGGAGGAGATTTGAGGCATCAGACCTGAGCTAGTTTGTGTGTAACAGGTGGAGATAGTACTGAGTACTTGTGAGGAGTATTGTACTATGTATTGTTACATGTTCTCAATCATTATAATATACAGATAGTGTGGGGTTTTCAGCTGTATGCTTTCCCCGGGTTACATACTGTGTTAATGTGTGCATGCGATTGATGTTTCATTGTTTTTGATGTTGTTAAATTGATGATCAACATAGAGGAGGTTATGTATTATGCATGTATTCCGCAATAGTGTATAATCGGCATAATCTCTATGAATAAGTGTTTATTATTCAAAATTTATACACTGATAGTACATTGTCCTTGACTTTAATCTCAACTGGGTCTTTCTCAGAACAGACATGCATGAGTTTCTAATGAGGGAATCTTCAGTTAATTGGAGTAGCATTAGTTGAGTGCATGCGTGCATCAATTGACTGTTAACTCATTATTAGTTCCTCAAACAATTTGGAACTAATTTAACTGGACCTAACTCAGTAAAATGAGTTAACTAATTACAACTCAAATATAACTCAATCTTATAACCTTAATTTAAGGGATAACTCTTGCATAACTTCAAAAAGACTTCCAACTTGAATTTGTCCAACTAATTAATTCAAAATAAATTAATTAATTAATTCCAAGTAGTTGTTAGGACTAAATTCGATTTTAATTCACAATTTAATTCAAGGACAAATTAAATTGGAATATTCTTGTTGCCATATTTCAACACAAATTCTAAAGAAATTTATAACCTATAATTGTAAAATTAAAAGAAATAGCTATCCCATTATGTTTATTGAAACAAGTCTTCCCCCACTGTAAGAATCACTATGACCATGGATCTAATGTATAAGAAGAGGATAAACACAGTGGAGATAAGAGGCTTTCTAAAATTGCTTCAAACTCTAGCCAAAATGTCCGATCTTGGGTAGACCATTAGGGGAAGAGATCATTTATTAAAAATATTAAAAATTAGGTCCAAATTTAACAAGAAATTGTCTTGTGATAAGAAGATAGAGGGAAGATGGAAATTAAGATACTATAACAAGGTGATCAACTCAAATCTAGAAAATAAAAATTATGTGTCTTGAAAATAAACACCACTAAAATAAAATAAAAATTCTCATTAACTTCATAGTGAAGGTAGGTGTTGGTCAATTCTCAAAATCCCTTGGGATGAAAGAGTATGTTAAGTGAAGATAAAAAGAATTAAATCTAAATTTCAAATATTTGTCAAAGTACCAAAACTACCAACATTCTTAATCTTCTAAGGAAGCTAAGTAATATCAATTTCTCAAAGTACTTATTTTAATGATTTTGAATATTGAATAAACTAATTTTAAAATAAAATTGAGGAATTATTTCCTAATGTAAATATAGTTTCGGTTTCCCTCATTTTGTGGAAAAAGTGAAACTATTCATCTCTTGTGACTCTTGATTTTCCCATGTTAGCTTTCTTTTAAAAGACAAAGAGTGTTTGAAGAGAGGAAAAGAGAAGAGAAGCTCGAGAGTGAAAAGAAGAGAAGAGAAGAGAAGCTCCAGAGTGGAAAGAAGAGAAGAAGGATGAGGATTTTGGTGAAAGAGGCTTGGGATGCATATGTCCACATTGTATATATGGTCAGTTTAATGTACATGTGAATTCGATTAATGAGTAACATGGTTATAATCAAGGTTGAGGGTTTTGGAGAAAGAGGCTTGGGATGCACATGCCCGCATTGTATATATGAACAGTTTAATGTATATGTGAATTTGATTAATGAGTAACATGGTTATATGCCTCTGTGTTTGTTAACTGCTCTGTCTATATATTGTTAATGAACTTGTTGGTCTTTAGGGCAAATTGATGCTTTGGTTCATGTGCAATTTGGAGTTGTGTTGCTGATGTGTTTCAAATATATGTTGTTGTCTTAATATTAATGTGTGTCATCATGCTCTATATATGTTGTAGATGCTATGTATTCTCGGTACTTAGTTTTTGAGTGCTTGTAATCTGTTGAATCGATTGATATTAAGAGTTGATACCTTGTGACTTTAACCGCTGTGTACTTTAGTAATGCATCTTTGTGATTTTGTTGTAATTGTTTTCCAAACCATGGAATGAATATTCTGGAGTAGTAAATTCATATTCCTTAATTGATTACATACGTTAATGTTACATAAAATAATGTGGAATTTGATGTATGTGGAGTTAGCCCGAGGCTATTAGCAACCCAGCTAACCGGTCTGTCCGGTCTGTCATCAAAATACACTCCAATTTTCTGTAATGTTATCCTGAACCAATATGGAATTAAGATTTCAGTCTCAAATACCATAAATTTTATTAATTTACTTTTCCAGCTTTATTTGAAAGTGATCTAATGGCGATGTGCAGCAGTGAATATGGAGTATATGCTATGAGAACCACTAAAAGATGCCAAATCGATGAAAGATAAAATGGAAATGAAAGAAACATTTTATTATTTTCACAGATATTCTAAATATTTTGGAAATTCTATTAATATAATTAACTTTATATTATTTAAATTAACTTATATTTATCAAAATTTTAAAATATTCCAAAATTAAAATTAAAATGATTTTTTAACGTTATAAATAACTCATATGATACTTCCGCGACCTCAGCTAACTGAACTTAGATTTTCGAGATTATACTTCTCAAATATAGTTCAACGTTCTGTTATTTTTTTTTTTAATTAAAATTATCAAAAACAAGTAATAGAGTTAAAAAACAATTAGGTGTTTTAGATTTGAAATTTCTGTCATATTTCTAGATTGGAAATTCCTAATCCTGAGTGTTTACTTTCTTATTAAATTTTCTTAATGATTACAGAAGCCCGACTACCCTTCCAAAACGAGATATTAGAAACCTGCTGGCTGCTACCAAACATAAATCACGAATCAAAGGTCTTATCAGGAAGGAATCTTGATGTCCACGCTCAACTTTTTCCATTTCTTAGTAATGAGAAAATCAATCAAAGGTCTTATCAGGAAGGAATCTTGATGTCCAAGCTTACCTTTTTCCATTTTTTAGTAATGAGAAAATCAAAGGTCTTATAGGGAAGGAATCTTGTTTTCTTTTAGTAATGAATATGTGGAATGTTGAAAATAAGTAGTTTGTCGATTAACATTAAATAAGTAAGTGGCATTGTATATGTATACGGTTAAATTTTGGCGAGTTAAATAAGGGAAATGCTATTTCCAATTTTATAGTAAAGTTAATGTGGTCTCACATAGTCATTAAATAGCCTGACATAATATATTGTTTTTTTTCTTTAGTAATCACCGAATGTGTATTATATCAGAGTATCAAACTAACTTTGCTATAAAGTTGGATATAAGAATCGCGATTAAATAATATTGAGTAACCCCAAAATTCAACGATAGAACTGTACAACCCATTAATTTAAATAACATTAACAATTCCATTAATTTTATGACGATTGACCGACTATAGATGGATACATTCCTTTGTTCCCGAAGTTCCAATAATTTTAAACGCTAGCCATAAGAACGAGGTCTCCCTCAATGTACCAAATGTCCCTGGCCTCAAAAGAGTCTCCATAATTGGGGGTCGTGAATAGCGGTTATGAAGTTGTGAGGCCACGCTTGTTTTTCACGGTCAAATCTCTCGACTTCCACATGGTGGCAACCCACAAACAATGAATCTCCTTTGCAAACGAAGGCGGTCCAAATAGCAGTGATGAAAGATGACGTCGCAAAATTGCTTTCTCGACTTGATGGCGACATGTCCATGTCAGCAGATCTTGGATCGGAAAATTGGTTAGATGCTCTCTTGTACGTCTACGCCTTTCCAGGCATTCCGCATTTTCGACGTACAAAATTGTGTGGATAAAACATTTCGCCCAGTCGTCGTCCATTGCTCTTCCAACCGTTGAACTTTATCTACGTGTTCACATTGTAATGTCCTTTGAAATATGTTTATTAATTATCTTTTCTATTGGTATATTATAAAAGAGGTTGATATCCTCTGTCTTACCCTTGGTGGCATGGGATAAGGTGGCTAGACCAAAAGACTGGGGAGGATGGGGAATAAAAAGGCTCCCTGAGTTCAGCCTTTCTCTAGCAGCTAAATCAGGCTGGAGATTAGTCACAATGGAGAATCTTTGGACAAAGGTGGTTAAAAGGAAGTACATTGATCCAGCTCCCTTGGAAGACTGGATTCGGAGCCAAGATAAGAAAATGAAGAATATCTCAGTCATCTGGAAGGCCACGGTGGAGGCCTTCTCTGTGATTGAACAAGGTTTGGCATGGAAAGTGGGAGATGGAAGACATATCAGAATCGGCAGAGACCCATGGGTAGGTTGTAATGAAGCTTTTGCCTTGTCACCGGGTTTTCTCAGACATCTTGATAGCAAAGGAATTACAACTCTAAATCAGGTGGAGAAAGTAGGACACTCTACAATATGGGGCCAGGCTTGGAAGAATGATGAAGACTTAGGAATAAATATCAGATGGAAGAACGAATGGGCTTCTTACATCCAAGAACTGCATCGTTCAAATGTTAGGCTAAAAGACGAACCAGATCGTCTGATATGGGCGCAAGGCAAAACAGGAGAATATTCCCCAAAAGATGGATATACTTTCTTAATGGCAAAGAAAGGATGGGGAATACCAGACTGGTGGGCGAAAAACATATGGAAATTAAAATGCCCAGCTAAGGCCAGGATTTTCCTATGGTGCATACTAAAAAGAAAAGTCCCTACTTGGGACATTTTACAAGCCAGATATTTAGTTGGGCCTGGGAGGTGCCCCTTATGCAAGTCAGAAGAGGAATCAATCAGACATCTCTTTACAGCATGTGTAGTCTCTCAAAAAATTTGGGAGGAGGTAACCTGTTTGCTTAAGGTAAAAGCTCAGTGGGGATTAGATCCTTTGGAAGAGGCTTGGAGGAAATGGTGGCAAAACTATCCGGAGGGAAACATGAGAAATCTGCCTGTTATAGACATTTTTGTGCCTTACATCACTAAGCATGAAATGTCAATAATTAAGGGATCCAAAGTCCCTAAACATGTTGTTCCTACCCCTAGAGGAACAAGGCCAGCAAACCACAGCAATTCACAAAAGTTCTCCACCTGAAAACACTCAAAAATAGGCCATTTCTGGATCATGTCAACTGCTCCACTGAGCATCTGCGCTGAATGTCAACTGCTCCACTGTCTACCTGCGCTGAATGTCAACTGCAAAGAAGGCTACCTGCGCTGAGCGTAACTGGACAAGTGGCAGACTCATTTCTCAAGGTGTCAATGCCCAGGAAGCTTCCAAAATGACACTTGGATCAGGGAATTCGACTGGTGATGAGTAAGAGGTTCCAAATCTCCAAGTGGAAGCAAGAACCTCCAAGTGGACTCAAGAACTGAAGTGGGAGAGGACACTAGTCAGCTCCATGCCAGCCTCAAGCTGACTCATCCTTTCTCCAAAACTCCTATATATAGATCTCTCTCAGGAGGTCATGGGAGGCTGGATTGTATTGTAAAGAATTGCTGTTGGATTGTGGCTGGATCATTGGGTGTTTATGCTTTTGAAAGGGGCTGAAGAAGGAATTCCTTGCTGCTGGGAAGGAGATGCTGGGTTGGAACCCTATGGGTTGTATCTCTTCCTGAACCCTGTTTATCAATCAATAAAGCTTCTTGGTTCTTTCCTATATGCTGGTGTTTATTGTATGATTTGCATTAGTGTATTTGATTTACTTCTAATCCTGAATCATTTATGAATATGTATATTTGCCTTTGTATTGTGTCCTTCTCTTGTTGCATGTAGCTGTTCTCTTGTCACAGGTAGCTGTTCTCTTGTGATCTCGTGGGAGCAAAAGCGAGGAGGCAAGTAGCTGTGGACACACAAAGGGGAGAGGATTTAGATCGAGGGACAACCGAAAGATAACGGTAAGTCTACCAATCTCCTCTCTTTCATATTTCATAAAGGAAGAAACCGAAGTAGCTGCATTCGTTTGTTGCTAAGGCACTATCACGCCTTAGGTGGATAGGATCGTCCTGCATAGGCATTTTTCCCCACAACAAATTGGCGACTCCGCTGGGGAAGAACTTTGCTTTAAGTCATTTTGTTTGAGCTTGCATCATTGTTTACTTCATAGACTCAACAACAACAATCGAACTGCTTTGCAAAGTAGAATGTTGCTGCTTTGATCTTTCACTGGGTTTTTTGTCTATGATCTCAACAATGGACTCACAAATGACTTGATGATCCTTTGTGATAGTCTTTAGTACCCTTTCAAAGTATCCCTCTGTTTATACCTTGCTTGTGTTTTTGATTTGGCCTGAAACAGTTGATTTTTGAGCATTTTATGACCCGGAAACCAAGAGAGACGAGAGTTTCTCCTTTCAGCGCAGGCACTGTGAAGGCAGTCTGCATTTCAACGCAGGTCCCGTGAAGGCTACCTGCGCTGAATGTCAAACTGACAGTGTTGTACCTGCACTGAACCAGTGTGGCCTTGTGCAACTGGGGTTCCTTGCTGTCTTTTACCTGTTTTGATCTCTGTTTTTGCTGCCTTTAACCAGCATAGGTACCACATCTGTAATCCCTTTTCTTTGCTTGTATTCCGCCTCATTTTTGTACAAAAAGACTGTAAGTGTTTTTATGTGTTTGTGGCGTCATTTACAGTTTTCCTTTGCATGAGCAAAATAGTCATCCTGTAGCCTTGATTCAGATCTGATTGAGTGATTGATTGTGATCTTAGAAGAGAGTTCATTGGCTGTTTGCAGTTTGATCTATCGTTTGCTTTTGCTTATTGGTTTGAATTTGTCATTTTTAGGTGTCGAAACAAGTATTTCTTTCGAAAAATCGCAAAGTGATTGTAATCTCTTCTACCCTTGCTGATTTGGGAAAAAGTAAACTTGTTTATTTTCAGTCATTTAAAAGCAAATTCAAAATTGTACAAAAAGCTTTCTTTGTAGGCATTTATACTAAGAAAGTGGAAAACAAATACCTGCATTGTGCATTTGCATTTTGATAAGTTTGCATGCTTGGTTTAGGAAGAGTGCATTAGAGTGTGCTGATTGCTCTTTGAGAAAAGATAGTCGCTCTCTTTTCCCTGAGTAGCTAGGATTTTCAAAGTTGAAAGATTATAAAGCTTGCTTATCATCTTAGACTGCATTTAGGAATTTGTACCATACATCTCGTGGTGATCCTGAAAGACAAACTTTAAAAAGATCAACTTAAAATATACTGAATGAACCTAACAATGCTTTGCAACATAACGCACAACATAGAGGTCTAGGTAGAGACGTGTTCCGGCGTCGTTAAACCTAGTGACTGTCGATCTCGGGGAAGGTGGGTGATTCCCCCTGAGGGACGATAGCACTAATACGGACTTGTGCTCCCACGTACCGTCGCGTATATATTGGGAGACCCCTATAGGCATATATCATTTATCCTTAGGAAGCCGTGTCGGCCGCCCTACTGATCGCAATGCAGTGAACACAGCGTTCACGAAGATCGACCACCCGTATCGTAAAAAGTATTCTGTGGTTTTGCGAAAGGTTTGGCACACCCTCTGCCTAGATCTCCAGAGCAGTTTTTTTTGGCCTTTTTCAGACTCTATAACAGAAAAAGTTCAACCGAGCATTTGTCACTTCGGGCTCTTCGGGCTCGTTAAAATATCGAAGGAGACTAAAGTCATCTTTAGCTTTTTCTCGACTCTTTAAAACTGAAAAAAGCAAGTTGTGTCTAAAAGCGTCGTTAACAATTTATTTTAAACAGAACAATCACCCTTTATTCCTGCGTTGATCTTCGAAGTTAGTCTACCTTCATCACAAAGTTCTTGTAGAATCGTTAGGAAATCTTTTGGATAGACTAAATATGTCTGAACAACCGTCGACATCCAGGACTGTGTCATCCGACACAGTAGCGGCAGAGCCTCCTGCTGCTACTTCAACGATGTTTGCTGGTATACCATCTGTCCCGGCAAATTGTCAACAACAAGCTGGAGTCCAATCAGAGACGGTTTCGACGACATGGTTAGTTCCTATTTCTTCATCCGGATTATCATCTGGTATTTCTTATGTTGAAACTCAACAAATTGATCCAATGTGTCTTCAAAGGCCAATCTACCCTTTAAGCACTAGATTGCCACCATATGGAGGGCAGTATTCTTTTTCATTGTTCCCCCCCGGAGAAAAACCATATGGGAGTTTACAACAAAGTTCAGCTCAAACTGGAATTACATCCAGCGGATGGGTACCAATACTGCCTCAGCAACCAAGGGTTGCATATTCAATGCAACCAGTCCACCCTGTGTCGAATGTTGCCACTATACCTGGTATGTTGATTGCGTCGCAAGTACAAGCGCTACCTGTTGTATGTCAACCCCAAGTTTCTCAGGTTGCCATACAACAGCCTCTTGTCTCGACAACTCAATCACAACCTCCGGTTAGTGCCTCCTTATCTGGAGCGACTCAGGCTCAAACAAGTACTATGACTCCTCATCTTGGTCAATCATACAGTATTGGACAACAGCAAATGGTCCAACAACCAGAGCTGGTTCAAACTCAACGACCGCAATTCCAGCAATCATATCAAGGACCCGAGCAACAAGTCTTTGTAAGTAATGGGCAACCGTATAATAACAGTTATGCCCATCAAACTTGTCAAAGTTGCCAGCATCAAATACATTATGCTGGTATGCAAAGACCCACTGCTCAGGCGATTCCATCTTATCCTGGGTATGCTCCACCTAACCTGAATCAACAGTTGCCCTTTGTAGCAACTCTAGAATTACCAGATCTAAACTGGCTGACGAATGATCCAATTGCTTATGCCCCTTGGTGGCCAGCAATTCCGCATAAACTTCCATTGGACATTCCTAAATTCAATGGAAATCCAGGTGAAGACCCATCGAATCACGTCATGACTTTTCATCTGTGGTGTTCGTCGAACACCCTGAACGATGATTCGATAAGGCTTCGCCTTTTTCAGAGGACATTGACGGGTCCAGCGGCTAAATGGTATATTGAATTACCTAGAGCCTCTTTCGACAATTTCAGTTCCCTAGCCACGACTTTCTTAACCCATTTTCAATTACCGATAAGGTATGAAACTGGAATGGAAATCTTAACCAACTTCAAGCAGACGACGGCCACACATATATCCGATCATATACATGAGTGGCGTCGTCGTCGTAGGATGGTAAAGACTTACGTTCCGGATCAGCTGTTAGCTGAATGGTTTATAAAGTCGTTACTTCCTGCCATAACGGAAGATGTGGCCAAGGGGGGAGTCGTAACGGAGGAGCAAGTTATTGCTCGTGCACAATATCTAGACTTAGTATATACTCAGTCCGGCACGCTCTATGATAAAATACCTGACGCCCCTAGACCGGAATTTTCAATTCCTCATCCTCCTAAATCAAATAGTGACTCTCATGCCGGCGATGGCGTGATTGGCGCAATAGACATGAAATCGACAAAGGCTATATCTAAAAAGGCCCGTATGATTTCCGGTCAAAATGCAAATGAGGAACTTCTTGCTTCGGAAGTAAGTGCCGTGTCGGGCGACAAGGGCAAACGACTGAAGCAACCAGGGGGCAAGAAGAAAAAGAAAGGGAGAAAAAGGAAACCCCCTACAGGGTGTCATATATGCGATGAGGATCATTGGACAGCAGATTGTCCATACAAAGCTGAGCTTAAAAGATTCTTTAAGAGTTCGAAAACCTCAGCTATGTTGACTGATCCGTTTCCAAGCCCGGGAACCAAACTGGTTGCTAATCAAAATGCTTCCCGATCCCAAGTGCTTATGTTGTCTGTATCAAAGCAACAAAATGATGCTTTGACGAGGAATAAAGATTACAGGAATCCAAAGCTGTCGAACAACAAGGCTAATGAACAACCTAGTAGTTCGACAACAACTTTGACCGAAGTTGTACCACCCATCGTCCCTGAGCCAATGATAAAGTCGCAAAAGGGAGCAGTACACAAATCGACATTTAATCCTTGTGCGAAAATAGCACAGATAAAGGACCTGGCCCAATCGCCGTCTGCCATGTCGACACTTGAGGTACCGCAAAATTGCTTCTCCCAAGAGCGAGCTTTATTATCAGCTATAGGTGAGATTGACCCAATGGATTCCAATCTTGTGGCCTTTGATCATAAAGGATATTACCCTCAGTTACCAGCTCAACTAGCTTTCCTTATTCAAGTGAAAGCCCTCAACAAAACTGTTCATCGAACAATTATTGATGAGGGGGCATCTACATGCATTATGTCGATGAGTTGCTGGAAAACTTTAGGATCTCCAACCTTGTCGAGGTCTGCGACAACGTTAAAAGCATTCGATGGAAGGACATATACCCCATATGGTATACTAAATAACTTGAAAGTTGAACTAGAGGGAAAAACGGTAGAAATAGATGTTGAAGTCATCGATGGGAATCTTGATTACAACATCCTACTAGGAAGACCATGGATATATGCCATGGCAGCTGTTGTGTCGACCTATTTTAGGAAGATTGCATTTCCCTTCCAAGGAGGAATTACAATCGTTGACCAACAAACTTTTCTCCCCAACAGTTCGCAAGTTACGGGAAGCATTCCAATGATCCATGGAAGGAATCATTCGCTCCAAAATATCGGAGTAGGTCTCCTAAAAGACCCTGCCTTAATGGGTACTTTTGCCCTACCACCTCCGAGTAATCTGGCGGAAGTGGACACAGTGGAATATGAAACCTTCTATATCTAATGGATCTGGACTCCGAGGACGGTTCTTATCTCGTGTCAACCTTGTTAAAAAATGAAACAAGGAGTCTGAGGACGGTTCTTATCTTGTGTCAACCTCATTAAAAAATGAAACAAATCCCCTTTCTCAAAGGTAAACCTTCATTCCAACCACCGAGTTGAATGCAATGAAGCTTGGGGGGCATGCACCTCGATTTGCGTTATTATGCTGGGGGCATGCAAACTTATTTGAGCAGTTTTACCGCGGAATTTATGCTCGTTAAAAAATAGAAAAGCGAGATCCGAGCAGTTTTAGCACATAGTTCATGCTCGTTAAAAAATAAACATAAGATTGAGCAGTGTTTTGGCGCATTCAAGCTCGTTAAAAAATGAACCCATCCCGGTAAATAACCATTGAAGTATGTAGCCTGATCAACCATAAAAGCCTTGGTCGTGTTTGTGTACCGTCACCTCCACTTTTCATTTGGCCGATCGTTTACCTCCATATGATTGTTTACCCATTTTGAGGAACAGCTGCGAAGAGTGATTTCACCTAGCCATCCTTGTGACACTGCCGTGATTGGAAAATTCCAACCTGTACCTGGAATCAGCTGCTATCCCTGTTCATCACTCGTTCCTCAAAAGACGAGTCTTCCTTAAGCTCTTTTCAACTGACTCGTAAAATATGAAAAGATTGCCGAGTTTTGGCCTTCCAGCTTGTTAAACGACCGGAAGAGCTATCCCTCCTCTAGATTTTAATCTTTTTGGACCTGAGGGATTATTGCACAAAAAGATCGAGCGCTTGTTTTGTTCGGCTCGTTAAAACTATCGAAAACTCATCCCTTCTGTATTGTTTTATACTTTTTCGGACTTAAGGGATTAGATGACGAAAAAGGAATTTTGGAGTTAACTTTATGTACCTTTTCAGACTCTCTAAAAATGAAAAGGGCCGAGTTTTCCTTGTCGTTAGACTCGTTAAAATCACTAAATAGCGACAAACTTGTCTTTAGACGAGAACGAGTTTCCCTATCGCTAGGCTCGTTAAAACATAGCGATGGGCTTGCCCGAAGGGCAGGTTATAGAACAAGCATATGTTATCCTCCTCAAGCTTGACAAAAATAAAGAGGTACTGGTCAGCAATGACTGGGGAAAAATTGGGAAAAATCAAGAAGTCTTTGATGGTAGCAGGTCGCTCTTGAACATGACACTTTTCTTCCGTACCACATCGGGTTGGGTTGTTTCATTCACCGGTCACATCACCATGGTCTTTGCCACACCATCCATACTTGGGGTAATGCTACCAATCCATCGCATCAGTGTCGCCATATGTTCAAGAGAAGTCGTTCAGAAAGAGTCAACCAGGTCCCATCCACTGCCATACATTATCCTTCATCCATTTCATGACCGCCACCCTGAATCATATGTCACAGATTGTTTTCACCTCCATTAAAATCATTAGCTCTGTTCCATGTCACTAATGTGGGATTCATTAAGGCCCTCCTTTGACGGATCGCTTCTTGTCGACATCAGCTCATTATCCAAGAAGTTGATCTAGGAACAACCCCTTCAGTACTTTGAAGCTTGCATGCCTCAATGGCAAGTTTCTCACTTCCGGTGACAGGTATACATCAATGACCTTCGACCAGAAGATTTTGCGTGGTGTTCGACGCCAAGTCCTTTATTCACACCACGTGAATTGTACTGCAGTACCTTGAGGGTCATTATCATTATCGGTGATTCCTCTCGCGCTTGTTAACGGTTTACATCATTGACCGGTAATCAAGCGATGTCTTTCCATGTTCGACTTCAGCGCAATTCTCACATGGATCGACTTGTACTTAGAGTGAAGATCGAACGAGATTGAAGACCCCGGATCTAGTTTCATCCATCCAGGCTGCGATATATATTCAGGAAATATAAAGACATTTGACATGTACATCATTGCAGCAGATGATCATCCTACTCAAAGGATGATAGTTTCGCCAGAATTATCAGTCTACCATCAGACGATCGTCTGTTCTATGTACCAAAATGTATTTATAAAGCTGAGCATGGGAATGCCCACCTCAGCTAGATCATGAAAACTGTATGAATCATAATGTATTGTATTGTATCTTATTACAGGTCTCCTCCCAGCAAATGGATGAACTTCAGACTCCCCTGGATAAAGCATTTCACCCGATAAACGGCCTCATACTTTAGGGGGCAACTGTTATAGACATTTTTGTGCCTTACATCACTAAGCATGAAATGTCAATAATTAAGGGATCCAAAGTCCCTAAACATGTTGTTCCTACCCCTAGAGGAACAAGGCCAGCAAACCACAGCAATTCACAAAAGTTCTCCACCTGAAAACACTCAAAAACAGGCCATTTCTGGATCATGTCAACTGCTCCACTGAGCATCTGCGCTGAATGTCAACTGCTCCACTGTCTACCTGCGCTGAATGTCAACTGCAAAGAAGGCTACCTGCGCTGAGCGTAACTGGACAAGTGGCAGACTCATTTCTCAAGGTGTCAATGCCCAGGAAGCTTCCAAAATGACACTTGGATCAGGGAATTCGACTGGTGATGAGTAAGAGGTTCCAAATCTCCAAGTGGAAGCAAGAACCTCCAAGTGGACTCAAGAACTGAAGTGGGAGAGGACACTAGTCAGCTCCATGCTAGCCTCAAGCTGACTCATCCTTTCTCCAAAACTCCTATATATAGATCTCTCTCAGGAGGTCATGGGAGGCTGGATTGTATTGTAAAGAATTGTTGTTGGATTGTGGCTGGATCATTGGGTGTTTATGCTTTTGAAAGGGGCTGAAGAAGGAATTCCTTGCTGCTGGGAAGGAGATGCTGGGTTGGAACCCTATGGGTTGTATCTCTTCCTGAACCCTGTTTATCAATCAATAAAGCTTCTTGGTTCTTTCCTATATGCTGGTGTTTATTGTATGATTTGCATTAGTGTATTTGATTTACTTCTAATCCTGAATCATTTATGAATATGTATATTTGCCTTTGTATTGTGTCCTTCTCTTGTTGCATGTAGCTGTTCTCTTGTCACAGGTAGCTGTTCTCTTGTGATCTCGTGGGAGCAAAAGTGAGGAGGCAAGTAGCTGTGGACACACAAAGGGGAGAGGATTTAGATCGAGGGACAACCGAAAGATAACGGTAAGTCTACCAATCTCCTCTCTTTCATATTTCATAAAGGAAGAAACCGAAGTAGCTGCATTCGTTTGTTGCTAAGGCACTATCACGCCTTAGGTGGATAGGATCGTCCTGCATAGGCATTTTTCCCCACAACACTGCCTCTTATTTTCTTTTGGGGTGTATGGTTAGCAAGGAACAAAATCTTGTTTCAAGACAAGGACACTCCCACAGCCACCATTGCCATAAATTGTGCTGCCATTTACTCTGCCATCCCGATCCCTGATGCTAAAAATATCCAAAAGAAACAAAAGCCTGTTTCTATCTTGGAGGGCATTCCTTGGGCCTTTTTTGACGGGGCATCCCAGAATAACAAGGCCGGAGCAGGCCTGTGCATTCACTTGAACCCTGATCATACTCTAAAAGCATCTGTAGGGCTAGGACCTGGTACAAACAACTACGCTGAGCTGTCTGCCTTGCGCCTTCTCCTATGCTGGTTACTTCAAAGAAATATCTTCACAATTCAAATCTTCGGAGACTCTCTGAATGTCATAAAATGGGTTAATGGAAATGCATCCTGTCAAAACCAGATTCTGAAGACTCTTGTAGAAGAAATTATGTTTTTAAAGTCATCCTTTAACAGTTTTTCTATCTGCCACATCTACAGGGAAAAGAACGAGGAAGCAGACCAGCTTTCTAAGGCTGGTCTACAGCAAGTTTTGGGCGTTTGGTCAATAGTAGAAACCAGACAGGGGCAGTCATCCTCTTCACATCAGGCCCCTTTTGCTCCTCCACTGTGATCGAGGCACTTCCTTTCTTTTTTGTCAGCAGTTCCGCAGGCTAAATGAATTTTTTGTATACAGCTTTCTCAACTTTTACTGTTATCCTTATCATGAGCTCTTCAAACAGTAAAACAAAACTTTTTGTACAGCTTTCAGATGTTTTTATCACAGTCACACTTTTAATCTTGTAAGGGGTTGTTTTCCTTCTCTGAAGGAGACCCCGGAGTATGCATTATATGGTTTGTATTAAAGCCTCCTGTAGGGAGGAAGACTACTCATGTTTTTCTCAGCAGTTTCAGGACAGAACATATCCTTCACAAACAGTCAAAAAAGGACTGAGAATTATGTTTTGGTTTTTACTTTTAAGAAGTACAAAACAGCACACATGGGAGCCATCAGGCCTGCAAAAGATATCATCAGAATGTAAACTTTTTATATGCTTAATAAAAAGTTATGCTTTTTTCCTCGGAAAATTATAAAAGAGGTTGAAATTTTTATTATTTAAATGGTATTTATAAATATATAAATAAATTTAGTATGGGTTTGTAATATGTTTTAAAAATTGTTTTTGTTTGATTAAGGGTTTGTTTTTCTCAATGAAAAGTAAGAGATTAATGAATAGCATTTAGCAGAGTGAAAATCTACGTCTGGCAAATAATATTATTATATATAATTTATTTTTATAATTTAAATTTATATAAAAAAGAAAAATCTAGAATATATTCTGGAGAATATTTTTAAGTATAATTTTTTATTTTATTTTTAAAAATAAACTATATAAAAAGGAATGTCTATCTTTTCTTTAATATATATATATATATATATATATATATATATATATTTCACAATTATAATGTATATATTTTTTGTTATAAAGAATATACATATATTATCAATATCACTCATACAAAACAAATTTAATTGAGAAAATTTTCATTATTAACTCATGAAATAATCCCAATTAAAATTAAATTTATAATAATTGTTATTTTAAATTAATAAATTAAAAATATTAAATAATATTTATTTATAATATGAAAAGATATTAAATTTTATTTCTTTAAAATTATAATTTTATTAAAGATAGATTAACCCTATTTTAATACTAAACAATTATATTGAGGAAAACGTAAACATTTAATCTATTTATATATTAATAAAAAGAGGGAGAGAATGGCTATTTGTTATTATTTTGTGCAAAATCAATAAAATCCATTAATTTACCAATGATATCATTGAAAATCTTGAAATGATCGAAATTGATCTTTTCGGTAATAGTTTACTCCTACCTTTGAATTGTCTTGGTGGTAACCTTTATATTTTATTTCAAAATAGACCTCGTCTAATCATATGACTTTTTTTAAGAGTACTTTGTAATGTAAAAGACCAACATAAATATAATATTCTGTACTTATCGAATATAATGGTTATGGATTTTTTTCCATATCACAAGTTTCCTCATGGTACAATCACATTTAGTATAGGCAATTCCTATTTCCAACCCCATTGAAACATAAATGCAGCCTGACATGCAAGGGATATAGCAGTTGCTTTGTTGCTAAAATGCCAAAGTCAACCCCATTGAAACATAAATACAAGAGAAGTGCTATATCCCTTGCATGTCAGGCTGCATTTATGTTTCAATGGGGTTGGAAATAGGAATTGCCTTTAGTATATGTCCATAGGTGTATTTAAAACATTTATTATAGTTCGGTAGGCGTGCGTATTAATTACATTAATAAATGTAAATATGGTTGAAATACGTTAGTGTAAATTAATATAAATATTAAAATTTATATGGTTAAATATATAGCCATAATAATATAAAAATATTATTATTATTATTATATTTTAATTCTAATAAATATAAAAATAATTTATATAAAAAATAATAATATTTTAATTATAATAATTAAAATTAATATAAAAATTATAATAGTTGATGATGATGATTAACATTTATTAAGATCAATGTGGTTTATTGGACTTAAAAAAAATAAAAATAAAAAATAGTCTAATAGTAGTTCTTCAAAATCTTGTTTGTGATCAAGAGTCTTGGGATGATATTATATTATAATAAATATTAATTATAATTAATTATTTTTAAATAATTAATTAATTAATAATAATAATAAAATTTATATTGATAAACAATAATAAAAATAACTATTACATAAAATAATAATAATAATAATAATAATATGCCTTGAGAGGTTCGTTAGCTCAATATGATAGAGATGTTGTAATATAATGTTTAACATTTTGGGTTAGTGAAATTATTATTATTATTATTATTATTATGCCCTGAGAAGTTCGTTAGCCCAATATGATAGAGATGTTGTAATGTAATGTTTAACATTACATAAGAATAAAAATAAAATAAAAATTTAAAAACAAAATTAAATAAACTGATTAATGTAATGTAATGGAAACATTTTCATTTGGTCGAAAAAAATAAAAGTAACAAAATAAAAATAACTCTAATAAATAAAATAAAAATAAAAATGGTCCATGGTATTGGCCAATAGTATTGAGAACCCATAGTATTCATGTGGAATGTAGCCTATTTAAAAAGGGAAATTAAATCTATCAAGCCCCAATGGGGATGAAATAATTGGGCAAAAGGCATCAAATCTTCTCAGAACTTAATATAGATACAGAAGCCTCAATTCCACAAAGGGATCAAATCTCTTAATACTCAAACCTCTTTTACAGTGAAAAGATATATGATCCCTCTCAACTTGGTAGATCCGAAGTTAAGATGGATCTAGGCTGGTACATATAATAATTAGGTTTAGTATGATAATTATAATAATTATATGGATGTAAATCCTATTTCTTTTTATGGATGTGAGATTTAGTGATACAATGTCTCCACAGAGTCATGGATAACCTATAACCTCAAAATTAAAGGAAATACACCCTATCATATCATCTTTATGGAAGCAAGGCTTTTCCCACTAAAAGAAGCAATATGATCATAGATCTAATGTATAAGAAGAGGTTAAACAAATTGGAGACCGCTAATGGAATTGGAGGTGGTTGTCAGACTGAAAGTTTCGACAACATCAACAAAATTAGCCAGTGGGCGGTCATCATCAACAAATTCACCAGTGGAAAGTCAACATCAAAGTAGCCAGTGGGCAATTTCGACATCATCAAATTCGCTAGTGGGCATTATCAACATTTTGTCAGTGGACAAGTAATTGGGATGTTGATTGAAAGCAAAGGACAGAGGTATCCTTTTGCAACTTGGCACCTGATGGAGTTGTCAAGCAATTTTTAGAGATGTATCAGACTTGCAGTTGATTCATGTTATCTTTAGATTGGAGTTTTTTCGGCATCCATCTTTGGCGGTTTTTCGAGTAGTTTTTCATTGAGGATCAACAGTTTCAACATAAGAACTTGGAGATGGTTCTTGGTTCTTATTTTGGACTTATGATTGAGGGGGGGAATGTTAGCCTCACTCTCATGTGATAAAAACAATTCTAAGTCCAAAATAATTAAATTAATTAAAATCATGAAAGTTGGATTTAATCCTACTTTTCTAGATTGGGTTTGTTCCTCATAGATAAGAGTTAGTTTAGGTCTAGTTGGTTGAGAGATTCTCTCCAACTAGTTAGACTCCTAGATTAGTGTGTGGTTGAGATATTTGCTCAACCAAAGTGTCAAAGATAGACGCACTATCTTGACACAATTTCCTCATGTATTTATATTTGTATCATAAACATTATTTGAATGAATGAGAGAGGAATACAGAGAGGCTCTCAAGCATTCCATTATGGAGTGGCTTCTTACAATACTCAACTAGGTTGCTTCTTATACACAGGACTTTGCGGTAGCCTGTATTGATACACACAACTACAGTCTGACCTCAATATCTCACAAATCACAGGCCCTACCTTAACGGAGTTAACCCAAAGCAACTTGCCCTGATACCATAATGAAGAAAATTAAAATAAACATAAATGAAATATAGATACAGGAAACATGGCAGAAAAGGTTATAGAGCCTCTCTGCATTCCTCGCTCATTCATCCAAATAATGTTTATGATACAAATATAAATACATGAGGAAATTGTCTCAAGATAGTGTGTGTATCTTGGACACTTTGGTTGAGCAAATATCTCAACTACACACTAATCTAGGAGCCTAACTAGTTGGAGAGAATCTCTCAACCAACTAGACTTAAACGCTAAACTGACTCCTATCTATGAGGAACACACCCAATCTAAAAATGTAGGATTCTATCGAACTTTCATGATTTTAATTAATTTAATTATTTTGGACTTAGAGTTGTTTTTTTCACATGAGAGTGAGGCTAACAAAGACAACCTATAACCTCAAAATTAAAGTAAATACACCCTATCCCATCATCTCTTGGAATCACTACTTTCCCCACTGAAAGAATCACTATGACCATAGAGCTGATGTGTAAGAAGAGGTTAAACAAATTGGAGACAACATGCTTTCTATAATTGCTTCAAATTCTAGTCAAACCCACCTTCAACTCAAGTGAGGATAGCATAAGGATGTCCAATCTTGGGCATACCATTAGGGATAAAGGAAGATATCCTTTATTAAAGATATTAAAAATATTATTACCACAAAGCTTAACAAGAAATTTTCATGTGATAAGAAGATAGAGGGAAGATGGAAATTAAGATATTATGACAAAGGGAACAATCCAAACCTAAAAAATCAAAAGTATCTCTTTCTCTTAACTAGTATAAAAAAGAAAATAAAGACAACTAAAATAAAAATAAATTCTCATATACTTCATAGTGAAAGTAGGTGTTGGTCAATTCCCAACACCTTGGGATGAAAAACTCTATTCAGTGAAGATGAAAAAATCTTAATGTTAAATTGTCCATTATATATTAAGATTAAATCTAAATTTCAAATACTTACCACACTACCAACTTTCTTGACTTTTTAACAAAACAATTTGATATCGATCTCTAAAAATATTTCTATTAAGTATAAAAATATTATTTTAAAACCTCCATATAATATATATATTTTTAAATTAAATAAACTATTTTTGAAAACATAATATCTATATTATTAATTGAAACATTAAAGTATTTCTAAAAACATGAATACCAATATTATTAATTGAAATATTTAATATTTATAATATAATATCATTCAATGTGAAATACAACTTTTTTTTTTTGAATTTAAACAATAAAATTGAGTATTTTAAACAGCTGTACTCATACATATATTTTGTAAAAAAGTTTAAAATTAATATATATATATATATATATATATATATATATATATATATAGTTTTACCTACGTAAATTTGTTTGCACTTGCATTTTACCATAACCCTACACAATGAAATCATATCATGACTCTCCGTAATGATCACTAAATGGAAATGGTAATAAATAGAAGCAACATATGGCTATAAATAGAAATGGTAATAAATAGAAGCAACATGTGGCTAGCTAATTTATAAAATTAAAATTAGTTGGCTTGAAACGCGTTGACAAAAGTTTTTTACATATGATTTACGCTGAAACTCTTTTTCATAATGTTATGAATCACAAAAGCCTCAATTCAATCAAAGATTAACACTGTTCCGTATTTTTTATCAAATGAAAATAGAAAATCAAAGTGTCTTCTCAAACACAAACAGTAAATGAAACGTCTTTCGCACGAACGAATCTTCATGTCATTTTCACCCACTTACTCTCATTCACTTCAACGTCAACTTGCTCTCTTGTACGTCTTCTCTTTTCCGGGGATTCCGCATTTTTGACGTACAAAATTTTCTGCGGAGAAAACACTTCGCCCAGTCATCGTCCATTAATGGGTTAAGTAAGAGAAAGCTTATTTTTTTGTGGTCATTTTAGTGGTATCATTATTTTTTGAATAACAGTTTCGACCACTTAGGGGAGGGTCGCCAATACATGTGCGCCCTCCCCGCCACGTCACTTTACCACGCGTCAACCCACATGGCTCCGGTACGACACCTGTCCACCGTGGAGCTCCATGTGTGGGCTATCACCTCGCTGCATAAAAATCCTCCTTCGCGCCATTTCAAAGGTTGGTCTGGGCTCATTTCTGTGATGTTCCATTTTCCCTTTGTCTTTCTGCTCGGGGCCGGTTGTTGGGCGAAGCCCCCCGCCGAAGATGGCGCGGGACGGCCCTATAACCTGCGCGCATGGTGGTTTATTCGTGTGCTGGGGGAATGCTTTGTTCGGTTGACAGGGTTTGTGTACCTGCGCGCAGAGTCGTTTATTCGTGTGCTGGTGCGAAGGTTTGATGGAGTTTCAGGGTTTCTGGCTGGGACAGCGGTTCTGCTTTTCTTGTGCTTTTCCGCCTGGATTTCTTGGTCGTTCTGGAATGCAAGTTGTTTAACATGGAATGCCGGTTGTTTAGCATTTCTCTGGTGGTGGTCTTATTCGGCGATTTTGTTGTTTGGGGAGGAGTCGATCGCCATTCTACTGAGCTTGAGGTAACATAGGATTTTTCTGTTTTGCGCTACTATTTTTGTTGTTTTTCTGATCTCTAATGGCTTTTTTCTTCCTGTTGCAGGTATGGAAAAGGACGTTGCAGGTGTGGAGAAGGTCTGGCGAGCTCTGGGGAAGGTGGGGGAGGTCGGCGACCATCCATGGCCTGTAACCGGTAGGATTTTTAATCCTACCAGCTATTACTCTGTGTTTTTCAACACAAGCATCTCTAACAGGATATTTTGTGAACTTTCTATGGCATTTTATGGCATTTTTTTGAGCATTTGTTTGAGGGTTTAGGGTTTTAGGCATTCTATGGCATTCTATGTTATTTTTGCTGTTTTAGCCTATAATTTTTTTGAGCATTTTTTTCAGGGTTTAGGGTTTTAGGCATTCTATGGCATTCTATGTTATTTTAGCTGTTTTAGCCTGTAATTTTTGCTGCCCCGTGCCCTCGGCCATCCCGTGCCCTCAGCCGTCCCATGCCATTCTCGGCATTCTATGACATTCTATGCTATTTTTGCTGTTTTAGCTTGTAATTTTTGCTGCCCCGTGCCCTCGGCCGTCCCGTGCCATTCTCGGCGGAGGGCTTCGCCCCACAGTCGGCCCCGAGCAGAAAGACAAAGGGAAAATGGAACATTGCAGAAATGAGCCCAGACCAACCCTCAAAACTCTCTGTAGCTGCTCTCAATTGACTTGCATAGCCGGCTCCGAGCAGAAAGACAAAGGGAAAATGGAACATCGCAGAAATGAGCCCAGACCAGCCCTCGAAACGCTCTGTAGCTGCTCTCAATTGACTTGCATAGCCGGCCCCGAGCAGAAAGACAAAGGGAAAATGGAACATCGCAGAAATGAGCCCAGACCAACTTTCGAAACTCTCTGTAGCTGCTCTCAATTGCCTTGTTACTGTGTTTGCTTTATAGATAAAAACGCTGCATTTTTATTGTCCCTGCTATTGTATCTTTTTCATTGAATTAGGGATTTCAATCACTCGTATGAATGGAAAATAGATGAATTTTGAGCTCATAGTCTCCCATTTGGAGTGAAATTTTCACTTCTATCCCCAAATTTAATCATACCTCCATTGGTGATCATGATTTTGAAGTGTTGCTTAGAAGGTACAAGCAATGAGTTTTTCTGCGACTCTCTTGTGAATGAAATTGTGAGCACTGCCACTGTCAACTAGGATTACAACTTTTCAGTGCTTGATGTAGCCTGTGAGTTTCAAATTTTGCGGAGTTGAAATGCCCGATAATGCATGCAGAGAGATTGACCGTTCTTCATGAAGAAATAGGTTCGATATCTGCTTGAGTCGGAGTGTTGGTGTTTTCAACCTGTAACTCCAGTGTCTCTCAGTAGTTATGTCTTCGGTCAAGTCTTGAGTGGGCAAATCAATTTGGAACAATTTCTATTTTTACACCTATGACCTGGAGCATATTTTTCATCACAATTATAGGAGAGTCCATTTCTTTGGTGGTCTGCCATTTGTGTTGGAGACAACCTTTGTACTTCCAAGGGATGTGTAGGAATTGTGCTAAGTTGGAATATTTGATTCTGCAAACAGATTTCTATGCACTTTTGAAACTTTTCTTCCTAGTTGCTTGGGGAACAGGGATATAAGGAGTGCAGAGCTATCGGGAGAGGAGAATGTGTTGATAATTGTGATATATTTGTAGGGTGCTGGTGTCCATTGTAGCTGTTGAATTGTCTAGATTGTGTACCTCTGAATGTAAATTTCTTGTAATATGTGAAAAGAATATTGAATCAAAACCCTCCTTGACCCGTATATAGCACATGACCTACTGAAATTTTAAATTTATGGAGTCGGTATAATCTCTATTCCAAAAAACATAATTATTGTTGCTTAGTTGCCATGCATTAGATATTGTGAACACTCTTTTCAAGAGCCAATTCAATCCCTTTAAGAATGGCATGTGCTTCTGCCTGATTGTTGATCTTTCCTAAGGTTCATTCAAATTTTAAACTTTATTTATCTCCAACGTTGATGACAAGACTCACAATTGCAGTTACCCTGGATTTCCTTTCGGTACACTGATTTCCTTTGAATCTCTCTTATTTTTGCAATGCCTAGTTTTGTGCAGGGAAGTTTAAATTACAGGAAAGCTTAACATGCTGTAGATTTTGAGCTCTGAAGCAATTTTGTGGGATTTTTGTATACCTACTGCTTTGGAATTTCCTTCTTACATGTATTAGAGGCAATTCATAATTTTTCTGTACCGTAATACACTGTTATAGATCAATATTAACTCCAGATCTCATAAGTGTAAAAAGGGATCTAAAGAAACAGAGACATGATTCTCTTGATGCTTAAAAGATCCCATCTTAAGATGGGTCTACGCTGGTTTATATTTTGTAGATTTATAAATTATTGTAATTTTATTTTTATTTAGTTTTTATAATAATTTAGCTATTTTTAATTTTCCATTTTTACTCCAATTCTTTTTTCCCCCTCTAAGAAGGCTGTTGTAACTTTGCGTCAATTATAACAATTCATTAGTTAACCAAACAATTGTCATATGTGAATCACTCATATTGTCAAACAATTGATCTACTCATGAAGGAAAATGAAAAAGGTGAATAGGTGCTTAGAAAAGAATTAATGACTAAGCCACAATTCGTCATATAGCTGATTAGGTTACTGTTCACCCAAATTTCTCTATCTTTTGGAAAGTTGATGTAACAAGATGGAACAATATGATTCTCATAGTTGTTCATCAACTGATTTGATTAATTTAGATACTTCCATCATTTTTACTGACACATATAAAAACACATGCTCTCTATAAGTTGGGCAGTAGTAAAAAAATAGGCTAGCTAGGTGATTGATAAAAATCATAACTATGTTCTTTATTGTATTTCTAGTTTCCAGCAATGTAAAGTTCTTATTCATTCTAATTCAATCAATAACATGCTAAGTATAGAGTTCCTTACTACTAGTGCCTCGTACATTAGAAGCGAGCAGGAGGTGTTTCTAATTGTGAGTGTAGAATTCTATTCAGTGTTAAGTGATTGTAAACTTGCCCAGCACTGTCATCACATTATAACGGTCCACTTATTGGAGCCATAAGTGAGTTTAGAGCTTTGTACAGTGCGCACAGAATAACTTATAGAAATAGTTTTATCATAATTAATATTTTACAGAAAGACATATTCCATTGAAAATTTCTTATCAACACACAGTTAGGTTGCCACAAGAAATCACTACTAGGTTGTAAGCCAAAATGTTGCTGTGCCAAGAAAAAGATACAATCCATCCAAAATCCACATCATAATGTGGTTAGAACTGAAAACATATGACACCCCTATTCTTTATGGCCCTGAGAATCTTGAGTGCCAAAACTCCCCGAGTTACCTTCTTGAGCCAGGTAGGTTGGCCTACTAGTCAAGGGCTGATTAGGAAATGGTTGATTGTTGCCATATGATTGATTCCAATTTTCAGCTTCCAACCATGGAGGTATTGAGTACTCATACCTCACATTTGCACTAATGACCCCTGCATTAAGTGGAGGTGTGTAATGAGCATACAGAGAATTGACACCAGCTCTGGTAGGAACAAGGCAAGTGGGTAAACCCTCGGTTTGATAGTGGGGCACTTGAATGTTTATGAGATCTTGGAATAATGGTGTATTATCTGCAATGGAGTCCAATGAGTTTGAAATAATCCTAGTTTCATAAGCTATTCTTGTATCGTTGATCATCCCTTGTTCCTTTTCAAGCATTTGTTGTGCCTTTCGTTTTTCCTTTTCCTGTCTTCCCATTTTCTTTTGTTGGTCCTTAACTTGCCTTGCTTTATCTCTTTCAATCCTTTCTACTGCTCGCTGTTGTGCTGCAACAATCCTTGCTGCCTTCTTCTCCTTGACCATATCCTTCTTTTTCTGTTTTAATTCTTGCATTTCAAGTTTCTTTTTTTCTGACTCAACTAACAGGTTTATATAGTCCTCTGAGGTGAGTAGCTGTGAGCTTCGGCCCAGACGAAGACTACCCGGTGCACCTTGCTTTTTTCTCATTGATACTCTCTCTACTGGTAGCTTTAGGAACCGTCCAAGTGTCTTCTCCACCCCTCCCACCTACATGTCATTGCTTGGTACTTCCCTTTCAGTATCTGTTGGAACTGATTGAACCATATCATTATCTTCATTTGATGCCTCATTATGTCCTTCATCTTCTTCCATTGATCTATTGTCCACAAAAAAATGAACAATTTCACTATTCAATTCTGCTGTTTGTGAGGGCATGTTCATGCTTTCTTCATTGGTTGCTGAGACACTATGTGCATTCATATTGATCATTGCTTCTGCTAGCCATGAAGGTGGGGTTACTTGGCTTGGCAATGTCAATTGGTCATTGTCAACTGCATGTTCAACAATATCATTAGCAATATCAGCAACAGGAATTTGATGTTCTTGAGTTGGTGGAACAATCTCCATGTTACTAGGAATTTGTTCATTGTTATATTGTGTTTCACATACAGTTTCATCATCTTCAGCATATAACTGTCCTTGAGACAGGGAAATCATATTACCAGCTGCAACAACATCATCTTGGTCATCTACTTCTTGCACTTCAACACATGTTTGGACATTCCCTTCTTCCTGACCATCCACATGAAACGCTTGGCTACAACCAGTATCATGCATAAGAGCATCATAGTTCAGTGGCCAGATTCCTGTCCTCCTAAAGCCAGCCTTGTACTTGATGGTGTCAAAGCCCTTTTAAAAGCTTTACTTGCAAGCTCTGCTAGCTCAAACCTTTCCACCTCAACCCCTGGATTCTTTGCCATCCATGCAGCACGCTCCGACCTGAAATAGTTCTTGAAAGGGCCAAACACACTAACATCAAGGGGTTGCAGCCTATGAGTGGTATGAGCGGGCAATGTCAACAGGTCGATGCCTAAATTGTTTGCTTCCTCAATTGTTTGTACAGCCATGTGGCTCCCATGGCCATCTAATATCAAAAGGTGTCTGTTATTAGGCGAGACGGCACCTGGTACCGATGCAGCAAAGTGAAAAAGCCAACTTAGAAACAGTTCTTTAGTCATCCATGCATGGGGATGTGCAGCCATGCATGCACCTGGTTCACAGTTCTGTATATAGTTTTTCAGTTGATTTTTACCTTTGAATAGATAAAATCCTGGGATTGAAGTACCAATTGCATTAACACAACATAAAATAGTTATCCACTCCCTGCTCTTGGGCAAAATCTTTGGCACATTTCGGCTCCCTCTCTTGGAAATTACCCGCATGCCACAATTCCTCCCTGCCTGTAAACCTGTTTCATCACAGTTCCATATATGGTCTGCTCCATAAGAATGTTTATCATAAGCACTAGAAAGTGTGTCATAGAATTTTTGCACAACTGCAGGGCGCAAATTTAATGCTCTGTCTCTGTCAAGGCCCTCAGCAGTACGCAATACAAGTTCTGGATGCCTTTTTTTTAACCCAAACCACCATGATTTACCAGGAAACCCATCTTTGAATGGGTTTGGCCTCCCTTGACAGATTTGAGCAACTGTTGATTTGAGTTGTATCAACTCTAGCCCATGTCCCAGTTGGGCCATCTCTTTACACCACTCAACCACCTCGGCCTCCTCATCCTCAGTCATAACTGTAAGAGGCCCTCTACGTTTTGTATGAGTCAGTCCATTTATCCAATAATGTATTGACGAGGGAGACATACCATGTTTTTTTGCAGATGCCCGAACTGAGTATCCATTAAACTCTATGTCGTCAATTGCAACTAACATTTGTTCTTTTGTCCATCCTCTTATAGCACTGATCTTTTTAGTTGAGCTTGCCCCTTGGACTGTTGTTGATGGTGGTTCTGTGGCTGATGGTGTGTTAACATCAGCAGCTGTCACATGGTCATCTTCAACAATGTTCCCTGGTGCATTGCTGGCATCGACATCAGCTGGCCTGTCATCATCAAACGATGTGCATCGCAGCTGCGCACCCCTTGTCACTCTCCTGCCACTTCTCCTTGTACGAGCAGAGTAACTTCCTTTTGCCATAGATGCAACAACCTGTAAAATTATTGCATGCATTTAGACATTAGAATATATGTTAAATTATGCTTTATTACTTCTGCAAAAATTACTTTTCCTCTATTACAGGAAATTATCAACATGTATGTTGCATTTAGACATTTGAATATATGTCAAATTATGCGTTATTAATTCTGCAAAAATACTTTTCCTCTATTACAGGAAATTGTCAACATGTATGTCACTGTTTTCATAATGAGAGCAAATGTTTCACTTTCATAGGGCAGTGTTAGGATATGCGTATACATTAGGATACAGAGCTTGTTACATTAGGATATGCGTATACAGTGATTACAGTCTATCCATATGTATTACCTTAGGATATGCGTGTAGAGTGAGAACCCCGGGATATCATGTTGTATATTGATTAACTTGTCACCTTTGTATCTTATCTAAGCTTATGACAAGCTATGCAATTAGAACACAGTAGTTACACATGACTCTTTCTAACCATGCTTGTTTACCTAATCACTTGCTTGTCTCATTCTCATTACACTCGGAATAAGTAATAGCACAGATATTTTACAAGTAACATCATCTAAAGGTTGAACTATCAGTGCTAACCTAAGAAATACATGTATAGATATGATAAAGTACCTGTATCACAGGTTGGTTATCTCCCTAATAGACTGGATTCAGCTTTAATATACATATAACATATGTAATTATACAGAGCTTTGTTCTAGCTCACTCATAGATAAGGGTGAACTGAAACCATGCTTTGTTCTAGCTTTGTTCTAGCTCACTCTAGCTCAACGAGGTGAAAAGATATGAAGGCCAATAAGACGGTCATCTGCTATGTTACTTATAATTGTGTTTTCTCATTATCCAAAATCTTACAGTCATCTAATTCAATAAAGAGAAATGGTCATCCGCTCGGGCTTCCATTCTAAGAAACCATTCCTCAGTTCTATGGTCCATTCACCAGTAGTAGAAATTCATTTATTTGCACTTTTTCGACTCAATATCAAAATTTTTTCTTTCTCAATAGCTTCATGCTTCTGAAAATACATGTCTTTCGATTATGTTTCAATGTGATGTCTCAATGATGATTGTCAAGGTCTGAAAATATGTGAAAAATTACTAAGTTTATCAGAGTCATTAAAGTTACAATTCGTTTTTGTTCTATGTTTTAACTCATTCTGCATAGAACCCAAGCCATAATAATCGCTCAATTCCTGTAAGCTAAGGTTCAAGGTTCAATTCCTGTTAGGTAAACAAGCTATGACTACAGTACTAGCACGACATACGTAACATTTGTGATATGTAAGTTGTAATCCCTATGAAGTTGATGATCGAATAATTCCTGTAAGCTAACCTTCAATTCCTGTAAGGTAAGCAACCTGTGACGTTGATTAGATGGATACGACTGTATTCAATAGGTTAACTGTATAAGCTAGAACACATACATAAACTCTGTATAAAAAAGGTTAACTGTAACTGTATAGGTTAACTGTCACCACCCTATGGACAGAACTGTAATGTAAGAAATCTGATAAATGAATGGATAGAACTGTAATGTAAGAAATCTGATAAATCAAAACAATGAAAACAGAACTGTAATGTAAGAAATCTGATAAATCAAAACAATGAAAACAGAACTGTAAGAAGAATGAGTTGTAATTCATAAAACTGACTTGAATATATTGGCCACTGTTTTGTGATGTTGTCTTCAAGTTTGCTGAATAGTTTGAAAGCATAAGATGCAACTTCAACAGTGGGTGGACTTCTTTTATAGTTTTGGGGACTTGATTTTAATTGGTGGACATGGATGCACATGGATTGCAATGGCTTCTTTTTGAATGTGTGGTATGGATTTAATTTGCTGTGATCTAATGGTTGGGAATTGTTTATTTGTTGATCCATGTGCTTTGATCTGTTTTAATGAGAAATAGAATGAGTTGGGTGTCATTTATTGCAGTTATTGGGTCTGGGGGTCATTTATTGAACAAAGTGGATTTAATTGTTATTGGGTTGGGTGTCATTTATTGAACAAATTGGATTTAATTGTTGATGGGTTGGGTGTCATTTATTGGACATAGGGTGTTTAGTTGTTGAACAACTCAGCAGTTATGGCTGACATACATTCCTTTTGTTATGTGCAGGTAGGCATATTTATTTGGGATGCAAAGTTGCAGTTCTGATGAGTGGGGGTTGAAGTGACTGCTGTTTTGTACTTCTGGAATAGACCAGTTTGGAAGCCTTTATGGCTCTAGCTGTTTTCTACTTGGGTCAATATGTTTTGCAATATTAAGTAGTAAAATACTATTTATGGACAGTTGTGGGCCTAGTCAATGTATGGGTGATTTTTGGACATAATTTAAAACTTATTTATACATAATGTTATTTATTTCTGTTTAAATTTTGGTTTCAAAAGTCTTAATCACTGGTGGTTTGGTGGGACCAGTATTATATCAACTACTGGTCCCTACACAATATTAGGAATCCCTCCCCTAATTATAAGAGATTTTATCATTATTAAAAAATATAAATAAATTGAATAATATATAATATTATTATATATAATTTAATTTTACAATTTAAATTTAAAAAATATTTATAAAAAAACTGATATTTTAAAATATGGTGATTTTCACCCATAATGTTTCATTCTATTTTAAAAATAAATTTTATTTTATTTAAAAAAGAATTATATATAAAAATACGAAAAGTGTACATTTTTCCTTATGAATTTTATTATTTAATTTATAGTGATTTTTTAATCTTATTTTCATAAGTTTAATGCATTTTATTTTTTATTTAAATTGGGGTGATGGTTATATATATATATATATATTCAACATACTTCATGTCATTTGTAAAAATTAAATCTAAGTAAAGAGAATTTTATTTCTTCTTCCCATTTCCAAAAATAATCTCAATTAACATTTAAACTATAATAATTATTATTTTAAATTGATAAATTAAAAATATTAAATAATTTTACATAGAGTATTTAAAAATATTAAATTTTATTTTATTGAAGTATAATTTATTTAAGAATACATTAACCAAATTTCAATAATAAACCAAATTTTAGTAATAAACCAGTATAGGGAGGAAAACTTAAACATTAATCTATTTTATGTTAAAAAAAAAGGGAGAGAATGACTATTTGTTTGTGCAAGACTCAATTCATTGTTCTTCCATTAATTTTCAAATGATATCATTGAAAATCTTGAAATGGTCTAATTTTTTCTTTTCAGTAATATTTTACTCTCATTTTTTTTATTTTTTAGAGTTAACTTTTATATTTGATTTCAAAATAAACAAACTCTAATCATATGACTTCTTTAAGCAATGGATTTTATTAGCCTAAAAAAATAGTATTATATATATATATATATATATATATATATATGATATTTGAAGTTTCATATAAAAACAATAAAAAAAAGGTGTAATTTAAAAAAATATTATATCAAAATTATTATTGATTAATTTCGAAGTTTTATTATGAGCCATTATTATTTCAAAAATATTATTGAATAATTTTCAAGTTTTATAGTTGGTTATACTTTTTTTTACACATCTTTTACATTAAAAATCTTTAGTTAACTTAAATTTTCTATCATACATCCCCAGATGCGGGTGCTTCAGCTGGCATTTAAGAAGATGGGACAGGGGTGCGGCAATGCAGGACGACACCTGCCAGCCCAGCACCACCTGGATAAGGATGGGACGAGCCTCATACAGAGAAGGGTGCGTTCACATGGCCTCAAGCATTGGGAAGACAGCATGCACAGTCGGAACCTGGACCAGACCATCACCTCCGCATGCTTCAGGTATAGCTGGGCTTCGGCTCCATTTATTGCAGAAGTTATGGCGGGGGATAGTCGAGGAGAGCTGGTGGTAGTTAATTTCATGTATAGCCATGGACTCGGTTGGAAGCTTCATATGCATTGTTGGTCGGGCGAAGGTGGGTTCAGGGACGCTGTTGGGTCATGCTCGGCTTCTAAGTCGCGCCCTCCGCCAGCTCCAAATTTGCTCTTTTCTCCACTCTCGGAGTACCTGTGCGCTCTCTCTGCTCCATTTCCCATCATGGTGCGACAACGGTTAATTAGCAGAAGGGGCGGCTCGAGAGGTGGTAGCTCTCGATAGCAAGTTCAGAGGCGAAGCACCTCGGGCTCTCCCTCTTCCTCTGTGGAAATCCTCGGTATCCCAACACTAGAAGCGGACGAGGTAGAGCAGGCCTTCGCTCAGCTCCATTTCCTTTGCCCCAGCACCCCTCCCCCCATACCACGCTCTTCCACTTCTGCAGCATGCTCAACCAGCCAGTTATCACTGCAACCATCTCCATCTCCTTCTCCGAGGAAGCGATTCAGAGTGCCTAGATGCCCTTCCCTGGAGGCGATATGCCTAAAGCGGAGCCCAGTCATCGTAGAGACCAGCAGAATGAAAGAAGAGACAAGGAAATTGCGCATGGTGGACAGCCCAAGCGGAAAGGGAAGGAGGCTCTGAGGGAAAGGCAAGAGGATTCAGAGCCTCAGCGAGCCAAGCTAGCTATGGAGATGGGCAAGATGAACGAGGAGGACACGCAGCAGGTTGAAGGAAGAGGAGAAGGCGAGCAATCTCAGCCAGATAACCGCGAAGATTGGAGCTGCTCGGTGGTGGAGGAACCTGCCATGGAGGAGTTCATCAACCAAATAACCAATGCCAGGTGGCACTTCATCTAACGTTTGGTTCCACCTCTTTTTTGTCCACGTAGGTGCATCTAGGAAGATGAATTGCTGGTTTTATGTTGTTTTCTTAGCTCTTTTCAGAAAACTGAGGAAAATGTTCAATGATGTCCTTTTTCTTTTTGTAATTCCCGCACTATCATACTGGTTTCCCCTCTGTTGGGGCAGTCTCAGAACTAGTTCTTCGGCAAGCTAAGATAGGATGTTTCCATTTATAGCCAGTTCCTCTCTATAAATATTTTTTTTTCTCCTCTTAATAGATTAATCTTACTTAGCAAAAAAAAAATTCTATCATACATCATTTTTAATATTTGTTTTAGTAATAAGTGGTGTAAGTTTTACGTAATATCCTTATTTTTTATTTTCTACTTACAACCATCATCTCATCTCCTCACATATTACATTTTCCCATTGAGCACCCCATTCCTTTCCTTCATTCAAGAGAAGATCACACAACCAACTACCACCTATTCTAATTTGAACCTATCCCCTTCCTCCATTCAAAAGAAAATCTCACAACAAACTTTATCAAAATTTTCGAAAAAATATTTGATTCATGATGTTTCCCTTCCTTTTACTCTTCCTACTTACAAAATATATCCATTAAAGTGACACCTATACTAACTCCCATAGATACAAAACCTAACATCCATATAACTCCATGGCTACAAAAATTATGTCAAATCTATTTTTTACAATAACATACCAATTACATGCCCACCAAAATCAACCATCAAAAAGTTCATTGCTTTAAAAAAAAACCTACATCATTTTTTACTTCTTCTCTTTATTGTGTCATAATTCACACTATTTTATTTTCACAATAATTCTCCATTTCTATAGTGATGGATATACGAGGAATCCCTTTCCAAATTTAATTGTGTTTCTTTATTATATGAGTAAAGTCCATACCTAACAAATTTTCTAGTTCGTCGTCATTTTTACGCACTTCATGCATTGTATCTATCCCTCTATTTTGACAGTTTTACCTCTCTGAAATGAGGCTTGGGACTTCTTCCCTCTATTCTTCTTTGATTCTTCTCCTTCTGGACATCTTGAGGATGTATGTCCAGTTTTGCCACACAACCGACAAGTGAGTTTGTTCCACTTTTCTTGCTTTGATGTGTGTAAATGAATGTCAAAGGGTTTATAATAGTGTGTCCTTGGGACATACCTATAGTAGCCTTTCTTGGCTTTAAAGGAGCGGACTTTATATTGTTGAGGAAGCTTTCTTCTTTCTTTGTAGACTTTAGTAGTCTACTTATACTCCTTTTTAGCCCTTTTCTTTGCTTTCCTTCTCTTGACCAGAGGGTCATTAACTGTGAGTCCATATTTATTGCAAATGGACTTTCATTCTAGAAGCTTTGAAAGTTTTTTCAAAGACTTATTTACTTTGGAATTGGTGCATAAGCTTACCAATGTTTTTGTAATGTGAGAATAAATCTCACCCCAAGTATATGATTCAAATGGAAACTAGAAAACTTCTTGCAACCTGATATAATCAACAAATCTGGATGGAAGAGCAGCAAGATATACCTGTTTCCATAACAGATTTTTTAAATCTTTCAGTTCATAGATTCTTTGCATCCAATATTAGTGAAAGTCTTCATATTGTGACATCTTGTGGCACTTGAGATTCATGAGGATAACTTTATGCTTATCTGCAATCTCCATTCCATTGCCACACCAATGTTCTAAGATCATGGAGGTTAAAGCTCCAATCATGTTGCTTGTATTTGAGCCATATGAATTATGAATCACATCTCCTGCTTCTGCTTTAAACACTTCAGCTTCCATTTTTATTAGTAATGTTGGAGATGATTCAATCTCCCACCACCTGAGTAGTGTTCTTGTAAAACACTGAATAATAGTCTTGCATGCTTCAATGTCAGTCTTTCCTCTGAGACATGAGTTTATATTCTGTAAATATCATGTCTATTAATTGTCTAATCTGACCAACACTCAGATTATCAATATTCCATTCTCTGTGTGATTCAGGGAAGAAAGTATGAGCTTCAAGAAGCTTGCCTTTTCCTTCAAGATTAGGTGCAAGATATTTATTGAACCTACTTTCTAGAGGTTCATATATGGGAAGAATATGAGAATTAGATTCTTTGTTCTCTTCTTCTTCTTCTTTGAATAAAGAGGCAATGGTAATTTTTTCTGTGGCTTCTGTTTTTTTTGCAGAAGATGGGGCTACCTCTTTAGGAAATAATGCCGGGAACCTGTTGATTGGTTTAACAGGATCTTGAATCTTGATATTTATTTTATAGAGAAAAGAAGTGGGAACTGGTTTATCAGTTTTGGACAGGCTCATCTTTTCAACCTTTTCAGTTAAACTAGTGATTAAGCTTTTAGTAGTACCCATGTGGTCTACTATCTTTTCCTCTACTTCTTCTATCTTATTTAAATATTCCTTGGCATAAGATCTAACAACAGATGAAGTATAATGTACATCATTGAGGTTTCTGTTAACCTCATTCAGAGAGACTTGAACAGTGTCAAACTATTCCTTTATTTCCGCAGTCTTTGCTGAATTTATTTCTGAGCCTTTTATTGTTGTATTTGTCTAGTTGATCTATTCACTGGTCCTTTGAATTATTCCATCTATTCCCAGAGCATTATCATATTTTTGAACCAAAGGGATGGCCTTTGCTGCATTTTGATTCTCTCCTATGATAATTCCTCGGTAAGGGGGAAAAGTAGATGGAGTCTCTACTCTACTGCCATCTAAAGCAGTCCAAACATGTTTGGTGGATGATGAAGAAGATGATCTAGTTAACGCAATTTTCAGGGGAAACATTCCTTTTCCATTCGTAAAAGGAAATCTAGGAATTTGTGACTTCCATGTAATGTTTCCAATCCTGGGATAATTTAATCTTCTCCTCAATGGTATGATTAAGACCAAACTGTTTTGCTTCTGGATGGGTGTATAAGGCCCAATTCAACATGGCTTTCATCCATTTGGAACTTATTTCTGATTTCAAGTAGCCATTCATTAGAGTAAAGAACTTGTGCATTTCCATGACTGTAGGCTTTTCACAGTCATCAGGAATAGGGCCAAATCTGCATGAAGGGATTAGACCCTTTGCTTGCTCTAAATAGCCTAATCCATATTTAGGCTTAGCTGGCCTCATTAGAGTAATAATCTCATGCATCATCAAGACATGGTCAAACTCTGGCTCATGAGGAAAAGGGATATCTGAACATTTTGGATTCGGGCATGGATTCACTGATGTGAAAGGAGGGGCTTCTCCGGTTCTCGGATGTGATTCTCATGGATGACAGATTCAACAAGAGTACATAAATTTACAGCTGATTGGAACTCTGTACATTTGACTTCTAAAGAATTAAAATAAACAAGTTGGGCAAACTCAAATAAAGAAATGTGTTTACATGAAACTGAACTTGAACTAGCAGTATCAACAGTGGATGGATCACGATAAAAATGAGAACTTTTGTAGACTCTTTCAATTCCTCTGTAATCAATTGTGGATCTTCTAGGGAAAGATAAAATGGCATAGGAATGGTTCTCTTGGATATATGCTGAGGTTATTCTTTTAAAAGCTCGAGGCTTGGGATTAGAAACTATCCAGTGTTCTGGGAATGTGAGATCCTCCCAACGAATGGTTTGATGTTCTATTTTCTGATTTTTAGAATCTATTAGAACAACAACACTTGTTTTTGAGTCTCGGCTAGGGGTATGGCGTACAGCTAGATAACAAGTATTTGTGTGCCTGAAACATCCTCTAGTTTGTATGCCTATATTATGTCTTTTTTGTTACATATCAAACCCTGTGGTCTGGATCTGCAACTACAAGATCTGATCTATGGTTTCGTCAAAGACATAGACTGAAAAATTAGGATAGCAGTCGAAATATACTAGGCCATGTGACAGAGGGGCGACTATACCACCTATTAATGAATCGGTATACTTGTTATGAGTAATATCTTTCACCGTGGCTAGTACGAAGGTGTTTAGCCCTTGATGAGTCAGGGGATTGATCCCAATTATTATGCATCCCAAATGTAAATACTTTGTATTTAACCTTTTAGCTTCGGCCTGTAAATTTTTTGGGTCCAGAAGAGGGATAGACTGGATATTGTCAGAATTCTCTTGAATCTGACTAATAGACTCTTTTATACTAATTCTAGTGGCGGCTTTCAAATGAAAAATAGACAAATCATCATAAATTTATGATGCAGAGATACTAGGCAGTTGCCATCGGGAAGACGGTTGTGGCTCTTCATATTATAGTTCATCTTGGTTTAGAACACGACTAGAACTAGTGGAAAACATATCTCTGAGTGGATTTTCTGTGGCAAAATATTCTCTTTCTTCTAATTCACGAAATGATACAGACTTCCTGAATGGATCCATTTCTATTATGAGTGATCATTTAGAATACCAACCTCTTGAACCAGACGTTACTGGCTCCGATACCAATTTTCAGCAGGGGCTTCCATAAAGCTTGCTACAGTGCTGCTACAGTGCGCGTGCTCTGTGCACTATGCTATCATGCTTTGCTATCTTGGCCTTGCTGTGTCTTTTCGTTTGTATTCACTGATTGACCTCTGGTGAACTTAGTGCGAACCGACTTCGATCTTTCACGCTCTGTGACCTTACACACGGCTTCCTCACCTTTCAACGGTCTGGCGTTCCTTCGAACCTTTGGCGAACCCCTAATGAACTTTGAGTGAAGATTATGAGACAACTACTACACAACAGACGATTTATAAAAGCACACAGGTATTCAAATGCGGAAAATGCCTTCTCATATTATTTCTCAAAAATGGATATAGATTACAGATTACAGATTACATAGAGTATTCCTTACAGAGATAGACTATTGTTGCATTTATCGGACTTTTGCTTTTCACTGAGGAATAAGCATTACCGAAGGCTTCCTGGAAACAGATAGGCTCTGCCTAAGAATATACAGACTCGACTGGTATGCAGACTGACTTCAGACTTCTAATAGATCTGGCCACTTTAGGTTCTTACCAGTGCCAAGCACACTGATACACAGGCTTCTCAGATCTCTAAACTCTAAGACTCTAACACACTCTGAATGTGAATGCCTCAACAATGAACCTTACTCTCAATTTATAACAAATGAGAGGGGACAAACATTACTATAGGGCATCAAACAAAGGGACAGAATCATTGCTTTTGGGTAACACCGAGGTGACATCCGCACAAAGATTCTTGGTCCATAAAAGTAAATATTATTAAAAAATAAATACTATTAAAAAATATATGGAAAATATGTTGTCTACAATGTTTACAAAGTGGATACTTTTGTCCAGCAAAGCCCACGAGAAAAGCTAGCCACAATTAAGTCCTTGTGACTGGACAACATTATTACAATAATGGATGCTTTTGTCGGTTAAGCCCATGAGAACCGTCAGAATACAGTAATGTCAGGGAATCTATGCTTTTTGTACAATAATTCATCCCATGCTTTGGTGAAAATCCTCCGAACAATCATAGGTTTCCCTAAAATGATTTGTTGTTTCACCTTAGTTAATACAAGCCATTCATAATGGCAGGACATGTATTCTTTTAAAGTTTTATTCTCATCATGAAAAGGAGACCAATCTCCTGCTGTCATTTCTTTGACAGTTTTATAAGGTATGTGGAAGAAATCTGGGATGTTGTGTTTGAAACAAATATCACAGTGGAATCTGCAGTATGCTTCATGATAGAGTGGGTCCATTGCTGTTCTGTTAACACCGTAGTTGGCCCACCATTTTTGTAGCCAGTCGCATTGTTGATTTCTTTGCATTATCCCCGTTGTACTAAATTTTAATTTAGTATAATGGGTTTCTTCTTTGTCATCTACATTCAGAAAATCCCACCACAACTGTTTATATGCTGAGAAATCATATACTGTGTCTAGAAAGATTATCTTGGGATCTCCTCCTGGCCATAATGCAGAGGTCTGAGTAGGCATGGGCCATGCAAGATTTCTGGTACGATTTATGCAGAAATATTTTTCATAAATCCCACAGCGGATACCTCCATGTGACCAGATTCCTGAGATATCATGAAAATATCTTTGAAGGGCATCTTCTGCATACAATGCATCTCTTTTGGCTTTTGTGTAGATCATGTCATGAATCCATCTACTCCCTTTTGGGTACACCCTTCTTTCTGGTACAAGATGTTGAATGTCAGTATGCACTTGCAAATTGGCATCTAATACTTTTGTATTTCTCAACTGCCAGGTTGGCTTCCATTTGTCTCTGTATTCTTCCCAGTCCTGGTTGTCTGGTATTGTACACAGGACTTCCTGTTTCTGGCTTTGGTCCCATTCTGTAACAATGACCATTATATGTTCTTGTGGCTGGATAAATTCTCTGCTGAGAAAATCTGGTAAATAGTTCTTTGTGCCCTTGATATGTTCGACTTGAAAGTCGAAGTTGGCGAAGAGTGCTTGCCACCTAGAAAATTTCGCCTCTCCTGGTTTCTTGATGTCCTTAGTTAAAACTTTCTGCAAAGCTGAAGCATCAGTTCGGAGCAAGAACTGTCTGTTTATTAAATGGACATCGAATTTGCTAATGCAGTTCCACGCAGCTTTTACTTCTTTCTCAATTGTGGAGTAATTCTGCTCAGCAGGATTCCAGGTGCCTGATGCAAACTGGACAACTTGTTCAGTGCCATCTTTTCTCTGCTTTAGGATACCTCCCCATCCTATATTATTGGCATTTGTTTCAACAATCTTGAATGCACTATCATCAGAGACATATAGAATAGGAAGAGACTTTACCTTGGCTTTGATGTTCTGAACAGCTCTGGTGTGTTCTTCCGTCCACTGGGGTGGCTCGTTTTTAAGCCTCTTATTTAATACGCTCTTGTTTGCGGCACAATCCTTGTAAAAGTTACTAACATAATTTAAACAACCAAAAAACCTTTGAAGCTAGATTTTGTCTATAATAACATCTGGGAATTTGTCAGCAAACTCAAGTGCATGCTTCTGCAGAGAAATTTAGCCATTGAAAATAGTATGGCTGAGAAATTTGATAGTAGTTTGGAAAACTTATATCTTTTTCTTGCTTAAAACTAGACCATTATGCTTTACCAGCTACTTAAATGTATGAACATGCTTGAAATGGTCCTAAATGTTCTTAGAAAAAATTAGAACATCATCAATGTAAACTATAAGTGAGTCAAAGTATGGCTTAAATATTTTATCCATTACCTTCTGGAATTTAGATGGAGCATTTTTCAAACCAAAAGGCATGACATTCCACTCATAGTGGCCTGTTGGAATACTGAAGGTGGTCTTGAACTTATCTTCTTCTGAAATGGCTACTTGCCAAAATCCTGCCTTCAAGTCAAACTTTGAAAATATCTTAGCTCCTGCTATCCTTGCAATCAGATCTCCTTTGTGGGGAATTGGATAGGTGTCATCGGCAAGAACAAAATTTAGAGGTTTGAAATTTATTACCAGCCTTGGAATCCCTCTGATTTGTTCTGCTCTTTTGTTGACATAGAATCCGTAACAGTTCTAGGGACTGTCAGATTCTCGAATGAGCTTGCGATCCAGAAGTTGCTTGATCTCTTTTTCACAGAGATCTCTGTATTCCTTATTCATTGGAATAGCTCTACTTTTACAGGGCTTGCCTGTATATCCTTCCTTGTATGGGAGTTGGACAGTATGCTGCTTTCTGTGCCAAAATGCATTTGGTTCTTCTGAGCAGCATTATTCTTCAATTTGTTTCCTCAGTTCCTCAATTTTCTTCTTAACCTAAGGATTTTTTAACTGATCTTCTACTTTCAGTGTAGATTTCAGATCTTTTAGATTTGACAGTTTTGCTTCTGCTTTGTCCAATTCTTGGACAGTCTAGACCATTGTAGAGATTCTAGGATTTGAGATATATGGTAACTCAATCCTTTTTGTTGTTCCTTTTGATGTAGGAACAGAGATAAAGTAACCAGCTTTATTTTCTTTTAGCCTGGTTGACCCATGAGGTTCAACAGCTGCTAGGAAGATATTTCCTAGAATACAGTCGACTGGTATTTCTGCTACTGCAAATTTCAAATTGATGCAGTGATGATCAAAACAAATAGAGGCCTTGGGAACTTCATAATTGAGCGTTTTGTTACCCAATCCTACAACTCTTCTCGTTGCAGAAATCCAATACTTTGCTGGTATCACTTTTTTATTTAAAATGTTCACATCAGCTCCTGAGTCAAGGAGTGTTGTTAGTGCAAACATTTCTCCTTTTATGCAGATATTCACCTTCACATGATGCTGTTGGTAGGAAATAGCAAGAATTCTCATTTCTTGAAACCCAAAAACAGGATCTTTCCTTCCTTCAATGATTTCAAGATTTGGATTGGAATCTTTAGCATATTCTTCTGTGTCCCATGAGTGAGAATTTTCTTCCACAGATTGCTTTCCCTTTTTAATTTCAGCAAGTTGGGATTTCAAAGCAGAGATTTCAGATTTAATGTTATGGATCTCTCTACTTACCTCCCCCAAGGTGAGTGAATGCACCTTGCCTGGCTTCTCTTGATGTCGCTGGAAAGATCTGGTATTTCTTTCAAAAGAAGCATCAACAAATAATGGCTTTTTTCCTGTATTCCTGGAAGAACTGGATTTGAGCTGATCCATGAATGCCTCTGTCAGCTGATTCTTCATTTCTCCATCCTCCATTGCTCGAATCTGAGAGAGAATTTTTATCTCATCTCAATTTTCTTCTTAACCTGAGAATTTTTTAACTGATCTTCTACTTTTAGTGTAGATTTCAGATCTTTTAGATCTAACAGTTTTGCTTCTGCTTTGTCCAATTCTTGGATAGTCTAGACCATTGTAGAGATTCTAGGATTTGAGATATATGATAACTCAATCCTTTTTGTTGTTTATTTTGATGTAGGAATAGAGATAAAGTAACCAGCTTTATTTCTTTTAGCCTGGTTGACCCATGAGGTTCAACAACTGCTAGGAAGATATTTCCTAGAATACAGTCGATTGATATTTCTGCTACTGAAAATTTCAAACTGATGCAGTGATGATCAAAACAAATAGAGGCCTTGGGAACTTCATAATTGAGCATTTTGTTACCCAATCCTACAACTATTCTCGTTGCAGAAATCCAATACTTTGTTGGTATCACTTTTTTATTTAAAATGTTCACTTCAGCTCTTGAGTCAAGGAGTGTTGTTAGTGCAAACATTTCTCCCTTTATGCAGATATTCACCTTCACATGATGCTGTTGGTAGGAAATAACAAGAATCCTAATTTCTTGGAACCCAAAAACATGATCTTTCCTTCCTTCAATGATTTCAAGATTTGGATTGGAATCTTTAGCATATTCTTCTGTGTCCCATGAGTGAGAATTTTCTTCCACATATTGCTTTCCCTTTTTAATTTTAGCAAGTTGGAATTTCAAAGCAGAGATTTCAGATTTAATGTGATGGATCTCTCTACTTACCTCTCCCAAGGTGAGTGAACGCACCTTGCATGGCTTCTCTTAATGTCGCTGGAAAGATATTGTATTTCTTTCAAAAGAAACATCAACAAATAATGGCTTTTTTCCTGTATTCCTGGAAGACCTGGATTTGAGCTGATCCATGAATTCCTCTGTCAGCCGATTCTTCATTTCTCCATCCCCCATTGCTCGAATCTGAGAGAGAATTTTTATCTCATCTTCCTCTGTAGCAGCCATTAAGACTTTTTCTTTCTGTGGTTTGAAGGATATTTCTTCAGAACTGGAGTCACTGTATGATTCTGAATTAGAATCATAATGCATATGACAAGCACATTCTTCTGACTCTGGACATGAACAAGACTCTGGTTCTGAACATGAACTATCTTGTATATGAGCTTGTAATTCTTCTTCACATGAAGAACTATAGGAGTCAAAAGATGACTCTTCAAGTTGTTGCTGCTGTATTTGGTCTTTGATTACCACATTCGGGCAACGTTCTGTTCTATGAGTGCGGGCACCGCACTTCATGCATTGTATCTGTCCCTCTGTTTTGACAGTTTTACCTCTCTGAAATGAGGCTTGGGACTTCTTCCCTCTATTCTTCTTTGATTCTTCTCCTTCTGGACATCTTGAGGATGTATGTCCAGTTTTTCCACACAACCAACAAGTGAGTTTGTTCCACTTTTCTTGCTTTGATGTGTGTAAATGAATGTCAGAGGGTTTATAATAGTGTGTCCTTGGGACATACCTATAGTAGCCTTTCTTGGCTTTAGAGGAGCGGCCTTTATATTGCTGAGAAGGCTTTCTTCTTTCTTTGTAGACTTTAGTAGTCTGCTTATACTCCTTTTTAGCCCTTTTCTTTGCTTTCCTTCTCTTGACCAGAGGGTCATCAACTGTGAGTCCATATTTACTGCAGATGGACTTTCTGTCTGGAAGCTTTGAAAGTTTTTCCAAAGACTTATTTACTTTGGAATTGGTGCATAATCTTACCAATGTTTTTGTAATGTGAGAATAAATCTCACCCCAAGTATATGATTCAAATGGAAACTGGAAAACTTCTTGCAACCTGATATAATCAACAAATCTGGATGGAAGAGCAGCAAGATATACCTGTTTCCATAACAAATTTTTTGAATATTTCACTTCATAGATTCTTTGCATCCAATCTCGGTGAAAGTACTTCATAGATTCTTTGCATCCAGTCTCGGTGAAAGTCTTCATATTGTGACATGAGGATAACTTCATGCTTATCTGCAATCTCTGTTTCACTGCCACACCAGTTTTCTAAGATCATGGAGGTTAAAGCTCCAATCATGTTGCTTGTAGTTGAGCCACTTGAATTGTGAATCACATCTCCTGCTTCATCTTTAAGCACTTCAACTTCCATTTTTATCAGTAATGTTGGAGATGATTCAGTGTCCCACCACCTGAGTAGTGTACTTGTAAAACACTGAATAATAGTCTTGCATGCTTCAATTTTAGTCTTGCCACTGAGACACATGAGTTTATATTCTATAAACATCATGTCTATTAATTGTCTAACCTGACCAACACTCAGATTATCAATATTCCATTCTCTGTGTGATTCAGGGAAGAAAGTATGAGCTTCAGGAAGCTTGCCTTTTCCTTCAAGATCAGGTGCAGGATATTAATTGAACCTACTTTCTAGAGGTTCATATATGGGAAGAATCTAAGAATTAGATTCTTTGTTCTCTTCTTCTTCTTCTTTGAATAAAGAGGAAATGGTAATTTTTTTTGTGGCTTCTATTTTTTTTGTCGAAGATGGGGCTACTTCTTTAGGAAATAAAGCCGGGAACCTATTGATTGGTTTAACAGGATCTTGAATCTTGATATTTCTTTTATAGAGAAAATAAGTGGGAACTGGTTTATCAATTTTGGACATGCTCATCTTTTCAGCCTTTTCAGTTAAAACAATGATTAAGCTTTTATAGTACCCATGTGGTCTACTATCTTTTCCTCTACTTCTTCTATATTATTTAAAGATTCCTTGGCATAAGATCTAACAACAGGTGAAGTATACTATACATCATTGAGGTTTCCGTTAACCTCATTCAGAGAGACTTGAATAGTGTCAAACTGTTCCTTTATTTCCACACTCTTTACTGAATTTATTTCTAAGCCTTTTATTGTTGTATTGGTCCAGTTGATCTGTTCACTGGCCTTTTGAATTCTTCCATCTATTCCCAGAGCATTATCATATTTTTGAACCAAAGGGATGGCCTTTGCTGCATTCTGATTCTCTCCTATGATAATTCCTCGGTAAGGGGGAAAAGTAGACGGAGTCTCTACTCTACTGCCATCTAAAGCAGTCCAAGCATGTTTGGTGGATGATGAAGAAGATGATCTAGTTAGAACAACTTCAGGGGAAACATTCCTTTTCCATTCGTAAAAGGAAATCCAGGAATTTGTGACTTCCATGTAATGTTTCCAATCCTGGGATAATTTAATCTTCTCCTCAAGACCAAATTGCTCTGCTTCTGAATGGGTGTATAAGTTCCAATTCAACATGTCTTTCATCCATTTGGAACTTATTTCTGATTTCAAGCAGCCATTCATCAGAGTAAAGAACTTGTGCATCTCCATGACTGTAGGCTTTTTACAGTCATCAGGAATAGGGCCAAATCTTCATGAAGGGATTAGACCCTTTTCTTGCTTTAAATAACCTAATCCATATTTAGGCTTAGATGGCCTCATTATACTAAACATTTATGTCAATCTGGGATCTTCTCCTTCTAGAGTAATAATCTCATGCATCATCAAGACATGGTCAGACTCTGGCTCATGAGGAAAAGGGATGTCTAAACATTTTGGATTTGGGCATGGATTCACTGATGTGGAAGGAGGGGCTTCTTCGGTTCTCGGATGATGATTCTCATGGATGACAGATTCAGCAAGAGTACATAAATTTACAACTGATTGGCACTCTGGACATTTGACTTCTAAAGAATTAAAATTGACAAGCTGGGCAAACTCAAATAAAGAAATGTGTTTACAAGAAACTGAACTTGAACTAGCGGTATCAACAGTGGATGGATCACGATAAAAACGGGAACTTTTGCAGGCTCTTTCAATTCCTCTGTAATCAATTGTGGATCTTCTAGGGAAAGATAAAACGACAGAGGATTGGTTCTCTTGGATATCTGCTGAGGTTATTCTTTTAAAAGCTGGAGGCTTGGGATTAGAAACTATCCAGTGTTCCGGGAATGTGAGATCCTCCCAACGACTGGTTTGATGTTCTATTTTCTGATTTTTATAATATGTTAGAACAACAACGCTTGCTTTTGAGTCTCGGCTGGGGGTATGGTGTACAACTAGATAATAGGGATTTGTGTGCCTGAAACATCCTCTGGTTTGTATGGTTATATTATGTCTTTTCTGGTGCATATCAAACCCTGTGGTCTGGATCTGCAACTGCAAGATCTGATCTATGGTTTCGTCAACGACATAGACTGAAAAATTAGGATAGCAGTCGAAATATACTGGGCCATGTGACAAAGGGGTGACTATACCACCTATTAAGGAATCGGTATACTTGTTATGAGTAAGATCTCTGACTGTGGCTAGTACGAAGGTGTTTAGCCCTTGATGAGTCAAGGGATTGATCCCGATTCTTATGCATCCCAAGTGTAAATACTTTGTATTTAACCTTTTAGCTTCAGCCTGTAAAGTTTTTGGATCCAGAAGAGGGATAGACTGGATATTGTTAGAATTCTCTTGAATCTTACTAATAGACTCTTTTATACTAATTCTAGTGGCGGCTTTCAAATGAAAAATAGACAAATCATCATAAATTTTTGGTGCAGAGATACTAGGCAGTTGCCATTGGGCAGAAACTTGTGGCTCTTCATATTCTAGTTTGGCTTGGTTTAGAACACGACTAGAACTAGTGGAAAACATATCTCTGAGTGGATTTTCTGTGGCAAAAGACTCTCTTTCTTCTAATTCATGGAAGGATACAGACTTCCTGAATGGATCCATTTCTATTATGAGTGATCATTTAGAATACCAACCTCTTGAACCGGACGTTACTGGCTCCGATACCAATTTTCAGCAAGGGCTTCCACAAAGCTTGCTACAGTGCTGCTATAGTGCCGCGCATTTCAGCAGGGGCTTCCACAAAGCTTGCCACAGTGCTGCTACAGTGCTGCGTGCTCTGCGCTATTCAAACAACAATCTTAGTACGTGGCAAACTAACATAAGAGAAAAGAGAAATGTTTTTCCCTTCATCACATATATTACATAAATTCCACTTTAGATCATTTCTTTTAGATAAGTTCTTTTATTTGAATTAATTTCAAAACTATCTACATAATACTTGCATACAAAATACACATAAACATGATTTAAAAAATCAATCAGTAACTTTTATAATATTTTTATTATTATTAAAAACTAACTTAAATTTTATATATTAAAAAAATTAAATATATATATAAATAGATAAATTGATTGATTGATTGCATAGGTTAAAAGTACAGAATTATTTTAATCAAATCATTGTATTACTTTATATATCACGGTAAGCCTTGGAAATATAGGCATATAGGAGGACCATTTCTTATAGGCTTTGATGACCCATTAAATATGAACATTTCTGTTTATTGTCCATCTTTTATATAATTTGACATTATCCAAATAAGCATGATATTTATTAATTGAGAAACTATTTTTTAGTACTTTCATAATGATTTTACTTGGTTTAAATAAGATTATAGAGCATTAACTAGCATGGCTCTAACATGTAGGTATGGCTTTTAGAGTCGTTTTGTAGGTTATAAATTAATTGATAAACCCAACCCAATATGAGTTATAGGATCATGATACAAGAAAATACACATTCAACATGATCGGTTAAAAAAATGCACTAAATGGTTTATTGGGATGTGGTTTAAATGGTTGTTGGGACGTGGTCTAAATGGTTCGTTGGGTGCGGTTTTGCGATAATTTGGAATAGTTATGAAATTGATTTAGATTTACAATAAATTAAGTTTGAATTTTAATTATTTTTTTTTCACACTTAATATAGGTTTAAGATCTTGAAATTTGAAAAATATAAAATATTTGTATGGAAAAAAATTATGTAACTTTTGTAGATGATTCGAAACGTTGATTCAAAATTATTGATATGATTAATCCGAGATATATTCTAAATAACGATATGGATCACAGAAGTCTGAAAACCATGATTATGTAACCACATAAAAGAAAACCCTAATAATCTTGAAAACTTAAAAAATAGAAAATATGTGCATAGAAAATTTTTATGTAACAACATAAAGGAAAAACCTAAAAAGGGATTTTCCATAAACTATTCCAAGTTGGCTAGCAAAATAAGAAGAATTCTAATCACTTTATATGTCCATTACAAGAGAGCATTCAATTAAATAGACTTGTTTTATGAGAGTCTGGTTGGAAACATGTATATTGAGTTAAAGACAATCTTCCAAACAACATTGACTAAGTTGATCATTGCACCAATCACATCTCTCTTGTAAATTAAATTGTTGTAGGCTTATTATCAATTTTTAATGTTATTTTATCATAATAAGAAAAAAGTATTTACAAAAAACAAAAGTATAGTGTTTGATAAAAAAGAAAAAAAAATATCGTGAATATGGTTTGATTGCAACCTATGAAATGTGGTGACATTTACACCGGAGCCAATAACAATGAAGGAGTGGACTTGGTTGAAAACCAATGACATTGAACCACCATTCCTTAGTAGAACTACTCCATGCTTAGAAGTCTTTAGAGCCAATCGTTGATGCTTCTTGCACACACATCCTTTGTTCCAAAATTCCCATATGGTTGCTTGGTTGGATCCCTGTCAAACCAATCGAGGTGTATTACCATATTCCGACAACTTTCAAATGCAATCCTACAATGTCTAATTCAATTCAAGTATAAATTTTCGTAATGGAAAGGCACTACAAACTATAGGAGGATTGGATGGAGAGACCAAACCAAAAATTATGTATCTCTTATGGACCAACTTCCCAAAAGTTAAAATAAATTGAAGATATTCCATAGAGAAAAATGCGTAGGCAAGAAGCATGGAAGCATATTGGAAGGGGAACTAAAATGCACTATGAAAAACCTTAAACCTTATGATAAGTTTATTTTCCAGTTAGGTCTACTAGCTACTAATGCTTGGAAAGCATGCCTTTCAGGTCTTATAGAAAGGTAGACAAGTGGTCATTGCACAAGTTTACACATTTATTTAATTAATTTAAAATATGATAATTGATTAATTACTTGATTAATTAGACCTTTGGTGTGGTGTCTAATTCTCCATGTGTGCTGAGGGTATTAATGGTTGGACTGCGCAGACATAAAGAAATAATGGGAGTAAAATTTGCTTTCATTAAAGATATTATACATATAATTACACCATGAGAATCACTGGATTCAACTTTCAAGATTTCTTGGACATGTAGTAATTGTCCACCATAGCCCTAATGAATTAGGTGTCCAACATCACTTCCCCACCCCCCCGCCCCCCCCAATCTTAAGGGTTATATATGAGTCCAAGAAGAGAGATAAAGTGTAAAAATGTATGGTAGCCAATGACTGAATCAACTCTTTGAAATGGTGGTTTAAGGAAGACCAAGAACCAAATGAGGTAGAAGGTTGTTTAAGGAAGACCACAAACCAAATGAAGTGGGAGAATCAAGGTCCCTACCGGTGGAGGCTTAATGTTGACCACCAACTCTGGAACTAATGCTCGAAGCAATTCCTAGATCAATTCCAAATATGGCTAGAAGTTGACATCTTTTGCTAGTGGACATGCTCCTTGATAATGGATTGAAGATGACCACAAATTGAAGTAGAAGAAACAATTTTTTTTGTAGGTGGTGGTTTAAGGCAGATAACCAACCGAAATTCCTACTCATGGAACATAAATATGTCTCTGGCTACAACTCTGATTTTGGCTATGGTTGACTCTTGCTCTAGGTTCGAAGTTGGTTTTGGTTTAGGATGTGGCTCAATCTCACTTGATAAATCTTTGATGTTGATTTCTATAGCATCGGATGTGCTCTAGCCTCAAAATTTTGTAGAGAGGCTAAGACACATGAATTCTCTAAGATCAATAAATCGTTTGAGAAATTCCACCTAGAGATGGTTTAATTAAAATAATTAACCATTTTTAACGTATTCCTAAGTCTAAAATTAGGAAATGTGATTAATTAAAGGGTGGTAATTAAATCTTGTGTGAATCTTCTAGATAAAGACAAGGATCAAATCCCAGTTAATCTTAGCCTTTGATTATTCTTTAATCTTGCCCATTGGTGCTCCAATGAGATATTATAAGAAGGATCTTGATGGGCACTTGGAGAACACACTAAGATAGTGAGATCCAGAGATCGAGTTCTCAAGGGTAGCAACATTGAGTTGCTGGAGAGAGATCGAGTGATCTTCTTGTAGTGAGGGGTAGGGATAGTAGACCAGAGGGGATTTTTCCAGTTCTGGTGAGTGTAAGGTAGAGAAGGCATCGAGAGGTCCAGAGAGGCAGCAATGCTTCAGAGGGAGTCCATAATTTTTGCTGAGGTGTAGTCGAGATCCAGTGCCAGAAGCTTAGGTGTGAGTCCAGAGGGCAAGAGGAATGAGTTTCCAGTCAACAGAAGGTCAAAAGGAGGAGGTGACACAGTCCCTTGAGTTGTCATGCAGTGAATGCGTAAGCCCACATAGAGATTGCACAGTAATAGCATAGGGCAGCTCATCCAGAGCCTGGATCAATGTCAAATCTCCAGTGATAGTGTGAGATATATTCTCACTACCTCTTTGCCAATTTATTCTCTGTATCAAATAGCCAGTTTGGGCATCCAATGATTTATACTTAGAAAACTACTGCTTAATAATTAAAGTCCTCACCTATTGCATTGGTTTTCCTAAGTTGAGTTTTGCCGGGGATGTTGTCCAAAAACAACGGTGTAATTTTGTTTGTGTTTATTTCTCTCATGTGCAGTATTTTGTTTCCACAATATTGTATTTATGAAGGCTACAGTGTATATGTTTTGATATTTTTCGTAGGAAACTGCAAGTAATTTGTTTGATTAATTTAATAAAGAAAATAAACATTATTAGTTGCTGCAGTAGGATTCAGGATCGCTAAATTTTCACATGGTATCAAAGCACAGTTCGTAAGCCAGAGAGCTTAAAGAAGAAAGGGAGATATTACACAAAATATTGTCACCATGACTTTCTGCAGTCAGTGTGAGTCTATCACCACTCATACTGTCCTACTTTGCAAGTCTCAAACCTCAGCTCTTCATGTCAAGCTTTAAAAATGAGAGAAAGTCTTTAAAAATCTATAAAACTCTAGTTCCGCACTTTCTATTACCATTACCTGCGGTCCCGCACCCCTTGGTCATGTTACCTGCAGACCTTCCTGCTCTGTTTCTAAAGGAGTAGGTGCGGACCCCTGTAAAAGTAAAAAAGGCGCAAGTTTATTCTTAAAAACTCACTTTGGGTTAATTTTGGATGCTTCTAGAAGGAATCTTGACGTGGTTGGTTCGCTCCTAGGTGGTTCATGCATCCCATAACTAAAGGAGCTAACCCCTTGATGAGAGGAGCTTATCCCTTTGAAGGAGGGCTCTATCCCTTTGAAGGTGGACCTAGTAACTTCCTTCCTTTGCACTATAAATTGAGGCATTAGGCTGGTTGCTAGGGAGGTTGAAAGCTGAACATTTTTTAGGGTAAATGCTGTTGGAATTGAGACTTCCTAGTTGAGCTTGAGAGGAGAGACTACATACCTTTTGGCTTCATTGGGAAGAGAGTGAAACTTGTGAAAGTAGAGGAGATTCTTGCTGGACCCTGGGAGGAGCTTGTACAACATCAAGGCACCAAGCTTATAAAGTTCTTCTTTGTTTAAAGTTAATACAATCAGATTCATTTTTCTCAGTAAATTGTCTTCTATGGTTTGTTTCATGAATTCCTTGATCATCATGATAAATATGGTTTATTATATTGGCTATGCAGGTGGTATTTGATATGTGTGCTTGTTTGTGTTTGTAGATTCTTTAAGAGGGAGCTCATTTGTACAAATGGAGCGTGGCTTCCACAAACTAGCATTGGACCTGAGGTAGGCCTAAAACACCTGTTGGCCTTTATTTATAAATCGCATATTTAGAGAAAGATAGAATTTGTTTGGTTTGCTTGTCACTAGATATCATTAGATACTAGGGAGATCGGTCTTGTCCGCAAGAACGATTTATCCGCCAGACAAAATGGCGACTCCATTGGGGACTTGAATTTTTGGTTTTTGCCTTTGCTTTTACTTTGACTTGAGAAACTGTTTCTCTGTTTCTGGTTTTTGCTTGATGTGTGTTGGATTGGGTAGCTTCTTTAGATCTTGAATTATTTTTTGTTTTTCACGCTTTTGGAAGAGAACCACACCCTCTGTCTGTAACACAGTGTGGACATCCCCGCACTTTTGCTTTACACACAGAGCGGTACCGCACCTGGTTGTACTGGTGGCCTGCGGACCCTGTCAAAATTTTGAAAAACTTAAAATATTTTCATTCAATTAAGCTTAGGATTTGTTTATGTGTTTTAGCCTCTGCCCAGATCTGCACGTGTCTTGTCAGAAACTTTTCGTAGGTTAATTCCATTGGCATTTAGGTTTTAGGTCAATTTCTAGAAGCTTTGTGTGCCTGGCTTGATTTTCGTTTGGTCTTTGTAGCAACTCAGAGCTTAGAAGCCTTAAAAACCTCAGATCACCCTGGTTTTTGTTGGTCTTCTTTATCAGTCTGACCGATTTGTAAAATCTACCTTTGGTGAGGAATACATCTTGTTTTTCTCTTTGCGAAGCTTCAAAAGAACTTGTTTTGAAAGTTTTTGATTTCATTTTTTAAAAAGAAAACAAAAGCTGGTTGTTTTTTGATTAATTTGTGATTCTGGACAAATTAGTCCTTAGTTTGCTCATAACTAAGTAAAACATCCTTGAAAAGAAATTTTGTAAGCTTTTACTTCAATTAGTTTTTTAGAATTTATAGATCTCAAGATTAGATTTTTTTTTTTAATAGTTTTGAGTGTTTTATAAAATAAAAAAATAAAAATCTCTTTTGAAAAGGTTTGTTTTTGTATTTTTTGAATGTTGAAAAGAAAAAGGATTTTTTCGTGAGCATAATTAGTGGTTTCGTTTTTGAGTATATTGAAAAAGACAAAAAGCTCTTCTTTTCATTTGTTTGTTAAGGAAAGATTTGTTTTTCAAGCATTTGCATTCTCAACTCTTTCTTTAGCTAGAAATTCATTGAAGAAAAAGGATTGTTTATCATCTTAAGTGCATTTTTAGTGTTTTGGAGTCGAGTCTTCACACCATAAAGTTTCATCTCCGCACCTTTTGACTTAAGGAGAAACCAATAAAAATAACACTTAAACTAAAATCTATCTAGTAATCCTTTTATTTTTAGGGCTCTTTATCACCAACATAGCTTAGGTTAGTATCTTGGAGTAGGGATTAATTAACTCTCCAAGATAGTAAAAACAAACAAGTAGCTGTATCTTGCAGTAGGAGATAAATTCCAGTTGTTACATCTATGCTCTGGGAAGCTCCTCTTAAAGGAGTCAAGCACGAGGTCATATCCGAACCAGTGGGGTAATCAATCCTTCCTCATTGGGAACGATAGCAGATATACACGTATTAAAAACGGTAAACCTCGGATTAACCATTGTCGAGGAGCCTGGGGTCACTTGTTGGTAAACCTTGGATTATGTCAAGGAGCCTTCAAGGGGATTGAGCTTGCTACTCTGCCCTTGCGTGTGTATCGGATCACAGACTGTTCCCCCAGGTATATTTGTTTTCGTTGGTAACCATAGTGACCATAATCTATAAGATTCTTTCCTAAGGTGATGATGGAGGGAAGATCCCATTGTACCTGGAGTAGACGTCGACTAGACTCACTTGGATTTTCTGGGGGGTTCTCTTCGCTCGAGATGGTTTAGTGGAGAAACTTATGCCAGTCTATTCATTAAGCAGGTTGTCAGGGTAACTGTTCCAATCGCTATTTCTGTATTGAATTCTGCGACGTTGGATTTCATCACCAACTAGTGTTTTTGGTATGGAAAGTTATTGTTTGTGTGTGGTTTAAACTCCTAGATTCTTTAGGCGTGTGTTTCAAATTGTTTGGTTCCTTAGAGACTTTAGGTGGTTTTCATTGAGATTTTTCTTTGTTTGTGTGTGAAGTAATTAAAATATTTAATCGTGGCTGAATTACCGAGATAGTCCCGTAGACTTCGGGGCCAACCTCTTGAGTTTTCACCAAGCCAGCTTGAAGGGCTACGATCCCTTGTAACTCCTATTGACAGTAGAGTTGGGTCACCTGAAGAAGAAGAGTCTTCTTTGGTTGTGCATCTTGATTATCAAGTTCAAGCACCAGAGTATATTATTGAACCTATTTCATTTTTCGAAGTTACTGGTAGTTTTTCTTCTACTAGTGAGTTAGCCGAGGAACCTGAAATTTTTGAACCTGAAACTGAACCTGCTGCTACTCCATCATCAGGATTTGCCTCTCCAACTTCCAGTGGTCCTGGTTCACCCAGGGTAGAAAGAGTCATTACCCAAAATCTTCCTTCTGGACTTATTTCTATTAAAGAACTTGTTACTCCGAAAGAAGGTATACCTATCCCTGAAAATCAACCAGCTATAGAACTTAGGGAGCGTGAATCGATCTTTTACAGTCCACCTAGGAGGGACGCTTGGTATCTTTCATTGACTAATTTTTTGGAAAACCCGGGACTAAGTTTTTCACCACCTCGCATTCCTTTTCATCCAACACCTAGAGGTTATTATCCTCCTATGAATATGTCGATATAGTCGTCCATGTTTTCTCAATCTCCAGAAACATTTTTATATGGTGGTCCTTCTGTTCCCTCTGGGTATCAGTCACTTACTAGTACTTTTTTGGGAGCATCTCCTCAACCTGTTGAAGAAGGGTTATTAACTGGTAATAATGGAACTAAGCCGTTGAGTGTAGAAGATATTCTTATGATGTCAGGTACGATTCCAAATCCGCAACCTCAAGGTCCTCAATTATCGCCTGGGGGGCAACCTCAAGGTACCCAATTACCACCTGGGGGGCAACCTCAAGGACAGTACATACCTTCGGGACAGTACATTCCTCAAGGTCAACCCCAGACTCAGTATGTACCTCAAGGTCAACCCCAGTATCAATATGTACCTCAAGGTCAACCCCAGTATCAGTACGTGCCTCAAGGTTATCAACCTCAAGGTCAGTACCCAACCCAAGGTTTCCAACCACCTTCAGGTCAATCATTTTTCCAAGGAGCTAGAAATGTACCTTTGAATTATCAACCCTACCCTCAACCCGGTTATGGTCCTCAATATGATCAACCTTCTATGGGTCCATACCCCAGAATGAACATAGTGTGGGATCCATCTCAATCTCAACAGATCTTGCAACCGAATGTGCAGTTGTCATCTCAATCTGGACAACCCTTGGTTTCTGGTTCAACCCAGCAACCTGTCCAGCCTACTATTCAAACTTCTGCACCTTCTGTAGTTTCTCAGCCTGGGCCTAGTACACCTCGTACTTCGCCTCAAACGACTGTTGCAACTGCTGCAACATCTGTTCAATCTACCCCACCTACTTCTGGAGTATCAACAACTCCGATTTCTACTGTTCCTGCATCAACTCCTCAAGCATCTGTACCTCAGTCTAGACCTACAATTCAGACTTCGGTTCAAATGCCTATAGGACAACCTGGTCCAAGTATGGCTGTCACAAGTCAACCTCATTTTACTTATCAACCGTACCAGGGACAGTACCAATTCGGTCCTGCTGTGTAGAACCCAGTCTATCAGTATCAACCGTACCCTGGATATACTTATTAGCAACCTCAACAACCCCAGTACGGTCTAGTTAATCCTGGTTTTCCGGGAGGATATAATATTCCAAATGAAATCCCAATTCCTAGTTATCCTGGATATCCTCCTCCTGGGGCTGGTCTCATGACCCAGGGCTTTCGGGACCCTAATCATCAGTTACCGTTCATTGCAACTTTGGACTTGCCTGATTTGTCACGCCTTACGAACGATCCCATTAATTATCTTCCGTTTTGGCCGCCAATGCCGAATAAGTTTCCCAGTGACATCCCAAAGTTTGAAGGTAAATCAGGAGAGGATCTGTCAAACCATGTGATGACTTATCACCTCTGGTGTGCGTCTAACTCCATTTTAGATGATTCAATTCGTTTACGGCTTTTTCAACGCACTCTAATTGGTCTTGCGGCCAAGTGGTACATTGAGTTACCGCGAGCCACTTTTTATAACTTTAGTCAGCTATCCACTTCATTCTTAACTCATTTTCAGTTGCCTGTCAGATATGACAATGGCATGGAATTATTGACTTCATTAAAATAGTCAACGTCCACTTATATTTCAGATCACATTCATGAATGGAGACGTCAATGACGTTTAGTGAAAGTTTTTATTCCAGATCAAATCTTAGCAGAATGGTTTGTCAAATCATTATTACCAAAAATCACTAAGGATGTAGCTAAGGCAGGAATTGTTACTGAAGAGCAAGTAATTGCTCAAGCTTAGTACCTTGACCTCATTTATACGCAATCGGGTACGTTACACATGAAAATTCCCGACCTTCCTAAACAAAATCAAATAATTGCAGCTCCTTTAGGGTCTCATGCCGTTGATGGTATGATTGGTACAGTTAATACCAAAAGTAAGAAGAAATCTTCCAAGAATTCTTCTCCTATCATAACTTTACCAGATTCCCCGATAGGAGACTCTTCCATGGAAATTTCTGCCGATATTCATGTCATAGAGTCATCTACGGCCAAATCAAAATCTGACGGTAAAAAGAAGGGGAAGAAGAAAAATAAATCAGATAAAAATTCGAAAGAGAAACCAGAAAAAATGGAATCTACTGATGAGAAACGTAAACCTCATTATCCTTGTCTCATTTGTGACGAAGAGAATTTTACAAGAGACTGCCCTCATTGCGCTGAGGTTGCAAAAATCGTCAAAGGTTCTCAAACGCCTGCTGTTTTGAAGGATCCTTTTCCTAGTCAAGACAGTAAGATGATAGGTTCTTCCTCAAATGACTCAGAAGAACCCATAATGATGATGTTCCATGTTAGGATTGCGACACGATCGCAAGATTATGGAAGTAAAAGTCCTGTTGGTGGTAAGGAAGCAGAATCTTCTAATTCGAACCCATCAACTTCAACTCCCGATTCTGATCCACTACAGATCGAGAAACCTAAACCAGACTTAGTAATCAAACCGCCCACCAAGGGTATACTTCGAAAGTCAGCTTTCAATCCGCATGCGAGCGCTGCTTAGAACTATAACATTGTTGAAGATTTAGCTATTTCACCTTCAACAATGTCGGCTTTGGAGGTGCTGCAATCATGTCCAGCATAACGTAAATTGCTGTTGTCGGCTATAGGATCTGTTGATATTCAGGACTCGAACCTTATAATCTTCAATTTAGAAAATAGCACACCTCACTTACCTCATCAAATGGCTTTCCAGATTCCAGTGTTAGTCAAAAACAGACCTTGCTATAGGACCGTGATTGATGAGGGAGCTTCAACGTGTATTATGTCGATCCAGTGTTGGAGATCGCTTGGTTCTCCCACACTTAACCAATCCCTGATGATTCTAAAGGCTTTTGATGGCCGTGGGTTCCATCCTTTTGGCATTCTACAGGATTTACCTATAGGGGTTGAAGGCAAAACTGTTAATCTAGATGTGGAAGTGGTTGATGCCCCTCTAGATTACAACCTTCTCTTGGGTCATAGTTTGTCTTACGCTATGACTGCTGTTGTTTCATCGGTCTTTCAACTTATAAAGTTTCCTCATAATGGAAATATCGTAACTATAGACTAGCTAACTTACTTTTCATCCGACCTAGCCTCTTCTGAAAGTATCTAGCATGTCGGCAAAACAACTATCCCTTATAAGGATGTTGGAGTAGGATTAGTTAAAGATTCTGGTTTACTAGGAACTTTTTCCTTTCCTCCTCCTAACGTATTGCCTTCTACTGCAACCATTCATATGATTTCATCAGACACTATTGTTTATGATGATCCTTGGATCGTACCTTCTGAATCTGAGATAGATTCATTTGGCGATGCTATGCCTTTAAGTCCATATGAAATTACGTATCAGGCCGTGCAGTCGTTTTCCGATCCTTCTTCAACCGAAATTGACTTAATGAATGTAGTCCATGAAGAATCACTTTCAACATCAAACTCAGATTCAACGAAATTTTCCGAACTTGTTCATACAGATGAGCAGATCCGTGAAATCTTGTCTGTTGATGATTTACCATGGGAAGATCTTCATCATAGATCTTCATTTTTACCTGAGATTGATCACTTTGAAAATGACTTTTCATCTATTTTTACGACTGATTATGTCAAGGAACCTTAGAATCCATTGCAAAATCCTGATTCTGAGTTAAATTTTGCAAATATTTCTCGAACTATTCCTATCGACATTTCAGTTAAACCTGGAATTGTTGAAAACATTCATATAGGTGCCTCTTGTGCGGAAGATGAATTTCAAACATATAAGGCCCTATTTCAAGAATTCCACGACGTGTTTGCCTGGTCATATGAGGAAATGCCAGGAATTGACCCAGCAATTGTTGTTCATGAAATCAAAACTTACCCGGATGCTAAACCTGTCCGGCAACGTTTGCGTTAGATCCATCCGCGAAAAGCTGTTGCTATTAAAGCAGAAGTTGAAAAATTACTTAAAGCAGGTTTCATTTATCTAATTCCCTTAAGGGATTAGGTATCGAATATTGTTCCTGTTAATAAAAAGCAAGTGACAATAAGAATATGTATCGATTATAGTGATATTAATCAAGCCTGTCCAAAAGACAATTATCCGACTCCCTATATCAATCAAATCATTGATGATTGTGCCGAAAGTGAAATATTCTCCTTCATGGATGGTTTTTCCGGTTATAATCAAATCAATATTCTACCTGCTAATAAACTAAAAACGGCTTTCATTTGTCCATGGGGGACATTTGCTTATTGCAAATTACCTTTTGGGCTTAAGAACGCCGGTGCAACTTTTCAAAGGGCCATGTCTTACACATTTCATGACATCAAGCACATTGTGCAACCCTATCTCGATGATTTACCTGCTCATTCATTACGTAGAGCCAATCATCTCATCCATTTACGAGCAATCTTTATGAGGTGTAGGCATTATCGAATTAGGTTCAATCCACACAAGTGCGTTTTCTGTATAGAAACGGGTCAGTTACTGGGATTTGTTGTTTCGAAAGCCGACATTTGTGTCGATCCCTCGAAGGTTGAAGCTATTTTCAAATTGCCTCCTCCTTCGACTCTTTGCCAACTCCAAAGTTTGCAAGGGAAAGAAATTTTTTTACGTCAATTCATTCCTAACGACACCGAGATAACAAAGGGTTTTACCAGGTTGTTGAAACAGATTACTCCATTCTTTTGGAATGAGATAGCTGACAAATCTTTTGATGCACTAAAACACGCGTTGACCCATGCACCGTTATTGCATCCTCCCAACTACAACCAGGACTACTTCTTATATCTCGCCGCCTCTCATTCCACCATCGGAATGGTGTTAGTTTAGGAAGATGAATTCGGTAGTGAGCATGTGATTTATTACCTTAGTCGAACTTTAAATCCAACTGAGCTAAAATATTCACATGTGGAGAAATTGGCCTTGGCAGCCGTTCAAGCTGTCCAACGTTTTCGTCATTACATTTTACTACGCAAAACTACTGTAATTTCCGATTGCAACCCTATGATCTATATTTTGACCAAACAATTGCTAGGGGGCAAGTATTCCAAATGGATTGTAATCCTGCAGGAATTTGACTTGGAGTTTGAAAAATCTAAGTCAAAGAAATCTTTAGTTTTTGCGGAGTTGATGTGTGACTTCCCGCGTGCTGATACAGAAATTGTGGCAGAAGAGCCCATTGCGGACGAATCCTTGTTTCTAATCAACGCTCTTGATCCATGGTATGGAGATATCATCATAGTTTATCTCCAAACCCAATCCTTTCGGCCTGAAATTTCAAGATCTCAGTGTCGGAAAATACGATTCCAATCCCAACAATTCAAAATTATTGGAGATACACTTTATCGTCTTGGGGCGGACTCTGTTTTTTGACGTTGTTTAACTCATGAGGAAGCTGAAAGGGTTCTAAATGAATGTCACTCTGGAGCATGTGGCGGTCATATGTCTGGGTTCGCCACAACCCAAAAGATATTGCGCACTGGCTATTTCTAGCTATCTTTGTTTAAATATTGTATTAACACGGTCCGAAAATGCCACAACTGCCAAATTTTTTATCGAAAGATGCGCGCTCCACCTGCTCCTCTCCACCCTATAATTGCCATCGGTCCTTTTGCGAAATGGGGTATCGATTTTATTACATGTAACCCTCACTCGGCCGGGGGGCATGCGTATATCATCCTTGCGGTAGATTATTTTACCAAGTGGGCCGAGGCGATGCCTACATTTTCGGCAGATGGCAAAACTGCTGCGATTTTCATTTTCAATCATATAATTGCTAGGTTCGGTGTTCCACAAGTGATTATCACTGATCATGGGCGTCATTTTCGAAACATTATGATGAATGAACTAACAGATCAACTTGGCATGTGTGACGATAGTTCAACTCCATATTACCCATAGGCTAATGGTCTAGTTGAAGCCATCAACAAAGTTCTAGTCATTATGATCTGATGAATCATTGGGATTCATAGGTTGAATTGGCATAACATGTTATTTTCAACGCTTTGGGCGTATCGAACCTCAATAAAAACATCAACTGGTTTCACTCCTTTCCAATTAGTTTACGGTTTGGAAGCTGTGTTACCCATTGAATGCGAAATCCCGTCATTTCAAATGGCCATAGAATTACTTCCAGCCACTTACGAAGAGGAAAAATGTTTGTTGTACTTGGCTCAGCTAGATGAGAATCGACGTGATGCTGCACTAGCAATCGAAGCTCATGCCAAATGTATTAAAGCTCAGTATGATCGAAATGTTACACCTCGTAATATTCAGAAGGAGACCTAGTCTTAATTTACAATCAAGCAAATGATAAGTTAGGCGCTGGAAAATTCGTACCCATGTGGCATGGTCCTTATGTTGTTAAGCAAAAGCTGGCAAAAGGGGCCTATGAATTGGTAGATTTTGACGGAGTCTCTTTAGGAAAGCCCGAAAATGGTCTTTATCTGAAGAGATATTATGCTTAAATCTGGGTGTGGAGATTTTAGTTAGGTTAGTTTTCTTTCTAGCTGGTATGTTTTAGATTAGAAAAGTGTGCTTAGTTTAGAGAGTGTTTTCGTCATTATTCTTGCTTATCTTGATTTTACTCTTGATATTGCAGATGTCGACGTCTCTTCAAGCGTACATTGGTTTTGCTGATGGTGCTTGTTACACAGCAATTTGTCACCGTTTGTCACCGTCCCTGTTACCCCTCACCCGCACACTGGAGGACTCATTCCGGGACCTGTGAGAAGTGACATGACCTAAAACCACTTGCATCATATTCCTCTAAGTATGAGCTTCATATGCCCTGAAGACATCTCCTACAAAATACCCATGAAAAATAGCTCTTTTTGCATTAGCGCGGGTCCACAATTCACTGCCCGCGCCAATGAGGGAAATCCTCTAAAAAGGGCGCGCCATTGGCGCTCTGTCTCAGAGTCACACTCGCGCCAACCGAATTGAGTAAAGTTTTTAACCAACAAGCTTCCAAAGGTTCTCTTCAACCCATTCACCAACTGAATCTATGTTGAGCTAGGATGGTTTGGCTTCGAATCTCCATAGAAGGAAAGTGGTTTGCCACCTTTCATGGAAGTTTCCAAGTGATAAATCCAATCCCATGAATAATGTGGTTGATCCTATCTCTTTCCTCTCTATCTATAAAAGCTTGCCTCTATGCCTTGAGCAAGCTAGTTCTAGTCAGTAGTTCCAGTTCTAGCATAGTGATAGAGAATTCCAGGAGTTCAAGAGTTTGAAGCTGCAAGAGCCTTCTTTGCACCCATAAGGCCAAATCTAAGTAAGGAGATTCTTGTCACCCAAAGAGAGAGAGGCTTGTTCCCTATCCCAACAAGCTTTGCAAGACTTGTGTAGCTGACTACCCAGCCAAAGGAGGATTTGACGTCAGAACAATGGTTGTATTCTTCTTTGTTATTTATCAATAATAGATGACTATCATTATGGTTCCACTCTCATTGTCTTATGTTTGATGTTGAGTTATATCTTTTCTGACTGATATATAATTGCATCTACTAGATTTTATGCTTGTATTCGTGTTATTCTTTGCATGTGCAGGTGTCCAATCACGGAGATCGTGGGGATCGTGACCGGCCAAGGCAAAGGAACGAGAGCGACGTCTCTTCTATGAACATTAGCGTTGGAATCCAAGTAGGTTCTCACCATCCACTTTTTATTTGCAATTAGGAACTTGCGTGATAGCATTGTGTGATTGTTGCTAGACCCGGTCTGGGCTAGTAGGGATCGTCTCTGTCCGCAGAGAGGATTTACCTCCACAACAATTTGGCGACTCCGCTGGGGAGTTAGCTTGTTGTTTGATTTGTAAACTTTAGACGGAGCCTGAAGTACGACCAGATAGCCTTCGAAACGCTATTGCTTTGCATTAGCGAAGTAGATCAACGCCACTTCAGTCAATCTCCGGTTTGGTTTACGGACTAAACAACTTGGAGTTTGTCTTGTCTCTTTGGTTTTCTCTTGTTTGGATTGCTTAGATAGCTTTCTGGGTTGGATTTCTTGCTGTCTCTTGCTTCCTGGTCTGCCTGGATACTGTTAACCAAGCCTTGGACTGCTTGTTTTTATTTTTAAGCTAGCAAACTTGATTGGCGCTCTTTTTTGCATGACAGTCGCACCAATTGGCGCCACTTGCCAGTGTACAGCCCGCGCCAATCCTCAATTGGCGCTAGTTTTCCGCCTGACAGTCGCGCCAGGCCTGTGAACTTTTCCAGTTTGCTTGTTTGCAGCCTTCCAAGCTTGGGTTTTGTGTCTAGCTACACCTTTTTCAATCACTTGAGTGTGTCAGAGTCTTGTTTGACTGGTTTTGAGTTTTTTTTGGCAAATTATTAATTTGATTTCCTTTGATCATTACTTGGAGGTTTGTCTCAGTCTTTTCACAATTTTGTATGAGTGTTAATCGCCTTTGAGTGTTTTTAGTTTATGATCTTTGGAACTCACACCCGTTTTTCTTGATTTGCACTTGATTGGTTCTTAGATTACATTAGAATCATCGTGTGTTTGAGAATTCTCTTGCATAGATCACACTTGCATAATTAGAATTCTCATTTTCAGGATATGAATGAAAAGTGTGCGTAGATTACATTTGCATACTTTAGGTGTTTGCCATTTTCCACCGATTTCACATTTTAGCCCTAGGGTATCTAGTGGCTTTGTGCATCGAGCCTTCCTTAGGAGTTTTGGTCTTCTGTTGGTCCAGTCAACTTTTTGGTTACTCTCTTGCACTTGTTCAGTGATTGTTAAACTTTTTATTGCGTTATTCAAGTGATTTGCTTCTTTTCCTCTTGGATTTCGCTTGACTTCGTTTGGGCTCAGATTACATAGTTCATAGAGGTCTTTGTGTTTTCTTCTTGGTTTGAAGGACTATCTTGGTGTTTTGGGGATTTGATTGCGTTCTCATTGAGTGAAATTTGTCTCTTTTACTCGGTGTTATTATCTCTCAAAATTTGTTTAGTGCACTTTGCCATTGAAAAGGAAACGAACAGTCTCTTTTGCGTTGAATTAGTTAATGGAAATTAGAGCTTTTCATTGATTAGTGACTTTAAAGAAAAGTTTTGTTTATTGCCATTAGCTGCATTAGAGTGGTTCTTGATTGTTTATGGTCATTTTGTTTGATTGAAAAGTTCTCAACTCTCTCGTAGTTAGCATTCATCGAACGAAATGATATATTTTGGCATATAGCTTGCATTTAGGGAATTGTGAGGGATTACATATGGTAGGACTTGGAAATCGAAACCTAATCAAAGATCAACCGTAAAATGAACAGAATGAACTTAAAAATGCATTGGAACATAACACTAACTGATTAGAGGTCTAGGCTAGAGACGTGCTACGGCGTCGTTAAACCTAGTCACTTTTGTTTCACTTAAGGTTGGGTGATTCCTCCTTCCGTGACGCAACAAGTGGTCTAGCACGGACTTGAGCTCCCATGTACCGTTGAGTATATGGGGAGACCCCACTAGGTTATCATCCTTTATCCACAGGAAGCCGTGTCTGCCGCCTTACAAGCCGTAACGCACCGAACACAACATTCGGGAAGATTGACTGCCGTACGGGAAGTCCTTGGTTTTCATATGACTGCCAAGGTGTATATGCAGTTTTACGGATTTATTTGGTAAACCTTTTTGCCTAGCTCTCTAGAGTAGTCACTTTTGATCCTTTTCAGACTCCTTAAACGAAAAGGCTCATCTGAGCGTTTGTCACTTCAGGCTCACTAAACATTCGAAGGAGACTAGAGTCATCTTTTTTTCCTTTTCTCGACTCTTAAAACATGAAAAGGTCAAGTTGTGTCCTTGCGTCTTAAAATTTCTTTGGCCGCGATTAACATTACCTGGTTCGATCTTGTTTGCGTTAGCTTGAGTAGGCTTCTTTTCGTTCTCGATGGCAACTTTTCCGGGGTTCACCAACCCAGGGATCCCCTCTGTCGGGAACCCTGGTCATTTCGCTCCTTTTGGAAATGTTGGTGCTCCTTATATGGCAACGTTGTCCCTCCTAGGGTTAACTGTTGGGTTGCAGTTTGGTTGTTCTCAACCTCTTTGGTCCCTGCCGTCTCACCATCTAGTCAATCCGTCCCTCCACCTAAACAACATCATGTTGATTCTAAGGTGGATCTCTCCCCTTCTATGCCCACTTCTACATCCTCATCTTCCACTTCACCTGGTGAAAGTCTAGATTCGAGTAACCAGGTGGCTAAGAAGAAGAAGAAGACGAAGAAGAAGAAGGCTCCTAAGGGAGAGGTTACAAGTGCAGCTACCCCCTCGAGTACACCTGAAGTCGGGCCCCCTTCCGCTCCTTCGCGGAAGGTCAAGTTTCCTTGTCGATTATGCAAGGAGGACCATCTTCTTCGCGATTGTCCTGGCATTCCCAGGGTACTAGAAGTATGGTCTCGCGATCTGGCCCGCCCCTCATCGTCTCCTAAAGCTCACGGCGATGCTACCTTACCAGCTGGGAATGGTAAGGGAAAAGGGAAGATTCGAATCCCCTGTAGACTTTGTGAAGGAAATCATCCCCTTCACCTTTGTCCACTCATGGATAAAGCCTCCGTTGTCTTGGAAAGTCTTACAGCTCCTTCACCCCAACTTCCTGTTGGTTATCAACGTCTCTCTGTAGCCGCAGATCGTTCCCCTGCTGACAACAAGATTGATTCATATTCTTCTCTTGTCTAGCCTCCTCTTCCCGAACCTGGCTGTGCCCCGCCTGTTCTAGACCAACCATTGGTCGGAAAGAGTGTCGATTCGAGTTCACCTCCCGTCAATCACTCTGTTTCGGAAGAGCATCACTCCCATGTTCTTCTCGTCTCCTCAGATTCTCCTGAGTCTGGAAATGACTCTCCTATCCCAACTGCTCCCGAGAGTCTTGCTTCAGTTCCTTTAGAGCAGGGGGGCAATCATATGATTCCCCCACCAAGTAGTTCAGTCGTTTCCTTCGACTGGAGTCGTTTGACTACCTCCCCCCTTCCATCCCATGTGCCTTTCTGGGTCATGGTACATGCCTATAATAAGGCGATACCTGGCACTGTGTTGGATGAGGGAGCATCAGTTAGTCTTATGCCGTACACTACTTGGCAAGCTTTAGGTTCCCCGCAGCTTGGGCCAGTCACTCAGAATTTGTTGGCCTTCGACAGAGGAGCCTGTCCATCTCTAGGAGTTCTCCCGAAGTTCCCTATTACTTTGGGAGGCAAAACCATCTATATAGACGTCTTGGTTACCCAAGGTGTTTTAGACTTTAGTCTTCTCCTTGGTCGCGACTATGTTTACGCCATGGGGGCCCTCGTTTCTTCGCTTTTCCGTGTGGTTTGCTTTCCGTACGATGGAAGAATTGTGACTCTCGATCAAGTGTCATTCGTTAGTCCCCCGATGCCTCCTGCGCCGTTGTCGTCCCCTCCTAGTTTTCATCCACCAGTTGCATCTACCCCACCATAGATCAACTACATGGCCACCTATCCCATGCCTGGATCCAGTGATGCCGCCATCGTGCATAGTGTCCTGGGGGCATTGGGCCCTGACTTCCAAGATGTTTCCCTTCCACCAGGAGTGGCAATCTTGGAAGCCCCGACTTTCTATTCATTATGATGCAGATCGGGCGGAGCGTAGTTATTTTCCTATGTCAAGCTCCTTAAAAAATGAAACTAGGTCTGGTCGGAGCATAGTTCGTTTTCCTGTGTCAAGCTCCTTAAAAAATGAAACTAGGTGTCTGGAGCATAGTTCCTGCTCTTGTGTCAAGCTCGTTAAAAAATGAAACAAGGGTTTCGAGGATAGTTCTTTTACTGTGTCAACCTCATTAAAAAATGAAACAACTCCTCCTTTTCCAAATCGAGTCTTTGATTAAGATCTCGTAAAATCCAAGTCGAGTCTTTCCAAGATCTCGAAAGTGAACCTTCATTCCATCCACTTTGTTGAATGCAATGAAGCTTGGGGGGCATGTACCTCGATTTGCGTTATTATGTTGGGGGCATGTGAACTCATAACAAGCATAGTTTTTCTTTTCAAGCTTGTGTAAACATGAAACCGAATCCAAGCAAAGTTGTCCATGGTTCAAGCTTGTGTAAAAATGAACCCATACCCGATTTACATCTCGTGATTTCCATTTTTATCCGTTGAATTCTGCTAGATGAGCCTTGGTTGTTTTCATTCCATCGCCGCCATCTCTTTGGCCGATCATATGCTTTCACTTGGTTGTTTTTCCTTTCCTGAGGAACCGCAATGATGAGTGGTTTTATTAGCCAGCCTCTTGACCATTACATGTTTTGAGCAGTTCCACCATTGCCGGAACCAGTTGCTACCCTTTATACCACTTGTTCCTCTAGGATGAGTCACCCTTAAGCTCTTTTCTGATTTGCGTTATTATGTTGGGGGCATGTGAACTCATAACAAGCATAGTTTTTCATTTCAAGCTTGTGTAAACATGAAACCGAATCTAAGCAAAGTTCTCCATGGTTCAAGCTTGTGTAAAAATGAACCCATACCCGATTTACATCTCGTGATTTCCATTTTTATCCGCTGAATTCTGCTAGATGAGCCTTGGTTATTTTCATTCCATCGCCGCCATCTCTTTGGCCGATCATATGCTTTCACTTGGTTGTTTTTCCTTTCCTGAGGAACCGCAACGATGAGTGGTTTTATTAGCCAGCCTCTTGACCATTACATGTTTTGAGCAGTTCCACCATTGCCGGAACCAGTTGCTACCCTTTATACCACTCGTTCCTCTAGGATGAGTCACCCTTAAGCTCTTTTCTGACTCATAAAAAATGAAAAGATTGCTGAGTATTTTTCCCTTTTTGACTCGTTAAAGAAAATAAAAATGGAGGTCTACTTTCAGCTCTTTTCCGACCGTTTAAAGATGAAAAGATTGCCGAGTTTTCCCTCTTGACTCGTTAAACGTAAATAAGAGGCGGTCGTCTTTAAACTCTTTTCCGACCGTGTAAAGACGAAAAGATTGTCGGGCCCTTGTCGTTTCAGGCTCATTAACGGTTACGAAACGACGTGATATTGATCACTTTTTTACTTTTTCAGGTCGATGTCACTACATATGAAAAGTACTCCTCGATCGTAATGATCGGGCGGTTCTTTCGAGCATTGTTTTATACTTTTTCGGGCTCGAGAGACACAACTTTATGAAAAAGGACCCCCCGGAGTTCACTTTTCTGCCGTCTTTTCAGACTCTCTAAACAAGAAAAGACGCCGAGTTCTTCCTTTGTCAGACTCGTTAAAACATAATGACATTGGATTCTGTCATAATGACGCCTTACGAGCATATGCTATCCCCGTCAAGCTTGTCATCAAAAAAATAATCGGGGTACTCACCAGAAATGGTGGGGAAAATGGAACCATAATCATTATTGTGTCGGCAGTATGTCGCTCTTGAACATGGCACTAGTCTGCATTCGTGTCTGGGTGGGGACATCTCATCTTGTTTTTTACACTAGCCTCCATGGGTTTGGGTTATCCTGTTTTGACCTCTCATCTGCTCCTTGCCTTGTCACCATGACCTCCGCTCATTTGATGTCAAATACTGCCAAGTCCACTGTCGTGCCACCGATATGTTCAAGAGAAGTTGACCTCTGCAGAATTACAACCTCCCTCTGATACCTCACATAATTTTGATTCACCACAACATTCTTCCTCTGTCTCGTGTCACTGATGTGGGAAACACTATGGCCCACCTTTGATCAAGGTCACTTCCTGTAGACTTCAACTCATTATCCAGGAAGCTGATCTAGAGACTCCCTTCCGGTACCTTGGAGCCTGCATGCCTCAATGGCAGGTTCTTCATGTTCGACAAAAGGTTTTCATCATTGGCCTCCGATCGAATGATTCTACGGGTGTTCGACGCCAGCTCACTCATTCTCACGTCGTAGTTTGTACCTATAGTACCTTGAGGGCCATTGTCATTATTGGTGGTACCTCTCGCGTATGTTAACAGTTTTCATTATTGGCTGGTAATCAGATGATGTTCATGCATGTTCGACTCCAACTCATGTATTCGCATGCCTGAACTTGTACTCTGTTCGGGTCGAGATGGAGCGCAAGACCCTGTATTTTGTTTGTTGGAATCCAGGCTGCGAGTTGTGGATTATTATGATCATTACATGACTCATTCACTGGATGGCTACGACCATGCTTGAGTCTATTTATCACTCCTCTCTGGATGGCTGCGTCCATGCCTTGGATCTAGATTATTATGTACTTTGTTATGGATAGCTGCGCCCATACCACATATATCATGTAATTGAGATATCAGTTGTACTTCTTTTCGCAGGTTCTCCGGTGGCCGTGTTTTCAATTACACATGTTCTTGTAAAGCATTTCACCCCTCTCTCCCCCTCGGGCCTCATGCTTTAGGGGGCATCTGTTACACAACAATTTGTCACCGTTTGTCACCGTCCCTGTTACCCCTCACCCGCACACTGGAGGACTCATTCCGGGACCTGTGAGAAGTGACATGACCTGAAACCACTTGCATCATATTCCTCTAAGTATGAGCTTCATATGCCCTGAGGACATCTCCTGCAAAATACCCATGAAAACAGCTCTTTTTGCATTAGCGCGGGTCCATAGTTCACTGCCCGTGCCAATGAGGGAAATCCTCTAAAAAGGGCGTGCCATTGGCGCTCTGTCTCAGAGTCGCACTCGCGCCAACCGAATTGAGTAAAGTTTTTAACCAACAAGCTTCCGAAGGTTCTCTTCAACCCATTCACCACCTGAATCTATGTTGAGCTAGGATGGTTTGGCTTCGAATCTCCATAGAAGGGAAGTGGTTTGCCACCTTTCATGGAAGTTTCCAAGTGATAAATCCAATCCCATGAATAATGTGGTTGATCCTATCTCTTTCTTCTCTATCTATAAAAGATTGCCTCTATGCCTTGAGCAAGCTAGTTCTAGTCAGTAGTTCCAGTTCTAGCATAGTGATAGAGAATTCCAGGAGTTCAAGAGTTTGAAGCTGCAAGAGCCTTCTTTGCACCCATAAGGCCAAATCTAAGTAAGGAGATTCTTGTCACCCAAAGAGAGAGAGGCTTGTTCCCTATCCCAACAAGCTTTGCAAGACTTGTGTAGCTGACTACCCAGCCAAAGGAGGATTTGACGTCAGAGCAATGGTTGTATTCTTCTTTGTTATTTATCAATAATAGATGACTATCATTATGGTTCCACTCTCATTGTCTTATGTTTGATGTTGAGTTATATCGTTTCTGACTGATATATAATTGCATCTACTAGATTTTATGCTTGTATTCATGTTATTCTTTGCATGTGCAGGTGTCTAATCACGAAGGTCGTGGGGATCGTGACTGGCCGAGGCAAAGGAACGAGAGCGATGTCTCTTCTACGAACATTAGCGTTGGAATCCAAGTAGATTCTCACCATCCACTTTTTATTTGCAATTAGGAACTTGCGTGATAGCATTGTGTGATTGTTGCTAGACCCGGTCTGGGCTAGTAGGGATCGTCTCTGTCCGCAGAGAGGATTTACCTCCACAACAGTGCTTGTCGTAATACAAGGAACATTTCTTCCGCATCTTGGGTTATCTATTCACCCTCTGATGAGTTGGTATATATGCATGGGGTAAGCCTCGGTCAAACAACGAACAACATTGCAGAGTATAGTGTAGTGATTGAGTTATTATCTGAATCCATCTCATTTGGGATTCAGAGTTTGATTGTGAGGTTAGATTCTGAACTCGTTGTATTGCAGCTTAATAGAGTTTATGCCATTAGAAATCCAGTGTTATTGAGATTATTTTTGAGAGTTCGTCTCTTGGAACATGAATTTGACTATATTGAATATCAACATATTCCAAGATATTTAAATACATTAGCAGATGCAATTGCTTATCGAATGTTAAGTAGACATTTGCAATAATCAAACAGTAAATTTAAAAATATTCCATAATATGTTTTACAAGATAGACGGTGATAGTGATATAGCATAGCATAGAAGTGTGTCAAATATACATCGTCTTCGATCATAGGTTGAAAAAACACCTTATGATCGGCAAAAATAATAGTATAAAAAGCAAAAATGTCATATGAGTTTACGACAGGCAATCATCCTATCACTGGTGATGATCACGATAAGAAACCACTGTACGGGCCACCCTACAAAGGAACCTCCTGAAAGGTCCTGGGACCCCAATCACATAGTGCTATAGCCTAAGAGGAATGTCATCTATGCTAGTTTCTGGGATGTTTGCTGTCAAATGCTCTAGATGGTTTTCCAATTCGGCCAGGGTCTCTGTAGATTCGTCCTGTGGGGTTGGTGCTACTATAGCTGGCTGTTTCCTCTCATAGGGCTGGAGAGTGGCTGGTCGCCGTGGACCTACATCTGCATTTGAAACTTTTTGCTATCAGTTTTGAGACGATCTAAAAACAAAAAAAAAAATTAAATTAGAAAATGTTGAAAATGATTTTACCTGAGTCATCCCATTGCTCTCCTGGTGGAAGAGCCATGTCTGGGTCACCACGATAATCCATCCCAGCATAAGGAAAATCCTGAATCATGAAAATTTGGTTCTCCAACCAATGAAAATACTCTGGAGGAAATCAAACAACCTCTGAACCCTCCTCAGGATGACGGGCCATAACTGCAACCCAACGCATCAGTTTGGGCTCTCGGGGAAGTCCAGCTCCAACGGAAAGATGCTGTGGGACCAACATTGGGACCCTCTCTAGACCAAAGCTCACAACTAAGAAACCATATCCAAAGTTTTTCAGTTGTCCGTTCTTTGCTCTAGTCAATTGGCCTTTTACATTAGCCAACACAGCTTCGCACCAGTTGAAGATGGTGCCCCGAAAGTAGTCTACTGCCATCCGCATTTAGGATACAGTGGCCATATGTAGTGCTGTGCTTCCACAGAGTCTGGTGACAGTAAATGCAATCACTTTGAGTTCAGGACGGGAGATGGCTTTGATATCAATCCCTTTGTCCTTGGTTTGGTCATTACAAAACTCTAGCCGGAGGCTATCGACAGACTGGCCACCTGGCCTAGCCCCGAATAGATTCAATTGTTCACCTCTCTTAGGCAAACCAGTCAAAAAGTAAATTTCCTTTGGCTCCATTTTGAGCTGGTGGCCACCAATAAAGAAACACTGGTCCTGCACATTCCACCTGTCTACCAGCCACTGCAAAAAGTCCACTTGGGCCCTCATGCCAGGAATGGCCCAGAATTTAAATAAAGCGCATGCCTTTAATGTGTCTATCGAAGGTTGATGATTAATTGTGGCGAGGTCCACATCCTCGTGCTCCTTTTCCCGCCAATCAAGCATGGTGTATACCCTACATTCAAAGAAAAGGTGGATTAGAACATTTTAAATCAAAGTTTTTGGGAAAAATTTGAAGAATTTGGAATTTTAGAATATATGCCGCGGGGACCGCACCCTCTAAGTTAGAGATAGTGCATAGGTCTACACTCTGCCTAAATAGCAGGTGCGGGCCCTTGACTTTTTTCTGCATGCGAAAAAGTCGGGGTCCACAGGTTTCGCATGCTGTGCCTGCGGACCCCCGCGAGCGGGTTTTTAAACAAATTTCTTCCTAAAAAATCAAAATAAAACCCTAAAAACAAATTTCAAATGGTTGAAATGCAAGAGTAAGGTGATGTGGATTACCTGGAGGTGACGGTGTTCGATTCCAACAGATGGATTTTCCGCAATCTTCACGGGAAGTTTCTTACCCAAAAGCTCTCTTTCTCACTCTGAAGTCAAATGGTAAAAATGAATTTACAAAAGTCATTTTTATAAGTTTTTTTGAATAAATGAATTTTTAATTTGTTTATTTTTCACTTTAAAGAGGTAACTTTTGAAACATTTTTATTTATTTTAAACAGGTATGAGTTATGTTTGAGTTTTTGTGTAGGATAACGAATTTTTCAGGAAAAATTGATCATTTTTGACAAAAAACATTAGAGTCATCTTTAAGCTCTTTTCCGACTCCTAAAATATGAAAATATTGCCGGATTTTTGTCATTTCAAATTCGATATTGGTTATAAAATGACGTGTCATTGATTGCTTTTTCACTTTTTCGGATCAGAGACATTAATTATGAAAAGTACTCCTTGATCGTAATGGTCAAGTAGTTCTCTCAAGTATTATTTTATAATTTTTCGGGCTTGGGGGACACAAATTTACGAAAAAGGACAACCATGGAGTTTTCTTAAGTTTTTCTTCCGACTCCCTAAAATTGAAAAACACTGAGTTTCTCCTATATTGGACTTGTTAAAATTTAACAGTAAAGGACCTGTTCAATTACAAACAGGAACGGACCACTCCTTCTTAGGGTTCGAATTTAAACTAAGTTAGACTCATCCGAAGGATGAGCTTATGATCAAGCAAATGTTATCCTCCTCAAGCTTGTCAAAAATAAAGAGGTACTTGCCAGAAATGGTGGGGGAAAAGAGAGAAGAATGAACCTGTTTGTCATACTTTGTGTCTCAGAAAAAAAATTAACCACTCTTGAACACGACACTTTTTGTTCACCTGGGTTGGGAAATCCTTTGCCTAACAGTTGATCAAACCATATTGAAATTCTTTGGCCGGTTTCTGGGTATTAGCTTTGGGTCAATTTTCAGCAAACCATCTGCAGTGTCGTTATGTGTTCAAGATGTCAGTGCAAATAAAACATTCATCTGCAAAATATCTGTCATCCATATTGACCATCCCTGAGTCAGTCCTTGAAACTATATTTCTTCAAACTTGATCTATGATTTTGTGTTGTGGGCTTGTCTATGATGGATCACTTTCTATCGACTTCAGCTCATTATCTAGAAAGATGATCTAGAAATCGTTAGTACCTTGGGATCTACATGCCTCAATGGCAGGTTTCTCGCCTTCGATGATAGGTTGCATCATTGACCTTCGATCAAAGGATTCTGTGACATGTTCGACATCAACTCATCTATTCACATTTCATGGATTGTACTGAGTACTTTGAGAGCCATTGACATTAATGGTGGTTTCTCTCACACTTGTTAACAGTTTACATCATTGACTGGTAATCAAGTGGTTTCTACCATGTTCGACTTCAACACATTCATTCACATGGATAGAATCGTACTATTTCGAGAAGTAGAAATCAAGACCCTGGATTTAGTTTCCACCATCCAGGTTGCAAGGAATTTTGTATCCATTATATAGTGGACTATTCATAAACAAATGGCTGCGCCCATACTGTGTCTACATATATCTATACTTGTGATGTATTACAAGATCATTCCTATATCAGAGTAGTAGTTAGTTTTCTAGTCAGTTTTGATCTGAGTATGAGAATGCGTACCTCAGGGATGATATGATCTCATATATATATTTTGTGTTGAATGTTTTTACAGGTTCCAACCCAGCTCTCCACAAGATGATCCTCGAAATGATAAAGTACTTCACTCTTCTTAGATGATAAATGAAATCCTCATCTACTACAAACTTCGCACTTTAGGGGGCAATATGTTACACAAAATATTGTCACCATGACTTTCTACAGTCAGTGTGAGTCTATCACCACTCATACTCTCCTCCTTTGCAAGTCTCAAACCTCAGCTCTTCATGTCAAGCTTTAAAAATGAGAGAAAGTCTTTAAAAATCTATAAAACTCTGGTTCTGCACTTTCTCTTACCATTACCTACGGTCTCGCACCCCTTGGTCATGTTACCTGCGGACCTGCCCGCTCTGTCTCTAAAGGAGTGGGTGCAAACCCCTGTAAAAGTAAAAAAGGTGCAGGTTTATTCTTTTTAACTCACTTTGGGTTAATTCTGGATGCTTCTAGAAGGAATCTTGACGTGGTTAGTTCGCTCCTAGGTGGTTCATTCATCTCATAACTAAAGGAGCTAACCCCTTGATGAGAGGAGCTTATCCCTCTGAAGGAGGGATCTATCCCTTTGAAGGTGGACCTAGTAACTTCCTTCCTTTGCACTATAAATTGAGGCATTGGGCTGGTTGCTAGGGAGGTTGAAAACTGAACATTTTTGAGGGTAAATGCTATTGGAATTGAGACTTCCTAGTTGAGCTTGAGAGGAGAGATTACATACCTTTTGGCTTCATTGGGAAGAGAGTGAAACTTGTGAAAGTAGAGGAGATTCTTGCTGGACCCTAGGAGGAGCTTGTACAACATCAAGGCACCAAGGTTGTAAAGTTCTTTTTTGTTTAAAGCTAATACAATCAGATTCAATTTTCTCAATAAATTGTCTTCTATGGTTTATTTCATGAATTCCTTGATCATCATGATAAATATGGTTTATTATATTGGCTATGCAGGTGGTATTTGATATGTGTGCTTGTTTGTGTTTGCAGATTCTTTAAAAGGGAGCTCATTTGGACAAACGGAGCGTGGCTTCCACAAACTAGCATTGGACCTGAGGTAGGCCTAAAACACCTGTTGGCATTTATTTATAAATCACATATTTAGAGAAAGATAGAATTTGTTTGGTTTGCTTGTCGCTAGATATCATTAGATACTAGGTAGATCGGTCTTGTCCGCAAGAACGATTTATCCGCCCGACAGGAGAAGGTGGTTCGAATTTCTGCGTAGGCAACAATTCGAAACTCTAACGATAGCGCAATCCTTGGGCAAAGAGTGTCAAGTTTTGAGGAAAAATATATTTCTCTTAGTGAGTTGATAGAGAAATTAGATTTTTCGTATCAAAGTTTACCAGAGTTAGAAGGGAGCAACAATATTTCCTTTCAGAGCAGATCTTTAGTTGGTACACAGATTTTGCAAGCAGTTTGCTAATGCAAATAATGTTAGGAGGAAGGAAGAGAACACAATAAAGGAATTCTTTCCTTCAGGGTCTTCTAGCCAAGAATTTCAAATTTTCCTAGCACAACAACAGTAGTTGTATACAATATTTCTCACTCCAAAGGGGAGTGCGAATAGATGGCCAGCAGCTACACAGAGGAGAAGAGGAGGAGTTCGACAATTTTTTGAGAGATGGTATCAACTGGGTTGAGAGATCAAGATTGGTTAGAGGGAGCCTCCAACTATGTAATCTGGATGGCTAGAATTTCCTACCTTCTAGATGAACATGATCTCAAAACTTATATCGATAGTGTGGTAGTTGTACCCGCAGATGCAGATCCGCTTAAGAAGTACAAGAAGGAGATGGAGACAGCAAATAGGATGATTCTCGATGGGGTTCAAGATCACTTGGTATCTCACATGGTTTGCAAAGATACTTCTCGATAGATGTGGGAAGCCTTTGCTATGTTGTACGAAGGATATTCCGAGTAGTGAAAGATGTATCTTGAGGAGAAGCTGAGATGCACGAGGAAGCAGAAAGGGGAGAGTATATACCCCTTCCTTACTATGCTTTAGGATGTTCGGGATCAACTATCCTCAGTAGGGTAAGTGACCCAACCTACATAGTTGGTGTGGTTAGCTCTGAATAGCGTTTCTGAAGAATGGGAAGTTTTCGTCGAGAGTATCCTGGGTAGAGAAAAATAACTAGATTTGGATCGTATGCGGGCTAATCTGCAATAGGAGGAGATGAGGTGAGATCTGTTGAAGAGCACCATTAGTGGTGAGAACATAAGTGGTGGGACAAAGGAAGGAAAGGAAGAGGAGAATGTGACCTTAGCATCTTAGGGGTAGTAAGAGAAACATAGGAGGAAGAATGGCATTTTCAAGATTGAGTTCTTCATATGTGGTGAGCTTGGCCACTACAACTCTCAATGTCCTCTCAGAAAGAAGGACGAGGGGAAGCAGGATCAGCAGGCTGCATCCGCAGAGATTGATTGGCTATCCTCCAGATTGGAGGAAGAGTTTGTCATGATCACCAAGATACCTCTAGGAGTGAGGTGGGGTGATTTGGTTTTGTAGCCCCAGAGAGCTACAAGATGGGAAGGATTCTTGGGGAGGTCTGCCTATTGAATCAATACCATGCTATGGGAGCCCATAACATGTAGTATCAATATGGACCAAGGCCAATTGGTGCAGTCAGGTGCCACAGTGACAGATGCAGTAGATAGTAGCGGTCAAATTTTGAGTAGCACAAAGTAGAGTTGGCAACAGTGCAGTTGGCATAGTGCAGAGTCAGCAAAAACGCTGAGGCTTCAATGACAGTGTAGAGTATAGCAATAGTTAGGACTCGAGTGATAGATGCATCATATTGACCATAGTTGGTTCAGTATTTTGGATGATTTTCTGTTGTAGTTGCAGCAACAATAGTTGGAGAGGGTTGCAGTGCAAATCCAGTGTTGGTAGTAGTATTGGAGGGCTAGAAACAGCAGGATGCAACAATCATAATTGTTCAATAATTGATGGGCAACAAAAACAAACATTAGCAGCGTAGCAGGATATGGTGCAGAGGCAGAGTGATGCTTCAATGGGTTGTAGCACTAAAGTACATTCCTTGCTAAGAGGGACTGTTTCTTTTTGTACCATCGAATGTGCTCTAGCCTCGAAATTTTGCAGAGTGGTTAAGACACATGCATTCTCCAAGACCCATAAATAGTTTGGGAAAATTCCACCTAGAGATGGTTTAATTAAAATAATTAATCAGTTTTAATGTATTCCTAAGCATAAACTTAGGAAATGTGATTAATTAAAGGGTAGTAATTAAATCTGGTGTGAATCTTCTAGATAAAGATGAGGATCAACTCCTAGTTAATATTAGCCTTTGATTATGTTTTAATCTTGGTCGTTGGTGCTCCAATGAGAGATTATAAGAAGGTGCTTGATGGGCACTTGGAGAACACACTAAGATAGTGAGATCTGGAGATCAAATTCTCAAGAGTAGCAATGCAGAGTTACCGGAGAGAGATTGAGTGATCTTCCTCAAGTGAGGGGCATGGATAATAGACCAGAGGGGATATTTATAGTTCTGGTGAGTGCAAAGCAGAGAAGGCATTGAGAGGTCTAGAGAGGTAGCGCAGTGCTTCAGAGGGAGTCCGCAATTTTGCTGAGCAGTGAAGATCTAGTGCCAGAAGCCGGGGTGACATTCTGGCGGGCCAAAGGATCGAGTTTCCAGTCAACAGAAGGTAAAAAGGAGAAGGTGACATAGTCCCTTCAGCTACGACGCAGTGATTGGGTAAACCCACGTAGAGACTACGTAGTAATAACATAGGGCAACTCATCCATAGCCCAGATTAGTTTTGGATCCGCAGTGACAGTGTGATATATCTTCTCACTACCTCTTTGCTAATTTATTCTTTGTATTGGATAACCATTTTGATCATCCAATGGTTTGTACTCAGAAAACTACTACTTCAAATTAAAACCATCAATTGCTGCACCGGTTTTCCCAAGTTGGGTTTTTCTGGGAACGTTTGTCCAAAAACAATGATGTAATTGTGTGTGTGTTTATTTCTCTCCTGTGCAGTATTTTTTTTCAAAGTATTGTATTTGTGAAGGTTATAGTGTATGTGTTTTAATATTTGCCGTAGGAAATTGCAAATAATTTGTTAGATTTATTTAACAAATAGAAGAAACATTACTAGTTGTTGCATTAGCATTAGGATCCGGGATCACCAAATTTTTCACGAAGCAAGTAGTTAACCATGAATTCCCCCATGTTAGATACAAGGTGAGAAGATGAAGAAAAATTTACTACAAGACTAGTCAAAACTTGAGAACAAATTATATGCTATGACTAATATATCTTCTTTCCTATTGAAGACCATTGTTAAGAAGCGATCCATATAAGGAGAATCTTTTTTCTTGCATGAGTTTTGTTTCTAGAGCATCTATTTGAATGATGAGTATGCTTACCAGAATTCTCACAAGTGTGAAGATCTAAACACTAATCTTTCACATGGCCAACTTGGTTACAATGTTGGCATTTGACATTTTTTTTGTGAATGTGGAACAATAGCAGGTGAAAATGAATCATCCTAAAGAAACCCATCACTACAAAACTAGATGGGCATGGAATAGTCTAGAATATGAAAAGACACATCCTTGTCATATCCAAGACAAAGTTTGTTCCTGTCGTTAATAACCTCTTCCCAAGGTCCGAAAATGGGCTTGGGAAGCGTAGGCTGAACCTCTACATATTTATGCAAATTTGCTCCTAAAATGGACTTACAAATCTATTTATTTTTTCACTGTTGAACTAGTTCAAAATCATGACCCTTCTATTGTAATTCATCTCGTTATAGTTGTCACTCAAGCTCCCAAAACTAAATCTTTTATTGAGAATTTTGTAAACAATTTTGAATGCTAGAAAGAGTGTCCTTGTTGATTTTGATAGTGCTATGAATAATAGACATAATTAGAGTATTTAGTAACTACAATACTCCCTCAATTTTGGCCATTTTCATAGAACACAGTGAAAACACTTGCAATTAATATTTGATAAAAGGTGTCGGCTTCAACCAAAAATGCATCCATTTACAATACAATTTAATAAGAAAAATATAGATGACACCCAAATTTTAGATACAAGAGAAATTTCAATAAAAAATTTATAGTCAAATATGACAAATAAAATATAGGAATTGAGAAGCCTCCAACAGGCATTGCCAACCTTAAAAATAAAGCACCACTCTCATATATGTAATGGCATGATCACTATTAATATTAAGCTCTGTATTTTCTCCTAGATGCACTTGACATCCACACTCACCATACCAAGAGGTTTCTTCTCATACAGATCCTTCTTACATTTGATGTTAATAGTCTTAGCTTTTATAAGTCCTTAATTCATGCACATTAAATAAGAACTAGTTCAAAATCATGACCCTTCTATTGTAATTCATCTCGGTATAGTTGTCACTCAAGCTCCCAAAACTAAATCTTTTATTGAGAATTTTGTAAACAATTTTGAATGCTAGAAAGAGTGTCCTTGTTGATTTTGATAGTGCTATGAATAATAGACATGATTAGAGTATTTAGTAACTACAATACTCCATCAATTTTGGTCATTTTCATAGAGCACGGTGAAAACACTTGCAATTAATCTTTGATAAAAGGTGTCGGCTTCAACCAAAAATGCATCCATTTACAATACAATTTAATAAGAAAAATATAGATGACACCCAAATTTTAGATACAAGAGAAATTTCAATAAAAAATTTATAGTCAAATATGACAAATAAAATATAGGAATTGAGAAGCCTCCAACAGGCATTGCCAACCTTAAAAATAAAGCACCACTCTCATATATGTAATGGCATGATCACTATTAATATTAAGCTCTGTATTTTCTCCTAGATGCACTTGACATCCACACTCACCATACCAAGAGGTTTCTTCTCATACAGATCCTTCTTACATTTGATGTTAATAATCTTAGCTTTTATAAGTCCTTAATTCATGCACATTAAATATGAAAAATCTCAAAATAATCATACACATCCACTTTCCCTAGAAATTTTCCATCACTTTTAACTCCAAGTTAACTAATTTCAAAATTAATCACTTTTACTTTTACTTTCTCATTTTACATTTTTATTTTGTTGTTGTTGCTAAAATAACATTTCTTTTCTTTTCTTTTCTTTTTATAAAGCAATGAGAAATATTTTCTTTATCCATAGAGTTCTTTAAATACCTTTCACATTCAACCATAATTTGATGCAACCTTCTTTCACGTTCCTCCTCTTGGAAATTTTGTGACTAGGGTCTTCCTCTTATTAGCTTTGATCTCCATGTTCACCTTTTTGATTTATTTCTAATTGTACTTCTTACCACACACAAAATTGTCGCTTATAGAAGTAATATCAAAAATCAATGAAATACACTCACATTGCTATTCAACATACTATGTTCTGAAAAATGTCTTTACTATCCATTTTCACTTGAATTTTACAAATTCTTGTACAAAGTTAAAAAACCTAGTGATTTGTTTTTATTGTTTTCACTCTCATATACGTTGTAACATTGTTTAATTTCCAATAATATATGGATTAAACTCAAATATTTAATTTCCAATAATATATGGATTAAACTCAAATACCACATATGTAAAAGATATTCATACTTAAAAATATAATTGATAATTTACTCCACAAAAATACTTTAAAACCTTAACCGCGAGGGTTAAATACTGGGCAATCTTGGCCGCTCTTAAAGTTCGAACCAATAATATCTTGCTCAATTAACATTCTTTATATTTGATCTTAATATAATATTTCCCACCCCACACTAAGATATCGTGGCAACAAGATTTAACAATTTATTTTATTTTTTATTTTATATATATATATCTATATCTATATCTATCTATCTATATATATATATATATATATATATATATATATATATATATATATATATATATCTATCTATCTATATATATATATATATATATATATATATATATATATATATATATATATATATATATATATATATATATATATATATATATATATCTGTTACAGTTTTCAACATGCTTCAAGTGAATGTGAAAACTCACATAACTCAAAAGGCTTAGTTAATGCCCAAATTCATGTGCCTCAAATGACTCCATTCTCATGACAGGGGGCTGCATTCCAATCACTCAAAAAAACATGTAAAAACATCTAGTGAGAAAAAAATTTCATGTGCATATTCTTCTTCACTAAGGAGAATCCATGAGAGGTTTAAAAATTTTCTCAGTGTTTACGGAAAAACTAGTGTCCATTTAGAGCTGCTAGTCCCACTAGATGGGTAGCTATCTTAGAAACAAACAATTCGAAGTTACTTGTGTTTCCTTTATGAGAGATAGATGAGAGAGAAGCAGAGAATACCAACCTCAGTCTTTCGCTTGGCTCCACGCTTGTTTCCTCTCTCCTTTGATAGAGCTTTCGCCACTCTTTTCTCACTTGTCCCACTTCAAAGAACACCTGTAGAGTCAAATCAACAAAATACCATCAAAGCATAGAGATCTATAACCATAAAAAATATAGGATCAGATGTACATTAACCATAAAAATGCATACACAAATACAAGATTCAGAGATATACAAGTATATGGAGGAAAACTCAAATAGCTTTATTGATAGAAGTAGTAGAAGAGAGGATTACAACCCAGCTGTCTGATCCAGCGCCATCCTCCTAGCATGAAAGCCCTCTTCACCTCATGAAAAGACTAGATCACCCAACAATACAATGTTTCACAGAGAAACCAACAACACTTCCTTACAGAATACAAAATTCCAGCCTTTGGATCTCTAGGATGACGCATCCATATATAGATATTTGTAGGAGGGTGAGTCAGCTTCTGGGATTTTGATTAGTGTCATTTCACTAATAGTTCTTGGTTCCACTTGGAGATTTCATGATCTCTTACTCATCCCTGGGTGAATTCAGAGAGGCAAGTGTCATATGAACAGTTTCTAGAAGATTCTCTGGGTTTCCACCTAGAAAACTACCTCTGCCATTTGTCTGCTCTCGCTCATCAGACCCTACAGAAGGGCTTTTCAGTATGCATCACACCCTCTATGTGTAACAGGTGAGATGCATCTCACCCTTAGCATGGAGTAGTATGTATGGTCTAGTTTTGACCAATTCTGAGCAGTTTTTCAGGGAGAACTTCTGGGAAATGATGTAATCAGTTGACCTTGATCCTTTAGGGTATGAAACAACACTTTTAGGGGTTTATAAGCCCTTGGTTTATGGACATATGTGATTGGGGTTGCAGTGCCCAAATATGTCTATAACAGTTGCCCCCTAAAGCATGAGGTTGTAAATCTTCTGATGTCGGGTGAAATGCTTTATCATGAGGATCCAAGGTTTTTCGAACTAGAAGGTGACCTGTAATAATATACAATACAATACATTATCTTCATAATATTTTCATGATCTAGCTGAGGTGGGAATTCCCATGCTAAGCTTTATAAAGCCATTTTCATGTACATAGGACAGACAATAGTATGTGTAGCAAATTGATGATTCTGGTAGAGCCATCATCCTTTAGCTTGGATGATTATCTGTGCAGCTATAGAGTACATTTGATGTCTTTATTTTCTTGAATATATCGCAGCCCAGATGGATGAAACTAGATCCGGGGTCTTCAAACTCATTCAATCTTCGCCCGAAGTACAAGTTGATCCATGTGAAAAGATGTTCTGGTGTCAAACATGGAAAGATATCGCCTGATTACCAGACAATGATGTATGCTGTTAACAGGCGTGAGAGGAATCACTGATAATGATGATGACCCTCAAGGTACTGCAGTGCAATTCATGTGGTGTGAATACATGAGCCGATGTCGAACACCACGCAAAATATTTCGGTCGAAGGCCATTGATGTAAACCTGTTGCCGGAAGTGAGAAACTTGCCATGAGGCACACAAGCTTCAAAGTACTGAAAGGGTTGTTCCTAAGTCAAATTCTTGGATAATGAGCTGATGTCGACAAGAAGTGACCCATCATAGGAGGGCCTCAATGAATCCCACATCTATGACACAGAACGGGGCAAATGATTTTGTGGAGGTCAACATAATCTGATGATACAAGGTTCAGGGTGGTGGTCATGAAAGAATGGAGCGTGAAGGTATTGAAGTGGATGAGGCGTAAGATGGGTTGGTGAATTCTCTGAGTGACTTCTCTTGAACATATCGACGACACTGAAATGGATTGGTAGTGTTAACCCCAAAAATGGATGGTATGGAGGACCAACGGTGATATGATCGGTGAACAGAATAACCCAACCCGACTCAATCACGGTGATGGAGTGAAAGTGTCATGTTCATGAGCAACCTGCTACCAATGAAGTTCTTCAAGTTTTCTTCCCCTTTTCCCCAATCATTGCTGACCAGTACCTATTTATTTTTGTCAAGCTTGAGGAGGATAACATATGCTTGTTCTATAATTTGCCCTTCGGGCAAACCTGTCGCAATGTTTTAGTGAGCCTAGCGACCAGGGAAAATTTTAAGAACCCCCCCCCCTAAATTTATATGTATAATAAATGGGCGAATATCCATGGTATATAGGAAAAATGGAAGGCGATTTTATCAATAATATAATATGTATATATAATTTTTTGGCGAATCTCTCACTAGGCATGGCAAATATTTTACTCAATTATAAAATCTTGTAAGATCTTGGCGAGTCTTTCACTAAATAATAAAACTTTGTAAAGCCCTAGTGAATCTTAGCATTGTGAACTCTTAGAGAATTTTTTGAAAAAGTATAAAACCATATATGAAAAGAGCCACATGGTGGCAATATCACTATTTTTTTTCACATTTCTACGACATGGAACTTGTTTATAAAATTATAAAAAAGCCAACCAAGTCCCTTATAATATGCAGGTAAGCTTATAACAGAGTCTGATACCTCCACTATGCTTGTCTTCATTCAAGTGTCATAGCTACTATACTTAACACTGTGAATCACAACTCTCTCAGAACTCAACTCTATAGTGTAATTAAAACCTTTGGAAATTGAATCTGACAAATCTATAAAAAGGATTAGTGAAATAGAAGCTTTTGTGAATGAGCCCACTAACTATCACTGCTAAACAATCAATCTAGACTATGAAGTATTCCATCTTGATCACAATTGTGCTCACGATCAAGGGAGTGCGACCACCTGGCCTGACATAATGGCCATCATAGCTTCTAATAATCAACAACCACCTTGCAACGACATCCTAGCTCATGTCTCATGAATTTTATTCATCAATCTTAACTGATATAAATCTTATAAATATAATATTAGAATCCTCTCCAGATTCACTGTTAATACAAGGGTAAAGGAAATTTTCTAGCTCAAGGCACTAGCCAATACCAACTTTGGTATTTGTGACCCCTTTGTGGTGATGCACCTACCCTGCCCCGTTGGGTTTCTGCCTTGTAACATAGTTCAAGGATCACAATACTTTCCAATCTTCTTACTCCATTAGACACACTTTATATGCTATACATAGTGAATGGAAAAGAAGCATTATAGAACACACAATTTCACAGAAGGAAGAAAAATCTTAGCTAGTCAATATCAAAATCTTAACCACTGATTAATAAAGAATAACAAGTAGTTTAATGAATTGTTCCAAGTTATTTATTTACACGCTGTAAAGAATGTAGTGGAATGGAAAATATTACTTAGGCAGCCCTTCAATATTTTATACTAATATCTCTGTGCATGTACATATGAAATTAAGAGCATTGTTGAATACAAAGTTTCCTTTTCTCTTGCCTCCATTTTGACAAATCAGTCTGAAATCAGTGTCACTATGAATCTCTTTTCCTGTGTGGATGTTTTGACAAATCAATGTGAAATCAAAGTCACTTTGAATTTCCTTTCCTGTGAGGGATCACATCCACAGTTGATTAGTAAAAGATAATCTACCATATATTATGTTCAAGAAACTGACTGCAATCTATAGTGGAAATGAGACCTCAATTCTTATTCTAAATTTGAATATCTCAGGACAATATAAGAGATAAAAATGCATATGTGTTACAGGGAAAAGTGTCTATTTAGAACCGCTCTATCCCACTAAGGTGTGACAACTGCCTTAGAAACAAACAGAGAAAAACTACTTTTGTATTTCCTTTATGAATTGTAGACAGAGGGGAATAGAAAGAACCAACATGTGTCTTGCGCTAATCCTTTGATTCAATCCCTCTCTTCTTTGATAGTCTCCAGCTACCTGCTCCCTTGCATGCCTAGCTTCACAAAGTACCTGTAAGATCACAGAAGAAGAGCACTATACAAAGACAAAGATCTATATTCATAAACAACTTAGGATCAGATTTAAGTTAACCACACAAAATGTAACAAGCAACAATGATACAAAAAGCATGGAGGAAAACTCAAATAGTTTTTATTGATAAGCAAGAAAAGATCCAGGAGGAGTTACGACCAGTGATTCCGACCCAGCATCAACCTCCCTGTTATAGACATTTTTGTGCCTTACAGCATTGGGCATGAAATGTCAATAATCTAAGGGATCCAAAGTCCCTAAACATGTTGTTCCTACCCCTAGAGGAACAAGGCTAGAAAACCACAGCAATTCACAGAAGTTCTCCACCTGAAACTGCTAAAAAACAAGTCAATTCAGGATCATGTCAACTGCTCCACTGAGCATCTGCGCTGAATGTCAACTGCTCCACTGTCTACCTACGTTGAATGTCAACTCCAACAAAGGCTACCTACGCTGAGCGAGATTGGACAAGTGGCAGGCTCATTCCTCAATGTGTCAATGCCCAGGAAGCTTCCAAAATGACACTTGCCTCAGGGAATTCGACTGGTGATGAGTAAGAGGTTCCAAATCTCCAAGTGGAAGCAAGAACCTCCAAGTGGACTCAAGAACTGATAGAGGGAGAGGACACTAGTCAGATCTCAAGCTGACTCATCCTCTCTCCAAAATAACTATATATAGATCTCTCCTCCATGAGATCTAGAGGCTGGAATTTTGTTATTGCAAAGAATTGCTGTTGGTTTGAAACTGGATCATTGGGTGCTTAATGCTTTGAAGGGTGGTGAAGATAGGAATTCCATTCTGCTGGGAAGGAGATGCTGGATTGGAGCCCTCTGGGTTGTATCTCTTCCTGAACCCTGTTATCAATCAATAAAGTTATCTTGGTTTTCTCCTATATACTGGTGTATTTGTATGATTGCATTAGTGTATTTGATTTACTTCTAATCCTAAATCATTTATGAATGTGAATATTTGCCTTTGTGTTGTGTTCTTCTCTTGTCGCAAGTAGCTGTTCTCTTGTCACAGGTAGCTGTTCTCTTGTGACCTCGCGGGAATCAAGTAGCTGTTCTCTTGGACGAACGAGGAGGCAAGTAGCTGTGAACACCCAAAGAGAAGAGGATCTAGATCGAGGGACAAACGGAAGACACCGGTAAGTCCATTGATCTCCCCTCTTTCACATTTCATAAAGGAAAGAACCAGAGTAGCTGTATCTGTTTGTTGCTAAGGCACTGTCAAACCTTAGGTGGATAGGATCGTCCTGCATAAGCATTTTTCCCCACAAAAAATTGGCGACTCCACTGGGGAAGATTTGTGTTAGTCATTTTATTTGTGTTTACATTATTGTTTGCTTCATAGACTCAGCTGCAACAATCGAACTGCTTCTGCAAAGTAGACAGTTGCTGCCTTGATCCTTCACTGGATTTTGTCTATGATCTGAACAATGGACTCACAAATGACTTGATGATCCTTTGTGATAGATCTTAGTACCCTCTCAAAGCATCCCTCTGATTATACCTTGCTTGTGTTTCTGATTTGGCCTAAAACTGTTGATTTTTGAGCAATTTGTGACCCAGAACCCAGGGGAAATGAGAGTTTCTCCTTCAGCGCAGACACTGTGAAGGCAGTCTGCATTTCAACGCAGGTCCCATGAAGGCTACCTGCACTGAATGTCAACTCCACAGTGTTGGACTTGCGCTGAACCAGTTTAGCCTTGTGCAGCTGGGGTTCTCTGATCTCTGTTGCCCTGTTTTGATCTCTGTTTTTGCAGCCTTTAACCAGCATAGGTACCAGTCTGATAACTCCTTTTCTTTGCTTAGATTCCGCCTCCTTTTGTACAAAAATACTGTCAGTGTTTTTATGTGTTTTTACGTCATTTACAATTTTCCTTTGCATGAGTGAAATAATCATCCTGTAGCCCTTGATTCAGATCTGATTGACTGTGATCTTAAGAGAGAGTTCATTGGCTATTTACAATTGATTATACATTTGCTTTTGCTTATTGGTTTGAGTTTGTCTCTTTTAAGTGTCGAAACAAGTATTCATTCCGAAAGTCGCAAAGTGATTGTAATCTCTTCTACCCTTGCTGATTTTGGGAAAAAGTAAACTTGTTTGTATCTGTCATTTAAAAGAAAATTCAAAGTTGTACAAAAAGCTTTCTTTGTAGGCATCTATACTAAGAAAGCGGAAAACAAACACCTGCATTGTGCATTTGCATTTTGATAAGTTTGCATGCTTGATTTAGGAAGAGTGCATTAGAGTGTGCTGATTGCTCTTTGAGAAAAGATAGTATCTTTCTTTTCCCTTAGTAGCTAGGATTTTCAAAGTTGAAAAGATTATAAAGCTTGCTTATCATCTTAGATTGCATTTAGGAATTGTACCATACATCTCATGGTGATCCTGAAAGACAAACTTCTAAAAAGATCAACTTAAAATAAACTGAATGAACCTAACAACGCTTTGCAACATAACGCACAACATAGAGGTCTAGGCTAGAGACGTGTTCCGGCGTCGTTAAGCCTAGTGACTGTCGATCTCGTGGAAGGTGGGTGATTCCTCCTGAGGGACGATAGCGCTAGTACGGATTGTGCTCCCACGTACCGTCGCGTATATATTGGGAGACCCCTATAGGCATATATCCTTTATCCTTAGGAAGCCGTGTTGGCCGCCCTACTGATCACAATGCAGTGAACACAACATTCACGAAGATCGACCGCCCATACCTTAAAAAGTATTCTGCGGTTTTGCGAAAAGTTTGGCACACCCTCTGCCTAGATCTCCAGAGCAGTTTCTTTTGGTCTTTTTCGGACTCTATAACAGAAAAAGTCCATCCGAGCATTTGTCACTTCGGGCTCGTTAAAACATCGAAGGAGACTAGAGTCATCTTTAGCTTTTTCTCAACTCTTTAAAAGTGAAAAAGCAAGTTGTGTCTAAAGCGTCGTTAACAATTTATTTTAAACGGAACAATCACCCTTTATTCCCACATTGATCTTTAGGTTGAAAATATGGAGCAAACCAACCAAGGAATTCCCCTTGGTGGAAATCCTAGTCCCTTCTCCTCTTGGGGAGATGTTGGTGCGCCCCACATGGCCACTTTGTCACTTCCAGGATTGACAATTGGCCTACCAGTCTGGCTCTTTTCAACCAATGTCGTTCAGAATACCACCATTCCTGAACAGTCGAGTCAACAGTTAGACCAGACAAGAGTCACCCACCAGCCTTCAACTTCATCTTCCTCTCCTCCTTCCTCTTCGCTTGACGGAACCGGTAAATCAAAAAACCGAGTTCCTAAGGAGAATAAGGAGAAGAAGAAGAAAGAGAAGAAGAAGAAGGAGCCAAAGGCGACTGGGGGCAAACACGTGTCGTCTGACAAGAATCCACACACAGCACTCGTAAGGCCTAAATCGCCATGCGTCATATGCAAGGGAGACCATTTCCACCGAGATTGTCCCTGTATCCCCCGGATACTAAGAGACTGGTCCCCCCGTTTGCACAATTTGGTAGCATCGGCCTCTGATAGCCATGTCCACTGCTCACCGTCAACTAGTGGGAGTGAAGCCCCAGGACAGAGTGGGAAAGCTAGATTTCCCTGCAGACTGTGTGAAGGTGATCATGCCATCCACCGTTGTCCCTTCTTATACGAGGCAAAAAGAGTTCTGGAAGATCGCCCGATTTTACGAGCGCAACTTCCTCCTGGATATCAAAACTCTTGCCGAGTCCTTCGCTAGTTGAGAACCCGGCTGACCCACCCAGGTGGTCAGCTGAAGCACCTGTCATTGAAGATGAACCGTCTGAAGCCATACCTGACGAAAGTCTAAAGGTTGAAATGGCAGTTGACCTGGTTTTGCCTTCAGAGGCTCTATCTTCGAATGACACCACCACAGAGGAGAATAAAGACGACACCGTCCAAATTCTCTTCATCAGCACTGACTCTGATGATCAAGGGGGCAATGCCACCATTCCTTTATCGTAGGAAGGAAGTTCATCAGAGTGCTATCCGGCCGTATACTCGGTCCCACCACCAAGCAACCTGGTTGTGTCCTTTGACTGGAACCAACTAGGCAGACGCCGCTTGCCAGCTAGCATACCATTCAGAATTATCGTCCAAATATACAGAATGGTAATGGCTGGTACAGTTATTGATGAAGGGGCATCTGTGAGTATCCTTTCCTCTATTGCTTGGAAAGTGCTTGGTTCGCCTGCGCTTTTGCCTGAAATGAGAAATCTATCAGGCTTTGATAAGGGAACCAGTCGCCCTTTAGGGATCCTCCCCAATGTGCCCATAACATTGAAAGGGAAGACCGTTCAAATGAACGTGATGGTCGTTCAAGGACCCTTGGATTATAACCTACTCCTTGGACGAGACTACATATATTGCATGGGAGCCATCGTCTCATCACTCTTTAGAGTAATGTGTTTTCCACATGAAGGAAGAATGGTCAAGCTCGTGGACCAACTTTCATTCCCCGGATCACGCATCGCAAGTAGTCATGAACCATCCCTAAATGGTCTATTCACGCAAGAAGTGTCTCAACCCACGGTCCGTCCTCCTGATGAGCGCGAGTAATCCGGGAGGATATGTCTGGAACCCAGGGGGCATGTGTCCTGGTCTGCTTCGGCAGAGAACTTTGGGTATAGGGTAGGTTTCCGTGGGAGAATATGATTAGTCCGTACCCCATCCGTCTAGGAAAGAGGGTTGTTCTAGAATAAGATTCTCTTGTCAAAGTTATGTGAGGTGGCGGGATTACGTCTCTCACCTTTGTCTATTTCGGTAGACACTGCCGAGGAAGTGTTTGTTTGAAAGATTAACAAGACAATCTTTGGGTAACCTGAAAGAGGTAAGTCTCTCTCGTTAAAACAAATGTTTTAGCGGAAGAGAAGTAGAGGTAACCTTGAAATTCTGCTTTATGCCTGGGGGCATGCAAACCTTTTGGAGTGCAAGCAAGGGGCGACTATTTATTTTTTAAATTTTTAGGTCCTCCCTTTAAACCTGTAGGTCTAACCCTTTAAACTCGTAGGATTAGTCGTTTCTGAACTTGCATAAAGAAAGGATGCAGAGCAAAGCTTAGTGAGATGAAGCTCCATAAAAAATAGAATCTTGATGAGACACTCTTATCATATGACTGGTATATACGAGCAGTTTTAGCATAAAGTTCATGCTCGTTAAAAAATAAACATAAGCTTGAGCAGTGTTTTGGCGCATTCAAGCTCATTAAAAAATGAACCCATCCCGGTAAATAACCATTGTGTATGTAACCTTATCTACCATAAAAGCCTTGGTCGTGTTTGCACCGTCACCTCCACTTTTCATTTGGCCAATCGTTCACCTCCATATGATTGTTTACCCATTTTGAGGAACAACTGCGAAGAGTGATTTCTCCTAGCCATCCTTGTGACACTGCCGTGATTGGAGAATTCCAACCTGTACCTGGAATCAACTGCTAACCCTGTTCATCACTCGTTCCTCAAAAGACGAGTCTTCTTTAAGCTCTTTTCAACTGACTCATAAAATATGAAAAGATTGCCGAAGTTTGGCCTTCCAGCTCGTTAAAACGACCGGAAGAGCTATCCCTCCTCTAGATTTTAATCTTTTTGGACCTGAGGGATTATTGCACAAAAATATCGAGCGCTTGTTTTGTTCGGCTCGTTAAAACGATCGAAAACTCATCCCTTCTGTATTGTTTTATACTTTTTCGGACTTAAGGGATTAGATGACGAAAAAGGAATTTTGGAGTTAACTTTATGTACCTTTTCAGACTCTCTAAAAATGAAAAGGAACCGAGTTGTCTTTGTCGTTAGACTCGTTAAAATCACTAAATAGCGACAAACTTGTCTTTAGACGAGAACGAGTTTCACTATCGCTAGGCTCGTTAAAACATAGCGATGGGCTTGCCCGAAGGGTAGGTTATAGAACAAGCATATGTTATCCTCCTCAAGCTTGACAAAAATAAAGAGGTACTGGTCAGCAATGACTAGGGAAAAATTGGGAGAAAACTAAAGAGAACTTTGATGGTAGCAGGTCGCTCTTGAACATGACACTTTTCCTCCGTACCACAATCGGGTTGGGTTGTTTCATTCGCCGGTCACATCACCATGGTCTCGCCATACCATCCATACTTGGGGTAATGCTACCAATCCATCGCATCAGTGTCGCCATATGTTCAAGAGAAGTCGTTCAGAAAGAGTCAACCGGGTCCCATCCACTGCCATACATTATCCTTCATCCATTCATGACCGCCACCCTGAATCATATGTCACAGATCGTTTTCACCTCCATTAAAATAATTAGCTCCGTTCCGTGTCACTGATGTGGGATTCATTAAGGCCCTCCTTTGACGGATCGCTTCTTGTCGACATCAGCTCATTATCCAAGAAGTTGATCTAGGAACAACCCCTTCAGTACTTTGAAGCTTGCATGCCTCAATGGCAAGTTTCTCACTTCCGGCGACAGGTATACATCAATGACCTTCGACCAGAAGATTTTGCGTGGTGTTCGATGCCAAGTCCTTTATTCACACCGTGTGAATTGTACTGCAGTACCTTGAGGGTCATTATCATTATCGGTGATTCCTCTCGCGCTTGTTAACGGTTTACGTCATTGGCCGGTAATCAAGCAATGTCTTTCCATGTTCGACTTCAGCGCAATTCTCACATGGATCGACTTGTACTTAGAGTGAAGATCGAATGAGTTTGAAGACCCCGGATCTAGTTTCATCCATCTGGGCTGTGATATATATTCAGGAAAGATAAAGGCATTTGACATGTACATCATTGTAGCAGATGATCATCCTACTCAAAGGATGATAATTTCACCAAAATTATCAGTCTACCATCATACGATTGTCTCTGCTATGTACAAAAATGAATTTATAAAGCTGAGCATGGGAATGCCCACCTTAGCTAGATCATGAAAGCAGTATGAATCATAATGTATTGTATTGTATCTTGTTACAGGTCTCCTCCCAGCAAATGGATGAACTTCGGACCCTCCTGGATAAAGCATTTCACCCGATAAACGGCCTCATACTTTAGGGGGCAACTGTTATAGACATTTTTGTGCCTTACAGCATTGGGCATGAAATGTCAATAATCTAAGGGATCCAAAGTCCCTAAACATGTTGTTCCTACCCCTAGAGGAACAAGGCTAGAAAACCACAGCAATTCACAGAAGTTCTCCACCTGAAACTGCTCAAAAACAAGTCAATTCAGGATCATGTCAACTGCTCCACTGAGCATCTGCGCTGAATGTCAACTGCTCCACTTTCTACCTGCATTGAATGTCAACTCCAACAAAGGCTACCTGCGCTGAGCGAGATTGGACAAGTGGCAAGCTCATTCCTCAATGTGTCAATTCCCAGGAAGCTTCCAAAATGACACTTGCCTCAGGGAATTCGACTGGTGATGAGTAAGAGGTTCCAAATTTCCAAGTGGAAGCAAGAACCTCCAAGTGGACTCAAGAACTGATAGAGGGAGAGGACACTAGTCAGATCTCAAGCTGACTCATCCTCTCTCAAAAATAACTATATATAGATCTCTCCTCCATGAGATCTAGAGGCTGGAATTTTGTTATTGCAAAGAATTGCTGTTGGTTTGAAACTGGATCATTGGGTGCTTAATGCTTTGAAGGGTGGTGAAGATAGGAATTCCATTCTGCTGGGAAGGAGATGCTGGATTGGAGCCCTCTGGGTTGTATCTCTTCCTGAACCCTGTTATCAATCAATAAAGCTGTCTTGGTTTTCTCCTATATACTGGTGTATTTGTATGATTGCATTAGTGTATTTGATTTACTTCTAATCCTAAATCATTTATGAATGTGAATATTTGCCTTTGTGTTGTGTTCTTCTCTTGTCGCAAGTAGCTGTTCTCTTGTCACAGGTAGCTGTTCTCTTGTGACCTCGCGGGAATCAAGTAGCTGTTCTCTTGGACGAACGAGGAGGCAAGTAGCTGTGAACACCCAAAGAGAAGAGGATCTAGATCGAGGGACAAACGGAAGACACCGGTAAGTCCATTGATCTCCCCTCTTTCACATTTCATAAAGGAAAGAACCAGAGTAGCTGTATCTGTTTGTTGCTAAGGCACTGTCACACCTTAGGTGGATAGGATCGTCCTGCATAGGCATTTTTCCCCACAACACTCCCAGCAAAGAAGCCCCTCTTCACCTCAAACAAAGCATAAATCACCCAACAATCTGATGTATGTCTCTAGAAACCAACAACAATTCCTTACAATATGAAAAATTCCAGCCTCTGGATCTCTGGGATGAGGGATCCATATATAGATATGTGTAAGGAGGATGAGTCAGCTTGTGATTTGATTAGTGTCTTCTCTCTGTCAGTTCTTGCTTCCACTTGGAGACTGAGGGCCTCTTACTCATCTTTGGTCGAATTCAGTGAGGCAAGTGTCACAGGAGAAGATTCTGGAAGCTTCCATTGCCTCTCCACCTCGCGGAATGACACTGCCATTTGTCATTTCTCGCCCATCGCACCCTACAGAAGGGAGTTTTGAAATGCAACGTACCCTCACAGTGTATTTAGGTGCAATGCAACGCACTTAGCCAGTGCAGCAGCTGAAATGATCCTGTTTTGACTAATTCTGAGCAGTTCTGGTGGAGAACTTCTGGGAGAAGCTTTAATCTGTTGACCTTGTTCCTTTAGGGGTTAGAACAACACTTTTAGGGACTTAGGAGCCCTTGGTTTATGGACATTTCATGCTTGGAGTTGTAAGGCACAAAAATGTATATAACAGTTGCCCCCTAAAGTATGAGGCCGTTAACCTTTTCGTATCGGGTGAAATGATTTATTATGAGGATCCGAAGTTCTTTCAATGCTGGGAGGAGACCTGTAATAAGATACAATACAATACATTATCTTCATACTGTTTTCATGATCTAGCTGAGGCGGGCATTCCCATGCTCAGCTTTATAAATTCATTTTCATGTACATAGGACAGACAATCGTCTGAGTGTAGACTGATGATTCTGATAGAGCCATCATCCTTTTGGTAGGATGATTATCTGTGCTGCAATGATGTACATTTGATGTATTTATTTCCCTGAATATATATCGCAGCCCGGATGGATGAAACTAGATCCGGGGTCTTCAATCTCGTCCGATCTTTACTCGAAGTACAAGTCGATCCATGTGAGAAATGTCTTGAAGTCGAACATGGAAAGACATCGCTTGATTACCAGTCAATGATGTAAACTGTTAGCAAGTGCGAGAGGAATCACCAATAATGATAATGACCCTCAAGGTACTGCAGTACAATTCACGTGGTGTGAATAAAGGACTTGGCGTCGAACACCACGCAAAATCTTTCGGTCAAAGGCCATTTATGTAAACCTGTTGCTGGAAGTGAGAAACTTGCCATTGAGGCATGCAGGCTTCAAAGTACTGAATGTGGTGTTCCTAGATCAACTTCTTGGATAATGAGCTGATGTCGACAAGAAGTGATCCGTCACAGGAGGGCCTTAATGAATCCCACATCAATGACATGAAACGGAGCAAATGATTTTGATGGAGGTGAAAACGATCTGATGATATAATGTTTAGGGTGGCGGTCATGAAAGAATGGAGTATAATGTATGGTAGTGGGTGAGACACAGGTGACTTCTCTGGATGACTTCTCTTGAACATATCGGCGACACTGATGTGATGGATTGGTAGCATTAACCCCAAATGTGGATGGTATGGCATGACCATGGTGATGTGACCGGTGAATGAAACAACCCAACTCGACTCGGACACGGAGTGGAAGTGTCATGTTCAAGAGAGACTTGCTACCAACAAATTTTCTTTGAGTTTTCTTCCCAATTTTTCCCCAGTCATTGCTGACCAGTACCTCTTTATTTTTGTCAAGCTTGAGGAGGATAACATATGCTTGTTCTATAATTTTCCCTTCGGGCAAACCCATCGCTATGTTTTAACGAGCCTAGCGATAGTGAAACTCGTTCTGGTCCAAAGACAAGTTTGTTGCTATTAATCTTTTTAACGAGTTTAACGACAAAGATAACTCAGTCCTTTTCAATTTTAGAGAGTCTGAAAAGGAACGTAAAGGTAACTCCAAAATTCCTTTTTCGTCATCTAATCCCTTAAGTCCGAAAAAGTATAAAACAATACAGAAGGGATGAATTTTCGATAGTTTTAACGCGCTGAACAAAACAAGCGCTCGATCTTTTTGTGTAATAATCCCTCAGGTCCAAAAAGATTAAAATCTAGAGGAGGGATAGCACTTCCTGTCCCTTTAACGAGCTGGAGAGGCCAATGGCTCGGTAATATTTTCATATTTTACGAGTCAGTTGAAAAGAGCTTAAAGGAGACTCGTCTTTTGAGGAACGAGTGATAAAACGGGTAGTAGCTAATTCCAGGTAAGGTTTGGAATTTTCCAATCATGGTAGTGTCACAAGGATGGCTAGTGAGATCACTCTTCGCAGCTGTTCCTCAAAATGGGTAAACAATCAAATGGAGGTGAATGATCGACCAATGAAAAGTGGAGGTGACGGTGCAAACACGACCAAGGCTTTAACGGCTGAAGAACTACATTCACGATGATTATTTACTGGGGGATAGTTCATTTTTTAATGAGCTTAAACGCGGGTGGAAACATTTGCTCATGTCTTATGTTTATTTTTTAACGAGCTTGAACTATGTGCTAAAACTGCTCGATTAATCCAGTCTTGTGATAAGAATGTCTCACATAAAAACGACAACTTTTAGAGTTTTGCCCCACATCCTTTCTTTATGCAAGTTAGGAAACGACCAATCCTATGAGTTTAAAGGGTTAGAGGTCCTAAAAATTTAAAAAATAAATAGTCGCTCTTCGCTTGCATTCCAAAAGGTTTGCATGCCCCCAGGTATAAAACAGAGTTTCAAGGTTACCCCTTCTTTAGTCCGTTAAAACATTTGTTTTACTGAGAGAGGCCTACCTCTTATAGGTTACCAAAGATAGTTCTATTTACGGCGTAAACAAAACACTTCTCTGGCGATGTCTACCGAAATAAACAAAGGTGAGCGGCGATGCCCGCCAACTCACATAACTTTGACAAGAGAATCTTGTTCTAGAATAACCCCCTCTTCCAATCACGGATGGGGGTACAGACTAGTCATATTCTCCCGCGGAAACCTACCCTATACCCGAAGTTTTCCTGCCGAAGCAGACTAGGATGCATGCCCCCTAGGTTTCAGTCATGTCCCCCCGAATCACTCGCACTCATCGGGTGGACGGATTGGAGATTGAGACATTTCTTGCGTGAAAAGACCATTCAGGGATGGTATATGACTATTTGCTATGCGTGATCTGGGAAATGAAAGCTGGTCCACGAGCTTGACCACTCTTCCTTCATGCGGAAAACACATCACTCTAAAGAGTGAGGAGACAATTGCTCCCATGCAATAAATATAGTCTCGTCCAAGGAGTAGATTGTAATCTATGGGTCCTTGAACTACCATTACGTTCATGCGAACTGTTTTCCCTCTCAATGTTATGGGCACATCGGGAAGGATCCCTAACGGTCGACTGGTTCCTTTATCAAAGCCTGTCAGATTTCTCATCTCAGGCAAAAGCGATGGCGAACCAAGCGCTTTCCAAGTAGTTGAGGAAAGGATACTCACAGAAGCCCCCTCATCTATGATGGTACCAGCCATAACCATTCTATATATTTGAACAATAATTCGGAATGGTACACTAGTTGGTAAACGGGGTCTGCTTAGTTGATTCCAGTCGAAGGAGACAACTAGGTTGCTTGGAGGTGGGACCGAATAGACAGTCGGGTATGACTCTAACAAACTTCCTTCCTGCGGTAAAGGAACGGGTAAATTTCCCCCATGTTCGTTGGAGTCTGTGCTTATGAAAAGAATTTGGACGGTGTCATCCTTGTTCTCTTCAGTGATTGTATCATCTGAAGATGGAACCTCTGAAGGCAAGACCGGGTCAACTGCCGCCTCGACCTTTTGACTTTCGTCTGGTATGGATTCAGATGGTTCATCTTCAATGATAGATGCTTCGGCCGACCACCTGAGCGGGTCAGCCGGATTTTCAACTAGTGACGGACTCAGCAAGAGTTTTTTATATCCAGGAGGAAGTCGTAACAGTGAAACCAGACGATCATCCAAAACTCTTTTAGCTTCTTCTAAGAAGGGACAATGGTGGACGGCATGATTGCCTTCACACAGTTTACAAGGAAATATATATTTTCCTTTTTGTCCTGGGGCTTCACTTTCACTAGTTGACGGTGTGTTTTCAACATGATCATCAGAGGTTGACGACACCGGGTTGTGCAAACGAGGAGACCAGTCCCTTAAGATCCGAGGGATGTAGGGACAATCTCTGTGAAAATGGTCTCCTTTGCAAATGACACATGGCGATTTAGGCCTGGTCGGTGCAGTGTGTGGATTTTCGTTAGACGACACTCGTTTGCCCCCATTCGCTTTCGGCTTCTTCTTCTTCTTCTCTTTCTTCTTCTTTTCCTTCTTCTCCTTAGGAACTTGACTTTTGGCTTTACCAGCCCCATCAAGCGAAGAGGGATGAGGAGAGGAAGAATTAGAGGAAGTAGAAGGTTGGTGGGTAACTCTGGACTCGTCTAATTGCTGATTCGATTGTTCAGGAATAGTGGTGTTCTGAACGACAGAGGTTGAGAAGAGCCATACAGGCAAACCAATTGTCAGTCCTGGAAGTGACAATGTGGCCATATGGGGTGCACCAACATCTCCCCAAGAGGAGAAGGGACTAGGATTTCCTCCAAGGGGAATTCCTTGGTTGGTAGACTCCATTTTCTCAACCCAAGATCAACGTAGGAAAGGGGTAATGAATATTCCGTTTAAAATAAATTTTTAGACGCTTTGACACAACTTGTTTTTTCAGTTTTTAAGAGTCGAGAAAAAACAAAAGATGACTCTAGTCGCCTTCGATTTTTAATGAGCTTGAAGTGACAAGTGCTCAGATGGACCTTTTCCGTTAAGGAGTCTGAAAAGGAACGAAAGGGACTACTCTGGAGATCTAGGTAGAGGGAGTACCAAACCAATCGCAAAACTGCAGAATACTTTTTACGGTACAACAGTCAATCTTCCCAAATGCTGTGTTCAGTGCATTGCGATCGATAGGGCGGCAGACACGGCTTCCTAAGGATAAAGGATTTAAGCCTATAGGGGTCTCCCAAAATATACTCGACAGTACGTGGGAGCACAAGTCCGTACTGGCACTTATCGTCTCAAACTGGAGGAATCACCCAACCATCAGTGAGGACAACAGTTACCAGGCTTTACGACGCCGGAATACGTCTCTAGCCTAGACCTCTAAATGTTGTGCGTGAAGTTCCAAAATGTTGTTAGATTCATTGAATTTATTTTAAGTTGATCTTGTTTATGAAGTTTGCCTTTCGGGTTCACCACGAGATGTAGATGTAATTCCTAAAATGCAATCTAAAGATGATAAACAAACTTTTATCTCTTTTGTGCAATGAAAATCCTAGCTACTAAGGGAAAATAAAGACACAATCTTTTCGCAAAGAGCAAAGAGCACACCGTAAATGCACTTTCCTAAATCAAGCCAAACAGACTGTCTATATGCAAATGCACATGCATGTATTTGTTTTTTCGACTTTCTTAGTATTGATGCTAAAAATAAAGTTGATGTACAAATCTGAATTTCTTTTCAAGCGACAAATATAAACAAGCTCTTTTTCAAAATAAAAAAACAGAGATGATTACGACACCTTACGATTTTGAAATGAACACTTGTTCTTGACACTAGAAAATCACAAATTCAGACCAAAAGCAATAGTAACAGCATAATCGACCATCAATAGTAACTAAACTTTCTCCTATGATCGAAATCGACACTTACGACAGATTCAAATCAAAGGACGACAGTACGACTATTCTACTTTTGCAATGGAAAACTGTAAATGACTCAACAAACACATAAAAACATCTATAGTTCTTTTGTACAAAGGAGGCAGAATAATAGTAAGGAAAAGAGGCTTCAAACAGGCATATACTGATCACAGGCAACAAAATTCAAGGATAGAACTGGAAAGAATGAAGCACAGGAACCACAGCTGCACAGAGCTAGTCTGATCAGCGCACCTGTAACACAGAGAATCTGAAATGCAGCGTAGGTTGCCCCTTGGGAAGTGCGCTGAAATTTAGGATCTCTGAACAGTACCTACGCTGGGCCAGAAACGAGACTCTGTCCGGGTTCTGGGTCACAGTTTGCAGTTCAGTCCTTGGTTTTTGGCTGAGTAAAAAGAAATCAGTAGTGCAACAATCAGGGTAGATCTAAGGAGGATCTAAGAGCTATCACAAGGGCAATCATATAGTTTGAGCATCAGCTGTTTAAAACATAAACAGATCCAGTGAATGGATTGAAGCAGCAGTTATCTACTTTGCATTTGTTATGGCAAATGCAGTTCGAGAGCTACTTATAAGTTTATGAAACAAACAACAAAGAATGATACACAAACAAACTAATTAGACATCCTCCCCAGCGTAGTCGCCATTTTGTTACAGGGAAAAGTGTCTATTTAGAACTGCTCTATCCCACTAAGGTGTGACAGCTGCCTTAGAAACAAACAGAGAAAAACTACTTTTGTATTTCCTTTATGAATTATAGACAAAAGGGGAATAGAAAGAACCAACCTGTGTCTTGCGCTAATCCTTTGATTCAATCCCTCTCTTCTTTGATAGTCTCCAGCTACCTGCTCCCTTGCATGCCCAGCTTCACAAATTACCTGTAAGATCACAGAAGAAGAGCACTATACAAAGACAAAGATCTATATTCATAAACAACTTAGGATCAGATTTAAGTTAACCACACAAAATGTAACAAGCATCAATGATACAAAAAGCATGGAGGAAAACTCAAATAGTTTTTATTGATAAGCAAGAAAAGATCTAGGAGGAGTTACGACCAGTGATTCCGACCCAGCATCAACCTTCCAGTAAAGAAGCCCCTCTTCACCTCAAATAAAGCATAAATCACCCAACAATCTGATGTATGTCTCTAGAAACCAACAACAATTCCTTACAATATGCAAAATTCCAGCCTCTGGATCTCTGGGATGAGGGATCCATATATAGATATGTGTAAGGAGGATGAGTCAGCTTGTGATTTGATTAGTGTCTTCTCTCTGTCAGTTCTTGCTTCCACTTGGAGACTGAGGGCCTCTTACTCATCTTTGGTCGAATTCAGTGAGGCAAGTGTCACAGGAGAAGATTCTGGAAGCTTCCATTGCCTCTCCACCTTGCGGAATGACACTGCCATTTGTCATTTCTCGCCCATCGCACCCTACAGAAGGGAGTTTTGAAATGCAACGTACCCTCATAGTGTATTTAGGTGCAAAGCAACGCACTTAGCTAGTGGAGCAGTTGAAATGATCCTGTTTTGACCAATTCTGAGCAGTTTCTGGTGGAGAACGTCTGGGAGAAGCTGTAATCTGTTGACCTTGTTCCTTTAGGGGTTAGAACAACACTTTTAGGGACTTAGGAGCCCTTGGTTTATGGACATTTCATGCTTGGAGTTGTAAGACACAAAAATGTCTATAACAATATGGCCTTAGTAGCTAGAAAACAATCACTCCATTATTACAATACCACCTAGATTTCGGCACTTAATCTAAATAATGGCACTAGTTGCAGTGCTTATTTTCATTAACACCATGGAAAAGCAACAACAATGTTTCAAAGCACACTTACTGGACAAGTTGTAACGTTCCGAGAATATTTAATGATAGCATCTAAACCTCGTAGCTATGGTGGGGAAACTAGGGAACCCAAATATTGGAATATATCTCATACCAAATCCAAGAAAAAAATAAAAAAGGGAAAAAATCAAAATCTATAAATCAAGCAATGAATTGTTTACAAATCAAATACAATTCCTTAACTAATAGTTAAATTGTGGTGATATATTTAAATATTTGGTAAGAGGGGAACTTCAAACCATGGAATATTACCTTTGTCATTACTGTCATCTCTCAGTGACTGAGATTACAAATTAATACTTATGGAAAGATTGTAAGAAATTTTGTGAAATAGTAAAGCATAACCTCTATTTTCAAGGAAAAAAATCAAGACATTGTTACATCAAGAGCCATAATTGATACATAATCAAGGAATCAAGTCCTTGTATGGGACAGGATTATTTCACAACCTCTATTTTCTCAATAACAAAATCAAGACATTGTATGTGGTTATTGCCAAAAGGAAACTACGTTCTAATTTGGAAGAGGATCTTATAAAAAGACATGGATTTATTCAAAGCTACAAAGCCTAATGGGTTACTGAAAAATAAGTTGGAATATGGGATCATGATACTTAAATTGAAAAAATATGCTTTCCTTTTAGAAACATTACAGTTATACAATGTTTTTTGAAAGCATTAGAATTTGAAATTGGGCCTTTCTATCAAGACAAATTTTCATTAACAGAATGTACTTTCCTACCTGAAACGTTGTAGATATCCAAGAAAAACTTGAAAAGCATAAGAGAACTTAGCATAATGTAGTTTCTTTCCTTCCTTAACATTCTTAAAGAGTTGAGGTTCCCCAAGTCATCAGGTAACTTTCGAAGGAAATGATAGTTAGTAATGGTCCAATTCACAACTAAATATGTGTCACAAATACGAGGGGGCATCTACTCCAAATCACAAAAGTGCTCTAGGTTAAAATCTTGCATTATTGGAAGCTTAATGCTCGACTGGGTGTTATTGAACCTAGACATTTTTCCAATATTCACTAAAAGCTTAAAGATAGCTTCTCTAAGTTCTACATGACTGTACTATTCTCTTGAAGTGGGGGCACATGCAACCTCTCCAAGTGAATAGTCTTAAACTAAGTGAAGATAAGGCTGATAGATCATTCAATGTGGATCTCTTTAACCCATAATTGAATACTATGTCTCTCTTGAACCCATAATTGAATACTATTAGGACTTTCAAATTTTTCATGGAACTCAAAAATGTTGGAAGAAAGTATTTGCTTCCAGAAAAGAGTAAAACTAAAGCCTCTGCTTGAGGACAATTGATGTCACACCACTAATACTTCTCCATGGAATCTGTGTAGGTAAACCACAAATGAAAAATTCCATTAGAATATTGTGTTTATTGAATACACAAATGAAATCATAGAATTTCTTTAAAATATCTTTTCAAATCAAAATTACCAAAATTACATATCGATAACCTAGTGGGTGTAGGATAAAATTCACCCGTGTCATTCACAGAAAGCATGAGAAAAAAACCTAATACCATATATAAAACCAAGAAAAATTCAAATTCATCACTTCTAGGGACCTCTAACCACCCTGCCAATACACAAGTATGTTCCTGTTTGCAGTTAGACGAATTACCCAAATTGCAATATGTTTACTCCAGCCTATGTTGGAAAGTTATAGAAGGATGACTATTGCAATCAATCCATTCCTTTTAGCCTTGGATTTGTTTCAGTTTAAAACAGAAGTATACAAATATACTTGTCTAATGTCTATGCTTTAACCATTCACCTTAAGATGTTTTTACAATATAATTTCCTAAGTCTATTTAATATCTTCATTATCATAAAAACCAACCTATATACATCTTAACTCCACATCTACCACTCTTAAGGGGATGAAATCTATTTATCCCTCTGAGCACTTGGTAGACCCATAATTAAGATGGATCTAAGATGATAGAATTTCCCCTTTAAATAGTATATGCTCACATGAATACCATGGTATTACCATGGGTCAATACCATGGGTTATCATAAACCTGGAGCTTAAAAATTACTATTAGTAATTTATAAAAATTAATAAAATTAATAGTTGATTTTTATTTTAACAAGCTAAAATGTTTAACATACATTAAATTACAACATCCATTTTTACTCTTGATCCACCAAGCCCCAAGAGGGATCAAATATTTTTTCACTCTATGCTAGTTTGCATATCACAATATTTGATACCTCTGAGGGGTTAGTAGATCCAGAGTAAACATGGTTCTATGCTGTTTAATTCCCCCATTTAAATAGGCTACATTCCAGGTGAATACCATGAGTCAATACCATGTGCCATTTTGGTGAATACCATGGGTCAATACCATGTGCCATTTTTATTTTTATTAATACTAATATTAGGGTTAATAATGTTTTTTTGCATGGTATTAATAATAATCTAGCCCATGGTATTTGTCCCATAGTATTTTGTCCATAGGGTTCACCTAAATATAACTTTCTAAGTGTTCGTAAATATAAGGTGACTTATGGAGTAAACATAAAAAAATGTTTATTTGTTTACCATACCTCTCGTTTATTTATATTTTTATTAATTTAACATACCTCTTTTACAAATATGGTATTTGGCCCATAGGATTCACTTAAATAAAACCTCTTTTTTGAGCCTTCATAAATAGAACGAGGGTTATGGACTAAATATAAAAAGAGGTTTTATTTATTTACCATACGTCTAGTTTATTTATATTTTTATTTATTTACCATACCTTTTGAGTAAGTATAAAAAGACGTTTTATTTATTTACCATACCTCAACTTTACTTATATTTTTATTTGTTTACACCCTTGCATGTATATAAGGTGACTTATGGAGTAAATATAAAAAATGTTTTATTTATTTACCATACCTCTCATTTATTTATATTTTTATTATTTTACCATTCATCTTTTATAAATATGGTATTTGGCCCATAGGATTCACTTAAATAAAACCTATTCTTGAAAATTAGGGCGAATGGAAGGTTGTAACTCCTAATTTCAAGGGCTAAATTTACCTTTTTTACCCTCTCCCTTAAAATAAGGTGGGCTATTTGAGGTGATTTGTAAAGATGTACTATGATACAAAATATTCGCCCACTAAAAATTTAAAACCCCTTAATTTCGCCAAAGGGCGAACTTTCACCCCTAAAATTTTCCATGCTAGCGACAGTGAAACTCGCTCTTGTCCGTATGGACAAGTTTGTCGCTATTATTTTAATGAGTTTAATGACAAAGATAACTTAGTCCTTTTTAGTTTTAGAGAGTCTGAAAAGAGACGGAAAGGAAACTCCAATAGTCATTTTTCGTAATATAATCCCTTAAGTCCGAAAAAGTATAAAATAATACGAAAGGGATGACTTTTCTGATCACTTTAGCGAGCCGAAAAAGACAAGCGCTCGATCTTTTTGTCTAATGATCCCTCAGGTCCAAAAATATTAAAATATAGAGGAGGGATGGCACTTCCAGTCACTTTAACGAGCTGGAAAGGCCAATTGCTTGACAATCTTTTTATATTTTATGAGTCTAAAAAGAGCTTAAAATAGACTCGTTTTTTGAGGAATGAGTGATGTTTTCGGGTAGCAGCTGGTTCCAGGTAAGTTTGGATCTTTTCAATCACAACAGTGTAAAGAAGGTGGCTAACAGAATCACTCGTCGCAACTATTACTCAAAAGGGTAAACAATCAAGTGGAGGCATATGATCGACTAAAAAGTGGAGGTAATGATAAGAACAAGACCAAGGCTCAAAAGCTGATAGCAATGCGATCACAAAGGTTATTTACCGAAGGTGGGTTCATTTTTTAATGAGCTTGAACTCTGGGGGAACATATGCTCATTGCTAGGTTTATTTTTTAACGAGCTTGAACTTCGCGTAAACCTGCTTGTGCTAGTCGTATAATAAGGATGTCTCTCATTGGTAGGTTCATTTTTTAGGGAGCTTGCCCCATGTGAAACTTTGCTCCGGAGCCTTTTGTATGCAAGCTAGGAACGACCAACTACTGTCCTAAGGGTTAATGAACTACTAAGGTTAGGTAGGATAGTTTCGTAGAAAAATCTCCTTTACTTTGCTGGTGCCATTTGGCCCTTGCAAAGGTGAATGGTTGACTAGACCAATCACCTAACTTAAGCAGTTGAAGTTAGTAAAAACTACGGGGTTAGAGTTACACTGGTCGCTTTTCACTTGCGTAAAAAAGGTTTGCATGCCCCCAGGTATAAAGAAAAGTAGAGTTTCCAGGTTACCATATGGAAGTCCTTGCATTAGCAAAATTGTTTCGTCCACGTAGCAGCCAAAACACTTCCTTGGCTTTGTCCATCGAATTAGAAAAGGTGAATGGTGTGAGCTTCCAATCACATAACCTTCGACGAGGAAATCCTATTCCAGACTAATCCCATTTTCCTAAACGGACGGGTGTGTCAGATTGGTCATATATCCTACGCGGAAACCTATCTTATATCTGGGGTTTTCCTGCCGAAGCAGGCCAGGGCGTGTGCCCCCTGGGTTTCGTCACATTCACCGAATCACTCGCGATCATCAGGTGGACGGACTGGAGATTGATGAGACATTCCTTGTGCAAAAAGACCAGTTAGGGATGGCATTTGACTAGTAGCCGTGTTTGAACCAGGGAATGAAAGTTGGTCAACGAGCTGGACCATTCTGCCTTCATACAGAAAACACATCACCCGGACTCTTTTCAACTTCTGCCTTGATGGCATCAGCTTTCTTCGGGTGCACCTGCCAAAGCCATTGTCGTGCCAGTTTGACATCTGGATACATCTTGATTTCATGTTCAACTATGCTCGAGTCAATGCCTGGAATTTCTTCATATGACCATGCAAAGACATCTTTGAATTTGTGAAAGAGAGTGCAATATATTTCCAGTTCTGAAGAAGAACATGATTTGCTGACATGAATATTCTCTACAACATTAGGTTTTGTCGAGATATTTATGGCGATAGTTTCTTCAATATTGGATAGATTTCACTTAGAATCCACTGTATTTACAGTATTTGATAGAAAATCAAAAAATGAAGGATGATTAAGGTCACTGGAATAATCTTCGTGGTAATCTGGAAGATGGGAACGATGGTGGTAATCTTCCTAGGGTGCCTCTCCTATCATCATTGACTGAATGATTCCTTCGTCTGTAGAATGTACATGCGACCAAGGATCTGAAGAGGTGCCATATTCCTTAGACCTATCTATCCAAACACTCGATGAGCGTTGATTTGGGTTTGTCCCCTAGGCCAAGAAAATTGATTGCTACAATATTTCTATTGGGCTTAGAGGAAAAACCTAGTGATGATCCATGCTAACAAAATTCTCGGAAATATTCTGAATCCTTGTTAATATAGAAGATATCATATTGCAAGATTCCACCACGGCCACTTCCGCCAGATTAGTCGGAGGTGGTAGGGAAAAAGTACCCGTTAAGGTAGGGTCTTTTAGGAGGTCTACTCTGATATTTTGAAGTGATTGAGAGCTTCCATGGATCATTGGAATGCTTCCCGTAACTTGTGAACTGTTGGGGAGAAAGGTTTGTTGGTAAACGATTGTAATTCGTCCTTGAAATGGAAATGAAATATTTCTAAAATATGTGGACACAACAGCAGCCATAACATAAATCCAGGGCCTTCCCAGTAGGATGTTGTAATCGAGGTTTCCATCGATAACTTCGACATCAATTTCTACTGTCTTGCCCTCCGGTTCAACTTTCAAGTTACTTAAAATCCCGTATGGGGTGTATGTTCATCCATTGAATGCTTTTAATGGTGTTGATGATCTTGACAAGGGTGGTGAGCCTAAAGTTTTCTAGCAACTCATTGACATAATGCAGGTAGATGCCCCCTCATCAATGATTGTTCGATGAACAGTTTTGTTGAGGGATTTCACTTGTATGAGGAAAGCGAGTTGAGCTGGTAACTGAGGTTTGTATCCTTTATGATTAAAGGCCACCATATTGGAATCCACTGGGTCAATCCCACCTATTGCTGATAATAGAGCCTGCTTTTGGGAGGGGCAATTTTGCAGTACCTCAAGTGTCGACATAGCGGATGGCGATTGGGCCAGATCCTCTACTTTATTATAATTATGTGCTGCTCAAGCATGAGGATTAAATGTCTATTTGTGTACTACTCCCTTTGGTGGCTTTATCGTTAGCTCAGGAATGATGGGTGGCACAACTTCGGTTGAAGTTGTTGTCGAACTACTAGGTTGATCTGCAGCCTTGTTGTTTGACAGCTGTGGATTCTCGTAATCTTTATTCCTTGTTGATATCAAAGAATCATTTTGCTGCTTCAAAATGGACAACATAAGCACTTGGGATGGGGAAGCATTATCGCTAGCAACCAGATTGGTTTTTGGGTTTGGAAACGGATCAGTCAATACCACTGAGGTTTTTGAACTCTTAAAGAACTTCTTAATCTCAGCTTTATGTGGACAATCTCTCGTCCAATTGTCCTCATCACATATGAGACATGGCCGATTAGGTTTCTTTTGCCCAAAAGGGTTTTCAGAAGATTTTTCAGGAGAAGAATCATCCTATTAACCTATGAGGTAGGAAGTTTGTCATTTTCCTTTTTATTGGAAACTGCAAGGGCTTTACCAGATGGGGCCTTTTCGGTTTGTGTACTTGAGGTGCCAATCACGCCGTCATTGGCATGAGATTCCCTGTTTGATTTAGGAGGAGGAGGAATGGAAAACTCTGGTCTAGGAGCATCAGGAATTTTGTCGTAGAGCGTGCCACACTGAGTATAGGTCAAGTCTAGATATTGCGCACGAGCAATGACTTGCTCTTCAGTGACAACTCCTCCCTTGGCCACATCTTCTGTAATAGAAGGTAACAATGACTTAATAAACCATTCATCTAGAAGCTGCTCAGGAACATATGTCTTTACCATTCGACGGCGACGCCGCCACTCATGAATATGATCAGATATGTGAGTGGCTGTTGTTTGTTTAAAATTGGTAAGGAGCTTCCTTCCTATTTCATACCTTATGGGTAACTGAAAATGGGTTAAAAAGGTGGTGGCAAGGGCGTTGAAGTTATTGAATGAAGCTCTAGGCAATTCGATGTACCATTTTGTTGCCGGACTAGTTAATGTTCGCTGAAAAAGGTGAAGCCTAATTGAATCATCATTGAGAGTGTTAGACGAACACCACAGATGAAAGGTCATCACATGATTCGATGGATTTTCACCAGGATTTCCATTGAATTTAGGAATATCTGACGGAAGTTTATGAGGAATCGCAGGCCACCAAGGGGCGTAAGCAATTGGATCATTTGTTAGCCAATTCAGATTTGGTAATTCTAAAGTTGCCACGAAAGGCAACTGTTGATTCATGTTTGGTGAAGCATACCCAGGATAAGATGGGATCACCAGAGCAGTGGGTCTTTGCATACCAGCATAATGCATTTGATGCTGACAAATTTGATAAGGTTGATGGGCATAACCATTATAATTTGGTTGTTGGTAACCGTTCTGAATATACGGCTGCCCATTACCCACAAAGCTTTGTTGCTCAGGTCCTCAGTAAGGTTGTTGGAATTACGGTTGTTGATATTGCACCAGCCATGGCTGTGAGACCACTTGCTGTTGTCTAATACTAGACATTTGACCAAGATGAGGGGTGATAGTACCTGTTTGAGCCTGAGTCGCTTCAGTTAAGGAGCCACTAATCGGTGGTTGTGATTGAGTCACGGAGAAAAGAGGCTGTTGTATTACGACTTGAGAGACTTGAGGTTGACATACAACAGGCAATGCTTGTAGTTGCGACACTGTCACAATAGCCGATGTACTGGGAATATTCGACACAGGTTGATTTGGTTGCATTGAATATACAACTCTTGGTTGTTGAGGAAGTATTGGCATCCAACCACTAGATGCAATTCCAGCTTGACCTGAATTTTGTTGTGAACTCTCATATGGTTGCTCTCCCAGAGGGAACAATGAAAAGGCATACTGCCCCCCATATGTCGGCAATCCAGTGTTCAAAGGGTAAATTAGTATTTGGAGACTGGATTGCCCAAATTGATACTGTTGTGAAGGATCAATTTTTGAGACTCAACATAAGAAATTCCAGATAAGATTCTAGACGAACAAATAGGAACAGACCATACTGTCGACACAGTCCCTAGGTGGAATCCATCTAGTGGTTGAGAACTAGTTGGGATAGATGGCATATCAGTGAACATTGTCGGAGTAGCTGCAAGAGGTTCTGCTGCTGCTGTATCAAATGACATAGTCCTAGATGTCGATGGTTGTTCAGACATATCGAGTCTATCCAAAAGATTTCCTAGCGATTCTACAGGAACTTGCGATGAAGGGTGACTAACTTCTATAGTAGAAGGATATAGGTGGATCCCAGTTCCAAAATGAAATGGGGTACTAGATGGAAGATCCTCCACAATCTCTTCTATAGCAATCAGTCCAGGTGGAAGAGGTAGACCGTCAGGTCCGTAAAATATTTCTGATGCCAAAGAAGGTATAGACTCTATAGCGACAGATGTTGGAGGGGTGACACCTTCCGAATCAACCCTAGATGGAGCTGGTTCAAGAATAGAAGTGCTTACCGTTACACTAGGATCAGTTCTAATGTCCTCTTGTAACTGCAAAACTTCTTCTGTAGAGGCAGGAGTACTAGAAATAATTGGAGTAACTGGAGTCTTTGATGATGTTGAAACACAAGTTTCAAATAGACCAGTAGAATTTGACCCAGTTAAACGAGATCGCTTGGCCTGGAATGCTTTTGTTTCCAGAGTCAAAGACGGCTGACTCGTTAGTCTCGGCGAACGACGGGGTTTTGATTGACTTTCTTTCACGATTGCGGATTACTTGATCAACTCAAAATTAAAAGGGGAAAATGTTATTCTGATTTAAATGACACTTTGACATAACTTTATTTTTCAATTTTTAAGAGTCGAGAAAAAGCTAAAGATGACTCTAGTCACCTTTGATTTTTAATGAGCCCGAAGTGACAAGTGCTCAGATGGACCTTTTCTTTTAAGGAGTCTCAAAAGGAACGAAAGTGACTACTTTGGAAATCTAGACAGAGGGATTACCATACCAATTGCAAAATTGCAATATACTTTTATGTACGACAGTCAATCTTCCTGAATGTTGTGTTCAGTGCATTGCGATCGATAGGGCGGCAGACACGGCTTCCTAAGGATAAAGCATATAGCCTATTGTGGTCTCCCAATATATACTCGACGGTACGTGGGAGCACAAGTCCATACTAGCACTTGTCGTATCAAAGAGGAGGAATCACCCAACCTACGATGAAAACTATAGTTACCAGGCTTTACAACGCCGGAATACGTGTCTAGCCTAGACTTCTAGATGTTGTGCGTTAGGTTCCAAAGCGTTTTTATGTTCATTGAGGTTTATTTTACAGTTGATCTTTCTTAAGAAGTTTGCCTCTCAAGGTTCACCGCGTGATGTAGATGTACAATTCTTAAATATGCAATCTAAGATGATAAACAGTCATTGATTTTCTTTTAGCAATGAAAATCCTAGCTACTGAAGAAAGAAGAGTAAAATTATTTCAACATAGAGCAGAGAGCACATACTAAATGCAATTTCCTAAATCAATTTCCACATGTAGTCTAAATGAAAATGCACATGCATGTATTTTTTTTTTCAGTTTCCTTAATGTGAGAATGACAAAAAGAAAACTAAGTACAGATCTGAACTATCTTTCCTCAAAGCGGCACTTTACCAATTTCTTTTCAAAAACGAAAGGAAGACTAAGATGACACTTTCACTTTTGAATGGAAAATTGTTTTCGACACTTCAAAGAATTGACAATTCAAATCAAATACAATGGAAAAAGTGTAATCGACTATCTAAAAGAGGAAGACTTTACGACACTCTTTTCTCAACTGAAAACGACAGTTGCGACACTTTCAAATCAAAAGACGACAGTTCGATTAAGCTACTATTTGCAAAGGAGAACTGTAAATGATGAAAAATACATAAAAAAACATTCACAATTCCTTATCAATGGAGGCTAAATAATGCAAAGGAAGAAGGCTTCAACAGTGATATACAGATCACAGACAACAAAACTACTGAATAGAGCTGAAAAAAATGAAGAAAAAACCAAAATCTGGAGGCAGAAACAATCTCACTCAATCATCGCACCTGTCCTTAAGGGAAATAGGGATGCATCTCAACTGCAGCACACAGGAGGTGCAATGCATCCAGACTGCCCATGAGAGACAGTGTGATGGTCCAGGGACGAGACTGAGCTTGGTTTTCACTCACAGTTTGCAGCTAAATTTAGGGATTTAGGCTGAGATTATGATAGGCAGTAAACACAAAGTATAGGAGCTGATCTAATGAGGTTATTTGAGCTACCATGAGGGCTCTTAGGATGCTTGCAAGTTAGATGTTCAGTTCATAAACCAACCCAGATATTGACTGAAGCATGGTTGATCTACTTTGCAGTTGCATAGCAAAAGCAGTTCGAAGGCTAGCTGGCTTAACTTCAGGCTCCGTCTGTAGTTTATAAAGCAAACAACAGTGACAACAAACAAACTATTCGCTCCCCAGTGGAGTCACCATTTTTATTACGGGAAAACTAGTGTCCATTCAGAGCTGCTAGTCCCACTAAGATGGGTAGCTATCTTAAAACAAACAATTCAAAGTTACTTCTGTTTTCCTTTATTAGAGATAGATGAGAGAGAAGCAGAGAGTACCAACCTCAGTCTTTCACTTGTCTCCACGCTTGTTTCCTCTCTCCTTTGATAGAGCTTTCGCCACTCTTTTCTCACTTGTCCTGCTTCAAAGAACACCTGTAGAGTCAAAGCAACAAAATACCATCAAAGCATAGAGATCTATAACCATAAACAATATAGGATCAAATGTACATTAACCATACAAATGCATACACAAATACAAGATTTAGAGATATACAAGTATATGGAGGAAAACTCAAATAGCTTTATTGATAGAAGTAGTAGAAGAGAGGATTACAACCTAGCTGTCTAATCCAGCGCCATCCTCCTAGCATGAAAGCCCTCTTCACCTCATGAAAAGACTAGATCACTCAACAATACAATGTTTCATAGAGAAACCAACAACACTTCCTTACAAAATACAAAATTCCAACCTTTGGATCTCTAGGATGAGGGATCCATATATAGATATTTGCAGGAGGGTGAGTCAGCTTCTGGGATTTTGAGTAGTTTCATTTCACTGATAGTTCTTGGTTCCACTTGGTGATTTCATGATCTCTTACTCATCCCTGGGTGAATTCAGAGAGGCAAGTGTCATATGAGCAGTTTCTAGAAGATTCTCTGGGTTTCCACCTAGCAAATTGCCTCTGCCATTTGTCTGCTCTCGCTCATCGCACCCTACAGAAGGGCTTTTCAGTATGCATTGCACCCTCTATGTGCAACAGGTGAGATGCATCGCACCCATAGCATGGAGCAGTTTGTATGGTCCAGTTTTGACCAGTTCTGAGCCGTTTTTCAGGGAGAACTTTTGGGAAATGATGTAATCAGTTGACCTTGATCCTTTAGGGTATGAAACAACACTTTTAGGGGTTTATAAGCCCTTGGTTTATGGACATATGTGATTGGGGTTGTAATGCCCAAATATGTCTATAACACTCAGCCAATAAAAAAACTTCCCACTTGTAGATCTTTGATAGACATATTCCTGAATCTTCAATCTTAAATTTCCATGTGCTCTGATATAACTGTTGAAATGCGCAAACATAAAGAAATAATGGGAGTAAAATCCACTTTCATTAAAGATATTATACATAGAAATACAACAAATAATCGTTGAATGTAACATCCAAGGTCTCTTGGAAATGAAATAATTGTCTATCATTACCATAACAGATTAGGTGTCCAACATTAACATGTATGCCAAATTTTCTATTAAGGAATTGAAACTTATTAATAAGTATCCATATTTTTAGATGGCCTAAGCACCCACAACCTCCAACATTTTATCAATACTATTTTTCTACCAATAGATGAGGATGTCATCTATTTTACTATAGTAGAAAAAGGAAATAGTTTCGTCAAGTTTTAGTGACGAATCACTAATGGCCTCAAACTTTTATCTATGTAAGGGGTTGTCTCTTTCACTGTAATGCACCCCCAAGTGAAAGGAACAAATTCCTACTTGGATTTGGTGGGTGTGGGGCAATTTCTAATTGCTAAAAGGAGTTATTGGTTAGTCTCATTCTCATATTGTATAGTTCTATTTTTAAAAATTTTTATATTAAGTTTTATCTATGCAATTTTGCAAGTGAATATTAAACATAAGGAAAAATTGAAATAAAGAATTCCTATGGTGAATCAACAAACAACCATTCTTTGAAAGATTATTCTAGAGTTACGTTGTGGCCACAATCTCCCCATAATTTTTTATAAAAGATATGGGGACTTTCTATGTAAATTTTGTCATATCATTTTTTTCATGCTTTGATTTTGTTAATTTTGCGAGATTTTTTTTTGATTGATTTTTCACTTTGATCGCTTTATTGTGTACAATTTCTCGCTAACTTCTCAACAACTCAAATTTCACTGAATTTGGACTTACGATTTGAAAATGACACTTGTTCAAAATTTGAGTAATTTTCATTATCTAAACTTTAAAATGTAAAAAATGTAATATACATTTAATTAATTTAAAATATATAAACAAATTATTTAAATAAATTAATTATAATGTATTTATTTAATTTGTAAATATTAAATTTTAATTATTTAAATACTAATTATTAATTATTTAATTTTTATTTAAACATTATCCGTAACCACTATAACGGAAAGCTTATGTATATATTATAATTATGTAATAATAAAAAACTTTATATTAAAATTTTATTGAATATATATATATATGACATTATTCTGCTCGAGCCACCCCGTAGGTTTAATATTATGCAAAATACCCCGCAGTTCTGTCAACGGGATCACGTAGTGGGAGGAGTCATATGAGCTGAATGAGAAGCTCTATTGTAATGGGTGAAATGGAAATATTTGAAGGAGAGCCCACACTCCACTATGGGCATCCGCCCACTCCTCGTTAACTCCCTCACTTACCACGTACCTCCTAAAACTCACGTTCAAGCATAAACTCTCACTCCTTCAACTTAATTAGATTGTTTCATATTTTTTATTTTCATTTTATTTTAAGTTTTATTTTATATATATATATATATATATATATATATATATATATATATATATAAAATTTAAAATTTATTAATATTTATAATAATTGAGTTTAGGTTTTTTTAAATAATAATTACATCAAGAAATATTTGTCTTTCGAACCAACTAATGTAGTTCATTGTCAAGACAAGATGAAAAATGACAACAGATTAAATAGATAGACAGATAATTCCAATGACTATAAAAAAACATCTATAAAAAAACTACTTTTAATTGGGTCAAAAAGTAAATAAAGAATTAATTTATTCATAATTTAAATAATTATGTCAAATATATATAAATAAACATTAATATTTTTTTCACGTAAGAAAATTAATCATATATATAGTATAATCATAGATTCTAAAAAACCCTTTGATTGGACTAAGAATTAGGAGTGTATATATATATATATATATATATATATATATATGATGAACTACTATAACTTATTTCATAAATTGAAGCCAATGATACATTATTAAAATACTGGGAGATATTATTCTTATTACAAAGTTTAATAAATAAGAAATTCAAATAAATTATAAACTACCAAAGTAAAAGGTAGAATATAAAAATAAATTAAGATCAATAACAAAAATATAATACATAAGAATATAAAATATAAAAAGGGGAAATAAATCGACAAAGGGAAACAAAGAGGAATCAATAAACCCAAGGGGGAGAAATCAGAAGAAACCAAAATCAAGGAAAAAAGGGAAATCAAAGAAATCGACACAACCACTAGACTAAGAAGGAAAAAATACTAAGAGGAAAGGGTAGGGATCCAACAACTACTAATTTTCCATCCGTCGTCCCTGTTTAGATTACTCAACCTTCTTTCAATTTCAGTGGCTTCCCTAAACTTACGGTAATGAAAATGAGAAATCTTCATAATAACCTTAGCCTCTTCAATGCATATATGATGCTTTGTCTCATCATCATGTTCAACCAAAGTTGAAGAGCAGGTCCTCCCATGCTTGATGTTAGTCGCATGTTCCTTAATCCTCTGATTTATAGACCGCCCAATTTCACCAATGTATGAGGTTCCACAAGAACATGGGATAACATAAACAACTTTCATATCCATGGGGTCCACTAGGTCTTTCATACATTTTAAGGAACTTCTAATGTTGTTGAGAGGTTTAAAGGTTGAGGGAACATTATGCTTGATCAACCTTTAGACCACTCAACACCATTAGAAGTTCCTTAAAATCTGTTAAAGACCCAGTGGACCCCATGGATATGAAAGGTGTTTATGTTATCCCGTGTTCTTGTGGAACCTCATACATTGGTGAAATTGGTTGGTCTATAAATCAGAGGATTAAGGAACACACAATTGACATCAAACATGGGAGGACCCACTCTTTAGCTTTGGTTGAACATGCTGAGAAGACAAAGCATCATATATGCATTGAGGAGGCTAAGGTTATTGCGAAGATTTCTCATTTTCATCACCGTAAGTTTAGGGAAGCCATTGAAATTGAAAGGAGGTCGAGTAATCTAAACATGGATGACAGATGGAAAATTAGCAGCTATTGGATCCCTGCCCTTTCCTCTTAGTTTTTTTCCTTCTTGGTCTAGTGGTTGTGTTGATTTCCTTTTTTCCTTGATTTTGGTTTCTTCTGATTTCTCCCCTTCGGTTTATTGATTCCTCTTTGTTTCCCTTTTCCCCTTTTTATATTTTATATTTTTATATATTATATTTTTGTTATTGATCTTAATTTATGTCTATATTCTACCTTTGACTTTGGTAATTTATAATTTATTTGAATTTCTTATTTATTAAGCTGTGTAATAAGAATAATATTTCCCATTATTTTAATAATGTATCCTTAGCCTCAATTTATGGAGTAGGTTATATCTCTCTCTATATATATATTTCTTATTCCAATTAAAAGTTATTTTGGAATCTATATATATATATATATAATTAGAAGATAAATTTTCTTAGTTTAGTTAAAAGTATTTTCAAAATTATGTGAAAATAATAATAATAATAATATTCATTTATAGATATTTGACTTAATTATTTAAATTATGAATAAATTAATTTTTCACTTATTTTTTGCCCCAGTCAAAAGTAGTTGTTCTTTTATAATCGTTGGAATTATTTATCTATCTATTTAACCTATTGTCATGATTTGATTCTTCGTCTTGTCCCGATGATGAACCACATTGGCTGGTTCAAAACGCGTCGAAAAATATTTTTTGATGTGATTATTACTGAAAAAAATCTCATAACATTTATAATAGTTTTTTAATTTTATTTAAAATAAAACTTTAACAATGTGCCTGGAGTTTTGGCCATAATTTTGCATTTTATTTGGAAGGCTTTATCTTGAGTTTTACTTAGTCAAATAAGGCCTAGGATGGCTCGTTAGAAAGTTAAAATAATGGAGAAGACTTTGGGAGTGGTTACATGACCCGATTTGGTCATTTACTATGCCTAAATTTAGAGGTAGTTGAAGCTCCTAATTTATACCAAATAATCAATTTCTAAATCTAGTTTGGAAGGATTTGGTTGGTTGAAGCTTTTAGCTATTGCAATTTCATTCGAGTCTATCATTTTAGGCCAAAGTGATAATCACTGATATAAATGGGAGTCACCAATTTCTTTTATATCATTTGTTTAATTAGATTTTAATTTGGGAATTCGTTTTCTCAATTTGGTATTTTATATTTTCATGTGCATTTTTAATTGGTTTCAATTTTAATTTTGATTGGTTTTTGTAGGAGATTTGTTGAAGAGGATGAGACAAAGAGATATGAAAACAATAAAATTGTACCAACAAAGCAGATAAAGAGATTATTCCAAACTAAAGTTAGAGATTTCAATCATTTATCCAACAAATTTCCCTTTTTAAGATTCTTTTGTAGATTATAAATATTTGTCTTGAGAATGACGAGCTTGTTCCTCGTTTCTGCAACTTTTATACTTTGAGCACTTTTCTGAAGGGAGATTTAGTTGTAGGAAGAGATAAATACTCAGATCTCAGTGCTTTGGGATTTTTTCTCTCAAGAATTAAGTCATATTATTGACCAAAGTTTGTACTATTACAACTCTTTCCTCTATTAGTAGAGATTATGCTTTTGATAGAATTTTTGGAGATCCATTGAAAAACAGAGCAAGCGAATCCAAGTTTTATTGTCTGTTTGAAAATACTTTTATTTGTAAATGTAATTTTTGTTCTTTTAGTGACAAATTTATGCCAACTGTTTCATGTTCAACGATTTTGTTTAATATGGGCATGCTTGTTTCTTAGACTAGATATCTCATCTATTGACCTCATAGATATATTATTGATTTCCCATTTTCTCGTGTGTTTAATCAAATTTCTGAGTAATTATATACTCATGATTTATCCATCTAAAATCAATATTAATTGCCATTAGAACTAAATGAAGTTTTTCTTAGTTTTGATGGCTAATCATTCACTTTTTTTTTTAATATATAAACAAAGCATGTTTTGTAATAATAATATCAATTGTTTGAACTATTTCAATAGTCAAATATTCATCATAAAAGGTGCATGTTAAATCCCCATTCTTTGAAATCACTTTGCTCTTGATTTGGATGAGATCTATATCTTGTCCTAATTGAGATAGGATAGATTATATTTCTTTTTGTTGCTTGCATCCTAGAAAAAATTTTCATATAGAATTAATAAATTTCGTTTTACAAGACTCCTTAGGTAGGAGCAACCTTAGGTGTGGCTTGGTTGAGTCCTCAATTCAATTTAAACACTACTTCCTTGCATGTGCACTACAAAAAGGTAAGTTTTATTTCCTCTTCTTGTTGATGGTAAATTAGAGACATCACAAGTTACTAGGGAGAGCGAGGGGGTAACTGGACCCAATAGATCTAGTAAGAACCATAAAATCAAATGGATAAGAGCTTATTTTGGGTCTCTGATCGGTTGATCTTCCAAAATGTTGATGAGGTCATTTTTGGCCATCAACATGTGTTTGGCGCTAGAAGGAGGGCCATTGATGAGGAGTGTTTTTGAAGTCGTGTATTTTTAAAAGTTTTAATCATTTACATTGGCTCATTCTAAATTTCCTATTCGGAGTTGCTTCACTAGACTTCAACCTGCCACCGCTTCGATAAAGGTAGTAAAGCTTCGATCAATTTTTTTTAATGGCAAGTAAAACGTTTATGCTTACGATCATGCTCTTCAATTTATTTTAAATTATAATGATTAGGATATTTAAGAAGGTGTGATTTGTTGGATGTTTACTCTTACTTTGACAGACTTAGTCAAATACTGGTGTAGATTATTGCCATTTGCTTCTGTACACACTTGGGACGAATTCACAAAAAAATTCCTTCATCATTTTTAGGATTACGATTATGAAAAGGTTTGTGATCAACTTGAAGTACTTTGTCGATTTAAAGGTGAGTCCTTGGATGAATTCCTCATTAGATTTAAATTAATTTGTTTTTAGTTTCAATTCAAAGACTTACCTCTTGAGTTTCAGTTAATATGATGGTTTAGAGAATTGGTTTCTCTTTTGTGCATTCTAAATCCATAAAATAAAACAATTCCAAGCTTTTATGAGTCGCCTTCTACTTCTATTAACATGATTGAAAATTCACCTACTGAAGATGTACATATTAATCATGACGAAATCGCATCATCCATGTATGATAAGTTCCTACAACTTGTAAATACTACCTACAATGTTGAAAATGATCCTAAAAAACCCTTAAAACAAGTTGTCATTAATGAGTCAACTGATGATTCTCAAGTTGAACCTTTTGTTTATAATAATTCGATTAATTTCCAGACACCAGTTCAACTTAAACAATATAATGATATGTATGCCAATGAAGATTGTGAGCTCTCTCATGTTATTAATTTGCAATCACAAAGCTTGGAAGAATTTAATATTCATTCTCAGGAAGATCTGGACAACACATTTGAAGATGAATATGCAATATGTCTTAATGAAGATAATGCAAAATCTAGTAGTAGAGGAATTTTCATATTCATATCTTTAAATAGTCATTTTTCTCTTTATCATAATCTGTTTGATGATGACGATTATCATTAAAAGATTTCTCTTGACACATGTAATTTGATGTCAAACAAAGGAATTACTACAAACATGATTAATGATCAATTGTTACTCAAATCTAACCAAGATAATAAATTATTAACAGATCATATTTCTCATGATTCTGGTAATTCTCTTAAGGATGAATTTATTTTTCTGAATTTGATTTAATTTTAAAGAGGGAATAGAATTTTGGAAAATTCATTTATGATGACTATTTAGATTTTTAGGACAATGAGTTAATCCAATAATTATCAATTCCTCAAACTCTTGATAATTCTTTTATGCCTAAAAATAAATACTCACCTTTTACTAATATTTTTATTGAAGAGTTTCATTTTAAAACCCCATCAAATCATGATGAATTTTCCATTCCTATTTATGATCCTGATAATCTTCAAGTTCCCATTCTGAGTCATAGTCTTGAATCTCTTCCTCATTGACAAATAATTTCTAGTAATTATTTCGATTAGATTATTATGACAAAAAATTGTGAGGAGGAGATTAATTGAAAGAACTCCCAACTTTGTTGTAATATTAGTTGTAACATTATCGTAAATAATGATCTAATTTTATTGTTTTTGCTTCATTTATTATGGTTATTTTTGGATTTGTATTCCTCTTTCATTTTTCAATTTTTGAATAGTCTATGTTGGCATGTTGATCAATTAAGCATTGAAAACTTGCAAAGTCCATTACAGGAAGAATGTGAAAATGAATTTCAAAGTTTAATCATGAGCATCAAGAAATTTTAATATTTTAGTTTCATTTGATGTTCATGTTTTAGGAGCTTACTCTTTCTTATAGAATACATCTTCCACATGAATCGTCACTTGAGAGTGTAACTTCACAATATGACTGACCATCTAATTCAATTAAAATTATTTTGAATGATTCATTAAATTTCCACCCTTAGGCTTCCAAGATCCATTTGAAAGTTTCTTGGAAAATTCAATTCAACATAAGGTTTCTAATGTTTTTCCTCATATGCATAATACTAATAGTTTTATACAGGTTGCAACACCAAAATACACATCATTAGAGCTTTCCCTCTTATCCTCTCTTCTTTTAAATTCACTTCAATTATTAATTGAGATTTATCCTTATTTTTATTATCCCATAGAGTTTTGGTTGGAGGAAAATTTTCAAGAGAGAGTGATTGTAAATAAGCTTCCTTTCGTAGATACGTTAGTAATAGATGTACATATTTCATCATTTTTATTTTTGTTAGTTTAATCATATTTTTACTTTTTTTTACTAACGTTTGATGTGTGCACATGTGCAGGTATTGAAGAATTTGAATGGATGCATTGGAAATATGACTATACCTAGTTCTATTTATTTTGTTTTGTTAGATTAGATTAGGAGTAGAAGTGGTATAGTTAGATTGTTTTATTTTCTTTTTATTCTCATAATTTAGGTAGAAGAATAAGTGAGCAACGAGCCTTTTGATTTTTCTGGAGAAGAATGATTCAAAATTGTACCAATAAAATTTGGTCATGATCATGTGCATGGATGTAATTATCTGTTCATCAAAATATTTAATTCTTTGTGCTCTATACATGTGCTTTGTTTTATATTTCCTTTTCTTTTCACATTTACAAGAGAGGTCATGATCATGCTTTTCTTGTTTCATTGATGCAGTTGTAAAAAAGTGCATGTCTTACGCTTGTTTTGTTATGTCGTACGCCTTGATTTTTGAAGTTTTAAAATGACAAATCAAAGAAAGGTTCCTAAAAGCAAAGGAAAATCACAAAGAATTTTGCAACATTTGCATAAATGTCCTATCGATAATTGTAGCTATGCGCTTTATGAAATTTTGCATTTGTTCAAGCTGAGATATAATTAAATAAATGAAATTTTGGGTGCTTGCCTTTATTTTTCAAAGCTTTTGTTAATGGTTAGCACATGTAATTTAGATGCCTAACACGTGGCCTGGTGGATATAACCCGGTATTTCCGAGTTTTCATCCTTATTTTTCTTCTGTGATCTCTCCTATAGGATGATTTGTCATAGATTTGCACATATCAAAGCAGATAAAGCCCTGATAAGTGCTTGTTCCTTATTCATTTACACATCATCCTTGCATAACTCACCCCAGAAGATTCATATGAAACACTTCATGTAAATGTCAAGAAAGTGTTGGATAGTTGGCATTATATGGATGATCAGTGGCTGCAAGTGTGTTGGCATTGGTTTCCACTGGGCTAGACTTGTTTGATATGATTTATATGTCAATCTTAGGAGGAGTACTATGGTTGTTGAAGTCCCTTATAGAGAATCATAATAGTAGTAGGCTTACTGGAGAAGCCATAAAAAGATGACTCTGGTGGTTGGGAGGCTCAAAATTTGGAGGATATTTTCCTTAAGAGATCAGCTCAAATACTCCCGGAATTAGGATGGTGGGTTAGTGCTCTGAAATATCTTTCCAACGGTATGTGGAAGTCCATAAATGGTCTCCTGGATCAAAATTTATTGACTACCGAAGTTAGGGTCTTAAAGTCCAAAGAAAATTGAATTTCGGCCCTAGAGATTTCAGAACCCGAAATATTAGATCAAGTCGGCAGTTCAGAGATCGGAGCATGCCAAATATTGGGAGCTGAATTTTGGAAGGTTGGAGCCTCAAAGCTCAACATCAGAATGGCATGAAATATTGGAATTTTGAAGGTTAGAGTGGATCTTGGTATATCGTAGTGAACGAGAACATTGAAATGTCAGAGCTTATGGCCATCAGAACATCAAAGAAAGAAATATCAGAAGGCTCAGAACATTGGAGGTTTAGAACCTCGGGACTGAAGAACATCATGACCTATTTTCAAAACATCGGAAGAATATTGGGATTTCAGAACCTTGAAGTTTTGTAAGTCCTTATGATTTAAATTCATTAGAAGCACCGAGGTTATTAGGTGCAAGGAATTAACAAATAAATTCATCATGAAACCAAGGCTTGATAGGAACCTTTCCATCTTCTCTGTAGGACACATGGCGACAGGTGATTGGCCCTGAGAAGTTGACATATAAGATGATGTTAGCATGATGCGACTGTATGGTGGACACATGGCAGTTTGATTTAGGATTTTCAGTAACATATTGGGTAAAATTCAAGTGACACGTGTCACCACTAAGGAGGTGCCATGTGGAGTAATGTCGATAGTATGATGTCGTCTCATAGTTTGTAACATTGGAGGTTGGGATTTCATAACCTCTCATTTAATTCTTATGAAGAAACTCTAATCCCATAAGGGAGCTCCAATGTGAAATAACACTTAGTTGTAGGAAACCCATAAAACTAATGGCATAGAAGCAAGACTTAACACCGAGGTGCTATAGAGTATTTCGGAGGCTAAAATTTCGGGACTCCTCTGGAATTGTTATTTTGAGAGGAATTTCGATACCAAGGGCTCCGATATTATTTAGCGTTTGGTTGAGGGGAACCAAAGGACCAAGGGTGTAGAGAAAAACTGAGCACCTAAGTGTTGTGTGATGCCATGAGAAAATCATTTCATAGGTTGAAACCTCAGAAGTCCTATATAATTAATTTGAAAAATTTATGATGCAGAAGAGCTATGATGTGGCTAGCGCTTAACTCAAACAATCAAGTGGGAGAGAAAATAAATAAGGAGATAGGCCTCTAGTAGGAGCCTAGAAGCCTTAAAACCTAAGTGCTAAGCCCCCGGTCACAGCACCAGGTCATATGAAAAGAAATAAGAAGGGGATAATCATGAAGGGGCTCAGACCCTCGGGACCCTGAAATTGCATAACGTCTCTTTTAACAAAAGTTATGATATCAGAAGCCTCGATACTGTTGAACAAAGGAGAATGAAGTTGCCAGTCACAAACGTGATCCTATGGTGTGTAAAGCTAAAAGGGGCTAAGAATCAGGAGATGATGACATATAGGAACCTTGCGATTTCATAATGTCTCTTCCAATAAAAGTTACGAAATGTTGAAACCTTGAAATTGTAGCACAAAGGTGTTCAAGGACATTTGAGTTGGTAGTCGAGTAAATGAGCACATAGGTCAATGGTGTCAATAGTGACTCTTGAAGGCAGGAGACCATGATAGAGAGGATCATGGTTGCATAGGATGAAGTGTTAGGCATGTCATGAGCTGAGACACGCCTCAATGAAGTGATTGAAGTACATAGAAGCCATCATGATGCATATTCAAGCTCAAAGAGCCATGAATAAGCATGGAGAGCCTCGGGGATAGGATATTGGTTGACAGAGAGGAAAATTCCTAGTTTAAGTGTGTAGTATTGACTGAGAATTAATTCTCAACATGAAGAACCACACAAAGAGTTGGTAAAGCGCTTAGCTATCCATATGTAGAGTTTAATGAAGTAGCAGAATTGCAACATCAAAAGCAACATCAACATGGAGGAGCTATACAGAGCTACACTCAAGAAGTGAGGCAACATGCAAGAAAGGAAACATTGGGCAATGTGCAACATATGAATAAAACTAGTGATTTACCATTGAGGAAAGTGGGGAAGATAGTATTGTTGCAAGTGTTGAAGAATGAAAGCAAAGTGTGTGTGAGCTAAGCAAGTAGCCCAAGTGTTGCACTAGAGAAGTATCTTGCATAGAACCTATGGAAGAGAACGTAGAAGTGTAGAGAATAGGGAGCTATTGCGTGAGGCCAAGAGAGACTGCAGAACAGTTGAGGATTGAGAGAAGAAGTTGATTATGCAGTAAACTAGTTTGGTACTTTTCTATATTTGTATGTGCCTATGTTTTCAGTTTGAAAATTATAGGAAAAATAGAATAGTGGCAAGGGAAGGTGGTGGCCTACATTCATAAGAGGTTGGTGCCTCTCAAAAAGTAGGTTCTTGGTATCTTAAGGGGGTTGGTGCCTCCTATGAGTGGGTGCTCACAAAAAAACTGATGTAATTAAGTAGGTGCTTAATTTACATCATAAAAACAAACATATTTGTGGTTTTTTCCCTTTGGGTTTCCAAGTGAAAATACCAGTGTCAATATGTGTATGTTGCTCATGTGATGGATTGTATGTACATATGAATGTTTCATCTTACTCCTCTTTTTATTTATGTATGAATGTTTTCATAAGTACTAAATAGTAGAGGAAATAACTAATAACATATTCAGTAAAAGTTTTTAAGAACCTCACTATTAAGTATGGGGGATTTACACAGTCAATGAGTGCTAAGTGAACTATTCAAAAATCATGAGAAATTAGTCAGTTACGACTACCTCTCATGGAAATGGTCATACATTTGAATGACTTACTTAACGCAGTTGAATCCCAAAAATGATATCTAACCTCACTATTACTGATTCACCCCCCCTCCTTAGTAATTCCTTATTTCAACAATTGGTATCAGAGCCAAGTTCCTTTAGGAATAGTCTAACCACTGGAAGGTAGATCCATAAGGAATTATGTCTAAGAAAGAGAGTCAAGAGGCTTACTCAAGCAGAATACCAGTCTTTGATGGGACAAAATACGCCTTTTGGAAAGTAAGGATGGAAGTGTATCTTATGTCCTTGGGAATAGATGTTTGGACTTCCGTAATGATATTTTATAATGTCCCTGATGTTCCTCTGACTGATGCATATGGTAAAAAATTATATGGAAATAATGCTAAAGCCAAGAATTCCATTCTCTTTGGCCTTAGTCAATCACAATGAGTAAAGGTTATGCATTGTAAGTATGCTAAGGAAGTGTGGGTGAAGCTCAATCATAGTCATGAAGGAGATGAAAAAGTCAAGTAGGCAAAACTTCAAACCTTCCGAATGAGGCTTGAAAGCTTAAAAATGAGTGAAGCTGAAAGCATAGCAGAATACTTCCTCAGAGTTGATGAAGTAACCAATATGATTAGGTGACTTGGTGAAGAAGTCAAGGAATATATGATTTTTCAAAAAGTATTAAGATCTCTACCCATAATATTTAATGCCAAAATCTCGGCTATTGAAGAGATGGTTGATTTAAAGAATCTCAATATGGATCGGTTGCTTGGTATTCTCACAACTTATGAGATGAGAGTAGGAAGAGAAAATTTAGAACCTAAGGAAGCAATGTTCAAAGTTTCCAAGAAGGCCAAGAAGCACAAAGATCATCAAGAGCGCTCCAACTGTGAATCTGATTAGGAGTTAGCTCAATTAGCTAGGAAATTAAGGAGTGCTTGGGAAAATATAAAGGGAATTTTCCCTTTAAATGTTTTGAGTGTGGAAGAGTTGGAAAATTTTCATCCAAATGTCCTTAGAAAGAAAAGGATGAAAATAAAGATGATTAGAAATTTGGAAACAAGTCTCAGAAACATCAGGAGAAGAAGTTCTATAAGAAAAAAGGGCTCTACTGCAAAGAGGATAGCTTAGCACTAGAGTCAGTCAACGAAAACTCTTTAGAGGATGATTCAAATACGTATTTACTTATGGAATTTGGAAAAGAATCCAAGAACCAAAATTTTATTGACTCTGAAGAGGAATAAGAGGAAGAAGGAGTGGTGGACCTTGAAGGGGAACTCATCAGTGATATGTATGAGTTAAAGAAAGCTAGGAAAAAGAATAAGAAATTGTGAGAAGAGCTACAACATGCTGAAGAAGGTATGTACAACTCTAAAAATTAGGAGTTTGTTTATCAAACATAAAAACTTAAAGAATCCATTAAAATAAAAGATAGTTTATCTCTTCTACTATAAGAAAAACAAGGAATGTGTGAGAAACTAGAAGAAGAGAACAAGCAACTGAAAAATGAGTTGTTCAAGGTAAACAAGGAAACGATCTAAAAAACTTACAAAGATGAAAGTTTGTCCTTGAAATTTCAAACTAGAAGAAGCTAAACGAAAGGAAGAGGTTCTTTAAGATTTGATCCATGGATGGGAAGAGAATTATCAGAGTCTCGAGGAAGAGGTTGTCTCTCTAAGAACGGATCTTCAGAAAATAAAGATTGAAAAAAGAATAAATGAGAAATTTACAGAAGGAACAATAAATATATATCATATTCTAAGTAGTTAGATATCTTCAGGAAAAAAACAAGTCTGGGTTAGTCAAGGCCACAGGAATCTTCTATGGGAAAGATGAACTTCAGGTCCAAATGATTTGAGGAACCTCATAGCAATGTGAAGATGCATCGAGAAAGAACCAATGAAGGCAAAAAGGGAGAAAAATAGAGAGGAGCCCTTCACTGGAATAATAACTTCATCTACCCCAAGGAACCACACCAATGGAGAATGAATCAATCAACCAGAAAACAGAGGCACCTTCATGCATAAATGGATGGACTGTCCAACTTCAGGTACTCTGATTTATTCTATGGTAATTATTATAAATGTCACATCTTGGGGCATAAGGTTGTTGATTGTAAATGGATCAAAGTTGAAAGAGATGAAAATTTCAGATACAATAAGTATCAAGATTTTAGATCTCAAAACTCTACACTCAAAAATCAAATGATAGAGTATCCATCCAGGTCTTAGAACACTTGGCGGTTAGTTGTTTGAAAGGATAAGAAGAATTGGAAACGAAAATTTGGAAAGAACATGGAATGTTGACTCACTCTATTAGCACGAAAGTAAGAAAACATATGGTATGTGGATAGTGGATGCTCCAAGCATATGACTGGTGATAAGAGTTTGTTTATGTCGCTAAAAGAAAAGGACAAAGGGAACAATGTCACGTTTGGTAACAATTCTCTAACAATAATCAAAGGTAAAGGCATAGTCAGTCTTGATCACAAGACAAAAGCACAAAATTTGTTGTATGTGGAAAGCCTCAAACACAACTTACTTAGTGTTAGACAAGTGTGTGATAATGGATATGTTGTGACCTTTTGATCCAAGGACTATGATATCCACAATCTGCAGAATGGAAATATAGTGGGAAAGCAATAAGAACTCACAATAATGTATATGTGTTTGATGACTCTGGAGTTAACTGTTATTTAAGAAAGAAGAATAAAGCACAGTTGTGGCATAGGAGGCTTGGGAATATGAATTTTGATAGTTTAATAAAAGTCAGCAAGCTTGGAGCTCTGAGAGGATTACCAAGACTGTTAAGGCCTAATAACTCAATCTACAAGTCATGTCAATTTGGCAAGAATATTTCAAGTCAAAAGATTTATCCTCATCTAGACTATTGGAGCTAATTCACACATATATTTGTGGCCCAACAAGAGAAAAAACCCAAAAAGGAGAAAGGTATTTCATGCTTCTCATTGATGATTTTACTAGGGCTGCTTGGATCATTCTCTTAAAACAAAAGTCAAAAGAATTTAAGCATTTAAATTTTTTTAAAGCTCAAGTGGAAAATGAGAAAGACTTAAAGAGAAAATGCTTAAGATAAGACAAAGTGGGAGAATACACATCAAGAGAGTTTTAATAATTCTGTGAAGAGCATAGAATTAGGAGGTAATATTTAGTGGCTAGAACTCCATAATGAAATGGAGTAGTGGATAGAAAGAGAAAAACAATCCAAGAAATGGTTAAATCTATGTTGGATGAAGTATATGTATCCCACCTCTTCTCGGGAGAAGCGGCTCAAGCAAAAGAGTACCTATAGAACAGAACTCAACTCACGCATAACAATGATAAAACCCCCTATAAGTTGTGGAAGGGAAGACCTGCATCAATGAAACACTTTAGGGAGAAAATTCTTTATCAAAAGGAATGATAAAAATATATGAAAATTTGATTCACGTGCTGATGAGGGCATATTACATGGGTACTCTGCTCAAAGCAAAGGATACAAGTGTTACAAAAAACGAGAAAAGAGGGTTGGAGATTGCATTGATGTAGTAATAACTGAAATTTCTTCACAAATTTGGTCCTCCTAGGGAATCGTGAACTTAGGTGGAGAAGAACATTCAGATATTGAGCCCTCGGATAAAGAAGAAACAAATTCAGATAATAAGGTGAGGAAATGAGCACGACTTTGAGGCCCAAAACACCTTCCAAGTATGTATAAAAGGAACATCGTGAGAGTCAGATTCTTGGAGATCAAAGACATAATGTTCAGACCAGGAGGAAACTTGTTGGCAGTTCAATTTGTACAAATCTTACTCTCTTTGAGCCTAAAAATATAAGTTAGGAAAGTAAGGAGAATTTTTGGGTGAGATCTATGAATGAGGAACTTGACCAAATTGAAAATAATAACACCTAGGATCTTGTTCCAAGACATAAAGAGAAAAACATCATTGGAACCAAATGGGTTTTAAAAAACAAGCTAAATGAGCAAGGTCAAGTAATTAGGAACAATGTACTTGATATGTTGCTAATAAATTTTATTTGTTGCTATATATAATGGCTTGTGAGAACTTTAGATGCTTTAGAGAGCCTTAATTGACAACACCTTTATGTTGCTACTAATATTTCAACTAAGGTGCTGAAAGTATCCATGTTTTAGCATGTGCTATGGTATTGTACTTTCACTATTGTTGCATAGAGTGTATATTGTTGCCATCTTCTATAGAGATGTGTCTAATTCGACTATGTCTAGGCTATTAGATGTCAAAGTCTTGTCTTTTATATCATTGACATAACCCTTGTCTCATTTTTTTATTGGGTCACTTGTTGGAATGATGTAACTTGGGTCCATGTAGTCATGAGTCATTAGTTGGTGATAGGCATGCTTATAAAAGAGTCATATATCAAGGAGATTCATATTTGTGTTGCACATCATTGTATAACATTGGTCAAAAGTTGGTTAGATTCTTACACTTGGCAAGGAGGATTATTGCAAAGAAGCATCAGTGTTGGTACAACAACAAAGAGAGTATGATTGCAGCTCCATTATATGCTTAGGAGGAGCATGGCCAACATGAGAGATTGCATTTTCTTGAGCATTTCAAGGGGGGTATGCTAATGTTGGCATTGTACCATGTCAATGCTATGTATTGTGTGTTGGCATTGCTATTAATTTCCTTTTCCCGTTGATTTCAAAGGGGGAGAGAAAGAATTGATGACTTGGTGTTTTCCAAGAGGTTGACATCAATGCCAAAGGGGAAGATTGTTGGAATTATAGATAGTTTGTTGGCTTGATGTCAACTTGGATTTTTGTATTATCTCACTCCTTATGATTAGCAACAAAATTGTAGGAGGATGTAGAGTTGTCTGGAAAAGTGATGATTGTCTCTAGCCTTCGTATGACTGCACCACACCCTTTTTTCTCAGCAACACGTGCCATAACACGAGTCACTTATGTTAAAGTCAGTATTTGCATACTGCCATCAGTGATCAAAAATCCTCTTTTCATATTCATATTAGGGTCTCGCTAAGAAACTATTTTCATTCCACCTAGGTCCTCATTCAAAAATTTACTCACTGATGATAGCCCTAGTAAAAAAACTCACTCTCCCTCAAAAATCTATACTTGCTAGCCCACCTTTATGTATTACTTTTTTCGGGAAAACTAGTGTCTATTCAGATCTGCTAGTCCCAATAAGACGGGTAGCTATCTTAGAAACAAACAATTCAAAGTAACTTGTGTTTTCCTTTATGAGAGATAGATGAGAGAGAAGCAGAGAGCACCAACCTATACTTGTTATGAAACCAGCTCACAAAAAGATAGAAAAGAGAGATCCACGCCTTAGAATTCAGCCTCTTCGAGGGGGCAACCTCCTTTACATTACATAAATGAACAATTCTTGGATGATACAAATGAAAATACCTCCTTTCTATATATAGGAGTCTAAGTGGTCCCAATACAATCAAAGCCTACATAACAATAATATTGCAGGGCACAACAGTAACAATGGTGGGCTTCTATGTGGCATAATAGTAACAATATGGGCACTACATGGGTACATCAATATAATAAGTGGGTTATACTAATAACAATAAGGGGTTACACTAGTAGTATAGGGGCCTAACATGCCCCTCAACGCTTGAGTAGTTCTTGATGCTTCTATATAAAATTCTTGTCCTCCCATGTGGAATATTCAGCGGGTAAGTTCTTCCACTTGATGAGATACTCTGAAATAGATCAATTTCGTAGCTGTCGGGTTCTTGTTTCTGTGACTACTCCAGGTTCCAATATGATTTTTCCTTCCTCTTCAATTTCTGGCAATATTGCTTGAATTGGGATCTTTTGCAACTTTTGAATAAGTGGCCATACTTCTTCGTTCTTCTTCCATTCATCCGTTGCTTCGTTTATCCAATTTGGTTGGATAATATAAATAGCACAAAACAATGCTTCCACATCCTCATCCTTGAAGCATCTTCCCATTCGGTAAGGTCGCCATTTTTTAAGTGCATGTAGTATTGCCAACATTTCCTTCTCATAAATAGCTTGCTTGAGATGTAGCAGTAAAAATACCCAATCACTCACATCAAAACATTTTTCACTACGATGTTGATCTACCTGTTGTTTCATTTGATTTTGCACCGAAGTGGCGTTATCCTTTAAAAGTTGGAGAACTTGTTGTTGATGCTCGATATGATCTTTCTCTACTTGAACCTTTTTCTTCTTGATATGCCCTTCTATCTTTTGAGGAGCGGTAATTTCTTCCAGTCCTTTACAAGATATGGTCGGATTCATTTCTTGATGCTCGATGTGATCTTTCACTTCTTGAACATTTTTCTTCTTGATGTGTCCTTCTATCTTGATAGTTTGAGGAGTGGTAATTTCATCCATTGAATTACAAGATATGGTTGGATTCATTTCTTCTTTCTCGATGTGATCTTTCACTTCTTGCACCTTTTTCTTCTTGATATGTCCTTCTATCTTGAGAGTTTGAGGAGTGGTAATTCTTGCCAATGCTTTACAACATATGGTCTGATTCATTTCTTCTTTCTCTGGGGTGGTGTCCTGACGTATATCCTCTTCTTTTGATGTTTCTTGATCCTTTTCTTCCTCCTCTTCATATTCTATGTAAAATAATTTCTTCTCAGCACACCTATGACCTTTAGTGCATTTGCTATCACAATTGTAACAAAGCCCTTTTTCTCTTTTTTCTTCCAATTGTTGTGGTGTAACCCTTGTAGGTTGTGGAAGGCTGGGAGAAACAACACTTCCATCTTTATAGTTGTGAGGGGTATGCTTCCTGGTTTCCATAATTTTGCTTTCCATTATGTCACAAAGCCCTTTTACTCTTTCCAATTGTTGTGGTGTTGCTCTAAAGAAGGTGTTGCTCTTTATATCCTCATAATGTGCTATCATTTCCTCCGTGAAAATTGACCACGTAACAAGTTTTTTACGAGAACAAAGCCCTTTGTACCATAAAAATTGATCTGGTTCTAAATATGAAGATGCAATACATACCTTTTGTAACAGTTGTACACCATGTATATCAAAATATTGCTCCATCTGAAGTATCCAATTTACCGGATCCTTGCCATCAAACTTCCTCATCTTGCTTTTTCTTGATTTTAGGAGCTCTAACTTGAAACGACTGTAACTCTGTACTTTCGGATCTTTAAGTTCTGAAATTGTGACCTCTAGTAGCCCTCTGTGTCCTCTTTCCAATGCCACAAGTATAATCCAAATTGGATTCTCCAAGAGAAAGTTATACACAATCTCCCGCAGTGACCTGATTATAGACTAGTTCAGTAGAGCGAATTTGTATGAAGTGCCACGTGTCACTGTTTCAACCTTTGACTCTAAAAAATATATAAACAGAAACTACAGTCCGTCCTCTTTCTGTACCTTCTTACGAAATTTCAATCCGATGCTCAGAAAGAAAGTTATGACGATTTTCCCCAGGTCACTTGTTTTGAGTGTAATTCAGGAGTTTGTAAAAAGACCAACTTCCGCAGCTAATATCTCCGAAAATATTGCGCGAAAAGATCTGAAATTCGGACCCAAGGTTCAGCGCCAATTCTTCGCAAATGGGTTTTTTTTGTGACTTCTGAAACATCACAGAAAAAAAGTTATAGCGAAAATTCCACGATGACATGTTTGGAGTAGCGAAACCCTAGAATCCAAAGCTCTGATACCAAATGTTATGAAACCAGCTCACAAAAAGATAGAAAAGAGAGATCCACGCCTTAGAATTCAGCCTCTTCGAGGGGGCAACCTCCTTTACATTACATAAATGAACAATTCTTGGATGATACAAATGAAAATACCTCCTTTCTATATATAGGAGTCTAAGTGGTCCCAATACAATCAAAGCCTACATAACAATAATATTGCAGGGCACAACAGTAACAATGGTGGGCTTCTATGTGGCATAATAGTAACAATATGGGCACTACATGGGTACATCAATATAATAAGTGGGTTATACTAATAACAATAAGGGGTTACACTAGTAGTATAGGGGCCTAACAGGCTCCTTGCTTTTTTCCTCTCTCCCTTGATAGAGCTTTCACCACTCCTTTCTCACTTGTCCCGCTTCAAAGAACACCTGTAGAGTCAAAGTAGAAAAATACCATCAAAGCATAGATATCTATAACCATAAACAATGTAGAATCAGATGTACATTAACCATACAAATGCATACACAAATACAAGATTCATAAATATACAAGTATATGGAGGAAAACTCAAATAGCTTTATTGATATAAGTAGTAGAAGAGAGGATTAAAACCCAGCTGTCTGATCCAGCGCCATCCTCCCAGCATGAAAGCCCTCTTCACCTCATGAAAAGCTAGATCACCCAAAAATACAATGTCTCACAGAGAAACCAACAACACTTACAAAATACAAAATTCCAGCCTCTGGATCTCTAGGATGAGGGATCCATATATAGATATTTGCAGGGTGGTCAGTCAACTTCTGGGATTTTGATTAGTGTCATTTCACTGATAGTTCTTGGTTCCGCTTGGAGATTTCATGATCTCTTACTCATCCTTGGGCGAATTCAGAGAGGCCAGTGTCATATGAGCAGTTTCTAGAAGATTCTCTGAGTTTCCACCTAGAAAACCGCCTCTGCCATTTGTCTGCTCCCACTCATCGCACCCTACAGAAGGGATTTTTAGTATGAATCACACCCTCTGTGTGTAATAGGTGAGATGCATCGCACCCTTAGCATGGAGCAGTCTGTATGGTCCAGTTTTGACTAGTGCTGAGTAGTTTTTCAGGGAGAACTTCTGGGAAATGATGTAATCAGTTGACCTTGATCCTTTAGGGTATGAAACACAACTTTTATGGGTTTAGAATCCCTTGGTTTATGGACATATGTGATTGGGGTTGCAGATCCCAAATATGTCTATAACAGTTGCCCCCTAAAGCATGAGGTCGTAAATCTTCCAATGTTGGGTGAAATGCTTTATCATGAGGATCTGAGGTTTTTCGAACTGGAAGGTGACCTGTAATAAGATACAATACAATACATTATCTTCATAATATTTTCATGATCTAGCTGAGGCGGGCATTCCCATGCTCAGCTTTATAAATTCATTTTCATGTACATCGGACAGACAATCGTCTGTGTGGCAGACTGATGATTCTGGTAGAGCCATCATCCTTTAGCTTGGATGATTATCTGGGTAGCTATGGAGTACATTTGATGTCTTTATTTTCCTGAATATATCACAGCCCGGATAGATGAAACTAGATCCGGGGTCTTCAAACTCATTCAATCTTCGCTCGAAGTACAAGTTGATCCATATGAAAAGATGTTCTAGTGTCGAACATCGAAAGACATCGCCTGATTACCAGCCAATGAAGTACGTTGTTAACAGGCGCGAGAGGAATCACCGATAATGATAATGAACCTCAAGGTACTACAGTAAAATTCACGTGGTGTGAATACATGAGTCGATGTCAAACACCATACAAAATCTTTCGGTCAAAGGCCATTGATGTAAACCTGTCGCCGGAAGTGAGAAACTTGCCATTGAGGCATGCAAGCTTCAAAGTACTAAAAGGGTTGTTCCTAAGTCAACTTCTTGGATAATAAGTTGATGTTGACAAGAAGTGACCCGTCGTAGGAGGGCCTTAATGAATCCCACATCTACGACATGAAATGGAGCAAATGATTTTGTGGAGGTGAAAACGATTTGATGATACACGGTTCAGGGTGGTGGTCATAGAAAATGGATTGTGAAGGTATTGCAGTGGATCAGGCATTAGCTAGGTTGGTGAATTCTCTGAGCGACTTCTCTTGAAAATATCGGCGACACTGAAATGGATTGGTAGAATTAACCCCAAAAATGGATGGTACAGAGGACCAATGGTGATATGACCAGTGAATGGAATAACCCAACCCAACTCAATCATGGTGACAGAGTGAAAGTGTCATGTTCAAGAGCGACCTGCTACCAATGAAGTTCTTCAAGTTTTCTTCCCTTTTTCCCTAGTCATTGCTGACCAATATCTCTTTATTTTGTCAAGCTTGAGGAGGATAACATATGCTTGTTCTGTAATTTTCCCTTCGGGCAAACCTGTCGCTATGTTTTAGTGAGCCTAACGACAGCGAAACTCGCTCTTGTCCATATGGACAAGTTTGTCACTATTGTTTTAACAAGTTTAGTGACAAAGATAACTCGATCCTCTTCAATTTTAGAGAGTATGAAAAGAGACGGAAAGTAAACTCCAGTAGTCCTTTTTCCTAGTATAATCCCTTAAGTTCTAAAAAGTATAAAATAATACGAAAGGGATGACTTTTTCGATCACTTTAGTGAGCCGAAAAAGACAAGCGCTTGATCTTTTGATGTAATGATCCCTCAGGTCCAAAAAGATTAAAATATAGAGGAGGGATGGCACTTCCAATCACTTTAACAAGCTGGAGAGGCCAATTGCTCGGCAATATTTTTATATTTTACGAGTCTAAAAATAGCTTAAAAGAGACTCGTTTTTTAGGAACGAGTGATGTTTTTGGGTAGCAACTAGTTCCAAGAAAGTTTGGAACTTTTCAAGCACGACTGTGTAAAGAAGGTGGCTAACAGAATCACTCATCGCAGTTGTTCCTCAAAAGGGTAAACAATCAAGTGGAGGCATATGATCGGCTAAAAAGTGGAGATGATGGTAAGAACATGACCAAGGCTCAAGAGCTGATAGCAATGCGATCACAAGGGTTATTTACCGAAAGGTGGGTTCATTTTTTAATGAGCTTGAACTCTGGGGGAACATATGCTCATTGCTAGATTTATTTTTTAACGAGCTTGAACTTTGCGGAAACATTGCTCGTACCAATCGTGTTTTAAGGATGTCTCTCATTAGTAGGTTCATTTTTTAGGGAGCTCGCCCCATGCGAAACTTTGTTCCGGAGCCTTTTGTATGCAGGCTAGGAACGACCAACTAATATCTTAAGAGTAATGAACTACTAAGTTTAGGTAGGATAGTTTCGTACAAAACATTTCCTTTACTTTGCCGGTGCCATCGACCCTTGCAAAGGTGAAAGGTGGATCAGAACAATCACCTAACTTAAGCAGTTGAGGTTAGTAAAAATTAAGGGGTTAGAGTTACGCTGGTCGCTTTTCACTTGCGTAAAAAAGGTTTGGATGCCCCCAGGCAAAAGAAAAGTAGAGTTTCCAGGTTACCATACGGAAGTTCTTGCATTAAAGAAAGGTTGTTTCGTCCACATTGCAGACAAAACACTTCCTTGGCTCTGTCCATTGAAATAGACAAAGGTGAAAGGTGTTGTTATATATTCAGGGAAATAAAGACATTAAATGTACATCATTGTTGCACAGATAATCATCCACTCAAAAGGATGATGGCTCTATCAGAATCATCAGTCTACACTCAAACGATTGTCTGTCCTATGTACATGAAAATGAATTTATAAAGCTGAGCATGGCAATTCCCGCCTCAGCCAGATCATGAAAATACTATGAAGATAATGTATTGTATTGTATCTTATTAAAGGTCTCCTCCCAGCATTGAAAGAATTTCGGATCCTCACAATAAAGCATTTCACCCGACATCAAAAGATTAACGGCCTCATGCTTTAGGGGGCAATTGTTATAGACATTTTTGGGCCCTACAACCCCAAGCATGAAATGTCCATAAACCAAAGGCTCCTAAGTCCCTAAAAGTGTTGTTCTAACCCCTAAAGGAACAAGGTCAACAGATTACAGCTTCTCCCAGAAGTTCTCCATGAGAAACTGCTCAGAATTGGTCAAAACAGGATCATTGCAGCTGCTCCACTGGCTAAGTGCGTTGCATCTCACCCAAATACACTATGAGGGTGCGTTTCATTTCAAAAGTCCCTTCTGTGGGGTGCGATGGGCGAGAAATGACAAATGGCAGTGTCATTCCGCGAGGTGGAGAGGCAATGGAAGCTTCCAGAATCTTCTCCTGTGACACTTGCCTCACTGAATTCGACCAAGGATGAGTAAGAGGCCATCAGTCTCCAAGTGGAAGCAAGAACTATCAGAGAGAAGACACTAATCAAATCACAAGCTAACTCATCCCCCTTACAGATATCTATATATGGATCCCTCATCCCAGAGATCCAGAGGCTGGAATTTTGCATATTGTAAGGAATTGTTGTTGGTTTCTTGAGACAAACATCAGATTGTTGGGTGATCTAAGCTTTGTTTGAGGTGAAGAGGGGCTTCTTTGCTGGGAGGTTGATGCTGGGTCAGAACAACTGGTTGTAACTCCTCTTGGCTCTTTTCTTGTTTATCAATAAAAGCTATTTGAATTTTCCTCCATGCTTTTGTGTCATTGATGCTTGTTACATTTGTATGGTTAATTTACATCTGATCCTAGATTGTTTATGATTATAGATCCATGTCTTTGTATAGTGCTATGCTTCTGTGATCTTACAGGCACTTTGTGAAGCTGGGCATGCAAGGGAGTAGGTAGCTGAGGACTATCAAAGAAGAGAGGGATCAAATCAGGAGATTAGCGCAAGACAGAGGTTGGTCTTTCTGTTCCTCTCTATCTATAATTCATAAAGGAAAAACAAAAGTAACTTTTCTCTTTTTGTTTCTAAGGCAGCTGTCACACCTTAGTGGGATAGAGCAGTTCTATATAGACACTTTTCCCTATAACAAAATGGCGACTCAACTGGGGAACTAATTAGTTTGTTTGTTTATCATTCTTTGTTGTTTGTTTCATAAACCTACAAGCAGCATTCGAATTGCATTTGCCATAACAAATGCGAAGTAGACAACTGCTACTTCAATCCATCTACTGGATCTATTTATGATTTAAACAACTGATTCACAAACTATCTGATTGCCCTTGTGATAGCTCTTAGATCCTCCTTAGATCTACCCCTGATTGTTGCATTACTGATTGCTTTTTGCTCGGCCAAAACCCAAGAACTGAACTGCAAACTGTGACCCGGAACCCGAACAGAGTCTCGTTTCTGGCCCAGCGCATGTACTGTTCAGAGATTTTGAATTTCAGCGCACTTCCCGAGTGGACAACCTGCGCTGCATTTTAGATTCTCTGTGTTATAGGTGCGATGATCAGACTAGCTCTATGCAGTTGTGGATTCTGGGGTTCATTCTTTCCAGTTCTATTCTTGAATTTTGCTGCTTGTGATCAGTATATGTCTGTTTGAAACCCCTTTTTCTTGCTGTTATTCCGCCTCCTTTGTACAAAAGGACTGTAGATGTTTTTGTGTGTTTGTTGAGTCATTTACAGTTCCCCTTTGCAAAAGTAGCATAATCGTACTGTCGTCCTTTGATTTGAAATTGTCACAAGTGTCGATTTCAATCGTAGGAAAGAGTTTAATTGCTGTTGATGGTCCATTATCCTGTTACTATTGCTTTTGGTCTGAATTTGTAATTTTCTACTGTCAAGAACAAGTATTCAGTTCAAAATCGTAAAGTGTTGTGATCGTCTCCATTTTTTGATTTCAAAAAGAAACTGGTTGATGTTTGTTTCTTGAAAAGAAATTTAGATTTGTGCATCAAATTTATCTTTAGCATTCATATACTAAGGAAGTCGAAAAACAAATACATGCATGTGCATTTGCATATAGACAGTCTGATTGGCTTGATTTAGGAAAGTGCATTTAGAGTGTGCTCTTTGCTCTTTGTGAAAAGATTCTGTCTTTCTTTTCCCTAGTAGCTAGGATTTTCATTGCATAAAGGAGATAAAATGTTTGTTTATCATCTTAGATTGCATTTTAGGAATTACATCTACATCTCGTGGTGAACTCGAAAGGAAAACTTCATAAACAAGATCAACTTAAAATAAATTCAATGAATCTAACAACGCTTTGGAACTTGACGCACAACATTTAGAAGTCTAGGCTAGAGACGTATTCCGGCGTCGTAAAGCCTGGTAACTGTTGTTCTCACTGATGGTTGGGTGATTCCTCCACTTTGAGACGATAAGTGCCAATATGGACTTGTTCTCCCACGTACCGTCGAGTATATTTTGGGAGACCCCAATAGGATTAATCCTTTATCCATAGGAAGCCGTGTCTGCCACCCTATCGATTGCAATGCACTAAACACAACATTCGGGAAGATTGACTGCCGTACCGTAAAAAGTATTCTGCAGTTTTGCGATTGGTTTGGTAATCCCTCTACCTAGATTTCCAGAGTAGTCCCTTTCATTCCTTTTCAGACTCCTTAACGGAAAAGGTCCATCTGAGCACTTGTCACTTTAGGCTCATTAAAATCGAAGGAGACTAGAGTCATCTTTTGTTTTTTCTCGACTCTTAAAAATTGAAAAAACAAGTTGTGTCAAAGCGTCTAAAATTTATTTTAAACGAAATATTCATTACCCTTTCCTACGTTGATCTTGGGATGAGAAAATGGAATCCACCAACCAAGGAATTCCCTTGGAGGAAATCCTAGTCCCTTCTCCTCTTGGGGAGATGTTGGTGCACCCAATATGGCCACATTGTCACTTCCAGGACTGACAATTGGTTTTCCTGTATGGCTCTTCTCAACCTCTGTCGTTCAGAACACCATAATTCCTGAACAATTGAATCAGCAACTAGACGAGTCCAGAGTTACCCACCAACCTTCTACTTCCTCTAATCCTTCCTCTCCTCCTTCCTCTTCGCTTGATGGGGCTGGTAAAGCCAAAAGTCAAGTACCTAAGGAGAAGAAGGAAAAGAAGAAGAAAGAGAAGAAGAAGAAGGAGCCAAAAGCGAATGGGGGCAAACGAGTATCATCTAGCGAAAATCCACACACTACACTGACCAGGCCTAAATTGCCATGTGTGATTTGCAAAGGAGACCACTATCATAGAGATTGTCCTTGCATGCCTCGGATATTAAGGGACTGGTCTCCTCATTTGCACAACCCGGTGTCGTCAACCTCTAATGATCATGTTGAAAACACACCGTCGACTAGTGAAAGTGAAGCCCCAGGACAAAAAGGAAAATATAGATTTCCTTGTAAATTGTGCGAAGGCGATCATGCCATACACCGTTGTCCCTTCTTAGACGAAGCTAAAAGAGTTTTGGACGATCGTCCGGTTTCACCGTTACGACTTCCTCTTGGATATAAAAAACTCTTGCCGAGTCCGTCACTAGTTAAGAATCCAGCTGGCTCGCTCAGGTGGTTGGCCGAAGCATCTGTCATTGAAGATAAACCATCTGAACCCATACCAGACGAAAGTCAAAAGGTCGAGGCGGCAGTTGACCCGGTCTTGCCTTTAGAGGTTCCATCTTCAGATGATACAATCACTGAAAAGAACAAGAATGACACCGTCCAAATTCTTTTCATAAGCACAGACTCCAATGAACATGGGGGCAATTTACCCGTTCCTTTACCGCAGGTAGGAAGTTCGTCAGAGTCGTACCTGGCCGTCTCTTCGGTCCCACCTCCAAGCAACCTAGTTGTCTCCTTCGACTGGAATCAACTAGGCAGACCCCGTTTACTAGCTAGTATACCATTCTGAATCATTGTTCAAATATATAGAATGGTTATGGCTGGTACCATCATAGATGAGGGGGCTTCTGTGAGTATCCTTTCCTCGACTGCTTGGAAAGCGCTTGGTTCGCCATCGCTTTTGCCTGAGATGAGAAATCTAACAGGTTTTGATAAAGGAACCAGTTGACCGTTAGGGATCCTTCCCAATGTGCCCATAACATTGAGAGGGAAAACCGTTCACATGAACGTAATGGTAGTTCAAGGACCCCTGGATTACAATCTACTCCTTGGACGAGACTATATTTATTGCATGAGAGCCATTGTCTCATCACTCTTTAGAGTGATGTGTTTTCCGCACGAAGGAAGAGTGGTCAAGCTCGTAGACCAGCTTTCATTTCCCGGATCACACATAGAAAATAGTCATATACCATCCCTGAATGGTCTTTTCACGCAAGAAATGTCTCAACCCCCAGTCCGTCCACCCGATGAGCACGAGTGATTCGAGGGACATGACTGAAACCCAGGGGGCATGCACCCTGGTCTGCTTCGGCAGGAAAACCTCGGGTATAGGGTAGGTTTCCGTGAGAGTATATGACCTCCGTACTCCCGTCCGTGATTGGAAGAGGGAGTTGGACTGGAATAAGATCCTCTTGTCAAAGTTATGTGAGTTGGCGGGCATCGCCACCCACCTTTGTTTATCTCGGTAGACATCGCCGAAGAGGTGTTTTGTTTATGCCGTAAATAGAACTATCTTTGGTAACTTGTAAGAGGTAGGCCTCTCTCGGTAAAACAAATGTTTTAACGGACTAAAGAAGGGGTAACCTTGAAACTCTGTTTTATAGCTGGGGGCATGCAAGCCTTTTGGCGTGCAAGCGAAGAGCGACTATTTATTTTTTTAAATTTATAGGACCTCTAACCCTTTAAACTCGTAGGATTGGTCGTCTCCTAACTTGCATAAAGAAAGGATGTGGGGCAAAACTCTAAAAGTTTCCATTTTATATGAGACATTCTTATCACACGACTGGATTAATCGTGCAGTTTTAGCACATATTTCAAGCTCGTTAAAAAATAAACATAAGCCATGAGCAAATTTTTCCTCCCGCGTTTAAGCTCATTAAAAAATGAACTATTCCCCAGTAAATAACCATCGTGAATGTAGTACTTCAGCCATTAAAAGCCTTGGTCGAGTTTGCATCGTCACCTCCACTTTTCCATTGGCCGATCATTCACCCCCATTTGATTGTTTACCCATTTTGAGGAACAGCTGTGAAGAGTGACTTCACTAGCCATCCTTGTAACACTGCCATGATTGGAAAATTCCAAACCTTACTTGGAATCAGCTGATACCCATTTTATCACTCGTTCCTCAAAAGACAAGTCTCCTTTAAGCTCTTTTCAACTGACTCGTAAAATATGAAAAGATTGCCGAGCCATTGGCCTCTCCAGCTCGTTAAAGGGACAGGGAGTGCTATCCCTCCTCTAGATTTTAATCTTTTTGGACCTAAGGGATTATTACACAAAAAGATCAAGCGCTTGTTTTGTTCAGCTCGTTAAAAGTATCGAAAATTCATCCCTTCTGTATTGTTTTATACTTTTTCGGACTTAAGGGATTAGATGACGAAAAAGGAATTTTGGAGTTACCTTTACGTTCCTTTTCAGACTCTCTAAAATTGAAAAGGACCGAGTTATCTTTGTCGTTAATCTCGTTAAAAAGATTAATAGCGACAAACTTGTCTATAGACGAGAATGAGTTTCATTGTCGCTAGGCTCGTTAAAACATAGCGATGGGTTTGCCCGAAGGGCAAATTATAGAACAAGCATATGTTATCCTCCTCAAGCTTGACAAAAATAAAGAGGTACTGGTCAGCAATGACTGGGGAAAATTGGGAAGAAAACTTGAAGAAACTTTGTTGGTAGCAAGATGCTCTTGAACATGACACTTCCACTCCGTGTCCGAGTCGGGTTGGGTTGTTTCATTCACCGGTCACATCACCATGGTCATGCCATACCATCCACATTTGGGGTTAATGCTACCAATCCATCACATTAGTGTCGCCGATATGTTCAAGAGAAGTCATTCAGTGAATTCACCTGTGTCTCACCCACTACCATACATTATAATCCATTCTTTCATGACCGCCACCCTGAACCTTATATCACCAGATCGTTTTCACCTCCATTAAAATCATTTGCTCCGTTCCGTGTCATTGATGTGGGATTCATTAAGGCCCTCCTGTGACAGATCACTTCTTGTCGACATCAGCTCATTATCCAAGAAGTTGATCTAGGAACACCACATTTAGTACTTTGAAGCTCGCATGCCTCAATGGCAAGTTTCTCACTTTTACATCAATGGCCTTCGACCGAAAGATTTTGCATGGTGTTTGACGCCAAGTCCTTTATTCACACCACGTGAATTGTACTGCAGTACCTTGAGGGTCATTATCATTATCGGTGATTCCTCTCGCACTTGTTAAGAGTTTACATCATTGACTGGTAATCAAGCGATGTCTTTCCATGTTCGACTTCAGAACATTTCTCACATGGATCGACTTGTACTTCGAGTGAAGATCGGATGAGATTGAAGACCCCAGATCTAGTTTCATCCATCCGGGCTGCAATATATATTCAGGGAAATAAAGACATTAAATGTACATCATTGCTGCACAGATAATCATCCACTCAAAAGGATGATGTCTCTATCAGAATCATCAGTCTACACTCAGACGATTGTCTGTCCTATGTACATGAAAATGAATTTATAAAGCCGAGCATGGGAATGCCCACCGCAGCCAGATCATGTAAATACTATGAAGATAATGTATTGTAGTGTATCTTATTACAAGTCTCCTCCCAGCATTGAAAGAATTTCGGATCCTCACAATAAAGCATTTCACCCGACATCAAAAGATTAACGGCCTCATGCTTTAGGGGGCAACTGTTATAGACATTTTTGGGCCCTACAACCCCAAGCATGAAATGTCCATAAACCAAGGGCTCCTAAGTCCCTAAAAGTGTTGTTCTAACCCCTAAAGGAACAAGGTCAACAGATTACAGCTTCTCCCAGAAGTTCTCCATGAGAAACTGCTCAGAATTGGTTAAAACAAGATCATTGCAGTTGCTCCACTGGCTAAGTGCGTTGCATCTCACCCAAATACATTGTGAGGGTGTGTTGCATTTCAAAATTCCCTTTTGTGGGGTGCGATGGGCGAGAAATGACAAATGGCAGTGTGATTCCTATTGGACACAGATTGTCATTGATGTCAATATGGCAATATTCAAGAGGAGGAGACAGAGCATATTGGAGCCAAGGGGAGCAGACCATATCGGAGGAGCCACATATATCAGAGCAAGAGGAGCCATATCGGAGGAGTGCCAGAGCAAGTGGAGCCATCGGAGGAGAAAATGAAGCAAACAGAGCCATATATGCCTCAGATAACATTACAGGGAGCTGTTCGGGCGATCAAAACCCATATATGCCTTCATTAATACTATCGAGAGTTGTTCGGGCAATGGAAACCCAGATATGCATGTATTAATGCTATCGGGAGTGTTTGAGCGCCCAAAATCTACATATATGCATTTATAAAAATCAAAGGCCTTTTTCCTTTTTGGCGGAAACAACACAAGTTAAATGTGTTTCGGCACATATGGACCCGATGGCATATATATCTCTATATATATATATATATATTTCGCCAAATCGGCGATCAGGGAATGGAGAATGGAGGATGCGATATGCGATGGACGCAATATGCGATTTAGCGCTGACCGTCCGATCTGAAGGAATAATGGATGGCGGAGATCTAATTGGCAATCGGAATATATATGAGCATCGGATGAGTGGAGCCTTTCAGAACCGCCGAAGTGAAAGCTCCGAATTAACGGAGCCGAAATATTATGAAGCCAGTATAAAATAGATCGGGTCCGGAAAGGGCCTTAAGCAGTGCAAAGTTCCGACTTCTGGAGCCGAGTCCCTTATCAAGTGGAGTGTAAAATCATATCGGGTCTACAGAAATCTTGTATCGCATCGGAGCAGTGGAGGTAGCGATTGCCGAAATCATATGGAGCCAAAATCATATTAGAGAGCAGCCTAAAGGGAGATCGGGTCCGCTAAACCTTCGCGTTACAAATCCACCGAAGCGAACCTGCCGATATCCTGGACCCGAATTCAATATAGAGACGGGAGTATAAGAAGGCGTCGGGTCCGCGTTCCATCGGAGGATCGGGACTATTGTTTACAGCGAGTGCCGATATACATCGGACCCGAAACCAACATAGAAGGGAGTCTAAAAGGGCATCGGGTCCGCACCTCGTCGGAGGTCTGGGCTTAAGAGTTATTGCGACCGCCGAAATCCGGACCCGCCGATAATTGTAAAGGTGGGTGCATAATAATTGAAGTCCGACATTTGAATTAGAGCGGGGGTTTATAATGTTTTTCGTGTATTATATGATACATGGCCGCGGGGTTAAGGTATATATTAAAACCTGGGTGATGGTTGATTAAAGCGCTCAGTGATGGTTGATTAAAGGCTTGGTTGGTGGCTTCTGATGGTTGATAAAATGCTCGGGTGGTGGCTTCCGATGGGTGATTAAAACGCTCGGGTGGTGGCTTCCGATGGTTGATTAAAACGCTCGGGTGGTGGCTTCTGATGGGTGATTAAACGCCTCCGATAAAGCCTGTAAGGTATTAACCACAGGTCAAGGGCCGAGTTTTATTTAAGAAAGGGGAGTTTAGGTTTTTCTACTCAGATTTTGGAACACTTGTATAGACAGAAGAAGCAAAGGAATGGAAGCCGAAGTGTCAAGCGATCAAGTGAGGAGGAAGCCAAAGAGCTAGCATGTAAGAGGAAATGAATGGACAGGGGCATGGAGCATATAAAAGCAGCAAAAATAGAGAAATGTGGTGGTTGTTCATGAACGGTATAACCTGAGCATGAGATAGGGAAAGCAGCAGAAGAAAAGGGGGCAGCAGAAGCAGTGGAAGCTGAAAAGAGCGCAGTAGCACACCAGTGTATACCAAAGAGGTTGGAGCCTCAGAATTGAATAGGATTGAAGTCCTTGGGAGTTGGTGCTCCTAAGTCCAAGATTGGTGTCTTGGCAAAATAGAGTTGGTGCTCAGGAGGTTGGAGCCTCACCAAAGTCCAAGTTGGAGCTTGGCAACCAATTGTGACAATCTATTTATTGTATTTATGTTTCTACACAATTATATTAATAAAAGCATTTATTCCTGTTGTTCATTTTGTGTTCTGAACATATATGTTTTAACTAGTAAAACAATAGTGAGAAAAAGAAATACTGATTCACCCCCCTCTCAGTATTTCCAACAATTGGTATTAGAGCCGACTTCTTCATTCTAGCCTAACAGCTTGTAGAAGGATCAGCAACCATGATGAGAAATCATGAAGCATCAGGAAAACCTCCTTTGTTTGATGGCACTAACTTTGGGTTTTGGAAGAAAAGAATGACTTACTATTTAATGTCCCTTGGACCTGAAGTTTGGCATTTTTGTCAAACTGAATACCGAGCGACTTCCACTCTTCCAACAGACCAAGACGAGAGGAAAGCCTACATTGCAACTGCAAAAGCCATGAACTCTATCACTAGTGGAATCACTGATTCTGAGTTTACAAAAATCATGCACTGTAACTCTGCCAGAGAAATGTGGGAGAAGCTAGTTAGCTTGTACGATGGAGACTCAAAAGTAAAAAAGGCAAAGCTTAAAACTCACAGAAGACAATTTGAAAGTTTGAAGATGGAAGAGGAAGAAGATATTGCAGCATACCTCCTCCGAGTAGCTGAAGTGGTAAATTCCCTGAAAGGATTGGATGAAAAGGTTGAAGAAAGTACTATTGTACAAAAGGTATTAAGGTCCCTTCCAGACAGATTTGACTCCAAAATAAGTGCTATAGAAGAATCAAAGGATCTTGACATCCTCAAAATGGATGAACTCCATGGAATTCTCACTACCTATGAAATGAGGAAAGGTGGACCTAGCTCCAAAGATGCAGCATTCAAGGCCTCAAAGTCAAAGAAAGGGAAAGAAAGGAATGACTGTAGTGATGAGTCAGATGTGGAATCCGAATTGGCTCAATATGTACGGAAGCTGAAGAGAGGATCTAAGCTTAAAGGCAAGTATCCTCTTATCTATTTTAAATGTGGTAAAATAGGTCATTATGCAGCAAAATTTCCTCATAAACAAGACAGTGATGATGAAAGAAATTCGAAAAGAATGACATACAAAAAGAAAGGGTTCAATAAGAAAAACCTTCTCTCCAAGCAAGGTGAGTCTGATGAGGATGAGTTTATGGTCATCAAAAAGAAATCAGATGAGGAAAGCGATCATGATGAAAGCCAAGAAGCATTATTCATGGCACTCATAGATGATGATGACTCGGGGCCAGAAGGAAATGTGGATGAACTGTTAATAAGTGCCATTGAAGAGAATGAGAAACTGCGGAACAAAATTATCTCTCTCAAAGTGGAAAACAAGGAAATAAGAAGGAGAGAAGATCTCTTGGAAACAAAGCTTAAGGAAAAAGAAGAGACTTGTGAAGAACGTGAGGCCGAAGTAGTATCTCTGAGAAAGGAGTTGGAGCAAATTAAAAAGGGTTGTAAAAGCTCTCAAATACTTGATACTATTCTAAAAAATCAAAAACCTCAACATGATAAGTCTGGAATAGGTTTCAAGGGAGAAACCTCAAGCACTAAGAATAGTGCGAAAAGCTATGCCGATGCACTTTCCTGCAACCCAAAAGATGAAAAAGTATCTTATCAAAAGTGCATCCCAGATTCCAAGAATAAAGAAAGAGTTACTCCAAAGAAGAATGTGGAGTCGAATCATGGACACTACAACAAATACAAATCTGTACCCCACCAAGGGCCCATCAAAAATCCAAAGGACGAGGGAGGAGTAATTTTCAGAAAGGAAAGCGAATTAAACCGTGGTTACTTCAAAACCATATTTCTTGGACACTGTTTTCACTGTAAAAACTTCGGTCACCAAGCTAGACACTGTATGGCTCGCAGAAGTGAGAAGACAACGCAAAAGGACCAAGTAATCAACTCATATGCTCCCAAAAGACAGGGACAAATCAAAACCTTCAATTCATTCGATCCCTTGACTAAATTTGATCTGACTTGCTCTTTTTGCTACAATAATGGACACTATGAACAAAACTGCCCACTCAAAGGAATAAAGATGAGCAGCAAGATCTCTACAATGGACAAATGCGGCCTAGCTCTATTTGTGCAAAATAATGGAAACCAGTGGTTTGTGGATAGTGGGTGCTCCAGACACATGACAGGAGACAGAAGGAAATTTATCTCACTGAGCAAAAAGGAAGGGAATGTGTCCTTTGGAAGAGGAACTGGCAAAATTGCACGAAGAGGAACAGTTACTCTGATCAATGGAAAAGGAAAAGATCAAGATGCTCTGCTGGTTGACGGACTCAAACACAACCTTTTGAGTGTCAGCCAAATTTGTGATCAAGGACATAAGGTTGTTTTCAGCACCAAATACTGTGAAATAAGGAACTCTACCTCAGGGAAACTTGTGGCAAAAGGAGTGAGAACACCAGACAACATTTACGTTCTGAACAAGATTTAGGAAAACAAATGCTACTTGAGTCAGGCAGATGAGAGTTGGTTGTGGCACAAGAGACTTGGACATACCAGCTTCGAAAATCTGGTCAATATCAGCAAGATCAAAGCTGTACAAGACATCCCAAGGTTGTCCAAACCAAATCAAGCAGTGTGTGGTCTATGTCAACATGGAAAACAGACCAAAACCAGCCACAAGACAAAGGAACACTATACATCAAAGCCCTTGGAGATCATACATGCTGATGTGTGTGGGCCAACTAGAAATCAAGCACTCCAAGGAGAAAGGTACTTTGTATTATTTGTTGATGATTATACTAGAATGATGTGGATATATTTCATAAAGTATAAATCTGAAACTTTTGAGTGTTTTAAGAATCTAAAAGCCCTTGTAGAAAATGAAAAAGATTCAAAAATTAAGTGTCTCAGAACAAACCGAGGAGGAGAATTCACATCAAACGAGTTCAGAGAGTTCTGCAATATTCATGGAATTAAAAGGGAATACTCGGTTGCCAGAACACCTCAGCAAAATGGGGTAGTTGAAAGATGAAACCGAACTGTCCAAGAAATGGCAAGAACCATGCTGTTAGCAGCAGATCTACAACCTAAATTCTGGAGGGAAGCAGTAGGGATAGCTGTCTATACATTGAATCGGACTCAATTGAGACCAAATTGTGACAAAACTCCTTATGAGCTATGGAAAGGGATACCTGCTTCGGTGAAGTATTTCAAAATATTTGGAAGCAAGTGCTTCATAAAAATAAATGATGGTTCACCTGGAAAATTTGATTCTCGGGTTGATGAGGGGATATTTCTTAGATATTCACCACGGAGCAAGGCTTACAAGTGCTACAATTTTCGACTGAAGAAAATAGTGGAAAGCATCGATGTAAAGGTTGATGAAGATCTTCCAGAAAAGGAAATTGAAGAACAAGAAGATGACTTTCTCATTGAAGAAGAAGAACCTAAAGAAGAAGAGATAGATGATGAAGAAGAAGAAGAGGAAAGAGAACCACCTCATACCCCTTCAAAGATGAAGTATGTAGAAAGATATCATCCAGAAGAACAAATCATCGGCGATAAAGACGAAGGTGTGCAGACCAGAAGAAGGATAACCACCTCACCCAAGAGAAAAGCCATTGCCCTCCTATCTATGATAGAACCAGAAACATTCACAGAAGCAAGTAAGGATCCTCATTGGGTAAAAGAAATGGAGGAAGAAATGTCCCAAATTGAGAAGAACAAGACATGGGAGCTGGTACCTCGTCCAAAGGAAAAAAACATAATAGGAACCAAATGGGTGTTCAAAAATAAAATGAATGAGGAAGGACAGGTTATCAGAAACAAGGCAAGACTTGTCTGCAAAGGCTACTCACAAATTGAAGGAGTTGACTTTGAAGAGACATTTTCACCAGTGGCCCGTATGGAAGCTATCAGGATGTTCTTAGCATTTGCTTGCTCGAAAGGATTCAAAATCTATCAAATGGATGTGAAATCATCATTTCTAAATGGGGAACTCAAGGAGGAAGTCTACATGGAGCAGCCAGAAGGCTTTGATCTGACAACAAGAAAGGACCTAGTCTGTAAGTTGAGAAAGGCTTTGTATGGGTTGAAACAAGCTCCTAGAGCTTGGTATGCAAGACTGGATAACTATCTCCAACAAAAAGGCTTCAAAAAGGGAATGGCTGGAAGCAATCTATACATAAAGACAGATCAAGGTAAGTTACTAGTTGCTCTTGTTTATGTCGATGATCTAATTTTTGCTAGTAATAATGATGAAATGAGCCATGAATTTTCTCAAAGCATGGCAAAAGAATTTGAGATGTCAATGATAGGTGAACTGTCCCACTTCCTTGGACTTCAAGTATCTCAAACCAGAGCAGGATTGTATATATCTCAAGCCAAATATCTAAAAGACATGCTCAAAAAATATGGAATGGAGGACTGTGCACCCATGAGCACCCCCATGACCACAAACTGCAAACTGAGCAAAGATGATGACTCCCCTCTAGTAGATGCAACTCATTACAGGTCAATGATTGGAGCCCTCCTATACTTAACAGCTACACGACCTGACATAATGCCATCAGTAGGAATGGTGGGAAGATTTCAATCGGCTCCAAAACAATCTCATTTATTAGCTGTAAAAATAATTCTCAAATATTTGAAGGGAACTTCTCAATTTGGTCTCTGGTACCCAAAGAGTTCAACATTGACTGTAACTGCATACACTGATGCTGATTGGGCTGGAAATATAGATGATCGGAAAAGTACTAGTGGAAATGCATTCTTCCTAGGAGACTGTTTGGTATCCTGGCTCAACAAAAAACAATCATCCATATCATTATCCACAACCGAAGCCGAGTATATTGCTGCAGCAGACTGTTGTACTCAGATACTATGGATGAAGGAAGCGCTAAAGGATGTAAACATATGTACAGATCAACCAATTACTGTTTATTGTGACAACACTAGTGCTATCAGTCTCAGTAAAAATCCAGTGATGCACTAAAGAACCAAACATATACCAATCAAGTATCATTTCCTCCATGAGCAAGTAGCTAAACAAAACATCGCTCTGGAATATATAAGTACTAAGGAGCAGATAGCTGATATTTTCACTAAACCTCTTCCTCAGGAAGCATTCGAACACCTGCGACAAAAGATGGGGGTTATTTCTTTATCATCACTCAAGTCTATTCATAAAGATGCAGCAGGACAGGGGGAGCAACTTGACAGGGGGAGTTCGTATGCATTCCTTTGCCATTGATGTCAAAGGGGGAGAAAGCAGAAGAATATTGCCATCAATAACAAAGGGGGAGATTGTTGGACACAGATTGTCATTGATGTCAATATGGCAATATTCAAGAGGAGGAGACAGAGCATATCGGAGCCAAGAGGAGCAGACCATATCGGAGGAGCCACATATATCAGAGCAAGAGGAGCCATATCGGAGGAGTGCCAGAGCAAGAGGAGCCATCGGAGGAGCAAATGAAGCAAACAGAGCCATATATGCCTCAGATAACATTATCGGGAGCTGTTCGGGCGATCAAAACCCATATATGCCTTCATTAATACTATCGGGAGTTGTTCGGGCAATGGAAACCCACATATGCATGTATTAATGCTATCGGGAGTGTTTGAGCGCCCAAAATCTACATATATGCATTTATAATAATCAAAGGCCTTTTTCCTTTTTGGCGGAAACAACACAAGTTAAATGTGTTTCGGCACATATGGACCCGATGGCATATATATATATATATTTCGCCAAATCGGCGATCGGGGAATGGAGAATGGAGGATGCGATATGCGATGGACGCGATATGCGATTTAGCGCTGACCGTCCGATCTGAAGGAATAATGGACGGCGGAGATCTAATCGGCAATCGGCATATATATGTGCATCGGAGGAGTGGAGCCTTTCGGAACCGCCGAAGTGAAAGCTCCAAATTAACGGAGCCGAAATATTATGAAGCCAGTATAAAGTAGATCGGGTCCAGAAAGGGCCTTCAGCAGTGCAAAGTTCTGACTTCCGGAGCCGAGTCCCTTATCAAGTGGAGTGTAAAATCATATCGGGTCCGTAGAACTCTTGTATCGCATCGGAGCAGCGGAGGTAGCGATCGCCGAAATCATCTGGAGCCGCAATCATATTAGAGAGTAGCCTAAAGGGAGATTGGGTCCGCGAAACCTTCGCGTTACAAATCCGCCGAAGCGAACCTGCCGATATCCCGGACCCGAATTCAATATAGAGACGGTAGTATAAGAAGGCGTCGGGTCAGCGTTCCGTCAGAGGATCGGGACTATTGTTTACAGCGAGTGCCAATATACATCGGACCCGAAACCAACATAGAAGGGAGTCTAAAAGGGCATCGGGTCCGCACCTCGTCGGAGGTCTGGGCTTAAGAGTTATTGCGATCGCCGAAATCCGGACCCGCCGATAATTGTAAAGGCGGGTGCATAATAATTGAAGTCCGGCATTTGAATTAGAGCGGGGGTTTATAATGTTTTCCGTGTATTATATGATACATGGCCGCGGGGTTAAGGTATATATTAAAACCTGGGTGATGGTTGATTAAAGCGCTCGGTGATGGTTGATTAAAGGCTTGGTTGGTGGCTTCTGATGGTTGATAAAATGCTCGGGTGGTGGCTTCCGATGGGTGATTAAAACGCTCGGGTGGTGGCTTCCAATGGTTGATTAAAACGCTCGGGTGGTGGCTTCCGATGGGTGATTAAACACCTCTGATAAAGCCTGTAAGGTATTAACCACAGGTCAAGGGCCGAGTTTTATTTAAGAAATGGGAGTTTGGGTTTTTCTACTCAGATTTTGGAACACTTTTATAGACATAAGAAGCAAAGGAATGGAAGCCGAAGTGTCAAGAGATCAAGTGAGGAGGAAGCCAAAGAGCTAGCATGTAAGAGGAAACGAATGGACAGGGGCATGGAGCATATAAAAGCAGCAAAAATAGAGAACTATGGTGGTTGTTCGTGAACGGTATGACCCGAGCATGAGATAGGGAAAGCAACAGAAGAAAAGGGGGCAGCAGAAGCAGTGGAAGCTGGAAAGAGCGCAGCAACACACCAGTGTATACCAAAGAGGTTGGAGCCTCAGAATTGAACAGGATTGAAGTCCTTGGGAGTTGGTGCTCCTAAGTCCAAGATTAGTGTCTTGGCAAAATAGAGTTGGTGCTCAGGAGGTTGGAGCCTCACCAAAGTCCAAGTTGGAGCTTGGCAACCAATTGTGACAATCTATTTATTGTATTTATTTTTCTGCACAGTTATATTAATAAAAGCATTTATTCCTGCTGTTCATTTTGTGTTCTGAACATATATGTTTTAACTAGTAAAACAATAGTGAGAAAAAGAAATACTGATTCACCCCCCTCTCAGTATTTCCAACAATTCCGCGAGGTGGAGAGGCAATGGAAGCTTCCAGAATCTTCTCCTGTGACACTTGCCTCACTGAATTTGACCAACGATGAGTAAGAGGCCATCAGTCTCCAAGTGGAAGCAAGAACTATCAGAGAGAAGACACTAATCAAATCGCAAGCTGACTCATCCCCCTTACAGATATCTATATATGGATCCCTCATCCCAGAGATCCAGAGGCTGGAATTTTGCATATTGTAATGAATTACTGTTGGTTTCTTGAGACAAACATCAGATTGTTGGGTGATCTAAGGTTTGTTTGAGGTGAAGAGGGGCTTCTTTGCTGGGAGGTTGATGCTGGGTCAGAACAACTGGTTGTAACTCCTCTTGGCTCTTTTCTTGTTTATCAATAAAAGCTATTTGAGTTTTCCTCCATGCTTTTGTGTCATTGATGCTTATTACATTTGTATGGTCAATTTACATATGATCCTAGATTGTTTATGATTATAGATCCATGTCTTTGTATAGTGCTATGCTTCTGTGATCTTACAGGCACTTTGTGAAGCTAGGCGTGCAAGGGAGCAGGTAGCTGAGGACTATCAAAGAAGAGAGGGATCAAATCAGGAGATTAGCACAAGACAGAGGTTGGTCTTTCTGTTCCTCTCTATCTATACTTCATAAAGGAAAAACAAAAGTAGCTTTTCTTTGTTTGTTTCTAAGGCAGCTGTCACACCTTAGTGGGATAGAGCAGTTCTATATAGACACTTTTCCCTGTAACAGGTGTGTATCCACTTCCAATCACATAACCTTTGACGAGGAAATCTTTTTCCAGATTGATCCCATATCCTAAACGGACGGGTGTGTCAAACGGGTCATATATCCTACGAGGAAACCTATCTTTTATCTGGGGTTTTCTTGCCGAATCAAACCAGGGCACATGCCCCTTGGGTTTCGTCACATTCATTGAATCACTCGCGGTTATCAGGTCGATGGACTGGAGGTTGATGAGACATTCCTTGTGTAAAGAGACCATTTAGGGATGGCATTTGACTAGTAGTTGTGTTTGAACTGGGGAATGAAAGCTGGTCAACGAGTTGGACCATTCTGCCTTCATACGGGAAACACATCACTCGGAAGAGTGAGGAAACAATATCTCCCATGCTGTAAATGTAGTCACGCCCAAGGAGTAGATTGTAATCTAGCGGCCCTTGGACTACCATCACATTCAGATGAATGGTTTTCCTTCTCAAAGCTATAGGAAAATTTGGAAGGATCCCAAATGGTCGACTGGTTCCTTTATTGAAGCCTGAAAAATTTCGAATCTCAGGCAAAAGTGATGGCGATCCAAGTGCTTTCCAAGCAGTTGAGGAAAGGATACTCACAAAAGCCCCTTCATCTATGATAGTGCTAGCCATGGTCATTCTGTAAGCTTGTACTATGATTTGGAATGGCACATTAGATGGTAGGCGCGGTATCGCTAGTAGATTCCAATCAAAGGAAACGACTAGATTGCTTGGAGGAGGGACTGAATAAATGACCGGATGAATCTCTTGAAATCGGAAACTTCCTTCCTACAGTAAAGGAACGGGTAGATTGCCCCCAGGTTCATCGGACTCTGTGTTAACAAAAAGAATTTGAACGGTGTCGTTCTCATTCTCTTTGGAGACTGTATCATCTGAAGGTGGACCTTCTGAAGACAAGACTGGGTCAACTGCCATCTCGACCTATTGACTTTGGTCCAGTGTGGACTCAGAGGGTTTATCTTCAATGATAGGCATTTCGACTAACAACAGAGATGTGTCAGTCAGATTTTCAACTAGCGATGGACTTGGCAAGAGTTTCTTGTATCCAGGAGGAAGTCGCTGCGGTGAAGTAGGACGGTTATCCAAGACTCTTTTAGCTTCGTCCAGGAAGGGACAATGGTGGAGAGCATGATCGCTGTCACACAGCCTATAAGGAAATTTAGATCTTCCTTTTTGTCCATTGACTTCATTTTCACTAGTTGATGGTGTACTCTCAACATGATCGATAGAGGTTGAAGACGCCGGATTGTGCAAGCAAGGAGACCAGTCTCTCAAGATCCGTGGGATGCAAGGACAATCTCAATGATATTGGTCTCCTTTGCAAATGACACATGGAGATTTGGGTTTGGATGGTGCAGTGTGTGGATTTTCACCAGGTGATGCATGGTTTCCCCCTTTCGCCGTTGGCTTCTTCTTCTTCTTCTCCTTCCCTTTCTTCTTCTTCTCAGTTACTTGGCTTTTAGTGTTACTAGTTTCACCAAGCGAAGAGGAAGAAGGAGAGGGAGAAACAAACGAAGTGGAAGGTGGGGGAGCAACTTCAGTATCATCTGGTTGCTGATTTGTGTTAGAAATTTATATATTACGGAGCAATGGAACACACAAAATATTGCAGAAATATAAACACAGAAAACACATAAAACAAGAGAGACATAGATATACATGGTTCACCCAGTTTGGCCTACGTCCACCCCAAACAGCCAGTCCTTCCTTTCTATTATCCAGCAAAATGAAGAGACACAACCTACAACAAATCTGCTGTAATATCCTCTGTTTTCTCTCACAGTCTCACCTCTTTGCTTCTCGCTCATAGAATACACATATATTACACAGACTTAATACAATGCCCTCATACAAAGAGAGGGGTTTCCTTCTAGGGAAAAAAAACCCTAAGCTAAACATAAGTTCTACCGTCAGATCATCCGCCTAATGAACGGCCCAGATTGACTAGAAATTACTATACTTTTACAAGGAAATTTTACATCTATTTTTAGCTTCGGGGGCGTTGCCCCCAAAACTCCCCACCAGGGGGGGGCTCCCTAAAGGTCACAACCGCCCCCCCTTGGACCCCCCCTGAAGTGAATATTTTACAGGCAGCGTTGCTGCCCCCATTTCAAAATGGCGTCCAATGTGGCAATACCTTTGAATACAGAATATAATCAGGCTCCACACCCAACAATCTCCCACTTGGAGACTGATTATAGCAACTCCACCGCTGCTTCATTTGCTGGACAATGACTCCTCTTTGGACTTGGCTGTTTCTCATCTTCATCGTCATCCTTGAAGACCAATTGAAACTGAGCATATTCTCAGTTTCTCCCCGGTTACAACTTTTGTTAGCATATCTGCAGGATTCTATCTAGTGTGTATCTTTTCCAGCTTCAACTCTCCATCTTCCAGCACTGATCGTATGAAATGGTACTTGAGCTATATGTGCTTAATCCTGGAATGAAATGTTGAGTTCTTTGCAAGATGAATAGCACTATGGCTATCATTGTATAACGTGCCCATATCATGCTCCTTACCCAATTCACCCATAAAACTTTGTAACCAATTCATTTATTTACTAGCCTCTGTAGCAGTAACATACTCTGCTTCTGTTGTTGAAAGTGTAACAACACTTTGGATTTTTGAAATCCAATTGACAGCTGTTCCACCAATAGTAAATACATATCCTGTAGTGCTCCTCCTGTTATCTCTGTTACCTGCCATATCTGCATCAACATATCCCTGTAGGGAAATGTTTGAACCGCCAAAGCATAATGCTTGATTTGTGGTACCTTTCAAATATCTGAGAATCCATTTCACTGCCATCCAATGTTCCTTTCCTGGATTGTTCATGTACCTGCTTACAACTCCCACTGCATGTGCAATATCAGGCCTTGTGCAGACCATTGCATACATTAAGCTTCCAACTGCTGATGCATATGGAGCTTTAGACATATAATCCATGTCTTCTTGGGTCTTTGGGCACATTTCCTTACTAAGTTTGAAATGGTTAGAAAAAGGTGTACTAACTGGTTTTGCATTGTGCATGTTAAATCTTTTCAACGCCTTTTTTATGTACTCATTCTGATATAATGCTAATTTACGATTTTTCCTGTCTCTAGTTATTCTCATACCAAGGATTTGTTTTGCAGCTCCCAAATCCTTCATTGCAAATGAATTTGCCAATTCTCTTTTGAGCACATTTATTTCCTGCATGTTAGACCCTGCAACAAGCATGTTATCTACATACAATAACAATATAATACAGTTGCCATCATGTTGCCTTTTCAGATAAACACAATGATCAGAGTGACATCTTGTATAACCTTGTTCAGACATAAACTTGTCAAATTTTAGATACCACTGCCTTGGAGCCTGTTTTAGGCCATACAAGCTCTTCTTCAACCTGCACACTAGTTTCTCCTTCCCTTTCACTTCATATCCTAGTGGCTGTTGCATATATATCTCTTCCTCCAAATCCCCATGGAGAAAGGTTGTATTTACATCTAACTACTCAAGATGCAAATCTTCAACTGCTACTAGACTTAAAATAGTTCTGATTGAAGTCATTTTAACAACAAGAGAAAATATTTCAACAAAATCAATACCTTTCTTCTCTGCAAACCCCTTCACCACAAGTCTAGCTTTGTACCTCTATTTTCCTCCATCTTCTTCCTTCAACCTGTAAACCCATTTATTCTTCAATGTAGTTTTTTCTGCAGGCAACTTCACTAAGTCCCAAGTCTAGTTATGCATTAAGGAGTCCATCTCTTCTTCCATGGCTACCTCCCACTTCTTCCTGCTTTCAACCTACATTGCTTCTTCATAACATTTGGGTTCACCAGAATCAATCAACAATAAATAATATAATGAAGGAGAGTATCATTCAGGGGGTCTACTTAACCTGGTAGATCTTCTAACACCACTTTCAGGTGTTTGGGGTGCCTGTTGCTATTGTGGTGGTTGTTTATTATTATTATTTTCAGGCACCTTTAATTTTTCGGTGATTTCATCAAGAACTGCATATTCCTTGTTTTCTTTTTCCTGTTTCTTTTCCTACAACTGATTCTTATAAAAGACCTTTTCATTGAATATTACATCTCTGCTCCTAATTATTTTTTCATTTTCATAATCATATAAGCGATAACCAAAATCATTAGCACCATATTCAATAAAGGTACATTTCTTTGACTTTGCCTCAAGCTTTGTTCTATTTTCTTTACCAATATGGACAAAGGCCTCACAACCAAAAGGCTTTAAAAAAAAGTAGTTCACCTTTTCACCTGTCCATGCTTCCTCTGGAACACCACCATCCAAGGAGCTTCAAGGCCCTCTGTTTATTAGAACAAAAGCAGTATCTACAGCATCTGCCCAAAACTGTAAAGGCAATCCTGAATGTAATTTCATGCACCTTGCACGCTCCATGATTATTCTGTTCATCCTTTTTGACACACCATTTTCTTGTGGTGTTCTTGGAACTGTCTTCTCTCTGCGAATTCCATGCTCTGAACAGTACCTATCAAACTCTTTGCTTCAATATTCACCTCCATTGTTTGATCTAAGACACTTCAATTTCTTTCCTATTTCAATCTCAACCAAAGCTTTCCATTTCTTGAAAGTATCAAATACATCAGATTTATTCTTAATACAATAAATCCAAGTTTTTCTAGTTACATCATCAATAAAAGTAACATAATAACGAGAACCACTGAGAGATGATACCTGAGCAGGTCCCCATACATCTGTATGCACAAGCTCTAACTTTTCTCTCTTCTTTTCTTTCCCAACTCTGAGAAATCTAACTCTCTTCTGTTTTCCGTAAATGAAATTCTCACAGAAGTCCAAATCAACATTCTTCAAACCCGACAACAAATTCCTTGAGTGAAGAATCTTCATCCCCTTTTCACTCATGTGTTCGAGCCTATGATACCATAATGCTGCATCTGCTCCTTTGAAAGTTAAAGCATTAACAGAGTTAGAAATACCATTGCATAAATACAATGTACCAACCTTTTCTCCTTTTGCTATTACCAGGGCTCCTTTGGTAACCTTCCAAGCTTTATCTGTGAAAGTTGTCACACAACCTTCACCACCTAACTGCCCTATTGAAATCAGATTTTTCTTTAAATCTGGAACATGCCTTATCTCCTTTAGTAGCCATTGGTTTCCATTCTGCTGTTTTACAAGAACCTTACCCATTCCAACAATTTTACAGGGTTTATCATCACCCAAAAGAACTTGTCCAAAGTCTCCTTGAACATAATCATGAAAGTATTTCTTATCAGGTGTGGCATGGAATGAGGCCCCTGAATCTACCACCCAGGAATTAGTAATATTTTTGAAAGAAAGAATCAAAGCATCTTGTAACACCTCACCTGTCACATTTGCTTCATGATTGTTTTCTTACTGTGCATCTCCTTCTTTTCCATTCCGAGATCTATAGTCTTTCTTTAGGTGTCCTTTCTTTCCGCATTTCCAGTGCACTATCCCTGACCTAGACTTGGATCTGCCTTTCCTTGATTTACTGCAATATCTTGAGCTCTTTCCTCTTTCCATTTTTCTTCCCCTAGACTCTGCACTCAAAGCATTACCCGATGTCTCACTGAAGCTTTTCCGTTGCATTTCCTTGCTAAGGATAGTACTGACAACATCATCAAACTTTAAAGTACTAGATCCAAACACAGAGTTACTAATGGCCATTACTAAACCATTCCAACTTTCTGGTAATGAGCATAAGAATAATAGAGCTCTAACTTCATCATCAAAGTTTACCCCTATAGAACATAACTGAATTGTAACAGTATTAAAATCATTTAAATGGTTTGCAACAGATCCACCTTCTGACATCTTCATATTAAATAACCATTTCATAAGAAATACCTTTTTTGAGGCTGAGGGTTTTTCATATAGTTTCTCCAACCCTTTGTCGTTGTTTCCTTCGAAATGTTGAAGGTGACTGACGCTTTGAGGCACAACCGTACTGTTCCGAGTGCCTTTATATCGAGAAGGTTCCATTCTTCATCTGTCATACCCGTTGGCATCTTTGTTTTTCCACCCAATGGTAGGTGTAGATCTTTCTGATACAGATAATCTTCCATCTGAATCTTCCACAGTGAGAAGTTTTGGCCGTTAAATTTCTCGACCCTAAACTTACCATCTTCTGCCATTGCTCCCACTTGAACAAGGAACCCTTCTTTCTTGCGAGTTTATCAGCCAAATAGACCTTCGGCTTTGATACCAATTGTTAGAAAATTATATATTACGGAGCAATGGAACACACAAAATATTGTAGAAATATAAACACAAAAAATGCATAAAACAAGAGAGACACAGATATACGTGGTTCACCCAGTTTGGCCTACGTCCACCCCAAACAGCCAGTCCTTCCTTTCTATTATCCAACAAAATGAAGAGACACAACCTACAACAGATCCACTGTAATATCCTTTGTTTTCTCTAACAGTCTCACCTATCTGCTTCTCGCTCGGAGAATACACTTATATTACACAGACTCAATACAATACCCTCATACAAAGAGAGGGGTTGCCTTCTAGGGCAAAAAACCCTAAACTAAACATAAGTTCTACCGTCAGATCATCTGCCTAATGAACGGCCCAGATTGACTAGAAATTACTATACTTTTACAAGGCAATTTTACATCTATTTTTAGCTTCGGGGGTGCTGCCCCTGAAACCCCCCACCAGGGGGGGCTCCCTAAAGGCCGCAACCGCCCCCCCTTGGACCCCCCCTGCAGTGAATATTTTACAGGCAGTGTTGTCGCCTCCATTTTGAACTGGGGTCCAATGTGGCGATACCTTTGAATACAGAAGATAATCAGGCTCCACACCCAACAATTTGATTATTGAGGAATCACGGTGTTTTGAACGACAAATGTTGAGAATAGCCAAACTGGTAGGCCAATTGTCAATCCTGGAAGGGACAATGTAGCCATATAAGGGGCACCAATATCTCCCCAAGAAGAGAAAGGAATAGGATTCCCCCCAAGTGGAAATCCTTGATTGGTGGACTCCATTTTCTCAACCTAAGACCAACGAGGGAACAGTGATGTTATTCCGAATAAAATAAATTTTATGACGCTTTGACACAACTTGCTTTTTTAATTTTTGAGAGTCAAGAAAAAGCTAAAGGTGACTCTAGTTTCCTTCGATTTTTAATGAGCCTGAAGTGACAAGTGCTCAGATGGACCTTTTCTTTTAAGGAGTCTAAAAAGGAACGAAAGTGACTACTCTGGAAATCTAGACAGAGGGATTACCAAACCAATCGCAAAATTTCAATATACACCTTCGTGGTAAATTATAGAGAAATTACCGAGGACTTTACATACGGCAGTCAATCTTGCCGAATGCTGTGTTCAGTGCATTGCGATTGATAGGGCGACAGACATAGCTTCCTAAGGATAAAGGGTATCAGCCTATTGTGGTCTCCCAATATATACTCGACGGTACATGGGAGCACAAGTCCGTACTAGCACTTGTCGTATCAAAGAGGAGGAATCACCAAACCTACGATGAAAATGATAGTTACCAGGCTTTACGATGCCGGAATACGTCTCTAGCCTAGACTTCTAGATGTTGTGCGTTAGGTTCCAAAGCGTTTTTATGTTCATTGAGGTTTATTTTATAGTTGATCTTTCTTAAGAAGTTTGCCTTTCAAGGTTCACCACATGATGTAGATGTACAATTTATAAATATGCAATGTAAGATGATAAATAGTCATTTATTTTCTTTTAGCAATGAAAATCCTAGCTACTAAGGAAAGAAGAGTAAAATTCTTTCAACATAGAGCAGAGAGCACACACTAAATGCACTTTTCCTAAATCAATTTTCGCATGCAGTCTAAATGCAAATGCACATGCATGTATTTGTTTTTCTGCTTTCTTAATGTGAGAATGACAAAAAGAAAACTAAGTATAGATCTAAATTACTTTTCCTCAGAGCGATACCTTAGAAATTTCTTTTCAAAAACGAAAGGAAGACTAAGACGACACTTTCACTTCCGAATGGAAAACTGTTTTCGACACTTCAAAGAATTGATAATTCAAATCAAATACAATGGCAAAAGTGTAATCGGCTATCTAAAAGAGGAATACTTTACAACACTCTTTTCCTGACTAAAAACGATAGTTGCAACACTTTCGAATCAAAAGACGACAGTTCGATTAAGCTAGTTTTCGCAAAGGAGGATTGTAAATGATGAAAAATACATTAAAAACATTCACAATTCCTTATCAATGGAGGCTGAATAATGTAAAGGAAGAGAGTTTGAACAGCCTACTGGATAGAGCTGAAAACAATGAAGAAAAAACTAAAATCTGGAGAGAGGAACAGTCTCACTCAATCATCGCACCTGTCCTTAAGGGAAATAGGGATGCATCTCACCTGCAGCACACAGGATGTGCGATGCATCTAGACTCCAATGAGAGACAGTGAGATGGTCCAGGGATGAGACTAAGCTTGGTTTTCACCCACAATTTGCAGCTAAGTTCAGGGATTTAGGCTGAGCTTATGATAGACAGTAAACACAAAGTATAGGGGCTGATCTAATGAGGTTATTGAGCTACCACCAGGGCAAACAATAGTAACAAACAAACAAACTATTCTCCCTAGTGGAGTCGCCATTTTGTTTCCGGGAAAACTATTGTCTATTAAGATCTGCTAGTCCCACTAAGACGGGTAGCTATCTTAGAAACAAAAAATTCAAAGTAACTTGTTTTTTCCTTTATGAGAGATAAATGAGAGAGAAGCAGAGATCACTAACCTTAGTCTTTCGCTTGACTCCTTGCTTGTTTCCTCTCTCCCGTGATAGAGATTTCACCACTCCTTTCTCACTTGTCCTGCTTCAAAGAACACCTGTAGAGTGAAAGTAGGAAAATACTATCAAAGCATAGAGATCTATAACCATAAACAATGTAGAATCAGATGTAAATTAACCATACAAATGCATACACAAATACAAGATTTAGAAATATACAAGTATATGGAGGAACCTCAAATAGCTTTATTGATAGAAGTAGTAGAAGAGAGGATTACAACCCAGCTGTCTGATCCAACGCCATCCTCCCAGCATGAAAGCCCTCTTCACCTCATGAAAAGCTAGATACCGGACAATACAATGTCTCATAGAGAAACCAACAATACTTCCTTATAAAATACAAAATTCCAGCCTCTAGACCTGTGAAAAGCCATGGGCAACAAATCTTGCCTTATGATTCTCCACAATACCATCAACAACTTTCTTTACCTTGTAAAGCCAACGGGAACTCACCACTGATTTGTTCTCTGGTCTCAGAACCACGTCCCAAACACTGTTATGAACTATGGAGTCATACTCCTCCACCATAGCATCAAACCAAATCAGTTGCTGCACTGCTTCCTCAAAGGAAGATGGCTCGGTCTCAACACATTCCCCAGCAAGGGCCATGTATCCAGTGTACCTCTCAGGTGACCTCCTCTGTTTGCTGAGAAGATGGTTCTCCCACATTCTCTCTCGCATCCTTCAACAATCTATCAGATTCTCTTGTGCACTTTTTTCCATCTCTGGAAGACTCTGCTTGAGTGGATGTCTCCACTCCTTGAACCTCTGCATGCCGCTGCTCTACATCAGTCTGAGGCTCCTCCTCCTTAGGAACCAACAGTTCCTCCACAACCTGTAGCTGGAGCTCCCTCTCAAGGGAAACTCACATGTCCTTCTTCTCATCAAACTTGAGATCTCTGCGAACCATTGTCCTCCGACTGGTAGGCAAGTACACCCAATAGTTGTGAGGTGTATCAGTGTACCCCACAAATATCCCCAAATCTGGTGTCAGATCAAGCTTCTTCTATGCATCCTTTGTCACATGGAAATATATCGATGAGCCAAAGATCTTGAAGTGACCCACATCTGGTCTCTTACCAAAGAAAGCTTCCTCTGGTGTCTTCATCCCAAGTATGCGATGCGGGCTTCTATTCTACAAATAGACTATTGTGTTGCATGCCTCAGCCCACAAGTGAAGTGGTAGGCCTTGTTCATGTAGCATTGCCCGTGATGCCCCTACAATAGTTTTGTTCTTCCTCTCAGCCACCCCATTCTGTTGTGGGTTATGAGGTGCCGTCAAATCTCGTTTAATTCCTTCTACCGCACAGAAGTCCTTAAAATATTGAGAGACATATTCTCTGCCATTGTCACTTCTAAAGGCCTCAATCTTCTTCCCTGACTCTTTCTCGACCAAAGCTTTAAACGCACAAAAATTTGTGAAAGTTTGGTCCTTCTTCTGCATGAAATAAATCCAGCATTTATGAAATAGTCATCAATTAAAATCACATAATACCTTTGCTTCACTGTGGATGTCGTAAAGAATAGTCCATACAAATCAGTATGAGCTCGCTCTAAGATAGCCTCTACTCGACTATCTCGATCATGACAGGAAGACTTGGTGTACTTTCCCAAGGTACAACCTTTGCATGTGTCAACTTACTCAAGTTTACTTTTGGGAAGTCCTGTAGATATCTGCTGCATTATCTTCAAAGCCCTATGATGCAAATGGCCCAACTGCTTGTGCCACAACTCGCCAATGTCTTGGCTTTACACCAATTCTGCTTTTGTACTCAATGTTGCACAATCATCTACCTCTAGTTTATAGATATTCTTCACCTGAATCCCTATCCTGTTGGTATGAACCGTGGCTATGTGTCTTAGGAACACCTTTCCTTTACTGAAGGCAACATCGTAGCCTTTGTCCTCCAACATCACGACCAATACCAAGTTCTTCTTCAATCCAGGCACATACATCACATCTGTCAAGGTGAGAGGAGCTCCATGCTTGCTTTGAAAAGAAACCGTGCCCACTCCTGAAACACTATACCTTCTGTCGTCACCCATCTCTATGTGCATCTTGAGGTCTTTCTCCTCCAAGGCATTGAATAAATTTTTATCACTGGTCATGTGGAATGAGGCTCCACTGTCAAGATACCAGACACAACCCATCATCGATGACACCATGCATGCGATGAGAGTAAAGTCCATTTCAAATTGAGAGGCTAATGCCTCACCTTCCAATCCTTCCGAGGATCCCTTCTTGGGCTTCTTCGATGGGAAATTAGTCACATAATGTCCCATCTTGTGACAATTAAAGCATATCACTTTAGACATGTCACCCTTCTTCCCTCCATGAGAAGAATTTGATTTGAAATGGGAAGCCTTCCCCTTCCCTTTCCTTGCCTTACTTGCTAAGGCAAAATTTTCTTCATCATCATTCTTGGATGAAGAACCATCTCATGTGCTCCTCCTGCATAAGATCTGACCATAGTCGTTCCCAATCTGATAGTTTCTCCCTGCCTTTCATAGAGTCCTGGTAGCTATTCTAACTCTTTGGAAGGCCAAGGAGAGTGAGGCTCACCATATCATCATCAACAGTAGTTATTCCCACACTGCCAAGCTCATCTCTGCAGGTGGTGAGCTTGTTCAGATATGTGGAAATAGTATCACCCTTCTCCATCTTGATTCTTCGAAGCTTATCCTTGAGTGCCAATTTCCTATGGTCGCTACTGTTCTGGTAGAGGTCCTTCAATGTCTTCCACATTGAAAATGGAGTATCCTTCCCATGGAGACTCGAGACAATATGGTCTCGAACTCCCTCAATGATGATTCGTCTCGCCTTCGCCACACACTTCTTCCATGTAGCCAACTCACGTGCATTAGTTGAAGCTAGCTTTGGGATTTCTTGATCAATGAATTCCTTCAAGCCATTGTCTTCTACTACAACCTCCATTCTATCTTTCCATGCTATGTAATTTGAGCTACCTTCCAAGGCATACTCAAGTCTCAAGCCATAGAACACCATTGGCCAACCTTGAAGTATGATATGAATTCGATTTTCACCTACAAACCTGAACTTCACACTTCAAGTTCTCTTCTCAGTATGCTATTCATAGCTCTGATACCATGTAGAAAATCTGTGTAGGTTAACCTGATAATGCAATATAAATCAAAGAAGAATACTATAAACTACTTCTACTATCAATTTGCAGAAGCTTAAAGATCGAGCTGAACAATTGTCAGGCGGAAAGAGTCGATTGTGCGGACACAATCAACCTCCCTAGGAGCCTAAGACTCTCTAGTGACAAACAAGACAAACAAGAGCAATCCTCACATGAGACATCATCAAAATGGGTTCTTCACTGGCAGTCGAGGAAGAACCTATCATCTTACTCTCCTTCTTTGGAAATGGATCTTTCAACACAATAGGAGTGGGAGAACCTTTGACTATTTTCACAACCTCGGCCCGATGAGGGCAATCTCTTGTAAAATGATCCTCTTCACAAATAAGACAAGGATATCGAGGTTTGCGTTTTTCGTCATTGGTTTCCGACTTTTCCGTTTTCTCCTTCGGAGCCTTGTCTGCTTTAGCCTTCTTCTTTCCTTTCTTCTTTCCACCATTTTTTGATTTGGCCGTAGATGACTCTACAGCGTGAATATCGGCGGAAAGTTCAGGAGAAGACTCTCCTGTCGGGGAATCAGGCAAGGTGATTATAGGAGTAGTAGAACTCTTGGAAGACTTCTTCTTGCTCTTTGTGTTCACTGTACCAATCATACCATCAGTGGCATGAGATCCCGAAGGAGCAGCAGCGATTTGATTCGATTTTGGAAGATCCGGAATCTTCTCGTGTAACGTACCCGACTGAGTATAAACTAAGTCAAGGTACTGCGCCTGAGCAATGACTTGCTCCTCAGTAACTACTCTGGCCTTAGCTACATCTTCAGTAATCTTCGGTAACAATGATTTAACAAACCATTCAGCTAAGATTTGGTCCGGAATAAAAACTTTCACCAACCTTCTTCGACGTCTCCACGCATGAATGTGATCGGAAATATACGTGGACATCGATTGTTTTAGTGAAGTTAATAACTCCGTGCCGTTATCGTATCTGACTGGCAACTGAAAGTGAGTTAAGAACGAGGTAGCTAACTGGCTAAAATTGTAAAAAGAAGCCCGTGGTAACTCAATGTACCACTTGGCCGCGAGACCAATGAGTGTACGTTGAAAAAGACGTAAGCGGATCGAATCATCCGAGACAGAATTTGAAGCACACCAGAGGTGGTAAGTCATCACATGATTCGACGGGTCCTCTCCAGGCTTACCTTCGAACTTGGGTATATCACTGGGCAACTTATTTGGCATTGGCGGCCAGAACTGAAGATATTGAATTGGATCATTCGTTAGGCGCGTCAAATCTGGTAAATCCAAAGTTGCGATAAACGGTAATTACCGATTAGGATCTCTAAAACTCTGAGTCATGACACCAGCCCCAGGAGGAGGATATCCAGGATAACTAGGAACAGGAATCGCATTAGGGATATTATATCCTCCTGGAAAACCAGGATTAACCAAACCGTACTGGGGTTGTTGAGGTTGTTGATAAGTGTACCCAGGATACGGTTGATACTGGTAAACTGGCTGCTGGACAGCTTGCCTTTGTTGGTACTGTCCCTGGTACGTTTGTTGAACAAATTGAGGTTGAGAAGTGACAACCGTACTTATACCAGGCTGACCCATAGGCATCTGGGCCGTGGTTTGAATCGTAGGTCCAGACAACGGTAAAGATTCCTGAGGAGTGGTTGCAGAGACAGTAGAAACCGGAGCTGTCGATACTCCAGAAGTAAGTGCGGTAGATGCAGCGGTAGTTGCAGCAGTCATTTGAGATGGAGTACTAGGTGCAATTGGCGGCTGAGTAACTACCGAAGTTACAGAAGTTTGAACATTTGACTGGGCAGGTTGCGGTTGCTGGGGTGAACCAGAAACTACGGGTTGTCCAGCTTGAGGTACCAACTGTATACCTGGCTGCAACACCTGTTGACCCTGTGATGGATCCCACACTAACATTCCAGGGTATTGACCCGTAACAGGTTGAGAATACTGAGGTCCATAACCGGATTGAGGATAGGATTGATAATTGAAAGGTGCAGTTCCCATACCTTGACCATATGACTGACCTTGAGGTGGTTGATAACCTTGACTCGAGTATTGACCTTGAGGTTGATAACCTTGGGGTAAATACTGATACTGGGGTTGACCTTGACCTTGAGGTTGGTACCCTTGAGGTTGATACCCTTGGGGTTGCCATCCTTGAGGTTGCCATCCTTGAGGTTGATATTGATACTGAGGTTGACCCTGGGGTACATATTGAGGCTGGGGTTGACCTTGAGGCATGTATTGTACCATAGGTGCATACTGACCTTGAGGTTGCCCCCCAGACACAATTTGTGTACCTTGAGGTTGCCCCCCAGGCGTTAACTGAGGCTGCCCCCCAGGCGGTAATTGGCCACCTTGAGGTTGGGAAACGGGAACTGAACCTGACATTATGTAAATGTCTCCTACACCCAATGGTATATTACCACTGTTTCCAGCTAATAACCCATGATCAACGAGTTGAGGAGATGCCCCCGCAAAGGTACCAGAAAGTGCTTGATACCCAGTGGGAACAGAAGGACCGCCGTGTAAGAAAGATTCAGGACTTTGAGTAAACACAGACGACTGACCAGACATATTTACAGGAGTATGAATACCTCCAAGTGGAAAAGGAGTACGAGGTGGAGAAAAACCTATCCCTGAGTTGTCTAAATAATTAGTTAACGAAAGGTACCAAGTAGTACTTCTAGGAGGACTGTAAAAGATAGATTCACGCTCCCTGAGCTCAATAGTAAGTTGATCTTCAAGGTGAGAAATGCCTATTTCTTCCTCTGGAGCAAGTTCTTCGATAGCAATCAAACCAGTAGGAAGATTTTCGGTGATAATTCTTTCTATTCTCGGTGAATCTGGAACACTAGAAGTTGGAGTAACAGGTTCGGATATTTCAGGTTCTTCGCCTATATCACTAGTAGACGAAAAACTACCAGCAAGCTCAGAAACTGTAACAGCTTCAGGATTATAACCTGTCTCTAGACTTTGGTAATCTGGATGGACTACCAAGGAAGATTCTCCTTCTTCAGGTGAACCTACTTTACTGCCACTAGGAGGAGTTACAAGGACCTTCAACCCTTCGTACTGACCCGGGACGTCTTCAGGAGATCCACCCCGTGATCTACGGAGTTTCCTCAACAAATTAGTTCCGGTAACAATCTCAGGTGACTTGCCCCGAAGTCTACGGGACTGTCTCGGTAATTCCGCCACAGCTAAAAACTTTTAACTACTACACACGAAAACAAAATAAAATTTCAAATCAAACCACCTAAAGTCTCTAAAGAACCAAACAAATTTGAATCACACGCCTAAAGAATCTAGGGCGTCAAACCAAGCACAAACAGTAGCCTTCCAGACCGAAAGCGCTAGTTGGTGATGAAGCCCAACATCGTTGGATTCAGTACAGAAGTGGCGGGTGGAACAGTTACCCCAACAACCTGCTTAATGAATAGACTGGACCAAGTTCCTCCACTTTAACCGTCTCGAGTGAAGTGAACCCCCCAGAAAATCCAAGTGAGTCTAGCCGACATCTGCTCCAGGTACAGTGGGATCTTCCCTCCACCGTCACCTCGGTAGAATCCTAAAGATAATGGTCACTAAGGTTACCAACCACAACAAATGCACCTGGGGGAACAGTCTAAACTCCGACAGCACGCAAGGGCAGAGTATCAAGCTCAATCCCCTTGCCGGTTCCTTGACAATAATCCAAGGTTTACCGACAAGTGACCCTTGGCTCCTCGACAATGGTTAATCCGAGGTTTACCGTTTGTAATACGTGTGTGTCTGGCGTCGTTCCCAACGAGGGGGGATTGATCCCCTCACTGGTTCGGACACGAGCTCGTGCTTCTCCTTTAAGAGGAGCTTTCCCAGAGTACAAATGAGACAATTGGATTTGTTCTATCACAAGATAAGCTACTTGTTTGGTTTTGTTGTCTTGGAGAGTTAATTACTCACCTACTCCAAGACGCTAGCCTCATCTAAATTGGTGTTTCAGAGCCCTAGTAAATAAAAGTTACTACGTCGATTTTACTTTAAGCGTTAATTTTATGGTTTTTCTTAAAGACAAAAGGTAGCGGAAGTGAAACCAATGGTGTGTAGACTCGACTCAAACCACTACAAAGATGCACCTAAGATGATTTACGCTACTTTCCTTTTTCAATGAAATTCTTAACTAAGAGAGTTGAGAGATGCAAATTTTATAGAAAACAACTTTCTTAGTAAAGACAATCAAAGAAACAATTCTCTTTATCTTTTCAAGCATACAAACATGACCACTCCTTACGTGCACGAAAAAACTCTTTTTCTTTCAAAACTTTTCAAAGCTACTTGAAACAAAACTTTCCAAAGGAGATGTTTTTGTATTTTCTTTTATCTAATAAAGCATATAAATCTATTTTAACGAAAATCAATCTCAAAAGCTATAAAATCTATGAAAACTTGACTCACAAGCAAATCAAAAAAGGAAATTACTCTAAGCAAACCTAACAAGGCAAAAGCTCACAAAGATGATTCTAGGTTGTTTTACTTGACCAAAATCAAATCAAGGACTAGCTAATGCAGAATCAAAAGACTAGTCAAAACAAAACTCAAATCTTTTTGTTCTTTTTGTAAAATGGAATTCAAGACTCAATCAACAAGCACTTCGAAATTTGCCCAAAGAAACAACTCAATGGTAAGTTGCTCTCATAGGTAGACTTTATGACAGGTCTGACTTCTAAGAATGCTGACAAAACCAGAGATATCTAAGGCTTGACAACTTCTACCGCCAAAGTCACTACAAGACCTACTCAAAAATCAAATCCTAGGGCTTAAATTTCTATGAAATCCACTAAAACACTCAATGCTATCGAAACAAGTTCAGGTGAAGATCTTTGACAAGAAACTAATGGATTTGGGCAGTAAAAACTGAGAAAAAGCAAAATCTAAGAGAAAAAATGCAAAAAATGGAATTTTTTCAAATTTTAGCAGGGGACGCAGGCGACCCGTTAAGACAGGTGCGGGCCCGCTCTGTGCACACAGCGACAGTGCATCCAGGGACGCACTGTGCAATACTCAGAGGGTGCGTCCTACTAGAAAATTCAAGAAAAACCAAAATAAATCTAACCCTAAGCTAACCCACCCAAAGACAAAGTCACAGAGCCAAAAACCAGAAAAATAAACCAATTTTCTCAGAGCAAAGTTCATACAAAGGAAAAGACTTTCACATCAATGGAGTCCCCAGCGGAGTCGCCAATTTGTCAGGCGAAAAGAGTCGATTGTGCGGACACAACCAACCTCCCTAGGAGCCTAAGACTCTCTACTGACAAACAAGACAAACAAGAGCAATCCTTCTCTAAACATGCATTTACTATATGGGAAATCAAGTGTTTAGATCCTACCTGTAATCCAACGCTGTTGTAGCAGTCCAACTCCGCTGATCCGGATGAGCTCCTCCTTCACTTTGAAACCTGCATACACTAACAATCAAACGATTAAATAGCACTTGATAATCTCATAGAATAAAACATATTTAACACATAGACCAAGGAGTACATGAAACAACTCATAAATAACAAGTTATTGAGAAGAATGGACTCATTTTCATTAATAGGTAACAAAAGGAACAAATACAACCTGAGCCTTGGTGTTGTGCAAGTCCCTCCCAGGGTCCATCAAGAGTTCTCCTTTACTTTGACAAAGCTCACCCACTTCCAAATAGAACAAGCAAAGATGGCAATCTCTCCTCACAAGCTTCTGAATGGGAGTCCTAATTCCTGCAGCATTTACCCTTAGAAATGTATAGCTTCCAACCTCCCTTCCTTCTGGCCCAATGCCTGTATTTATAGTGCTCAAGAGGAGGTTAATCAGGTCCACCATCAATGGGATAATCCCCTCTTTGGATGGGATAGCTCCCTTATTGATGGGATAAGTTCCTCTTTGGTAGGGGTGCATGAACCATCTGGAGGCGCTCAATACACGTCGAACAACCTTCTAGAATGCTCTAGAAATGACCACAAGTAACTTTTTAAAGATGAAACTTGCGCATTTTAACCTTTACAGGGGGACGCACCTGCCCCTTTACATACAGAGCGTCCAAAGACTCAACTTTTGTGAACATTGGGTGCGTCCCCGCAGGTAAGGTTGAGAGAACCTGCGTACCCAGAGATAAATACATTTATAAAGACTTTCTCTCTTTTTTGGAGTTTGACATGGAGAGCAGAGGTATAAGACTTGCCTAAGAGGAAAGCATGACTGTTGATAGAGCCATACTAACTGTAAATAGTCATGGTGACATTTTTTAGTGTAACAACAATATAACTAGAAGAAGAATAATCAATGGCACAATACACATGAAAATAATTTGGGGAAAGCCTCAGCTAAAAACCCCACACTATTGTATTATCATACATGGTGGAAATACATAGGAATTATACAAAGCCTTAGCTCTCATAGCTAGCCAACTTTCAGTACAATCCTAACAAATTCTTATAGGAAATCTTGGCTTCTCTCCAACCTTCCTCTCTGCCCTTCAAGCTCCTATTTCCTTGCACTATTCCTTGTGGATGATTTTCCTGTTACCAAGTGGAAAACCCTACCTTCAAAACTGCGCAATCCTCAAGGATAAATCCTTGACTGCATGCATGAGTTTTCTCCATGAGAAAACACATGCAACTGATAGTACATTGTCCTTGAACATTTATCTCAACTGGGTCTTTCTCAGAATAGACATGCATGATTTTTTGATGAGGGAATCTTCAGTTAACTGGAGTAGCACTAGTTGAGTTCATTAATGCATCAACTGACTGTTAACTCACTATTAGTTCCTCAAATAGTTTGGAACTAATTTAACTGGACTTAACTCAATAAACTAGGTTAACTAATTACAACTCAAATATAACACAATCTTATCTCCTTAATTTAAGGGATAACTCTTGCATGACTTCAGAAATACTTCTAACTTGAATTTCTCCAACTAATTAATTTAAAATAAATAAATTAATTATTTCCAAGTAGTTGTTAAGACTAAATTTTATTTTAATTCACAATTTAATTCAAGGAAAAATTAAATTGGAATATTCTTGTTGCCATATTGAAAAAAAATACAGTTGCTACAAGAGGTTTTTTGAATTTCTGGAGTGACCTTGGGAGAATCAATGTTTCTCCTAGATGGAGTGTCCAAATGCCTTTCTTGATGAGGCCAATGATAATGAAACATAAAGATATTTCCAACGAGCTATTATGAGCTCAATTTGGAATTAATGAAGACCTCCAAATGTTTCTTGCAAGATCACACTTCATTTTTTGCACCCTCATTTTGCACTTTTTGAACAGTCTTGGGAGAATCCATTTTTGGAGCGTCAAATCATGTCCATTTTGCAAACTAAAGGTAGCTCTAGAAACTAGATAGGATATGATTTCCAATGAGCTATCCTGGGCTCAATTGAGACTTTGGAAGGCACTCAAAAGTCCATTTGAAGATGGCGCTGCGCGTTTGACACTGACGCTGCGCGTTTGACACTTGGCCCAATTTTACACTGTTTCTCTTCAAAATTGATTGTTACCTATGGGAAATCAATATTTTACTGATGTAATTGATATTATTGATGTAATTATCATGTTTTTAATGTTACCTAGAGTAAGTAAATTCATTAAATGGCCTCCATGACTTGTAATGAATCAGTTTTCTTAAGTTAGGCATGAGTCAATTTGACCACCCTACACTCTAGTTATGAGTTCATATTTTAGTGGAACTACTTCTCCTCTCATGGATTCGACCCCTAATGGTTGGGAGGAGTTTTTTGAGGCCTATATCATGTAATTTTTCAGTCATTCTACAGGTTGGACTCTATTGGATGTTGTATTAGTGTTTCAGACTTTGGCATGAAATATATTGGATGAGTTTCAGCTATTTTGGTTGGATTCCTATGGCATGGTATTTTGACATTATTTCTTCTTCAGCTACATGTGTGTGAATGTTTTTTACCTTTCATGATCCCTTTCACTTTAAATATGTTTGATTTTTAAGGTGTGATAAGCAGAATACATATTCTATGCTCTGTTTTGGGAAAATAGTCATAAATTGTTTCATTTCTTCAGTTTAAAAAGAATTCATGGTTTTCATGCTCTTTTTAGCACCTCACCAGTCTAAACCATTTCATCACTATACTACAAAGTGTTAAAGTAACTTTCCTACCTTGCCCCATCAGATGTCTGTAATTCTAGTTCTCTTTTTCCCTGACCTAGTTCACTCTCTGACCTAATTCACTCATCCAGTGACTACCCCAATCAAATCAAATCAAACAAACCCTGAGCAACTATATCTAGACTAAAACCCTAATCCATTCAGCCCTCTTGGCTATGATCCTTTGGAGAGATCCATCTCCAGTTTGGTAGGGCTAATTACCAAGTCAAAAGATTGGTCTGTGGTTACCTAATTGGACTCTTCCTCAGCCTTGGAGATCCAGAGGAGTGATAACAACTTATTCCACAAATCATGTTAAAATACACATCTTTTGCCTAGGCAACCGTGTTACCCAACTCGACCATCTTTTAGTAAAAATCCACAAAATGCACAACTTTAAGCAACAATCAATATATAATGAGTAAAATGGTCCTAAGAATGACTTACATTCATTGATTAGGTCCAAAAATTAATTTAAAATGGATATGTGGAGATGGAATTAATCACTTTGTTCAGGAGAAAAAATTGTCTTTTAATTCTTTATGAAATTATTTGGTCCATAAATTAGTTTTATATGAAGGAGGTCAGTGAATCAATCCATTAAAAAAATATCATCAATGTTGGGCAGCGGATCCCCCGCGTAACAGTTTCGGGGCTTGAAGCCCACATTTTTGGGTAGTGTATTGTAAAAGCTCTGCAAAGTGCGTAGAGTGCAAATTGTAATGGGTCAAGTCTAAGGGTAGTCCGCCCTAAATATCATAAATTAATCTAGAATGTGTTGGCCTACCCATGGTCTGTGGACCATGGGAATGTATAAATAAGAGCAAGGCTCTAAGTGTAAAAAGGCAGCTTTTTGGTAATAGAAGTAATATGGGTGTCTGAAAGTGATAGTAGATCTGAGTCAGTAAGTGAAATTTTGGGTTGTAATAGAAGATAGAGGCTTTGTAGCTATGTGTGTGGAGGCCTGGAAGAGTCCTCAACTTTGTGCGTGGACCCCTGCAGCTGTGTGCGCAGGGTGGGAAGTGGATTGTAACCGGATAAAGGCATTAATAAAGATAAGCTAATTCTGAAATATCGTGTATCTGTTCTAGATTTTGGTTTATGCATCTATTCCTAATTTATGATTATGGGCATGTCTGTTTATGTTAAATAATAACTGAAAGTGCTGTACCCGTGTAAGTAACCAAAGATCTATAATAATATTAAGCACATAAAAGGGTAAATTGCATTCGCGCTTGACTAAGGTAGTTGCCCCGAGAAGACAGCTGCACAGAAGCAATGTTTTGCATAAGATCACTCTATGCCAACTTAGACCACATCAAGACATCCCTAGGGTGTGGAAACCTAGTTCCAGCACCCTCCATACTACCTCGGGTGAGACTTTAGTGCATGCTCCATGACTGTTGCCGAAAGAGCTGGTAGTGTTGGGATTTGTTTGGCTAAACATTTCTGAACTTTGGTCAGGCCCCATTAAGCCAAAAAATGGTTCTATTGCCAGGACCGGGATCTACCTAAGGGATGTATGATGTTGGAACACTGGAACCCTACAAAGAAAGAAATTGAAGATTGTTTGGATTAGAAGCTGCACGAGTTTGTAATACAAGAAAATAAAACTCCGCAGATATCCGAGAGAAGGTGTTTGGATCGCTTCATATATATAGAAATCCATGAGGTCTTCTTTGTAACATTCTCTTCAGAACTATATGCTTGGATCAACAGGTTAGAAGATAGCCAGGGGAGGTGTAAGCTTGATTAGTCGATAGTGTGGACTCCAGAGTTAGTGCGTAGGCTAGAGCCATGTAAAGATAAGTTTGCGCGAGCCGTAGATCATTGGTTGGATCAAATAATAGGAGGATTTATCACTGAATTTGTGATAGACACAACTGTCAGCTACAACAAAGCCGAAATACGCTTCCTTAAATGACCTCAAAGTAAGTACATCAAGTCTTTGAATACGTGGATTAAGATGTTGTTATGTGAAAAACAGGTGATCTGCATAAATTAATGAGTGGAATGATGCGAAGCGGAAGGATCTTCAAAGGGATTGAAGGGTTAGGAAACAATCCTTTAATTTCACCATCGCGAGCAAGTGGGGAGAAGCGCGCTTGGGTTTCTCTGAGGAGTGAGGTCAGTTTGATTGGACAACGCATTCTGCAGTTATCATCTCCTCTAACGCCACCAGTCCCATCACCTTCTTCACCTCAGACTTCACCCACTCCACCTCCACCAAACGAACAGTTTAGCATGGTGAGCACAATCAAGTTGCCTATATTCAAAAGAGTAGGAAATGAAGATCTCGATCAGTTTTGGTTCGTAGTAAGAGCAATGTGGGAAGCGCACGGGGTTACGAATGATAACACTAAGAATGCCACATTGGTAAGTGCATTGCAGGATCGCGCACTGACTTGGTATATCAAGCACTGAAATGATCATTTGAATGTCGGAATAACAAAAATTTAGATTGCATTGAACAAATAATTTAGCTGACCAAATTCAGAGACGCGGTCGATTATAGGATTCAAGGAGATCGCGATGCTTCCAGGTGAGACCCCTTGGGATCTAGATCAAAGGCTGAAAAATATGATCCGCGAGGCTAGTATTAAACTGACATATGCGTAGCATTGCCCGTGGTTTGTGGCGTCTTTGACACCACACCTGAGGATAGCACTATCACAACAGAAGCTCTCAACCTAGGCAGAGGCATTGGAAATGGCAATGAGATTGCATGAAACACCGATATAGGATCTGGCGTTGGGAGTCCAAAAAATCCACGTGCAACTACAAAACCTATGCTTAGAGATGCATAGTTTGAAGCATGATAGGGTGCCTCGGCCAGAGGTGCGTGAAGAAGTGTGGTGTATAAAATGTAAAGGCCAGGGTCACGATAAGGATCACTATCCTGTATTCGTAAACTATTTGGCAGGAGGGGGACCGATGCCATTGAGACCAGAGGTGCAACCAGGGCTGAGCGTGTCTGTGGCTCTCTAGTGCGTGATTTTTCAAGTGGGAGGAAAGTATGCAATAGAAAATTGTCACATGTTGCAGAAATATACCCAGACTCCGCAGCAACTGTACTGTAATTTCTATAGATCAGTGGGTCATGATGAGTGAACATGTCGAAGCTATGAACTAATGATGGATAGGACCCCAGCTTATCGAATGTAGACAGAAATGTGAGGCCTTGATCCAGCTGCAGCAATAGTGTGGGGTGGCTTCCAAGGGCAAGGTCGAGGTTGCGGGGGAATGGGGCCCGGAAGGGGCTGTGGACAGCTAATTTGTTACAATTGCGGAGGACCTGGGCACTATGCTCATGATTGTACCAACCCGACGAGACTATCTTGCCTGTACTGTGAACAATTTGATCATGAAATGATAGATTGTCCAACGCTGATTGCACAAATGCACGAAAAAGGGGTGTTACAGCCCACTCCGACGCAAAATATCCAAATGATGAGGTCTGAACTGCGCAAAGAGGACCCTAACGTAAACATGATGCTTAGAAGTGGCGCGACCATGAGGAAGATAAAGTGAAGAAGGCTGAAGAGGATACTTGGTTACGTAAGGCTCCTACAAAGGAACCCAAGTTTTACTTGGACCACAGAAAAGAAACGTTTATGGAAGCTAAGAAGAGCTGCGTGAAGGTCTCTACTTAAGGTAGTAAGCATCAACCAGAACCGGGAATGGATCCCTCTATGCTTACTACATTTTTAGAGACATGCATGAAGCTGCTATGAGACAATAAGGCAATTGAAGGACTCCAAGAGCTGATCACTAGGTGCACAGGGTCAGGAGAGCTACGTGTAGTTCGAAAATGGGGAAGCATGCTTTGCACACCGAAAGGGAAACGCGGTTGAAAATGAAAATTCACGAATATGAGATGGATCAAGTAATCTTAGACCTGGGCTCGAACATGAACGTATTACCAAAGAAAACTTGGGTACACATGGGCAGGCCCGTACTACTATGGTATCCAATTCAATTGCGGATGGTGAACCAACAAAAGATCTCAACCATGAGAAGATTGATAGGAGTAACAGTGGATATCGATGGTGCAAGCACGCAGACATATTTTGAGGTAATAGATATTGTAGATGATAGTAACCCTTACCCCGCATTACTTGGAATAGACTGGGCAATGGATATGAATGGAGTCGTTAACCTAAAGAAGAGGAAAATGATTTTCAAGAAAAAGTCCCTACGTGTGATAGTTCCGCTGGATCCTGCCGAAGGAAAGCGTTACACAGAACTCGTGCGTGACGATGAGTTAGATTGTATCTACAAAATAACCACGTGAAACTAGGATTGGCTAAATCCGACTGCAGATGAAAGGACCCCGTGGGAGCATGCAGAATCCTGCCTGTCGGAGTCTGACGAAGAAGATGAGTGATGGCACAATTAGTTGAGTGAAGTGACGATGCTAAATTGTAATATGATGACCAAATCATTGCGTTGCGTAATCGCCCAGACTCGAGATCTACCAACCTATGATGGACTAACAGTGGTGGACAAATTCTTGAGCAAGTTTGAGAGTGTAGTACCAGATCACCAGAGGTTCGATGCATTAAAGTGGGTGCTGTGCGCAACACCTGCGCATTGGTGGGGAACACATGAAGGAAATTTTGAAAACTAGCATGATTGTAGAAGGATGATGCAGCTAAGGTTTGGGAAGCCGGAGCTACGAATAATTGAGAAATATGATGGACATGATAACCCATGCATACACCTCGCAAAATGGACCAAAGCATATGGCAAAGAGCCCCATCTTGAATGGGTACACTTATTCGATCATACCATGGATGTCATCTGCAAAAACGGGTATACTGAGACAAAACTCCGACATGGTACGGGTGAATGGGATATCTTGCACGAAGGGTTTTTATTAATGTTCTTATTCGAAGACCAATGGATGGATACTGTTGACGATGCGCTGCAAATTGTGAAAGCCGTTATCTTCAAAATACCATAGGAACCAGAAGAAATAGTTCAATCAGAATGGTCACATCAGTTAAGCCATGCCCTAGAATGTTACAACATGCAAGTAGAGGATGATGATGATGACCCCCAAAACATTAACATTCTGGAAATAGAAGGGAGTCATGAAATTCGAGGACCGTCCATTGAGGACCCCGACATCACAGTACCACTAAAAATGAAACAGGTGAACATTGGTACAAATGAGGAGCCAAAGTACGTGACCCTCCGGGACTATTGGGATGATGCCACGATGGATAAGGTCATCAAGTTACTGCGCTAATATCAAGACTTATTCCCGACCAAAATAACAGAGTTAAAGGGGATTCTCGGTGACCTAGGGATGATGAAGATAACTCTGAAACTAGAAGCGAAGCTAGTTAAGTAGCATCCTTACCATTTGAATCCGAAGTATAAGGAAAAAGTCCGTGAAGAATTGGAAAAAATGCTTGCAGCAGGAATTATTGAACCTGTGGAAGAGTCTGACTGGGTGAGTCCTATGATAGTGCAGGAGAAAAAACAGAAGGGTGAAATTTGAATCTGTGTGGACCTCCAAAAACTGAATGATGCCTGTGTTCATGACCCGTTCCTGACCCATTTTACAGATGAAGTCCTGGATAATGTTGGTGGATTAGAAGCGTACTTTTTCACGGATGGGTTCTCGGGGTACCATCAGATCAATATCACACTGGAAGATCAGAGCAAAACCACCTTCACAATTGAATGGTGATGTTTCTAGTACACTGTTATGCCCTTTGAGTTGAAGAACGCGCCAGCAATATTTTCGTGCATAGTAGTGGCCGCATTCAAAGAATTCATTCATAAGTTTTTGGAGGTTTATTTTGACGATTGGACTGTATTTGGGCTAGTCAAGAAACATGTAGCGAGCTTACAGTTGATGTTGGATACGTGTCGATGACACTAGATTGTGCTAAATCTTAAAAAGTGTACATTCCTCATCCCTTTTGGCAACTTGCTTGGCCATGTAGTCTGCAGACAAGGCCTGATGGTGGACCCTGCGAAGATTGTTGTCATACTCAATCTGCAAGCGCCACGTAGTGTCAAACAACTCCGTACCACGTTGGGACACACTGGCTACTATCGAAAGTTTATTAAGGGCTATGCACAAATCACGACACCAATGGAACAGTTTTTGAAAAAGGATGCTACATATTGTTGGAATGATGAATGTAAGAAGAGTCTGGAGATTCTAAAGGAAAAGATGGCATCTACCCCCATTTTGGTTTTCCCAAAATGGGACATTGAATTTCATGTACATGTTGATGCATCGTGTATCGTGCTAGGCGCTGTACTCACGCATGAAGGAGCAGAAGGAATTTATCACCCGATCATGTTCGCGAGTCAACGATTGTCTAAAGAAAAAAAGAACTACTCCACTACTGAGCGTGAGGGGTTGGCAATGGTATCTAGGCTCCAGAAATATCGCCACTATCTACTCGGTGGGCACTTTAAAATGTATACCGATCACTCCACTTTGAAATACCTGGTGAACAAGCCTGTGTTGGGGGGGCGCATTTGTAGATGGTTGTTACTGTTTCAGGAATATGATTTCAAGGTCATCGTAAAGCCGGGATGCCTAAACGCAAGCCCAGATCACTTGTTCCGAATTGAGAACGGTGAGGAGCCAAAAAATTTGGAGGAAGGACTACCTGATGCACAACTCTATGTAGTGCATGTCGTGGATGGCCACTTCGAGGATATAATCCACTTCTTAACCACAAGGACCATGTCGCAAGGGTATTCAGTTTAGCAAAAGAAAGAATTGGTGGTACGTGCGACGAATTTTACTGTTATTGAGGGCCACCTCTACAAAGTGGGAAATGACAAAATATTACAAAGATATGTACCTGAATTTAAACGAGGATAGATCCTCGCAGAAGCACATGGGGGGGTTGCAGGAGGACATTATGCGGGATGGGCAATAGCACAGAAGATTCTTCGCGTCGGACTATGGTGGCCAACCCTACATCAAGACTCAAAAGCGTATTGTCGGGCCTGTGATGTATGTCAGCGGACTGGGAAACCATCGTGAAGGGATGAGATGCCACTCAATCCATAGATGATGCTATAGCCATTCAAAAAATGGGCCATAGACTTTGTGGGGCCTATCACCCCTCAAGGGAAGACAGGTGCACGCTATATCATCACTGTGACAGAATATTTAACTAGATGGGCGGAAGCACAGCCAGTTAAGGACTGCATGGCTACTACAACTATGAAATTTTTATTTGACAACATCTTGACATGGTTTGGATGCTCGAAAATTCTAATGAGTGACTGCGGAACACACTTCCTAAATGAAACTATCAACGCACTTACTGAAGAATTCCAGGTGTATCATCAGCAAAGCACACCATACCATCTGCAAGCGAACGAGACCGTAGAAGCATTCAACAAGATTCTAGAGACTGCGTTGACCAAAGTATGTAATGCACAACGAATCGATTGGGATTTATGCATACCTACCGTGTTATGGGCATACAGAACCACATGCAAAAAATTGACAGGGCAGACACCGTTCAGGTTAGTCTACTGCACGGAAGCTGTCATGCCAATGGAATATATTGTACCCAGTTTGCAGATGGTAGTGATCACAGTCCTGGTCGACTGCGAAGCCTTGGAAGAAAGGCTCGTGCAACTGGAAGAGCTAGAGGAAGAACAATTTCTGGCAGACTTCCATCAGCAGGTACATAAATAGTGCTAGAAAGCTTGGCATGATCGCCACATCAAGTTGCGCACGTTCAAAGTCAATGACTTGGTATTACTGTATGATAGCAGGTTCGAGAAATTCCCTAAAAAACTTTGAATGCATTGGTTGGGACCATATGTAGTCAAAGAGGTCACAAATGGTGGCACGGTCCAGCATGACAAGCTTAATGGGGAGCCCTTCTTAGGAAAGGTAAATGGCAGTCGCCTGAAGCTCTACACAAGTGGGCCAACTACCTGACTAACCAACCGAATTATAGTCTTAGCACTTGAAGTAGTTGAAAGAAGGCGTGAGACTATAAACGAGTCTGCAGGAAGGCTGCGTGGAAATAGGGTTTCGAGTAAGAAGTGTTTATTACACGATTTGTGGTCACGCATAAAGGGCTGCGTTGCTGCACAAAAAGGCGAGAAAGTGACCGTTGAGGTCACTGTTCATGACAAGATGGTCAATCTGAGGCAACAAGGAGCGGATGGTGGGAATTTAAGACATGAAGTCAGTACTGGATTTGAAACGATCTCCAGTACGTATCGCATTAATGAACCAGAAAAGGAGGGAATGATCGAATTTGAATATTGGCTAGCTTATAAATCACAGCTGGTCATCTACCAAACAAACCATGGCATTGTGAGACTTAAGTTATTGAGTTACCTGATAGATATGGACCCATCCAACTTCGATGATTTGCAGGACCTTTGGGACAACGTAATGCCAACAGCTGAAGTCACCGTGCCGAGCCCAACACCAATGGTAAGAGACATACCACAAATTCCCAGACAGATAGCAGGATTGGTCCAGATATCGCCGTGAAACCTATGGTCGTGTAATCGATCTATGAAAGATAAGGGCAAGATGGTGAATCTTGGGATATCGTGGACAAGTGCAACCCTGGGCTACATGCCTACGATGAACCTTGAAGATTGGGACCTGGCGGACAGCAACATCTCTCATGCAAACTTGCTACACTTGTATAAAGAGTTCATGGCTTTGGGATCTCAGCTAGAGCTAAAATCCTAGGAGGAGCCACTTTGTGTTAACCGAGCAGAGCAGAATGAGAATCATCGGTTAGGCGAACTAGTAGGGGAAATGGAGCAGGAACTTGAAGAAGTGTTGCAAGAAGCAAATATGGAACAACGAAGCGTAGTATGTCACTCACAGGGATGGTGAACCACGAAGCCTTGGTAGCGTGTCTCGCCGCACTGACGAGTGACTCAGGACGAGTCACAATGATTGTGTTGGGGGCCTGTTAGGCAGCGGATCCCCTCGCGTAACAGTTTTGGGGCTTGAAGCCCACATTTTTGGGTATTTTATTGTAAAAGCTTCGCAAAGTGCGCAGAACGCGAATTGTAATGGGTCAAGTCTAAGGGTAGTCTGCCCTAAAATATTATAAATTAATCTAGAATGTGTCAGCCTGCCCATGGTCCGCGGACCATGGGAATGTATAAATAAGAGCAAGGCTCTAAGTGTAAAAAGGAAACTTTTTGGTAATAGAAGTAATATGGGTGTCTGAAAGTGATAGTAGATCTGAGTCTATAACTACAATTTTGGGTTGTAATAGGAGATAGAGGCTCTGTAGCTATGTGCACGGAGGCCTGGAAGAGTCCGCAACTGTGTGCATGGACCCCTGCAGCTATGTGCGTAGGGTGAGAAGTGGATTGTAACTAGATAAAGTCATTAATAAAGATAAGTTGATTCTGAAATATTGTGTATCTGTTCTAGATTCTGGTTTATGCATCTGTTCCTGATTTATGATTACGCGCATGTCTGTTTATGTTAAATAATAACTGAAAGTGTTGTACCTTTGTAAGTAACCAAAGATCTATAATAATATTAAGCATAGAAAAGGGTAAATTGCATTCGCGCTTGACTAAGGTAGTTGCCTCAAGAAGGCAGCTACTCAGAAGCAATGCTTCACGTAAGATCACTTTGCGTTAACCCAAACCACATCAAGACACCCCTAGGGTGCGGAAACCTAGTTCCAACACCCTCCCATGCTACCTTGGGTAAGACTTCAGTCCGCACTCCATGGACTGTTGCCGAAAGGGCCGATAGTGTCGAGATTTGTTTGGATAAACATTTCTGAACCTGGGTCATGCCCCATTAAGCCAACAATCAACAAACTTATGATTTTTTCCCAAGGTAATTGGAGAGTGAGAAGGCTATAATTTTACAAGGAAATCAAGCAATCAGTGCACAAGTGGAGTTTGATCTAGCAATTGAAGGATTAAACCTATATTCACCGACCTAGATTAAATTAATGTTCTTTCTTTTTTATCTCTCTTTTCTAGCTCAGGTTAAAATAAGTATAGAATGATGATTCATTTGGAAGAGATATGATGCATTAGATGGATCCATGGTAGACGGTAAAAGCGTGGATTTGATGCATTTAAAAGTGTAAGAGATTGAGTGTCTGAGATAAATTTGATAGTGCACTAGTGGATTTTCTTGCATTCTAATTTGTTTATTGCACATGTAATGAATCACGAATGAATCTACTTGTTATGTTCTAATGCTTTGATCTAAAATTGCAAAATTATCTATCTTACAAATTGTAGAACTAAGTTCACTCGTGCACAAGGCCAAATCTAACTATGTAGTGCTTGGTTTTGGTAAAAGGCTCATCCTTTATTTGCTATTTGAGCTTGTAATGGTTTATTTTCTTGGTTGTGCACAAAGACATAAAATTATATGCACCTCTTGGTCTAGATTGATAAGCCAAAATTTATGATTACACATATTCTTTTAATTGATGGAGGTTTCCTTTTTTTTGTGCACACCACATTTTATTCTCTAGAAGCCTCTTTTAGTTTATGCACACCTGGAAGTCTCTTAGACATATGCACACCATATAATAATAAGTGTGACTACAAGGGTAAAATCAGTTTGCATGAGTGTATCTAGTGGTATGTAGTCGATTGGGGTTCCTTGCAGGAATATATGCATAGATAATCTACTTGTATTTGTTGAAGATTCCATTACAAGGATATATACAGAGGACATGACAATGCGCACACTCTTGTCCAAGATATTTACTAGTATGGTTTATATTGTTTATTATACTTGTATGCACTAATTTTATACAAGGTTCATTAATCAATAGACTGATTGTAGAGATCAATATCCTAAGTTAGAGAAGAGTTGAAGTATCAAATCATTATCCATGATGAGCACATTTGTTTGCCTTTTAAATGATTTTGCAAAGATCTTCATGAGGGTTTTGCAAGAGATTAATAGTTGAATAAACTTAGTATGTTGTTGACCTTGTATGAATCACAACTATTTTATTGGATAAGGACTTGTGTTCACTTGTTGTAGGGGTTTATTTTTATAGCCTATGAAGAGATTAGTGCTTTGCTAAGGGAATAAGTTTATATGATAGAGTATTGTGTATGAAAATATTAGGGACAAATTTTTATATCACATAGTTTTGTTTCTTTTTCTTTGATGACTTCCCAGTTTGCAAGGTTGAAGATAGATACTGAGTGTAGTTATGCTTGATGTTTTCATGCATTGGTTATGCTAGAGCATAGGGATTGTTTCCATGATGTTGCGGGTTTTGCATGTTAAGGTGCTCATTGCAGGGACAATTTTGTATGGTTACATGTCTCATTGATTGAGATGTATTGTCATAAGTTGCTAAGGAATTGCGTTATTATGATTGATGATGCCTTGAGTTTGGTAGAAAAAGTGTTACTCATGGAAATAACTAGTGTGTTGATATTGGTAACTATAGCTTCATCGTATATATGTTTCTAGGTTTTTGTCAATGATGTTGTAAAGCATATGTTGTGGCAATGAAGTAATACATATTGCAAGGAGTTGAAATTGTGCTAAGTTTGTTGCTATTGTCATGAATATTTTCATGATGTTACATCATGCATGGAAAAAGGTCGATGCTATGAGTATATTACCATTATGGTTTTGCATATGTATTGTCTTAGTGATCTAAAATAATGTTTGGGTTGGAGTGAAGTAAAAGTGTTAGCTAGAGTGATAGAAGGTTGAGTCAAAGTAATACAATTGCTAATGACTTGATAAGCTAAGTCATGTACCTATTTGTCATAATTTTGATGATACTGGATTAGGGTTTGTCATTGGCAAAGTGAAAGGGATTTTTGTGGTTATTTTTTACTGATGGTTCATGGGAATTTATATTATAGTGGGAATGGTATGAGAAAATTGTTAAATTGGAAACTAGGGCCAAACTTCATGTGGGTCATCTTATTCATGGCTAATAATATTTTTATTAGATTCCTCTCGTCGAGAGGTGTAGGATTGATCTAAATATCATCCGATTCTGATAAGTATTTATGGAGATATGAATTTATTTTGATTATGGAATTATTATCAAGCTGACCTACAACTCATGTAGGCTCGTAAACCCAACAGTCACATCTATTCAAACATCATCAGTTGTGTATAAATACAAGAGGAATTTTCCTCATTTTCACTCACTCACCTCATCACATCTCTCTCTCTCTCCTTCATAGAAAATAGGGTCTTCTCTACCGTGCAGAAAAGAGTCTCTCTCTCACACATGTGGAAGGAAGCTGTTGAAACTAAAGCTGCAACTGCAGATCCAAAGTTTGACCAGCATGTACCAACAAACCTACCCTTCTGAATTGCGCTGTAGGTTTAGCTAAACCTCATTTGAAGGTTGCAAATTTTGGTGGTGGAATCAAGTCAATCCGACGGTCGGTTTGTGAGATATCGACTGCCCTAGTTTGAAGGAAGTTTCTGAAACTGAAGCTGCAAATGCAGATCCAAAGTTTGACCAGCATGGACCATCAAACCTCCTCTTCTAAAATGTTCTGTAGGTTCATCTGAACCTCCTATGAAGGCTGCGACTTTTGGTGGTGGAATCAAGTCGATCCGATTGTCAGTTTGTGAGATATCGACTGCCCTAGTTTTGATGATGAAGCTGCTAATGCTGATGTTGCTGATCTAGGGTTTGCTACTGCTGATATAAATCAAATTTATTGTACTATTTATCTTTTCTAAATTATTGAAGATAAAAGAATATTTGATCAAAGGGTTTCCCCACACATTGTGGGGTTTGTCCTTGGCTAGCCACCACATCTTGTGTCTCTTGTATTGTCTTGTTTTGTCTCGATCGTTTAATGTTCTATATGCACTTTGCTTTATGTACATGTGATTGCTAATCTATGGAATATAATAAGAAAAATAAGTAAACTGTTATAAGCATAGAACATACCATAACTTAACAAAAATGCTTTGATTTATTGTTGATGTATGTAACTTGTAGAAATTCTCACTATAGATCAACAGATTATGCAATATACTAAAGAAAAATACAAGATCTTCTTCTACAACAAAATTTGCAAAAGCTTAATCGAATATGAGCAAGATCAAATAGAACACATATAACTGAGAATGAGAAATCAATCAAACATGAACACAGAAGAATAACCCACAAAAAGCCTCAGCCTAAAACCCTAATCTCTGTATTATCATACAAGTGAAAATATGTTCAGATTACAAAAAGAATAAGCTCACAAGCTATCCTGATCTCTCTGCAATCCAACTGTTGCTCATAGACAGTTAGAGGCTTCTCACAAATCTTCTCCTTTGCCCTCCAAGCCTCCTATCTCCTTGTGCATTTTTCCTTGGGGTACAATGTTGCCACCTGTGTGAATTGGCCTCTTCACACACTCACTAATCTCTGATCTAACTGTGCAATCCTGAAGGAGATAATTCCTTCTGCATGGATGAGTTTCCTTTATAGAAAAATTCCTCCAACTGATAGTACATTGTCCCTTCCTCTAATCTCACTGGGTCTCTGACTGAATTGACATGCATGAGTTATTTATGAGAGAATATTCAGTTATCTGGAGAGAAGCAGTTACATGCATGCAAGCATTAACTAACTAAACTCACAATTAATTCCGCAAACTGTTGGAAATAATCTAACTAGACTTAACTCAAATAACTGAGCTAACTAATTACAACTCAAAGTACAACTCATCCTGATCTCCTTTGACTAAGGGATAAATTCCTCAATCAATGGATAAACTGTTGCATGTCTTAACATAGACTTCATGTTTGATTTCCTACAACCAATTAACTCAAGATGAATTAATTAATTATTTTTCAAACTGCTGCTAAGATCAAATTCGAGTTTTAATTCTCAATTTTAGTTCAGGGACTAACTAAAATTTGAATCCATCCCAAAATGCTATTTATAGCAATGCTATTTGTAGCACTTCCATTTTTCGTTCCTTGTTGCTATGTCCAACACTGGTACTCGAACTGCTATTTATAACAATGCTATTTTTAGCATTTCTTGTTGCCATTTTCAACATTCCCTCTCAACAAGAAAGGCATTCAACTCAAACCCGAGCCTGAACCTTTGAAATTTTATGCATGCAACACTTTTCCCAATTTTTATTGCTCCAACAACTCTAGAAATAAAAAAACTCCCAATTGACCTCCCTGTGGGCTAGAAACATCCTCTGATGCTGAAGCTTCCTCTGTCACTGACAAGTACTCCCTCTGTGACCTCTGAGATGATGCAACACTCCATGCAACTTGCACCGTTGCACACCTCTCTGTTCCATCCTGCACTGGTGCAACACTCCTGTGCCTCTCCCATTGTTGCAGCCTTCTAGCTCTGCACCGTCTTGGGAATACTGCACTGTAGCTCTCTCTACTGCTCCATCCGCATCTGTCTCTACCCATTCAGCTTATCGTGCTACTCCTCATTGGGCCTCCCGTAGTAGGTCCTAATCAAAGAGGTTGGGTACCTCAATGATCTTGCCCCTATTCCAACCTTCTTGGGACTGTCACTCCACATTGCCCCACCTCCTATCTAGGGGTATGGATGCATGTGATCCCTTTGCCCACTTAGCTAAAACTTTTCCCCTAATGGACGTCTCTTCATGAATAGATGTCTCTACTCGATCTCCTCTTAGCCTCTCTAGTTGTGGCTGCTCCACAACCTCCTGAAGCTGCTTCACCAATTGTGGCTCCTCTCGAATTGTCTAAGACTTCTTTAGGCACTGCATGTTGAGAGGTAATGTACTCTCCCTCTCAATCACCAAGTCTCCATCAGTTGCCTTGCTCCTCAATGCTTTGCATGCATCTTGAACCTCAAGAGCATACAATGTACTCTCCCTCTCAATCATCAAGTCTCCATCAGTTGCCTTGCTCCTCAACGCTTTGCATGCATCTTGAACCTCAAGAGTATACAGGTTCTCGACTCGTGAACTGATCTGCTTCACCTGTCTAGTGGTGATGTGTCAAAGGAAAAACTTTCCCTTACTGAAGACTACATCATAGCCTTTGTCTTCTAGCATTGCGATCGACACCAAATTTTTCCTTAGTCTTGGTACATAGTTGAAATCAGTCAAGGTAACGTGAACTCCATGCTCCCTCTGAAAAACAACCCTGCCTACACTTGAGACACTATACTTTTCATCGTTTCCCATCGCTATGAGTATCTAGAGATCTTTCTCCTCCAAGGTACTGAAAAAAATCTTATCATCAGTCACGTGGAATGAAGCTCCACTATTAAGAAACCAACCACATCCCACCATGGATGAAACCATGCATGTGAAGAGGGTGAAATCCAACTCAAACTATGAAGCCAATGCCTTACCTTTAGATCTTTCCTTGGATCCCATCTTGGATCTCTTCAATGGACAATTTGTAACAAAATTTCCCACCTCATGACAACGAAAGCTTCACACTTTCGATTTGTCAAACTTCTTCCCACCATAGGAAGAAATCAATTTGGGATGAGAATCCTTATCCTTCCCTTTCTTTTCCTTACTCGCTAAGGCGCAATTTTCTTCATCCTCCTTGGATGAAGAACCATCTTTTGTGCTTCTTCCTATCTCCTCCTGCATCAGATCCAACCAAAGTTGTTCCCAATCTGGCAGTTTCTCTCTTCCATTTACCAAGTCTTGGTATCTATGCTAGCTCTTAGAAAGACTGAGGAGAGCAAGACTCACCATGTCATCATCAGCTGTCATGATCCATACACTTCCAAGCTCATCCCTACAGGTGGTGAGCTTGTTCATATATGTAGAGATCATTTCACCCTTTTCATACTTGATTTTCCAAAGCTTTTCTTTCAGCACCAGCTTCCTCTGATCGCTGCTATTCTGATATAGATCTTTCAATGTTTTCCACATTGAAAATGGTGTCTCCTTCCCATGGAGACTCCAGACTATGTGGTCTCGAATTCCCTCCAGAAGGATTCTCCTTGCTCTAGCCACACATTTCTTCCATTCTGGAAATTCTGTAGCATTAGCCACTACTGGCTTGGGGACTTCTTGACCAATGAAGTCTTTTAGATCATTATCCTCTAATACTGCTTCCATGTGATCCTTCTAGGCTATATAATTCGAGCTACCATCAAGGGCATACTCGAGTCTTAAACTGTTGAACGCCATTGGTGAAATTGAGATGTGATAAGAACTCAATTTCTATACTCAGGAACCTCAAACTTCGAACTTCTCCCTTCTTGTATACTGTTCTTCACTTTGATCACCTTAGGTCTGATGTCAGGTATAAATTTCTCTATAGATCAGCTAGATCTGATACCTTGTAGAAATTCTCACTATAGATCAATAGATTGTGCAATATACTAAAGCAAAATACAAGATCTACTTCTACAACAAAATTTACGGAAGCTTAATAGAATATGAGCAAGATCAAATAGAGCACATATAACTGAGGATGAGAAATCAATCACACATGAACATAGAAGAATAACCCAGGGAAAGCCTCAGCCTAAAATCCCAATCTTTGTATTATCATACAAGTGGAAATATGTTCAGATTACAAAAAGAATCAGCTCACAAGCTATCCTGCACTCTCTGCAATCCAACTACTACTCATAGACAGTCAAAGGCTTCTCACAAACCTTCTCCTCTACCCTCCAAGCCTCCTATTTCCTTATGCAGTTTTCCTTAGGGTCCAATGCTACCACCTGTGTGAATTGGCCTCTTCACACACTCACTAACCTCTGATCTAACTATGCAATCCTGAAGGAGATAATTCCTTTTGCATGGATGAGTTCCATTTATAGGAAAATTCCTCCAATAGATAGTACATTGTTCCTTCCTTTGATCTCAATTGTGTCTCTGACTGAACTAACATGCATGAGTTATTTATGAGAAAATATTCAGTTATCTAGAAAGCAACAGTTACATGCATGCAAGCATTAACTAACTGAACTCACAATTAATTCCACAAACTGTTGGAACTAATCTAACTGGACTTAACTCAGATAACTGAGCTAATTAATTACAACTAAAAGTACAACTCATACTGATCTCCTTAACTAAGGGATAAATTCCTCAATCAATGGAGAAATTGTTGCATGTCTTCACATAGACTTCAAGTTTGATTTCCTACAACTAATTAACTCAATATGAATTAATTAATTATTTTTCAAACAACTGCTAAGATCAAATTCGAATTTTAATTCTCAATTTTAGTTCAGGGACTAACTAAAATTGGAATCCATCCCGAAATTCTATTTATAGCAATGCTATTTTTAGCACTTCCAATTTTCATTCCTTGTTGCTATGTCCAACACTGGTACCTGAACTGCTATTTATAGAGATTCTATTTTTAGCATTTCTTGTTGCCATTTTCAACACTCCCTCTCAACAAGAAAGGCATTCAACTCGAACCCAATCCTAAACCTTTGGAATGTTCTACATGCAACACTTCTCCCAAGTGTTATTTCTCCAGCAACTCTAGAGACAAAAAAATTCCCAACTGACCTCCTTGTTGGCCTAGAAACGTTCTCTGATGCTGAAGCTTCCTCTGCCATTGACAAGTGCTCCCTCTGTGACCTCTAAGCTTATGCAACGCTCCATGCATCTTGCACATTGCACACCTCTTTGTGCCATCATGCACTAGTGCAACACTCATATGCCTCTCGCATTGTTGCAGCCTGCTAGCTCTGCATTGTCTTGGGATTCCTGCACTGTAGCTCTCTCTACCGCTCCATCCGCATCTGTCTCTACCCACTTATCCAATCCTACTACTCCTCATTGGGGCTCCCATAGCAAGGTCTAATCAAAGAGGTTGGGTACCTCAATGATCCTGCCCCTATTCCAGCCTTCTTGGGACTGTCACTCCATATCGCCCCACCTCCTACCTAGAGGTATGGATGCATGTGATCCCCCTGCCCACTTGGCTCGAAATTCCCCCCTACTAGAGGTCTCTACATGAGTATATGTCTCTATTTGATCTCCTCTCAGCTTCTCTAGTTGTGGCTACTCCACAACCTCCTAAAGCTACTTCACCAATTGTGGCTCCTCCCCAATTGTTTGAGACTTCTTCTGGCACTGCATGTTGAGAGGTAATGTACTCTCCCTCTCAACCACCAAGTTTCCATCAGTTTCCCTACTCCTTAAGGCTTTGCATGCATCTTGAAACTCAGGAGCAAACAGGTTCTCGACTCGTGAACCGATCTGCTTCACCTGTCTAGTGGTGATGTGTCAAAGGAAAACCTTTCCCTTATTGAATACTACATCATAGCCTTTGTCTTCTAGCATTGTGATTGACACCAAATTTTTCCTCAATCCTGGTACATACTTGACATCGGTCAAGGTAACGCGAGCTCCATTCTCCCTCTAAAAAACAACCGTGCCTAAACCTGAGACACTATACTTTTCATCATTACCCATCACTATTAGTATCTGGAGATCTTTCTCCTCCAAGGTATTGAACAAAATCTTGTCACCGGTCATGTGGAATGAAGCTCCACTGTCAAGAAACCAACCACATCTCACCATAGATGAAACCATGCATGCGAAGAGGGGGAAATCCAACTCGAATTATGAGGCCAATGCCTCACCTTCAGATCCTTCCATGGATCCCATCTTGGATTTCTTTAGTGGAAAATTTGTAGGAAAATGGCCCACCTCATGACAACGAAAGCATCGGACTTTCGATTTGTCAAACTTCTTCCCACCGTAGGAAGAACTCGATTTGGGATGAGAATCCTTCTCCTTCCCTTTCTTTGCCTTACTCACTAAGGCATAATTTCCTTCATCCTCCTTGGATGAAGAACCATCTCGGGTGCTTCTTCTTATCTCTTCTTGCATCAGATCCAACCAAAGTCATTCCCAATCTGGCAGTTTCTCTCTTCCATTTACCGAGTCTTGATCGCTATGCCATCTCTTAGGAAGACTGAGGAGAGCAAGACTTGTCATGTCATCATTGGCTGTCATGATCCCTACACTTCCAATCTCATCCCTGTAGGTGGTGAGCTTGTTCAGATATGTAGAGATCGTGTCGCCCTTTTCACACTTGATTTTCCAAAGCTTGTCTTTCAGTGCCAACTTCCTCTGATCACTGCTATTCTGATATAGATCTTTCATTGTTTTCCACATCGAAAATGGTGCCTCCTTCCCATGGAAACTCCAGACTATGTGGTCTCGAACTCCTGCCAGAAGGATTCTCCTTGCTCTAGCCACACATTTCTTCCATTCCGCCAATTCTGTAGCATTAGCTGCTGCCGGCTTGGGGACTTCTTGATCAATGAAATCCTTTAGACCGTTATCGTCTAATACTGCTTCCATGCAATCCTTCTACGCTATATAATTCGAGCTGCCATCAAGGGCATACTCGAGTCTTAAACTGTTGAACGTCGTTGGTGAAATTGAGATGTGATAAGAACTTGATTTCTATATTCAAGAACCTCAAACTTTGAACTTCTCCCTTCTTGTATACTGTTCTTCGCTTTGATCACCTTAGCTCTGATACCATGTAGAAATTTCTCTATCGATCAGCTAGCTCTGATACCATGTAGAAATTCTCAATGTAGATCAACAAATTATGTAATATACTAAAGCAAAATACAAGATCTACTTCTAGAATAAAATTTGCGAAAACCTAATCGAATATGAGCAAGGTCAAATAGAACAGATATAACCGAGAACAAGAAATCAATCACACATGAACATAGAAGAATAAGCCGGGGAAAGCCTAAGCCTAAAACCCCAATCTTTGTATTATTATACAAGTGGAAATATGTTCAGATTACAAAAAGAATTAGCTCACAAGCTATCCTACTCTCTTTGTAATCCAACTGCTACTCATAGACAGTCAAAGGCTTCTCACAAACCTTCTTCTCTACCCTCCAAGCCTCCTATTTCCTTGCGCAGTTTTCCTTGGGTTCCAGTGCTGCCACCTGTGTGAATTGGCCTCTTCACACACTCACTAACCTCTGATCTAACTGCACAATCCCGAAGGATATAATTCCTTCTGCATGGATGAATTTCCTTTATAGAAAAATTCCTCCAACTGATAGTACACTGTCCCTTCCTCTAATCTCAACTGGGTCTCTGACTGAACTGACACACATGAGTTATTTATGAGAGAATATTTAGTTATCTGGAGAGCAATAGTTACATGCATGCAAGCATTAACTAACTGAATTCACAATTAATTCCACAAACTATTGGAACTAATCTAACTGGACTTAACTCAGATAACAGAGCTAACTAATTACAACTCAAAGTACAACTCATCCTGATCTCCTTAACTAAGGGATAAATTCTTCAATCAATGGAGAAACTGTTGCATGTCTTCACATAGACTTCATGTTTGATTTCCTACAACTAATTAACTCAAGATGAATGTTTGGTCTAAAATGCGGATGCAAATTAGAGTTTAATTAATGTCAACCCGCGAAGGTAAACTTAGAAGTGCTTATCTAAAATATATAGATCTAGAAAGATTCCTAATTTGTCCAAGATCTTAAAGTCCCCTTACAAGAACATATTCATTAAGATCTCTTTCAATAACTAATAAAACCTAGATCTTACAATTGTTTGAGATCTATGATTCTCTTACAAGAACATATTCTACAAGATCTCTTCCAAAATTAGATCATCTAATAAGAACTTAAAAGTTGAAATGAAGTAAACCTAGATATAATCATTGTATGAGATCTTATGGTTCTTTTACAAAAACACTTTCAAATAAGATCCTTCCAATATTAGAACATTTAATAAAACTTGAAAGCTGAAATCAAACAAAAAAAAACATAAAACAAATTATACCTAAAATAAGAAAATAAGCATGCAAGTGAGGCCATGGGGACCCTCCATAACTCCACAAGCACACCACTTCAATGGAGACTCAAATGTAGAAGAAAAATTGAAGTATGATCCTTTATTCCAAAATCTCCATTACAAACCAACTCTAAGATTACAACTCTAAGCTTCTAAGATTACATACTCCAAAATTCTAAGATTACAAAAACTTCAAGATTCTAATATTACAAAAACTTCAACATTCTAAGATTACAAATGGAGGAGATTGTACTCCTATTTATACAATGGGATGAGTAACAAACTCATAATGATCATCCACTAATCTCTCATTTAGTTCCATAAATCTCTCAACCATCTAGACACATAACCCCCTTTTGTCCTTGATCTTCTCCATGAGATCATAATCTTCTCCATGAGGTTTATCTCTTCAAATTCGAATTTGATCCTTCAAGGCCACATAAAGGTGTCTTGGAAGCTTCCTTGGCACCTACACATGTCACAAAAACAACCCACTTTCCATATATAAAGTAAAATATATTATTTTCTAATATTTAATCAATCATTTCTCTCAAAAATGCTTAAAAATAAATAATATTTGGAAAATATAAATGAGACCCATTAATGGTGAATAATAGGGAAAATGGAGTGACAAGGTGGTGAATAGTGAGTGATATAATGGAAGCATAGGTGAAAAATGTATGGTAATGAGTGATATTTGTATGACATTTTTGGAGCCCAACATACTCCCCAACTGAAGCTCTTGCATGTCCTCATGCAAGCTACTACAATGACTTATTTGATTTGATTCTTAGATGAGCTTCCTTTTACAAGATGTTTGGTTCTTGTGTAACAACCATCTTTCAATCATGGACTTCCTTTTAACTTTGAACATTTTTGGATAACTTTTTATTTTTGCAAAGCATTTACATATTTTAATGATTGGTTCTTGTGTTACAATCATTATTTACTTTGTTGAGATCTCTTTTTAATGATTGGTTCTTGTGTTTACAATCATTATTTACTTTGTTGAGATCAATCATTTTAAGAAGTCATTTAATATGCTCATCATTTTGTAGTAGTTTTTATTGTGGGAAGACTATGTGGGTTAATATGTAATATGAATGAGGGGAAAAAAAATGAAGTGTGAAATTCCCCCCTCCCCAACTGATGGTTTTTGGAAATTTTTAATGAGAAAGGGAATAGTGAAATAGTGGAATATTTCCCAATTATCATCATTTTAGCATCTAAAAAGAATTTCAAGATTAAAGGTTAGAAAACATCATACCTTACTTACCTAAAGAAGTGGATGAGTCATGCATGTTCAGCTATTGCAATTATGGTTTGAAGCTTCTTCTGCAAGTTGTAGATGAAAGATGGATCTGTATTGTCGTATCTGCTACTGGATAGTCTAATGAATCTGATGAGTTTGTTGAATATGGCTGAAAATCTATAAGGCTTGGAAGGTATAAAAAATATATAAGTTACATTTTCCTCCCCCCAACCTTATTTATTGACTTGTCCTAAAGTCATGACAAACTGAAAAACAATGAAAGGAAATCTGCTTCATCTGCTATAAAATATGGGTCTTCAAGACTTCAATGATCAATGGCACAAATCTTACTATGTGATTAAATGTGCTGGTGTCAAACATAGTAAGAAGTTGTTGACTTAGTGGCCACTAATGAATGCCACTAGCCAACACAAGAGCTCCCACCATTGATTCCAATAGGAGTCAAGATTCCTAACACATCTTTGTAGGTACGAATGAATTTGCTGTGGTCGAGTCACCTACAAGATCCAACGAACAAGGGATATTAATGTACTCCCATTGTTCATTGGCAAGAGTACTTGCCATTAAGGCATGCAAGCCTCTAGGTGTTTTTACAAAGATAATTAGACTCTAGGACTTTGACTCAGTGATATGTAGAAGCAGGATTTTATTGGCGGAAGATGAAAATGGTGGAAAAAGAAGGAAATGGAAATGACAAGGAAAATGACAATAAGTGAGCTTTTTGTAAGTGAGATTCTTGTTTTATTTTGTGGGTTAGGGGTGAATGAAAACAAGTAGATTTGACTGCATGATTGAATCTTGCTGGGAAAAAGGGATTTTGGCTTGCATTGAGGACTCATTGGGATTTACAATTTTACAAAGGGAATAAAAAACTGGCTGTAATGGATATGGACTTTTCACATGATTCATCATAAAATTGATCTGTCAGAAGTCCAACTGTCGACAAATTAGACTCCTTGAATGATCATCTGATTAACGCAAACCTGCAAAAACTTGGCATTCACAAAACATAAATATATCCAAGCAAAAGTGATCAATTTCTACTTGGTTTTTTTATGAAAAAAAATTAAACACCAATGGAACAGATTTAAATAAAATCAAATGTATAAGTTAGCCCAATTCCATGATTTTTTACAAATCCATTTTCAAATATGAAATGAGTATAATTAATTCCCTTCTTATGTAAATAAAATTCAATTTCGTTGCAATTATGCAAATCCCGACAATAGTCGAAATTGTTTCATGATTTGCGTCGATGATATCAAATTTCACATGTCGTCGTTGATCTTGTAATTGCCAAAATCTGCATCATTTAAAAATTTGCAAGAGTTTAATACAAATGCGTCAAATAAAAATAAATAAATAAAAAACAAAATTCATGAAAAAAACTAATTGTTACTCCTCGTTGAAAGTTTCGCCGTGTCGTGATTTCTGTGCTTCGCCCATCAATGGAAATCATCTGTCTAAAAAATGTTATGATATTGCACATGCATATTCTGCATTTGATTCCATTTTTGCAGCTATTTCGATGTTTTGTATGGATTTCAACCCTAGAAAAACTCACAATCAATCCCGTAAATAGACAAGTGTTAATTTATAGCGTTTTCTCCCACTGTCTCAAGCTGGAATTTTAGCCACGAAAATCAGATCTGGCCACAAAGAAAATCGGATTTTGGCGCAATCTATCAAATTAGGCTCGAAAGAAACCCAATTTTCTCCTAAACCGCTGCAAATTTCAGGAAATTTCTCGCAAGTCACCTAATTACCCCCATTCCAGAGAAAACCCATGTCTTTGTTTTTTTTAATTCATCCTGGTTTGTGCAGAAAATCCATTTTAAAATCACGTGTTGAGACTGGTGCGATTTCGTGAAGCTTTTGGCAACAGAAATCAATTGGTGTGCGTGGTGATGGAGTGAGCCATATGAAGGTAAAGAATTCAAAATTAAAAAGCACAACCCCAAAAGTAACGCTGTCAATGGGTATAGAGAGGGCTTGCACTAGAAGCACAGCCACGCCCCTAACCATATAACCCAACACAACGAATGCTGCAAAACCCATGTAAAAACGAAGAAAATTCGTCCATCTGTAATAGAAAAGGCATACTAACAGGAACGTGACCACTGTGACAACAACTACAAATAAAAGGGCATTCAAAAAAACGCCCCCAAATTTTTCCAGTTTGAATCGGAGGATTGTTCATCATATATGTGAGTGGTGATTGTAGTTATTGATGATGATGAAGAAGAGCTGTTGTTTGGGATAATTACCAGAATAACAACCAACAGGATGCAGATTGAGACAGGGGACACTATTCTCACGATTTCTTCTCCAAGTCCATCCAGTATGCTTCTCCTATTCATTTTTCCTTTGATAATTGCAATCAGCCGAAACAACACAATTGCAGTTGCATCCTGAATGTGTATGCCTTCATTAAATGTTGAGAAACTGTTGGCCGCCTCGAAATGCATTAGTCTTACCAGGTGACCTTTTGCGGCAGATTTTTCTAGGGATATAGATATCGTGGTATTTGTTATTCTTCGTATATTTATAAGTCGCACCCTAACATTTTAAATCATAACCAATGACCCGAAAATGTTTTGGGCTTTGTGTGAGAGAGGTCACTGGCAAATTGAGATAACATAGATCCTTATCACCATAAAATCCTGCCACCGTTGAGAGAAATCGTTGTTTTGTAGGAGTGAATCCCAAATTTAATTACAGATAAGGCGAAATAGTGGGTTGAGGCAGATTTCTTGCGATTTCTATGGCTTCTGTTATGGGTTTTAACGGATCCTCAACCAGAATGCCAAAGCTACCGCCACCGTCACCGCCCTCTTCCCAGCTCTCGTCCTCTGTATCTCCACTTATCTCGAACGATTTTCTGCGATAATTTGGCCTTTTTACTGTTTAATGTTACGTAGAAATTGCTCAGTCAACAAACAAAATCTCACACGCTGCAAAACATGGACTTCTACCCAAATTACATCTTATTTGAACATCGCTCACAAAATATCAACCTCCGAGTCATATGAATCATTGTAAAATGCAGACTTATGGTAATGTAATATCATATATTGAGCTACAGTGTCATTTACACACAGGTGCGAGAAGTGAGTCACATATTCGAGCCATAGATTGGAGAATCGGAGCAAACTGTGATGGCTTGAAATTGCAGGGTATGGGCAATATGGATATACTTGGAAGACTCTGAAAATTTTCAGCGAATTGCATCATGTGGTATGACAACGAAGCTTTCTAATCTTTTTAAAGAAATGCAATGCGCTGGCAATTTGCAAAAACCAACCAATCATGACAATGAATGATCTTATTCCTATGAAACTTAAATGCTAGAATGATGAAAGCGGTGAAATCATTTTTTTCTACACCCATATAACTGTGTTGTTTGTTGAAAATTGTGGAGATTGAACTGCTTTCCCATTATGTGAATTCAAGTTGTGCTCTGTGTTACAGTAAATGAAACCTTGATAAGACAGAAAATACAATGAAATTCACTATGAAAACCAGGTTATAATAATTCTGGGCGTATCATAAATCGATTTTTGATGAAATTTGGAATACATTTGTTGTTTGTGGCAAAGTCAACGTATGGCTTCTTTTACAGTTCAAGTTTTTTTTTATAATAAAAAAAAAATGGAATCCTATCTTTTAAAAAAAATTGGTTAGCTTAAATTTTTTTTTTTTTTTTTTAAAACTAAAACTTAAAAGACTAAGTTTTATCTAAAATGTTTTTTTTTAAAGATGATTTTCGCTCATTTACAAAATTCTTTATTGTCATATCGCAAATCAATTTTCCAGCAAAAGTATTTTTATTTGAAATAAATCAATAGATTTTCTGATCTTCCTGATCGCACGAAGTGCAGGAAGAGAGCATACTAATCTCTTGATTTTTTTATTTATGCAGGTTAGCGTGGATGGATAAAACACAATTAAGATTTGTGACAAAACCTTGCATTATCTACACTCTTTCTGCAATGTCACGAGGGTGTTTAGACTCTCGGAAGACAAGGTTTTCTGATAATCAAGCTCCTGGCTCACCCGTGATACAGAAACAAGACATAGAGATGCAAAGATGTGCCACTGAATTTATTCATGATGATTTATTTTTTGAAAACAAGACTAAAAACTTCTAATGATAATGACTTCTAATGAGATCTCATTTTTATTTTTCTAATCTATTCTACATTAACTTAAAAGATGTTTTATTTTCTAAGTAAAAGAATGCTTCCAATGAAGCCATCTACAGACTAAAAATTCGAACATGCTCACATCAAGATTTAAAAATTTTACATTATGTTTTACCAGTATGTGAGTAACCTGTCTTAGAGTTGGCTCAAGGTTATTGTCCTTGCTCTCCAAGAAGTACCTGTTCAACATTTTCAAAGTCCTCATCCATAGATGGATTAGTGAGAAATGGGGGGTTTAAAATAAAAACTGAATTTAAATTAACTATGTGCGAAAATAAAAATGCTCCAAACTTTGAACTCCTTTATGAACCTGCTGTCACCAAGTTCCACAAATTAGTCCATAAAAACAAATGCATAAAATAAATACTAAATCCTTCTAGTTGCACTTCCCCGGCAACGACGCCAAAATGTTTGGTCTAAAATGCGGATGAAAATTAGATTTTAATTAATGTCAACCCGGGAAGGTAAACTTAGAAGTGCTTATCTAAAATATATAGATCTAGAAAGATTCCTAATTTGTCCAAGATCTTAAAATCCCCTTACAAGAACATATTCATTAAGATGTCTTTCAATAACTAATGAAACCTAGATCTAACAATTGTTTGAGATCTATGATTCTCTTACAAGAACATATTCTACAAGATCTCTTCCAAAATTAGATCATCTAATAAGAACTTAAAAGCTGAAATGAAGTAAACCTAGATGTAATCGTAGTATGAGATCTTATGGTTCATTTATGAAAAAACTTTCAAATAAGATCCTTCCAATATTAGAACATTTAATAAAACTTGAACGCTGAAATCAAACAAAAAAAAACATAAAACAAATTATACCTAAAATAAGCAAATAAGAATGCAAGTGAGGCCATGGGGGCCCTCCATAACTCCACAAGCACACCACTTCAATGGAGACTCAAATGTAGAAGCAAAATTGAAGTATGATCCTCTATTCCAAAATCTCCATTACAAACCAACTCTAAGATTACAACTCTAAGCTTCTAAGATTACATACTCCAAAATTCTAAGATTACAAAAACTTCAAGATTCTAATATTACAAAAACTTCAACATTCTAAGATTACAAATGGAGGAGATTGTACTCCTATTTATACAATGGGATGAGTAACAAACTCATAATGATCATCCACTAATCTCTCATTTAGTTCCATAAATCTCTCAACCATCTAGACACGTAACCCCCTTTTGTCCTTGATCTTCTCCATGAGATCATAATCTTCTCCATGAGGTTTATCTCTTCAAATTCGAATTTGATCCTTCAAGGCCACATAAAGGTGTCTTGTAAGCTTCCCTGGCACCTACACATGTCACAAAAACAACCCACTTTCCATATATAAAGTAAAATATATTATTTTCTAATATTTAATCAATAATTTCTCTTAAAAATGCTTAAAAATAAATAATATTTGGAAAATATAAATGAGACCCATTAATGGTGAATAGTAGGGAAAATGGAGTGACAAGGTGGTGAATAGTGAGTGATATAATGGAAGCATAGGTGAAAAACGTATGGTAATGAGTGATATTTGTATGACATTTTTGGAGCCCAACAATGAATTAATTAATTATTTTTCAAACAACTGCTAAGATCAAATTTGAATTTGAATTCTCAATTTTAGTTAAGGGACTAACTAAAATTGGAATCCATCTCGAAATGCTATTTATAGCAATGCTATTTTTAGCACTTCCATTTTCATTCCTTGTTGCTATGTCCAACATTGGTACTCGAACTGTTGTTTATAGAAATGCTATTTTTAGCATTTCTTGTTGCCATTTTCAACATAACTATGGCTTACCAATAGTTGATTTGGTTATTGGTGAGAGTTTTCTTGTTGTCAATTTTGTAGAGACCTGATGTGTTTTTAGTATTGATCAAAATTATATTTATTGATTAAGGATAATGATATATGTGGGTCCAGTTTGAAATTGGATGAAACTTGGATTGAAGGATTTGTGTTTGAGTCAAGTGGATCTAGTGTGAAATATTTTGAAACGAGGTCCATAAGGGTGTGAGGGTTGGAGCCTTTAGTGAGGGAGTGTTAGCTTCCTTTTGTTGGTGGCTGAAGAACTTGATCAGGTGGATTCCTTCCAATAGCAGATGGAAAAACAAGAGGAGGTGTTATCCCCCTACAAGCAGAAGCCTATGCATTGGTAAGAGTTTGTGCCAATGCAATAGGTATTAGAAGTTGTTCTTTATAATAATAAGAAGAAGTCATAGACAACAATAATGGTGGTCTTTCGTAGTTGAGTTTTCCACCTAATAACTAGTGTCCTTACGTGATGATGTTTTAAATTCTTATGGTTCACATGGTTTATGATTTTATTCTTATGTTTCTATCTACTTTAATAATTTGCTACTAGTCAAGTGATGGATCAGTTAACCTTGCAAATAAAAGTATAAATCGAGTAAAAATTGTTTTTGCATGAAATGTTGATTCAAGCGCCCTCCTCCGAATATTTGTAATATGCAATTACATTAGCGTGAATCTCATTTTAATATAATGAGATGAGTCTTGGTTTCAAATTCCAAGAGCTCTACTAACATTTCATATTCTCCTATCTATTCATATTTCTCTTAATATTTACAATTCAATTAAAATGACACAAACATCTTGTAGATATATATGTCCAACAATATCAAAGGTTGACCATCTCGTTTCCATTTTACATGAAGCTTCAGGACTAGAACCAATTGAAAATATTATTATTTCTTATGAATTGATTAAGTTTATTAATTTTTTGTGTAAAGTATCTTGATAACTATATAGATGAATTCTTGTTTTAGTCTCCCTCACAAGTATTTCATCCTTTAATCCACTCATATGGTTTTATTCATCAAGTAAGTAAAGAGGTGTTCCATTACAATTTTTTGTGGTGCTCTAAACAAGTTAAAAGACTTGTATGACATAGTTATAATGGTAGCTTGTGCGATTACTGGTGAAATTCTTCAACCCTTTAGTTGAAGGATATGATGTTGTGGCCTTGTGTTGTGAGACCAAATCCATCATGCATGACATAGATGCCACTATATTAAAGATATGTCTTCCTCTCGCAGATTCCATCAAGGCCCTCTACCCTACATACTCTCACCACCTTGAGTCCCTACAAGCTAGTAACCAACTAAAGTCTATTATATTTAACTCTTTCATGGAGAAATTTGTAAAGCCCAAGAAAACCTATTGGAATAGGAAGATATAAAAACCACCTAAAGAAATCATATTCCTTTCTTAGAAAGGGAAGAATCATTCAAATGATTCTTCTATAAGATAATATAGTAAAACAGGACATGGAAGAAAAAAATTTAGATGTTTGGGGGGGGGGGGGGGGGGGGGGGGGGGTGTAAGACACAACCATATTGAGAGACCTGATATTTAGGGTGTATTTTGTAGTAGAAGGACATGATGCATTAACGTTCCAGATTCCTGGGAGAAAATCAAAGAAAAACAAGAGCATAAAGAAGGTAGAGGTAAAACACCAAATTTAGTGAAGGGTAAAGCACATGAATATGCTCATTATATTGTTGACCCATTTTAATTTTGGATTAATTGAATTTTTGTTTCATAATTCATTTGTTTCTTAGTGAAATTCTTGACTTCTTGACATAGTGCAACATGTCACATGACCTTCCAAATATACTACTTTGAATATTGTAATGACAATATAGATGACATAGTGTATTTTGTAGATAAATGAAGCCTCAAAGCAGCAGGGCTTGGCACCATCAGACTTAAAATACCTAGATTCTTTTATTTTATTTGGAGTGATGTATTGCATGTTCTAGTGTTGGGAATAAATTTATTGTCCCTTCTACACATTTGAAAACAAGGTCACTTCATTCACATCTTTAATTTCAATGTAGAAATAAGAAAGGATTTTGAAAACATGGTTGTCATCGTTAGAGTAAAAAATGAAAGCCTTTTGAAACTAAAAATGACATCTACTCATGCACAAAAATTATACATACCTCAGTCATAACAATGAAGGTACGTTGCATCAATTCTTTTGTCCTTGTAAAGCATAATAACAAACATTTCATGATTCCACTTCTGGAGCATGTAGAAAACTTGGACTAATACATTTTGAATTTTTGTGGCCCCATGCCTATTCTATATACTATTAAAATTAAATATATGATAAATTCTATTGATGATTACACTAAGATGTGTTGGGTGTACTTGTTTGGAGATAAATTTAAATTTTTTAAACTTTTACAATTTTTCATGTATGAATTCAAAATGAATCAAAATCACATGTCAACTCTCTTTGTACTAATAACATAAGAGAATATACATCTAGTGAATTTTAAAACTATCTTTGTCAACATAGGTTTTAACACCTAGCTACAAAACCATACAATCCTCAACAAAATGGTGTAGTTGACAGAATGAACATGGCTATCTTGAATATGGTTAATTCCATGATGTTTTCCAAAAATGTAAAGTTGATGTTTTTGGATTATTCAATTCTATTTGCAATATATGTGAAAAATAGGTGTCCATATCACACTCTTAAGAATGTGACTCCTTATGAAATGTGGAATGAATACATTCCTTTGATGAGGCATGTCACAGTCTTATGGTTCCTCCTACCATGTCTTGATTCCTAAGGAGAAAAAAAACAAGCTTGATGCAAGGATTTTGAAGTGCATAGTCTTGAGGTATTCAAATATCACCAAGGAATAACATCTTTATGATGAGGTAAATAATAATTTCATTCTCTCCATAGATGTAATTTTTCTTGAACCCTCGAATACTAAGAGCATTTTTGAGCAACTGCTCCATCGTATAGATACATTCACTCGTGTAAAGACATATCATGAATTAATACGAGATTTCAAATCTTGAAGGGGGGATCCCCATCTTGGATCAATCTCTAGCATCTCCTTTTGAAGCTCCACCCCCCATCATGAAGTTTTGATCACTTCATTAGATCAAGAAGATCCTTTAAGTGATGTGATTGAGATGATTGTAAGGATGAATCTTATTTATCACCATCTCAATCAATAGAGAAAGTTATACAATTGGTGGGCTCCAGTATTGTAGCAATAATGCTACAACTCCTGGAGCTTCCTATCTCTAATTTTATCAACCCGGTAGTTCGTACAAACTTGGAAGCGACGGTGCTGTATGCACAAGTACTAGCTCTTGTCGCAGCTGTCACTTGGTCAGCTGGCATAAGTCTGCTAGGGCTCAAGCCAACTTCTATATGCTCACAAAAGAAGCTTTATGAATGATGGACGAAAGCTAACTCAAAGGAGACTAGTCTAACTGCAGAAAGAAACTGAAAGCCAATAAAGCATGAAAACCCTAGTAAACCCTAATTTGACTAGCTAGACCCTTACAATGCAAAACTGTGAATGAAACTATTACCACTAATGCCATTACTTGCAGTGAACTGAAATACATGCATCTAAGCTACTTGCATATGAAAAGACATGTTTTTGTATTTTTTTCATTAGGTGGTTGGATTTATTGTGATGATGCTTTTGATTAGGGTTTGGTTGTGCAGGAGCGGTTGGAATGGAAGGAAAGCATGGGCAAGGTCAGGATGGCTAAGGGAGGTCCCAGAGGGTCTCCAACATCAGTCCACAGAAGTCTACCACGTTCAGATGCTCAGCAACCGAGTTTGCAGGCTTCTACAGGAAGTCTGCAGGGGATCCTACAGGAAACTCAGGAATTTCTACAGGAAGTCTGTGCAATTCTACAGGATGTTTGGCCGTGGAGGTTTTGGGAGATGGTGAAGTGTTGGAGTGGTGTGGGAGGATAGGTGAGATGGAGATGGAGATGGAGCTGGTGATGGCTCAGGAGCGGAGAAGTCAGATGGAGGAAGAGTGCATGCAGTGGGTTGATGGCTGGAAGGATGGGATCAACGAAAGGTTAAGTAAATGAAGCTACGTGGCAATGGATGAACTGGAGGGTAAACGAGCTGGATAGAGGTCGAGTGGCTGACTTGAGGAGAGATCAAGAAGAAGAAGAAGGAAGTGGAATGATATGGAGCAGCGTAAATGAAACAAATGACTTATGCACCAAAACGAGAATTCATTAACCTATGATAACTGTGCCATGAAACCTATGAACAGCAATGGAAAACCAAGAAAAGAAACTCGTGCATGGAAGTAGAATGTAGAAGTATGGTTCAATATCAAAAGTGCATGGATGGATCTTCAACGAAAATGACTATGTTGCAGCTTGCATGGAAGTGAGAAGAACTGCGTTTCTTTTTGGTGGTTGGTTATGGACTGCACCCCAATCCCTAACAGAGATGGCAGTGAGCCTTAACAACCTTTTTCTAGAGCTCCAATGAATTATATCTATCCTCTTCTAACCTAAGCAACTGGAAACAAATTCACCATAAACTAATCCTATTCGATCTCATGAAAAAGACTAAATTAACAGACTGTAAATTCGAATTGCATGTTAAAGTAAAAACTCAAAGTGCTGGAACGAAATGCAAACAACATTACAACACCAAGGAGATCTATTGCTCTCAGGTTGGGCCCTAACTTGAGAGCTATAGCTCCCTTAGAAACTCAGAATGAGATCAAAATCTGCCTGCCTTTATTCATAAACGAAAATCTGATGTCATGCCAAAACTGGCTTACAAAAGGAACAAACACCGAGCTGTAGCTCGTACTTCCAAATTACAAGAGCAATACAAAAGTTCAAAAAGCTCCTATCCAAGGCTACGGCCTCAGTATTTATGCAAAATAGTCATCCAACAGGTGTCCTTGATTTGTGGAGCTCGGCTGTCCAACTGAAGGTTAAACTGCTGATCCTGTAGAATAGTTATAACTGCTGTTCCTGTAGAACAGTTGGCTGCCTCTAAGCTCGGTGGGGGAGATGGATTGGAGCTCGGAGCTATGGTGGGAATTACGAGGAAGGTCCCCAAGACCGTGGACATCCTCTCCTAAAAACCAGCAGTGCCACCTCATTGTCTCCTTGTCTCCTTTTTCGTGGTCTTTGCTCCCTTTTAATGCCAAAACCTGAAATCATCATGTATTAGTCACGTAGATAGAATGCCTACCCTTCTTCCTACAAAAAACACGAATAAACCAAGAAATGAATGCATAAGCAATAAAAAATGAATGGTTTGAGCAGAGCAAGTAGGCCAAATGAGCCCAAATTATACCAAAAATTGGGGCTCATCATCACCCCCCAGCTAAACTATTTGCTCATCCTTGAGCAACTTAGTCCAAGTCCTCATCCTTCATTGCTTTCACTGCTTCCCTTGCATCCCAAGGCTCTGTGGTAGTGTCCTCTCTGTGGATATGAAACCCTGCTTCCTGTTCACCTCTTCCCATTGTTGACTGTCATCCTCCTTTGTATTGCCTTCAGTCAATCCTAGCAGTAGTGGTGGGCTAAGTTTAAGGCCAATCCAGCTGGCCTGAAGGCTTTGCATGGATTTCTTGTAAAGGTCAACCCTTGCCAAAGCTTCCCTCATCTGGATGGGGGTATGGTACTCTCGGATTTTCAAGCTGTGGGCCAGGGTATTCCATCTGCATGCACATGCCTGGGCAGCACTTTATCCCAACAACCTTTCCATGTCTTCAAAGTGAGCTATGGCTTGGGCCTGTTGGTCCATAAATCTCAAGGAAGCTGTGGGATCCGTAGCCAACTGTTGGTGGGTTGAGATGAGTGCCACCGGATCCTCTAGTTCTGGCCTAATGAACAGTGGCTTGCTCACTTCTCGGTTCATGACTGATTTTGCTTCAGCTGCTCTCTGATCCTCATGGTTTATCCATGAGGCGAACGCCATCAATTGCATATCACCCAAGGCAATATTGGGATCCCAGGAGACTTCATTAGGCAAAGCCAAATTGTGGAGGTAAAACTCTGCTAACTTGGCTTTGTCTTCTGACGAACTAGTACTGCACAATTCAGAAAATTGTTGTGGGTTTTGGATATGTGAAAGACCTCTTTGTGCCAAGGTGTTTATTTGGAACTGCAGCCATTGATCTTTTAAGAACAATCCATAGGATTTTGCAGGCGGTCTACACTGAATTGCCTCCATGGCCCAACTGGCCATGCAGGCCAATTGTGCTTCCTTTTGTTGCAGCTGTTCTTTTAGGGCTTACACTTAAATTTTTGTTTGTTGTTCTGCTTCCTGTAGAAGTGTCATTGGCTCTTCAAGACTGGTGGTCAGCTCCTTTTTGCTTGGTTGTTCTTTTGTGATTTCCTTGGAGGATGTTCCTGCTCCTGCCCTTAGTTCTTGTAGCTGCAACCTCAGCTTCTGATTTTCTTCCTGTAGAAGCGCATGTTGGCAACTAGCCACATGTTTAGCCATGGTGAATTCACTCCTGACTTCCTTGAGTTGCTCTTGTAAAGGGCCTATTTCCGCCACACCCTTTGATTTGGCGATCTGCATCCATGTGTGGGAACGGACTCTTTCCTCCTCTAGTGCAAAAAATAGAGGAACAGTAAATTTCTGCGGTATGATTTTGCCCGCATCTAAAAAGGTGTAATACGAATTTAGATTGGGCGAAGGGCTAGGTTCTGGTATATGTTCTCTTGCTATCTCTTCAGGTGGTTCTGCCTCACCCTCCCTTGGTGATGAGGGTCCTTCTCCTTCCCTCTTTTCTGTTTCCTGTAGCTGGGCCAGAGTATCCTGTAGAACATTTTCAGCTTCCTGTAGCTGAGTTTTTTCTAACCTTTCTTGCCACGTATTTTTCTTTGGACTCCCCTTCTCGTAGGTGACTGTGATCCTGGAGGGTGACTTTTCTTTGGGAGAAGCAGGTGTATCTTCGATGACAATCGGGCTGCTGGATTGAGGCGGTGGCTTGCCCGTCTTTATCCTAACACTTCTTCGAGCTTTAAAGTACAGAGGGGTCTCCCTCTTCCTCTTTTCTTTTGGCTTAGGTGGCGTGCTGAGGCCAGCTAATACAGCTGCTGCCTCCCGTGCCAGAATATCCACCTTCTTCTCTTTGGGTTTTACCTTTTCGGGGCTTCCTGTAGAAGCCTGTTTCTGCAATTTCGGGCTTCCTGTAGAAGCCTTTATCTCTGTTTTCGTTCTTCCTGTAGAAGCCTGTTTCTGCTTTCCTGTAGGCACAGGTGTCTCTGTCTTTGCTTGCTTACCTGCCTGAGTTTTTCTTTTTGCTTTGGTTGCAGGTACTGTTGAGGTACTTGGGCTGACGTGGACCACCTCAGCTTTGTCCATTCTGCTCTTCAGCCTCTTTTCTCTTGCTGACAGGATAGGTGTGCCACCTTTTTCTTCGTCTTCCTTTTCCTCATGCTTTTTCTTTTGCTCCTTCTTCTGCACTGTGGTCGGGGTCTTTTGGCCTTCTTCTCTCTGTCCCTCAGCCACTGCTTCTTGTTCCTCACTGCTGGAGGAACCCGTTTCTTCGATCAACATCTTAATGTCTCCATCTTTTGTTAAATTTCGGAAGGATTCCCATGAGAGGGGGACCTTATATGAGTGCAATGCATCTTCCACAAGAAGTTTGATCAACCCATGGTGGGCTATCTGATCTGGTATGCCCTCTTTCAGCTTTGTGGCACACTCCATGAGAGACTGCAATAGGAAATAGGGGATGCTCAGTTTCTGCTCTACAGGAAGATCAATTCGGTGCCTCAATTCAGTGAGCAACCGAAAGTGATATGCATACACGATGCTAAATCGGCCTTCACAAGTGATATATTTCATGATTTGCAAACTGACTTCATTCCATGGTGGCAATAGACTCGTTCTTCGCACCCCGTTTTTGTCCTCCGAGAATTCTTCCTCAGGTGGAAAGAATTCTTTCTTTGCTTGCTGGCTCAGCTTTCTTTCGTCCTTATCCCATGGCAAACCCATAGGAAGTTCTGTGATTTGACTGATATGTTGCGGGGTGAGCTTGAGGCTTAAGCCTCTGAAGTTTACTGTGGCCAGTGTCTGGGATTTAGGCTTCAGAGCCTGCAAGAATTCTTCGGCCACTTCATCATCGTAACCCTGCAGCTTATCACAAAAAGACATCCACTGTGCTCGTGTAAAGAGCTCTACCACTTCCTGGTTTTCCCTTAATTTGCTTGAATCAGTGGGTTCCCGTCTTATAAACCCACCTAGCATGATGAACATGGTTGTTTTAACTAAAGGTGGCAAATGCAAAAGAGATTTGGTCTATTAAGACAGAGCATGCACATAATCCACAAAATTCAACACAGTCTACTTATACTGACATCCTGTAGAACGACAGCATAGGCACAGCAAACAACAATTCCACCAATATCTTTATGACCAGACTGTGGACGATGGTCTTGCCACTCTTACTAACCAGTTGCATGAAGAGTTCAGGGTTACCTCTTTAATTGGCCACCTTTTTTTCGTGAGGCACCCGCTTCCCTGTAGAAGACTGCGTTCCTGTAGAGACTGCGTTCCTGTAGAACTGCGTTCCTGTAGAACTGTGTTCCTGTAGAACTGTGCACAATTCTCGGGGAGGACTGTAGTTGGCCCGCGCTCGAGGTGTGCTTCTCCGGCGTTCTGGTAGCCAACAACTCGGTGTATCAAAGTGCAGAGGAGATCAGAATAGCCACCCGAGTTTGAAGTGGTGGTTGATAAATGCATGCGCATGATCTAGCCGATTAGATTTTGAATCGGCGCAATCCGTGGCGCGGGGGATGAGCTGTCCCCGCCGGACCGTTGGGCGACGTCATCCATCATTCGCCTGCGTATTCACTTGCTGCCGCATCCATTCCCACAGATTTGCCGCCGCCTTTTCCTGTTAAACTCATGCTTCTGACGGGAGTGTTCTCACGTGCGTGCCGCTCATTCTTGTTGTCGTGGCCGCCACCCAAACATCCAATTACACTTTAACTAGCCGACGTGGCCAGTCGACTGGCCATACGGCCGCTCAACCATTCAATTTTACGCTGTGCAAACAATTTCAAAGTAAAATTCATGCGATTTGATGGAAGGAAGGGTTGAGACACTTACCTGCGTGGCTGCACACGATTTTTCCAGTTCTTGGACGATGGTGAGTGGATCTACCTGCTGCATGCGACTTACACAGACCCGGAGGCTCGTGGTTACAGGCTGCCAACGATGGAGTGGATGCTTTGGTTGCATGCGCCCGCGTTTTGTTGCAGATGGCGGTGCTGTGAATGGTATCCACTCGAGCAGTTTGAACTGTTACAGGATTCCCGCGAGGTGTCTCGTAACAGTTCTTCCTCCTTGGGTGCATGCTGCACGACGGAGGATCTGGCCTTTCAATCACGTTCCCGGAGCTTCTGATGCCTACGGTATGAGATCTCAGCATTTGTTTAACTTCGAACATGGCTTTTCCCGCGAGAACTCATCGATCTTCTTTTTTGGTGCAGGGAACTTGGTTGCATGTCGACAAGGATGGTGGAGCAAGGTGACAGCAATGTGCAAGGGTGCCAACAGAGGCTTGCATGCGTCCAAACCAATCCATAGCCGCTAGATCTCCTTTTACAATGAATTCTGGGCCGTCCCAAACTTCTACAGGAAGTTTCCTGTAGAACACAGAGCTTCCTGTAGAAAGTCTACACTTTCCTGTAGAAAATCCGCGTCTTCCTGTAGAAAGACTGCATCATCCTGTAGAAGATTCAAACCATGATAAAATTGCACATACCTTGAAAAAACATGGGTACCCTTGGAGGAGGTGCTGGTGAGGTTCCTTGACAGCATGATAAGGACCCTTGGCTTTGAGTTGGAGGGTTTCCTCTCCTCCATAGAACATCTGCAACCTTCTACAGCAAGTTTCCTGTACACAGATTTGTAGAAAGCCTGCATGCAATTTTACCATATTTTGCTTATTGTTGTTTTTTTTTTTTTTTTGAAAGATAACAGGGGCGCCTCAAAGAGGTTTTCACCCATGCCATCTGCCCTGAGCGCCTCAGAGAGGTTTTCACTCAAGGATCTTTTTCGAACCTTTTCTTCTTTTTTTTTTTTTTTGAAAGACAATAGGGGCGCCTCAATGAGGTTTTCACCCCTACCACCTGCCTTGGGCGCCTCAGAGAGGTTTTCACCCAAGGATCTTTATTATTATTATTATTTTTTTTTTTTTTTTTTCATATCCCTCAGGGTATGCCAAAAGCAGAGGCAGAACCCTTCTCTATGACCAATACAGATTTCTCCATAGTTTTGATGAACTCTTGTCTTGAGAGAGGTCTCCTGTAGATCTTCAATCGATGCCCATTGACAAGCATGGGAATGGCTTCCTCATCAATGGTTCGAATGAGGACAGATCCATTGTCATGGCATTTCTCCACTGCATATGGTCCTAGCCATCTGGTTCTCAGCTTCCCCTTGAAATCTTTGTATCTGGAGTCATACAACAAAGCCCAATCTCCCGGCTGAAATTGCTTGTCATGGAGATGTTGGTCATGCCACACCTTTCTCTGAAGTTGAACCACTTCTGAGTGAAGGAGGGCCTGCATTCGGTGCTCATCCAGGCCATTCAGCTGCAGTAGCCTTTCTTGTTGTGCATGGCTGAGATCTAGGTCCAGCTGAGCTGCCATCCTCAAAGTGTTGTATTCAAACTCAATGGACAACAAAGCTTTCTTCCCATAGACCAGCTCATACGGTGTGAAGCCGGTGGTGGTCTTCCAAGTGGTGTTGTAAGCCCATGTGGCTTCAACCAGGCGATCTGCCCAGTCCTTTCTGCTGCTGCTCACCACCTTAGTCAAGATCCCTTCTAATGCTCTATTGGTGACTTCCACCTGCCCATTTGCTTGAGGGTGATAAGGGGTGGAAGTCCTATGCTTGATCTTGTGATGAGCTAGGAGATCTTCAACCAGGTTGGAGGTGAACTGGCTCCCTTGATCGGTGACCAGCTCTCTTGGATAGCCAAACTTATAGAAGATGTTTTCTCTTAGGAACTCGGCCACCTTTTCTTCTGTTGCTGCTTTGATTGCTTTGGTCTCTGCCCACTTTGTCAAATAGTCAGTACACACAATGATGTAAGTCCTTTGCCTCGAAGAGGGGTTGATTGGGCCCACAAAGTCCATGCCCCACTTCTCAAATGGCTCAAGAGTCACTTGAGGTTGGAGAGGCATCTCATCCCTTTGGGTCGGTTTCCCCATTCTTTGGCATTGGTCACACTGACTGACATATCTTCTGACATCTTGATGAAGTGTGGGCCAATAGTAGCCTGCCTGCAGGATTTTGAAGGCAGTTCTCTTTGCTGCAAAATGTCCTCCACAAGGCCCATCATGACAAGTGAGGAGGATATCAAAGACTTCCTCCTCCCTTACACAACGCCTTAAGATCTGATCGGGGCCAAGCTTGAACAGATTGCCCCCGATCCAAGTAAATGAGGCACTTTTTCTGATGATTCTGCTCTTCTCTCTGGAAGATAGGTGTGGAGGGAACTGTGCTGAAACAAGATAGTTTGCTATATCAGCAAACCATGGAGAGAGTACTGAAATAGCAAACAGATGTTCATCGGGCATCTGGTCATCCACTGTTCCATCCTCATCTGCAGACAAATCCAATCTAGATAAAAAGTCAGCAACAACATTTTCTCTACCTGGTTTGTCAACAATGGTCAAATCAAACTGCTGCAATAAAAGTAACCATCTAATAATACGAGCATTCACATCTGGTTTATTCATTAAATATCTAATAGCAGCATGGTCAGTATGTACAAAGGTCTGGTAACCAGTAATATAATGTCGGAACTTGTTCAATGCATGGACCACAGCCAAGAATTCTTTCTCGGTTACAGTGTAATTCAGCTCAGCTTTGGACAAGTTTTTGCTAACAAAGTAAATGGCATATGGAAGTTTTTGCTCAACTTGTCCTAAAGCTGCACCTATGGCTTTGTTCGAGGCATCAGTGTGGATGTGGAAAGGTAGGGCCCAGTTTGGACCTCTCAGGATTGGGGCTGACACCAACTTGTCCTTTAATTCATTTAAAGCCCTCTGACAATCGTCAGTCCAATTAAACTCCACATCTTTTGCCAACAGGCCAAACAATGGCGAGGCTAGCTTGCTGAAATCTTTAATGAATCTCCGGTAGTATCCTGCTAATCCCAAGAAACTCCGGACATCCCTTACCTTTTGAGGAGGTGGAACCCTCTTGATGAGAGCAATTTTGTTAGGATCCACCTGCAACCCTTGGCAAGAAATGGTATGGCCTAGCACGGTCCCTTCAGTCATTAGGAATTCACATTTTTCAGGACTAAGGGACAAGTTCATCTCGGTGCATTTGGTTAGGACTTTTCCCAGGTTGGACAATGCTTCCTGGAAGTTGGCCCCATAAGGAGTAAAGTCATCCATATAGATTTCTACTGCATCATGGACCAGCTCCGAGAAGATGCTCAAGACAGCTCTCTGAAAGGTAGCAGGAGCATTGCATAGCCCAAAGGGAAGGACTCGATAGGCAAAGGTACCCCAAGGACAAGTGAAGGTGGTCTTATCTTGGTCTTCCGGGCTGATTTGGATTTGGTTGTACCCGCTAAACCCATCCAGGAAAGAGAAGAACTTCTTTCCTGCCAGTCCATCCAACACTTGATCTATGAAAGGTAGAGGGAAATGGTCCTTCTTGGTAGCTTTGTTCAGTTCTCGGTAGTCCACACAGATTCTCCATTTCCCATTTTTCTTGGGAACCAACACTAGAGGGGACACCCATTCACTATCTGAGATGGGGTAGATGAATCCGGCATCCAACAGTTTTTGCAATTCTTCCTTGACAATGTCCTTAAGGGCTGGATTCATTCTCCTCTGAGGTTGCCTAACCGGTTTACAATCCTCTTTGATGTATATATGATGGGTACAGACCGAAGGATGGACTCCTTTCATTTCCTTATAGCTCCAAGCAAAAGCATCTAGGTGATTGGCCAACAGACTACACAGCTCCTTTTCCTGGGAAGGAGATAGGGAGGAGCTGATCTTCAATGCTTTCTCAGGGCCGAACTCCACATTCTTGACTCTGGGAGTAACAGGGTTGGTTGTACAAAGATCCACTAAGGTGCTAGCTTGGGCATCCTCCACCAATTTCTCTAAGGGTAGTGCACTGGAAGGTGGATTCTGGATCAAGGTCTCGATCAAGTCATCCTCGGTTGGGGGGTCTCTTCTAGTGGTATCTAAGGTGCACAGAGGTGCTGAGTACACCTCGTCTTCCTCTCCTTCTTCCAACCAGAGTGGTAAGTCATGCTCTAAGGAGGGTTGGGCAGGAGGGTATAGGACTAGCTGCTTGGACATGGGACCATTTTTGATGGTCATGTTTCCCGCACGACAACTTATGTAAGCATCTGCAGTAGCTAACCAAGGCCTTCCCAAAATGAGAGGATATCCAGTAAGCTTGGCCTTTGGTTGCAGAACCAGGAAGTCTGCAGGGTATTCCCAAGAGTCAATAGAGACCAAGACATCCTCCACAATCCCTTCGGGAGTCACGGTGGAGCGATCTGCTAATTGCAGTACTGTCGAGGTCTTTCTCAAGGAACCCTGAAGATTAAGCTTAAGCATGGTATCCCTGGTCATCACATTAATGGCGGCCCCCAGATCAATCAAGGTGTGAGGTATAATGGTGCCATTGATGTGAACATCTACTACAGGACTTCCAGGATCTAGGTACTTTGGGCAGATGACTTGTCCTAACATAAGGTCAGACAGTTGTCCTATGACATTGATAGTTGAGGCATCTTTCTTCCGTCTGCCTGGGTGTTTGAAACACTTCTCCTTAACCAGTTTGTTGTATATTGGCACATCCTTGATGGCTTGGAGAAGTGGTATTTTTACACACAACTGCTTGAGCTCACCCAGAAGCTCATCCTCCTCTGGGTTGGGTTGTGTGGTGGCTGTTAGTCTCTCAGGAAAGGGTGGAATAACCTTCGGTTCACTTTCTTGTTTATCTTCCTCATCCTCTGGGGGAGGAGGTTGGCGATCTGGTAGAGTCTTTCCAGATCGAAGATTGATCTCCTGGATCTCCACAGCATAGGTAGGGCATGAGGTTTCCCCAGTGTATACCTGCTGGGCCTGTCTATTGTTGGGGTTCGGGTTCGGTTGAGCAGGCATTTGAGGTTGCCTTGGAGGAGCAGGAGGTAATGGCTGAGGTTGAACTGGTGGTGGAGGCAAGATGGCAGGAGGAGTGTTGTATTGGGGCCTCCACCCCGACTGAGGTGCATTCCATTGAGGCTGTGGCTGGGCATGTGAGTGATATGAATGAGAAGTAGGTTGAGTGGGGTACTGAGGTGGATAAGACCATGGAGGAGGCATGGACCATGAAGGATGAGCAGGGGGACCCCAGGAAGGCATAGGAGTCGATTGGTTGGGGCTGTAATAAGCTTGAGATGCCCCTTGCATCCCCTGCTGATAAGGTCTAGATCCCTGTGGCCTCCTTTGGTTGAGGTAATAGAGAGGCTCTGTGGGAGCTTCTGTCCCTTGGTACATGGCTTTAAACCCAGGTAAGGTTGGACACTGATTTGTGGGATGGTCCTCCTCACAAACGAAACACACTTCAACCGAATGCAATGGACATTCGTTCTTAGGGTGTCTCCTTGTGCACCTAGGGCAGAAAACAGCCAAGGCTCTCTCAGCTTCTTCTTTCTTTTGCTGAATCCTGAATGTGTCAAGCTGCATGGCAATGGTCTGTCTCACCTCACTCTTAAGATCTTCTAATTGATTTGCAAGCTCATGTTTGGAGAAAGGGACACTAGTTGAGAGGTGGTTTCCTCTACCTCGTTTCCGAGCTGCCCTGGAGTGGTTTCTAAACACAGTCTTGATGTCCTCATAAGGCAGTTGGTAAATGTCCCCCCCAGCTAACATGTGAAGGGTATCTAAGAGGTCTTCAGGGACTCCTCGGAGCAGGACCAACTTGAGGGATTCAGGGTCAAGTGTGCACCTGGCCCGCTTATAGCTTAGTTGGAACCTCTCCTCATAATCCTCTAAGGACTCATCATTTCCCATGGACATCTGAAAGATTTCCCCCTTTGTTTCCTTGGACCTACAGTAATCCCGGTACTTGGTGTTGAAAGCTTGCTGCATCTGAGCCCAAGTGGTGATACTATTCCCAGGTAAGCCCATGAACCAGCGTAGTGCTGCATCCTTAAGAGTGGAAGGGAAAAGTTTCAACTTTTGCTCATCTTCAGTATAGTCATAGGTTCTACAAAGGACATCAAACTCAAACAGGAAGGTATCCGGATCTTCAGTAGTCAGCCCATGGAAGTGAGGTAAGGCGGAGGGGCTAATGTTCTTCATTTTCATCTCTCCATTGGTCTCTCGGATGGGGAAGGCACCTTCTATTCTCTCATCTTCTCTTCTATTGTCAGCCATAGCTTCAGATGGAGTGGTCTCTAACTCTTCTTCTACTATAGGGTCTTTGGATATCTCAGGATGTTCACCTATAGGTTCCTCTGGGTCACTGTCACCAAAGAAGAGAGAAGGGTGACTCAGTGATGTGGTGGGGGTGTTTGGTAGGAATTTGCCTGATCTATCTCGGTTCCTACGAGGCATGAAATGGAAAAGACTTTCTTTTTCTTTTGATTGTTTTTGCTTTGCTTTTCTTTTGGTACCTGCAAAACTGAGACAGATTGATCTACAACTAACTATGAAAGATGCAGAATTAAACTGAAAGCAGGAAAGAACTAATCTACTTTGCTCAAATGAAATTGCAAGAATGGAAATGCTAATCTACGCTTGCAGAAAGGAAATGCTATTCTATGAAAGCAGGAAATGTTGATCTATGAAAGCAGGAAATGCTAATCTATGAAAGTAGGAAATGCTAATCTATGAAAGCAGGAAATATCTATGCTACTTTTGCAGAATGGAAATGAAGTAAACTACTTAGAAGAAGGCAAGAGTAAGAAAGTAGAAGAAAAGCAACAATTACTAATACTCTGACGCTTCCCCGGCAACGGCGCCAAAAAGATGGTGGGCTCCAGTATTGTAGCAATAATGCTACAACTCTTGGAGCTTCCTATCTCTAATTTTATCAACCCGGTAGTTCGTACAAACTTGGAAGCGACGGTGCTGTATGCATAAGTACTAGCTCTTGTTGCAGCTGTCACTTGGTCAGCTGGCATAAGTCCGCTAGGGCTCAAGCCAACTTCTATATGCTCACAGAAGAAGCTTTATGAATGATGGACGAAAGCTAACTCAAAGGAGAATAGTCTAACTGCAGAAAGAAACTGAAAGCCAATAAAGCATGAAAACCCTAGTAAACCCTAATTTGACTAGCTAGACCCTTACAATGCAAAACTGTGAATGAAACTATTACCACTAATGCCATTACTTGCAGTGAACTGAAATACATGCATCTAAGCTACTTGCATCTGAAAAGACATGTTTTTGTATTTTTTCATTAAGTGGTTGGATTTATTGTGATGATGCTTTTGATTAGGGTTTGGTTGTGCAGGAGCGGTTGGAATGGAAGGAAAGCATGGGCAAGGTCAGGATGGCTAAGGGAGGTCCCAGAGGGTCTCCAGCATCAGTCCACAGAAGTCTACCACGTTCGGATGCTTAGAAACTGAGTTTGCAGGCTTCTACAGGAAGTCTGCAGGGGATCCTACAGGAAACTCAGGAATTTCTACAGGAAGTCTGTGCAATTCTACAGGATGTTTGGCCGTGGAGGTTTTGGGAGATGGTGAAGTGTTGGAGTGGTGTGGGAGGATAGGTGAGATGGAGATGGAGCTGGTGATGGCTCAGGAGCAGAGAAGTCAGATGGAGGAAGAGTGCATGCAGTGGGTTGATGGCTGGAAGGATGGGATCAATGAAAGGTTAAGTAAATGAAGCTACGTGGCAATGGATGAACTGGAGGGTAAACGAGCTGGACAGAGGCCGAGTGGGTGACTTGAGGAGAGATCAAGAAGAAGAAGAAGGAAGTGGAATGATATGGAGCAGTGTAAATGAAACAAATGACTTATGCACCAAAACGAGAATTCATTAACCTATGATAACTGTGCCATGAAACCTATGAACAGCAATGGAAAACCAAGAAAAGAAACTCGTGCATGGAAGTGGAATGTAGAAGTATGGTTCAATATCAAAAGTGCATGGATGGATCTTCAACGAAAATGACTATGTTGCAGCTTGCATGGAAGTGAGAAGAACTGTGTTTCTTTTTGGTGGTTGGTCATGGACTGCACCCCAATCCCTAACAGAGATGGCAGTGAGCCTTAACAACCTTTTTCTGGAGCTCCAATGAATTATATCTATCCTCTTCTAACCTAAGCAACTGGAAACAAATTCACCATAAACTAATCCTATTCGATCTCATGAAAAAGACTAAATTAACAGACTGTAAATTCGAATTGCATGTTAAAGTAAAAACTCAAAGTGCTGGAACGAAATGCAAACAACATTACAACACCGAGGAGATCTATTGCTCTCAGGTTGGGCCCTAACCTGAGAGCTATAGCTCCCTTAGAAACTCAGAATGAGATCAAAATCTGCCTGCCTTTATTCATAAACGAAAATCTGATGTCATGCCAAAACTGGCTTACAAAAGGAACAAACACCGAGCTGTAGCTCGTACTTCCAAATTACAAGAGCAATACAAAAGTTCAAAAAGCTCCTATCCAAGGCTACGGCCTCAGTATTTATGCAAAATGATCATCCAACAGGTGTCCTTGATTTGTGGAGCTCGGCTGTCCAACTGAAGGTTAAACTGCTGATCCTGTAGAACAGTTATAACTGTTGTTCCTGTAGAACAGTTGGCTGCCTCTAAGCTCGGTGGGGGAGATGGATTGGAGCTTGGAGCTATGGTGGGAATTACGAGGAAGGTCCCCAAGACCGTGGACATCCTCTCCTAAAAACCAGCAGTGCCACCTCATTGTCTCCTTGTCTCCTTTTTCGTGGTCTTTGCTCCCTTTTAATGCCAAAACCTGAAATCATCATGTATTAGTCACGTAGATAGAATGCCTACCCTTCTTCCTACAAACAACACGAATAAACCAAGAAATGAATGCATAAGCAATAAAAAATGAATGGTTTGAGCAGAGCAAGTAGGCCAAATGAGCCCAAATTATACCAAAAATTGGGGCTCATCAACAATCTCAAAAAGTTCCACCAAAATGGATCATAAAAAGAATCAAACTTTTCATCTTGATGAGGTCAAAAAAATAGGAACTAAAGGTTCCACCAAACAAGATGCAAGTGTTGTAGATAATTCTAATTCATGTGATGTAGATGATATGGATGTCTCATATGACTATGAATTCAATTTATCTATCAATTTTGAACAAAATTCCTTTGAAAAATTTTCTTCTCATGATGAGTGGAAATATGTAATGTAGGAGTATGAAGTTCTCAACAAGAATGAACATGGAGTTTGGTTAAACCTCCATTTGGAATCAAAGAAATTGGATGCATTTGAGTCTATAAAAACAAGTACAAATTAGATGTCTCACTTGAAAAGAACAAAGCAAAGTCTGTGGTAAAAGGATTTGCATACAAGGTAGGTGTTGATTATGAGGATACTTTTTTCCTCCACGACAAAATGGGTCACCATCCTAACTCTCTGTCTTTGCAACATATAATGGAGATAAAGTCCATAAAATGTATGTGAAGGCTACTTTCTTGAATGTAGGACTAAAAGAGAATGTGTTCATTTATCAACTAGAGGGTTTTTTTTTCAAGGGAAAAGAATAAAACGTATGTAAACTTACAAAATTATTATATGGCTTGAAGCAAGCACCATAAGCCTAGTATGAAAATTTAACTAAGAATATTTTGAAATTAAATTTCAAACACTATAATCTTGGTGAAAAGGCTTTGTTATCAAGAAAGTTAGAACAAATATTATATATCTTGTAATGTATGTAGATGATCTTTCGATGATAGAGAACAATAAGAACTATATTGCATCCGTAAAGAAAGAGTTGAAAAATGGATTTGAGTTGATAAATTTGGGACATCTTCACTACTACTTGGGAATTAGAGTGGCTCAACATGCAAAGTACATATTTATCTCCCAAAATAATTACATTGAAGAATTGTTGAAAAAGTTTGGCATGCATGAATGTAACCCTCTTTCTCCTCCAATTGAACAAAATTTGACGCTCACATCAAAACAAGGGAATGATCCAGGTGGATATTATTAGATACATGCCTATTCCACCTAGATGTATAGTCGGTTTCATCTGCTTCCTTGATTATAACAAAATTTACTATTTTTAGGAATTTTTTGGGTCCTGAACTTCCCAAGTTTTTTTGACCCCCTAAACGACATTTTCTTGAGGTAAAGTCTCTGCGGTTTGTGGATGCGGAGTGCGTAGATGAATAGTAGTTAAAGGGGGCTTATCCTCTTATTTTGGATAATTTTAAGTTGGTTTTTTAGATTCACCCATGGTCCACGGACCATGGCATTGTATGAAAAAGACTATAAATAGGTGTGTCTTAGAGAGTCTAAGGTAGTAGACTAGAGAAAAAGGGTAAGGTCAAAGAGCGAAGAGCCTAGGAGGGCTTAGCTGAGAGGAAGGAAGGCTTTGCAGCTTAGTGCGCAGAGGGCTAGGTAGAGTCCGTAGCTAAGTGCACATATCCCTGCAACTCTGGGCGCAGGGCAAGTTGAGTCTGTAATCTGTGAATTAAGATCAATAAAGACAAGTCTCTGAAGAATTATTGAATATTTTTGTTCATATCTATTTATGTTATATATAGTTGATGAATGTGTTATCATTCAGAATTAACCTCAAGGCTGGGAAAGGAAATTCCGAGTTTAACAAAGATCAAGCTTCGATCTGGCATGTAGCCCTACCAGACCAGAGAGGGATCTCTCTTTGCCCACAAGATGTGGCTGAAATAAATGAAATTTTAGGCTAGATATGGAGTGCGGGGATTTTGTTTGAAATTTTTTGGGTCGAAATAGCAAGAGAAAGGATGATTGGGCTATGGAGTCGATGCCAGTTTCTACTGGAAAACTTGGGGCAAGGTAAGTGCCATGTTCAACTAGATAGAAGATTGCAAATGTGTGAAGAATAGGGGAGAAAGCCCATTTCCCTTCAGACATCAAACAGAGGATGGATCTGTTGTAGCAACTTTAGACGAACGAAAAACACAGGGTTTCTCAACAAAACATCTAACTAAGGATGAATTCTGCAAATACAACCGCTACATCTAACAACAAAATCATCATGAAAGGAGCATCATAGGGGATGTATTCCTAACATATCTCTTAGATAATTTTGTAACAAGGTAGAGAAAACAAAATATGTAAGTGAGTTACATGAAAAAAATACTGAACAATAACACCATGATGGATCCCAGGTTCAAAGGATAGAAAACTGCTTTATTAAAATGATATTCAGGAAAAGTTTACAAAATGCCAAGCAGCCTCTTTACTGCAAAAATCGAACCTCTATCTTTTAAAAAAAATCCACTATATACTAAATTACATATAAATTTTTATTTCCTCAACATAGGAAATAAAAAATAAAAAAATAAAACTAAAAATAATATCCTATCATAAAACTCTATTATAAACTAATTTGCAACTAAAATCCCAAACTATCTCGAGAACCATGAGAAATAGTTTTTGAAAACCCAAATTAGGTGAAGGTTTGCCAAGTGGATTAATATTACTATATTTGCTCCTTCAGGTGTGGAACCATATTCCACAAAATCTTCCTTTTGACTGCCACCTTGCACCTGCCTGCACGAATTTTGGAGTTGTTTGATCGACCTGTTGTTCTTGTCCCTTCTTGGATGCTCTCTGATTGCCATTCGTACCCAGAATTCTGCTGAGCTATTAATTTGTGCCACAATAGCTGTAATGTCATCACTAGAAATGTCATACTCCAGCCATTCACTTTAAATTCTGCTCTCCGTGTACTATGGATAAATTTGTCTACGGGTTAATCGCTTCAAGACTGTTGGGCATGGATGCATCTAGTTCTTCAAGAATTAGAGGACATAATTATTTTTTTTTTCTTCTGGATATTGAACATGGTCATTGCAAAACTCTAGTTGCATCCCTCAATCTGTATATTCGACTAGGCTTTGATCACGATTGTCCATAATTGATAACTTAAGATCATGACTGCTCACCATCGCCAATGAATTGGTAGATTGGTAATCATGAGATGCAAGCAAGGAAGAGTCATGTGACTCATCCATCATTCATCTTCAGCCTGAGAGCACTCTCATTCTAATTTTGATGACCATGGTTTTTAGACCAAGTTTTATATTCATACTTGTAGGATTCCTCTGGGAAAACTCGTGGCTGTTGGTTGGGATGTTCCTAGTTATGGCAGAGCAGACTCTATTGTTGCCTTGCTCATTGTAGTTGCTCGAGGAAGTTGTGCCCTTCTCGAGAGATGCCATAGCTAGCAACATAAGCCATCATGTATTCAACAGGATTCTTGTTGTATATGGTTCCATCCTCTTGGACATGCCAACCAGCTTCATTGCAAAGAGCCTTGAGCACTTTGTTGTCATCAGCATGTTTAGGAAAACTATAATTACCATGAGCATGTAGAAGAACAGATATTTTTTGCAGCCATTGACCATCTCATCCTCTCCCATTGTCGATTCTTTTCCCTTTCATTTGCCGAAGGATTTTGCATCTCAAGTCCTTGTTATAGATATTTTTGGGCACTGAAACCCCAATCATACATGTCCATAAACCAAGGGCCCCTAAGTCCCTAAAAGTGTTGCTTCACACCCTAAAGGAATAAGGTCAGCTGATTACATCATCTCCCAGAAGTTCTCCACAGAAAACTGCTCAGAACTGGTCAAGGCTGGATTATACAGACTGCCCAGTGCAGAGGGTGCGATGCATATCACCTGCTCAGTGAAAAGGGTGCGATGCACACTAGAAAGCCCTTCTGTAGGGTGCGATGGGCGAGAGCAGACAAATGGCAGAGACAGTTTGCAAGGTGGATCGTCATGGAATCTTCCAGAAACTTCTCCTGTGACACTTGCCTCTCTGAATTCGCCCAGGGATGAGTAAGAGATCATCAATCTCCAATTGGAATCAAGAACTATCAGAGAGAGGGCACTAATCAAAATCCTAGAAGCTGACTCACCCCCCTGCAATCATCTATATATGGATCCCTCATCCCAGAGATCTAGAGGCTGGAATTTTGTATCTTGTAAGGAAGTGTTGTTGCTTTCTTGGTGGAATATCATAGTGTTGGGTGATCTAAGCTTTTCATGAGGTGAAGAAGGGCTTTCATGTTGAGAGGATGACGCTAGGTCAGAACAATTGGTTGTAATCCTCTTTTCTATTCTTGATATTAATAAAACTATTCAATTTTTCGTCCACATTCTTGTATGTTTGATGATATTTGCATTTGTGTGGTCAACATATATCTGGTCCTATATTGTTTATGATTGTAGATCTCTGTTCTTCGATAGTATTATGCTGCTTTGATTCTACAGGTGCTCTTTGAAACTGGGTAGACGAAGGCAAAGCGGAAAGGATCTGTCAGAAAGGAGAGGAACCAAGCAAGGAAATAAGCGCAAGACTAAGGTTGGTGTCCTTTGTTCCCCTCTTATCTACTTCTCATAAAGGAAAGTGAAAGTAGTTTTAGTTTGTTTGTTTCTAAGATAGATACCAGTCTTAGTGGGACTAGCAGCTCCGAGTGGACACTAGATTTCCCGATAAAAAATGGCGACTCTGCTGGGGATTGAATAGATTGTTTTCTTGTCTATATTTGTTTGTTTTATAAACTTACAGACGGAGCCTGAAGTTAAGCCAACTAGCCTTCGAACTGCATTTGCTATGAAAGTGCAAAGTAGATCAATGCTGCTTCAGTCTATCTCTGGGTTTTGTTTATAAACTGAACAATCGATTTGCAAACCTTCTAATTGCCCTAATGGTGGCTCTACTAACCTCATTAGATCAACCCTTGTGATTTATATTTACTGAACATCACTTGCTCGGCCTAAATCCCTGAACTGAGCTGCAAACTGTGACTAAGAGCCAAGTAAAGTCTCGTCCTGGTACCATCGCACCCTCTCTTCAAGGAAGTCTGTATGCATCGCACCTCCCATGTGTAGTAGGTGGGATGCATACTAGATTCCCTGTGTTACAGGTGCGATGATCCGAAAAGTCTAATTTTGCCTCCAAGTTTTGGTTTTTCTTCACTCTTTTCAGCTCTATTAAGGAGTTTCGCTGTCTGTGATCAGTATACCACTGTGGAAACCCCCTTCCTTTCCATCATTCCACCTCCATTGTGTAAAGAACTGTGAATTTTTTTATGTATTGTGTGCCATTTTCAGTTCTCTTTTACAAAGTAATAGTGTAATCGAACTGTCGTTTCTTGATTTGGAAGTGTCACAAGTGTCGTTTTTAGTCATAGAAAAGAATCCTATCGTTCTTGGTGGTCGATTATATAGTTACTCTTGTATTTGATTTGAATTAGTATTTTTTCAAGTTTCGAAAGCAGTTTTCAATTCAAAATCGCAAAGTGTCGTCATTATCTTTCTTTCGTTTTGAAGAGAAATTTGTTAGTACTGTCGCTTTGAAAAATAATTCAGATTTGTACTTCACATTCTTCTTGTCATTCACACATTAAGAAAGCTGAAAACAACTACATGCATGTGCATTTGCATTTAGACTGCTTGTTGGTTTGATTTAGGACAGTGCATCTAATGTGTGCTCTCTGCTCTATGTTGAAATAATATCATCTCTCTTTCTTTAGTAGCTAGGATTTTCATTGCAAAAATAAGATTAAACGATTGTTTGTCATCTTAGATTACATTTTAGGAATTGTATATCTACATCACGCGATGAACCTGGAAGGAAAATTTCTTAAGAAAGATAAACTGTAAAATAAATTTAATGAACCTAAAAATGCTTTGGAACCTAACGCACAACATCTAGAAGTCTAGGCTAGAGACATATTCCGGCGTCGTAAAGCCTGGTAACTGTCGCTTTCATTTTTGGTTGGGTGATTCCTCCTCTTTGAGACGACAAGTGCCAGTATGGACTTGTGCTCCCACGTACCGTCGAGTTTATATCGGGAGACCACAATAGGCTATATCCTTTATCCATAGGAAGCCGTGTCTGCCGCCCTATCGATTGTAATGCACTGAACACAACATTTGGGAAGATTGACTGCTGTATCGTAAAAATTATTCTGCAGTTTTGCGATTGGTTTGGTAATCCCTCTGTCTAGATTTCCATAGTAGTCTCTTTCGTTCCTTTTCAGACTCCTTAAAGGAAAAGGTCCATCTGAGCACTTGTCACTTCAGGCTCATTAAAAATTGAAGGCGACCAGAGTCATATTTTGTTTTTTCTCGACTCTTAAAAATTGAAAAAACAAGTTGTGTCAAAGCGTTTAAAATTCATTTAATTCGGAAACATTTTCCCCTTTATCTTTAGTTGATCGAGTAATCTGCAATTGTGGAGGAAAGTCAATTAAAACCCCGTCGTTCGTGGAGACTTACGAGTCAACCGTCTTTGTCTCTAGAATCAAAATTATTTCGGACAAAGCAAACTCGTTTAACCAGTTCAAAGTCCCCTGGTCAGGTTGGAACAAGTGTTCCGACACCCTCGGAGACTCTGGTTACTCCAAACATTTCTGGTATCCCTGCCCTTGCAGAAGAAGTTCCGCAGCCACAAAAGGACATTACAATTGATCCTAGTGTGAGGATAAACACTTTTATACCTGAACCGGCTCCATCTACAGCTGATTCGGAAGGTGTTATTCCCCAAACATTTGTCACTGCAGAATCTATACCTTCTTCGACATCGGAAATATTTTACGGACCTGACGGTCTACCTCTTCCACCTGGATTGATTGCTATAGAAGAGATTGTGGAGGATCCCCCATCTAGTACTCCATCGCATTTTGGAGTTGGGATCACCCTATATCCTTCTTTGTTGGAAATTAGTCTACTATTATCGGAAGTTCCTATAGAATTGCTATGAAATCTTTTGGATAGACTAGATATGTCTGAACAACTATCGACATCTAGGACTGTGTCATCTGACACAGTAGCGGCAGAACTTCCTGCTGCCACTCCAACAATGTTCGTCGGCATACCGTCTGTCGCAACTAGCTCTCAATCGCTGGATGGAATCCATCCAGGGGCCGTTTCGACAGTATGGTCTATTCTCGTTTGTTCGTCCGGAATAATATCTGGAATCCCTTATGTTGAGTCTCAACAAATTGATCCTTCGTAATGTCAATTTGGGTAGTCCGGTCCTCAAATGCAAATCATTCCCTTAAGCACTGGATTACCGCCGTATGGGGGGCAATATGCCCTTTCATTGTCTCCTCTGGGAGGTCAAACATACGAGAGTTCGCAACAGAATTCAGGTTATGCTGGAATTACATCCAGTGATTGGATGCAAATACTGCCTCAACAACCAAGAGTTCTATACTAAATGCAACAAAGTCTGCCTATGTCAAATATCCCCACTACACCAGCTATTGTGATGGTGTTGCAAGTACAAGAGTTACCTGTTGTATGCCAACCTCAAGTTTCTCATGTCGCAATCCAACAACCCCTTGTCTCTATGATGCCACCACAATCATCGATTAGTGGCTCCTTAACTGGAGTGATCCGGGCTTAAACGGGTACCATTACCCCTCATCTTGGTCAAGCAGCCAATATTGGACAACAGCAGATGGTCTCACAACCATGGCTGGTGCAATATCAACAACCGCAATTCCAACAAGTTTACCAAGGATCTGAACACCAAGTCTTTGCAAGTAATGGGAAGCCGTATATTCAAAACGGTCAACATCAACCATTTCATAATGGTTATGCCCATCAACCTTACCAAAGTTATTAGCATCAAATGCACTATGCTGGTATGCAAAGACCCACTGCTCAGGCAATCCCATCTTATCCTGGGTATGCTTCGCCGAACCTGAATCAACAGTTGCCCTTCGTGGCAACTTTAGAGTTACCAGATCTAAATCGACTAACAAATGATCCAATCGCTTATGCCCCTTGGTGGCCAGCAATTCCTCATAAACTTCCATCAGATATTCCTAAATTTAATGGAAATCTGGGTGAAGACCCGTCGAATCATGTGATGAACTTTCATCTCTGGTGTTCATCTAACACTCTAAATGATGATTCAATTAGGCTTCACCTTTTTCAGCGAATATTAACTGGTCCGACAGCAAAATGGTATATCGAATTTCCTAGAGTTTCGTTTGACAACTTCAGTACCCTAGCCACAACCTTTTTAACCCATTTTCAGTTACCCATAAGGTATGAAACGAGAACAAAGCTTCTTACCAATTTCAAGCAAACAATGGCCACTCACATATCCGATCATATTCATGAGTGGCGAAATCGTCGTAGAATGGTAAAAACATATGTTCCTGATCAGCTGTTGGCTGAATGGTTTATTAAGTCATTGTTACCTTCTATTACGGAAGATGTGGCAAAAGGAGGAGTCGTCACTGAAGAGCAGGTCATTCCTCTTGCGCAATATTTAGATTTCATCTATACCCAGTCTGGCATGCTCTACGATAAAATCCCTGATGCTCCTAGACTGGAATTTTCCATTCCTCCCTCTCCTAAACCAAACAAAGACTCTCATGTCGGGGACGGTGTGATAGGAACAACCAGCACGAAAACCGTAAAGGCTAAGTCGAAGAAGGCTCGTACGGTTTCAGGTCAAAATGCAAATGAAGAACTTCTTGCCTCTGAAGTAAATGCTGTATCGACTGACAAAGGCAAAGAAACCAAGCAACCTGGAGGCAAGAAGAAAAAGAAAGGGAAAAAGAAGAAACAAGAGGAGTTGTCCCCTAAAAATCTTCTGCAAACCCTTCTGGAGATAGGAAACCGAATCGTCCATGCCTTATATGTGATGAGGATCATTGGACAAGAGAATGTCCATATAAAGCCGAGCTTAGAAAATTCTTCAAGAATTCAAAAACCTCGGCGGTATTGACTGATCCATTTCCAAATCCAGGAACAAATCTGGTTGCTAGTGACAATGCTTCCCTGTCCCAAGTGCTAATGTTGTCGGTTTCGAAGAAGCAAAATGATGCTTTGATATCAACAAGGAATAAAGATTACGGGAATCCACAGCTGTCGAACAACAAGGCCAATGATCAACCTAGTAGTTCGACAACAACTTCGACCGAAGTTGTGCCACCCATCATTCCTGAACTAACGATAAAGCCACCAAAGGGAGTAGTACACAAATCGACATTTAATCCTCATGCCAGAGTAGCACAACATTATAATATAGTGGAGGATCTAGCCCAATCGCCATCCGCTATTTCGACACTTGAGGTACTACAAAATTGCCCCTCCTAAAAGCAGGCTTTATTATCGGCGATAGGTGGGATTGACCCAACGGATTCCAATTTGGTGTCCTTTAATCACAAAGGATATGACCCTTAGTTACCAGCTCAACTAGCTTTCGTGATTCAAGTGAAATCCCTCAACAAAACTGTTCATCGAACAATTATTGATGAGGGGGCATCTACATGTATTATGTCGATGAGTTGTTGGAAAAATTTAGGATCTCCACCCTTGTCACGATCTTCGACAACATTAAAAGCATTTGATGGACGAACATACACCCCATATGGGATTTTAAGTAACTTGCAAGTCGAACTGGGGGAAAAACAGTAGAAATAATTGTTGAAGTAATTGACGGAAACCTCGATTACAACATCCTACTGGGAAGGCCCTGGATATATGCTATGGCTGCTGTTGTGTTGACCTACTTCAGGAAGATTGCATTTCCCTTTCAAGGAGGAATTACAATCTTCGACCAACAAACATTTCTCCCCAACAGTTCCCAAGTTATGGGAAGCATTCCGATGATCCATGGAAGCCCTCATTCGCTTCAAAATATCAGAGTAGGCCTACTAAAAGACCCTAGATGGTTTGAGGGGGAAAATGAGGGCTCTTGCTAAGTTTCAGGTAAATTTAGCAATTCCCAGGCACACTTATGGTTATTTTTCAACCAGGGGGAGGGGATAAGAATATAGGGCAGTTATTAACATCATTATAGTAAGGGGAGGGGAGATAGATATGGAGTTATTGTTGAGCCTCAAACCTGCACTTCTTTACACATCCTCTCAGCCTCCTTTTCCTATTCATTTCCTTCTTTTTGCCACTCATTCCCTCCATCAAATTGCTCAAATCATTGTATTTTAGGACTTTTTACATGGTTTGTTAATTATGCTAATGACTATGTTGTTGGATTAGAATTTTGGTTCAAGTGTTGTGCTTTCCGCAGCTCACACAAGGTTTCCGCAGCTGATCCCGGTTTCCGCAGCCAACCCCAGATTCCGCAGCTGTTTTATTAAACAGCATGTTCCAGGTGTCCTTCGGGCAGAAGAGCCACATGGGCAAGTTCGTGGAACCAAGGACATGGTGTGTGTCCTTCCAGCTCAGCCAAACCAGTCATAAAAACCCATGGTCAACGAGGAGGCAACTACGGTCAACAGAGGTCATTGGCGGTGGCACGGCTCTGCGTGTTCGGTTTTAGAGCACGTGAAGAACAGCTGGCCTCTTCCTCAACCACGAAGATGATGGGAAACCAAAATCCAACAGAAGATTTAATGCCCACCACGACCGTTGCCTAAATCCGAGGACGCTGCCAGATTACGTGTTTTTACACAGCGGATAGAATAGCGTAGTTTGTGTTAAGTTTGTTTTGTTTTCTCTGCTATAAATAAAGCATCTCTGAACGCTGGATAGTTAGCTGCTGATATGTAATTTTGATCTCCCACTGTACTTTCTATTTTGCTACATAATATATGAGAAGACCGTTCTGTTTCTAAGCGTGTAACTGATCTTTTGAGCTGGCTGGAGTAGGCAGAGGGCCCCTATTTACTTTAGGCATGTACAATGCTTTTAATTTCCTACATTTCTTTTTATCATTTTATGTATAATAGTTGTACATAATGCCTTTGATTGCTGTGTTTCGATCATGTACAATAGCTGTATATAAACATTGAATTCTGCTCATTTATATTTCTACACTTTTCCATGACTGATCAGTGTGTTTTGCAGATTGCTTAGGCGTGCCCGGGACAGTTTCTTTTCTTTCTTTTTCACAGCTAGTGACAATTGTGATCATCTTGTCTATGTTGCTAACCTTCTTTGTTTTGCAGCCTTTATTTCTCTAAGTTGCATAGTTGCTTCTTACTTTTAGACATCAAGTTGTTTACCTATTGATGGTTTCTTCTCTATAATTCAATATCTTTATTGAGGACCAAAATATCACTAACACAGCTTGGTTTAGTTGCTCAAGAACTCACAATTGCTTGGCTTAATTTTGACTGTTTCTCAGATGATATATTTAGTTAAAAGACAAGAGGTTAAGAAGAAGTTAAAGTATTTGTGACTAGTCTTTCTTTTATGTATATTTACTTCAGTTTCATATTACTTAGTTTTAGCTAGACTTGACATAGATTTCATCTTCATTTTCTTGCAGCAGCATAGATACTGGGCCAATGTCATTAGTCTTTTATTTGATGACTTCATTTTCCTTTAAGAGTTGATTTCACTTTAGTTGTTGTTCAAAGCTTTCTTGTAGATTATTTTTAAGTTTTAAGAAATCATTTAGAACTCATCACAATCACACACACTTCACTCACTTTATTTCATTTCCATCACATCATTGTAGGAGAAATATATTTGAAAACAAACTTAAAAAGTTGAAAACGACAAAAACATAAGAAACATTTGCCTAAGTACATACAGTACACATCACTTCATCAGCTTACGAGCCCCGGGTTGACATTTAAAAGTTGCAATTTAGACATCACTAAATTGACCAAACATTTTGGCGCCGTTGCCGGGGAAGTGAAATTAGGTAGCCAGATTCTTAAAAAAAAAAACATAATAAGAAAATTTCAAGGAAGGAAATTGATAACATCTCAAAGTATGCTCTCCTCTTGCACCTAGAGTGATCTGGAGGATCAGAAAAGAGAAAGTTATTGGTTTAATAGTTTCTTGAGTATGCTCTCTTCTTGCACCTAGAGTGACCTGGAAGATCAGAAAGAGAATTATTAGCCTGACTTGAAGAAAAATAAAAAAAATGACATGCATAGAGCTAGAGATTCTAGGGGAAGGTTTTTAGCTAGAGCCAAGAGTTCGATTTTTACAAGTCCATCTACTCCAAGGAATAGACAAGAGACACCTCCCTCATCTCCAACTGACACTCCTAGCCCTAGGATTCCCGGAATTCAAGAAGCAGGAGTCGACTCTCCCATACCTTCCATCGAGTCTGAATTAGAGAGAGATCCTTTCCTTCTTTCTCCAGAGAGACAAATTGTAATTGAAGAAGTAGAATCACCTGAAGAAGAGGGAGAAATTCCTTCTCATACACCCTTAGTAGAAGAACCAGAAGACTCTGAAGTCTCCAGGGAAACTACTATGACAGAGGAAGGAGGTGGTAGAGGTAGAGGTAGAGGAGGAGGAGGAGGAAACAATGGAGGAGGTAGATGTAACATTGGAGGAAATAGGGATGGAGATAACTCATTTGGGTTTCCTATAGTCGATGAGGACTCCCGAGCCACCATGAAGAACATCTCACCATCTGTCCTCCCGAACTTCCATGGGTTAAGGAATGAGGACCCTGAAACATTTCTATTTGAGTTTGAAGTCATATGTCGAACTTATGATTATCTGGATGACTCTCAAAAACTCAAACTGTTTCCTTCAACATTGAAAGGATCAGCTTTGAAATGGTTCATGGGATTACTCACTCAATCCATTAGGTCTTGGAATGATATGAAACAGACATTTTTGGATAGGTACCTGGACTATTGTATGCCCACCAATCATAAGGATGAGGTATTCAAAATGATGCAAAAAGAAGATGAAAACTTGGAGGAATTAATTGAAAGATTTCAATATAATCTGAAAAGAGCAAAAATGAGTAACTTGGATGAGGAGACCTTGAAAGCCCTTTTACTAAAAGCCATTAGAGATGAATGGATAGATCTTTTGAATATGATGGGAAAAGGAGATGTATCTCAACTTCCACTTTCTGATATAGCAGAATTATGTGTCCATCTCTCAAGGGGGAAATCCAAAACTCAAAAAGGGCCTAGAGATCCTTCTCTCCTCAGAGCAAACAAATCTGCAACTGGATCAGTAAGTAGGGCTGAGATTGGCAGTATGCTTGATGAATTTAAAACCGATATCTTAGGGAGTCTTAGTGAACAACTAGACACTCTTAAGATTCACAATAAGCAGAAAGCAGAAGCTGAGGCTTTGGCCATCTTTTGCCCAAAGTGTAGAAAGAAACATGCTCTAAGGGAATGTCCCTTGGAAGCAAAAGTTGTAGAGACATGTGTGATTTGCTCAGAGAATCATGAGACCAAGGATTGTCCTTCAATCCCTGGGCTCAAAGCTGTTTTTCAAGAAGATCCAAGTACACTTGAATCTCTCTGTTTTGTTGCAAGGAGACCTTGGCAGGGGCAACAAAATCAAGGGTTTAACAACTCTATGAATTTTCAACCTCCACCAAATTGGAATCCTTGGCAACAACCTTGGCCCCAACCTCAAAATCCTTTTCAAGCATGGGTACAAGGTATGCAGAATCCTTATGGGAGATTTGCTCAGTTCTACCAATATCCTCCATCTTTTCAAAACCAACAAGCTCCACAACTTCCAAATCAAAATCCACAACTATCATTACCATTTCCACAACAACAACCTTCTCAACAGAATCAAAATTCTCAACTCTTGCTTCCATTCCAACAGAAGTCAAATCAACTTCCTTCTCAGCCATTGCCAAACCCCAATAATAAAAACCCTCAAAATGCCTACATGATGGAAGGTCAGCAATTTCCTACCTATATGATTGTTCCTCTCAATGAAGTACAACTCAGATCAGGTAGAGTCTTAGATAAACCTTCTATAAATGATCAAAAGCAAAGCATTTTTGAGGAAGAATCTCTTGAAACCAATAAGGGTTCTGAAGCATCTCTTCAAAACCCAAACACTCAAAAAGAAAAAGAATTAACCCCCACAACCCCCATAGTTGAGCAACCTGCATCCTTATCCACACCTCCTTTCCCTGAAAGATTACAAATTGATAAAGGAGTGGAAAAACAAATTTGGTTGCCTGACTATAATTTTCTAGATGAATTGAAAAATGTCTGTATCAAGATTCCCTTGTTACAAGCCATTAAAGAGATTCCTATTCTAGCAAAAACAATAAAGGAGTTGAGCCTTAAAAGACCAGGAAGGAAACCAAGAGATACCAGAAGGATCCACCTGGTAGGAAAAATTACTATGCAGAAATATGTAGATCCCGGTAGTCCAATTGTCAAAACACATATCAATGGGGTAGAAATACCAAATACTTTGATTGATTTAGGGGCTGCTATTAACATTATGAGTAGACAGACTATGGAACAGCTAAAACTTCCTAATCTTCTTTTTACACCTACTTTATTGCAACTTGCAGATCGATCAATTATTAAACTAGATGGTGTATTAGAAGACATTCCAGTCTCCCTAGACTCTTGGGAATATCCAGTGGATTTCATGATTTTAACTCCCAAGAGTAATCTAGGAGGACATCCTCTTATTTTAGGAAGACCTTGGCTAGCCACAGCTGATGCTTTCATAAGTTGTAGGTCTAGGGATATGTACATTTCTGATGGTAATTCGACAAAGAAGTTCAATCTGTATCCTCCAGCAAAAGCAATCACAGAAATAGGAGATAATGAGTGGGTTGATGATGAAGATACTATACAACCTGTCTTTACCATTTCTGAGATTAGTGAAGATAGTCAAATTCTGAATACATTAGAAAATTTTGAACCATCTTCAGAATATGACTCCACACAATTTCAGTTGGATTCTGACATAGAGTGTCTATCATCTAGACAAATGTCTCTTTTCTCTATGGAAGAGTTTGGTAGTTCTACCATTGAGATCTTTCCAGGAAAAACACTAAACATCAACAGAAACTTGGAAAAATCACAACAGGGAGAGCTAACCAAAATCTTGCAAAGACATTCTACTGCATTTGCATGGGAGTATACCAATATGAAAGGTATTGATCCTAAGACTTGCATTCATCACATCTACATTGAGGAAAACAGTAGACCAATCAGACAACCTCAAAGAAGGATGAATCCAAACCTTAGGGAGATAGTGAAAGAAGAGCTCCAAAAGTTACTTAATGTAAACTTCATTTACCCTATTTCAGATAGCCGGTGGGTTTCCCCTTTGGTTATAATACCTAAAAAGAATGGTAAATGGAGGGTTTGCATTGATTACAGAGAATTGAACAAAGCAACCTTGAAGGATCACTTTCCTTTACCCTTTATCGATCAAGTATTAGATACTCTAGCAGGTAAAAAGTATTTCTCATTTTTGGATGGTTTTAGTGGTTACAATCAAGTTCAGGTAGCACCTGAAGACCAGGACAAGACCACATTTACCTGTCCATGGGGAACTTTTGCTTACCGAGTACTTCCTTTTGGATTATGTAATGCACCTGCAACATTTCAAAGGGCAGTACTAGGAATATTTTCTGATCTAATTCATGATTGTGTAGAGGTCTATATGGATGATTTTACAGTTTATGGTAATTCATTTGAAGAGGCATTAGAAAATTTGGAAAAAGTCCTTGTAAGATGTAAAGAAACAAATCTTTCATTAAGTCATGAAAAATGTTTTATGATGTTTACTGAAGGGATTGTTTTAGGACATCATATTTCAAGAGATGGAATCAAAGTTGATAGATCAAAAGTCGAAGTCATCTCCAAGTTACCTATTCCAAATTGTCAAAAAGATGTTAGAAGTTTTCTTGGGTTTACTGGGTATTATAGAAGATTTATTGAAAACTTCACCAAGATAGCATCTCCACTCTTCAAATTACTTACCAAAGACTGTGAATTCAAGTGGGATCCTGAATGTCAATCTGCATTTGAAACTTTAAAAACTAGAATATCTGAAGCACCCATTTTGAGAGGGCCAAATTGGAAACTCCCTTTCCACATTTCTACAGATGCTTCAGATACAGCTCTAGGAGCTGTCTTGGGACAAAAGGATTTGGTCCCTTATGCCATTTACTACACCAGTAAAAATTTGACTCCCACTGAGTTAAATTATACTGTGACTGAAAAAGAGTTCTTAGCCGTTGTTCATGCAATCAACAAGTTTAGACACTATATAACAGGCTATGAAACTTTTGTCCATACTGATCATTCTGCAATTAGATATCTCATGAATAAACCTGTTACTAATGGCAGAGTTACAAGATGGCTTTTACTTTTACAAGAATTCAATATTACTGTGTTAGATAGACCAGGGAAACAAAATACAGTAGCTGATTTCTTGTCTAGAATCCAAAATACTAATGAAGATTCTCCTGTAGAGGATAAGTTTCTAGATGAATATTTGTTTGCAATAACTACTAAAACCCCTTGGTATGCAGACATTGCTAATTATTTGGTTACAGGGAAGCTACCTCCACACTTATTTCCTAATGAGAAAAGGAAAATCATTCAGGAAAGCTCAAAGTATTCTTGGATTTCTAATGAATTGTTCAAAACAGGGCTAGATTGTGTGATCAGAAGATGTGTTCGGGAAGATGAAATGCCTGACATCCTTAAGGCATGTCATGATGAACCGTGCGGCGGACACTTTGCTGACAAGAGGACGGCCTATAAAATCCTTTCTTTAGGATATTATTGGCCTTCTCTCTTCAAAGATGCAAAACAATATGTCAAAAGGTGTGACAGCTGCCAAAGAGTTGGGAGACCAACTCCTTCAAATGAAATGCCATTATAGCCACAGGTATGCATCGAACCCTTTGAAAAATGGGCTTTAGATTTCATTGGGCCCATTAACCCACCATCTAAGCAAAAGAAGTATATATTGGTTTGTACTGATTATGTTACTAAATGGGTAGAAGCAAAGGCATTGCCTTCTGCCACTGAAAATTCAGTTGTTCAATTTCTTTTTGAGGATATTTTTACTCGTTTTGGTGTCCCAAGAGAAATTGTGACAGATCAGGGAAGCCAATTTACATCTAACTTGATGGAGAAGTTGATGGAAGAATACAAAATCAAGCATAAAAAATCTACTCCATACCATCCGCAAGCAAATGGTCAAGTGGAATCCACAAATAAAGTTCTTGAGAGCATCATCACCAATATTGTTCATCTTCATAGAAGAGATTGGGCAGAAAGGCTTCCTGAAGCCTTATGGGCCTATAGAACTACATGGAGGAACACAACAGGACATTCTCCCTATGAACTTGTTTATGGGAAAGAAGTCTTGCTCCCCATTGAGTTTCAAATCAAGACCTTCAAGATGGCAGTTCAGTTGGGGATGAATCTATCAGAAGCCCAAAAGCACAGAATGGAGCAGCTGAATGAGCTAGATGAGATAAGACAAGATGCAATTTTAAGGACTGATCTAGTTCAGCACCAAAGAACTAAGTGGCATGATCGACACATCAAAGAGAAAAAGTTTCAGAAGGGAGATTGGGCACTATTGTTTGATTCCAAGTTTAAGGACTTCAAAGGAAAATTTCAAACTCATTGGCTTGGACCATATGAGATTGATGAAGTCTTTAACAATGGAGCAGTTCGAGTAAAGACCATTGATGAGTTTCAGACTCCTCTCATTGTGAATGGCCACTGATTGAAAGTCTACCACAAGCCACTCTCAAAGGAGGAATTTGTTAAAATGTTCCGAGAAGATTCTGCAATGAGGCTGGTGGAGAAGAATTCTTCTCCTCCATCAGCCTAGTCTTTGTTTCTTTCAGTTGAAAAAAAAAAAAAAAAAAAGTCTCTTGTATAAGCCTGAAAACCAATCTTGAATTGGCAGTCTTATGCAGAAAATATAAGGTGAAAATCAGGGGCACCTGACACTTTGTATTTTCCAAAAAAAAAATCTCTCTCTCTCTCTTTCCATCTCATTCACCATTTCAGTTCATCCATCCCATCATCTCCATTCCACTTCATTTTCATTCCATTTCATTCATCTCACTCCATTTCATCAATAAAAGTCCCTCTCAGGACTATTTCATTTAGTTAAGTCTTCTCTAACTACTTCTTGGTATAGACAGAAAGGTGTTGTTTCAGTTTCCATAGCTGAGAACTGTTTCCGCAGCTCGCACCAGTTTCCGCAGCTAGCATCACTCTGTCTCTACAGCAGTAGTAGTCTGTTTTCAAAAATCATAGTCAGAGGTATCAACATCACCAAGGGCAAAAAGGATATGAGGCACCTGCAAGATAAGAAAGCAATAAGGGGTCAGCAACCTTAATCAACAAAAAGAAAATCTATGAAGGTATGATCAATTTTTTTTCCAAACAACCATTTAAATGTCATTTTATGCATAATTATTAAATCGTGGACAGAGCCACTAAATGCAATGATTCGGCAAGATCATCCCACTTCTCCTCCACGATAATCCTTCATCCACCTCATACCCTCCTAACGGTCTCATAATCACTCTTAGTTCAAACTCAAATCGAGACTGCGCTTTCATTAATTAGCCGTACAAGGGAGAAGAGACCTATCGTACTACGTATCTTCTCTACCAAGATCTTCGTAGCCAATGCTGAAACATGTGCGTAAGCCGCCCGACTCCAAGGGATTTGGCCGTTATTCCATTCTCTTATCACCCCATTTCCGCATGCATTTGAACTCATTCTCGTGTTTGTCTTCTACTCCCTCGCACTCACACCATTTCCACTCTCATTTTTGCTGCAAACTCCATGGCTCTGTTTCAAACCCCGCAGCTCTGTTTCAAACTCCATAGTTCCGTTTCAAACCCATATTGCCTTGCATTACATTGCGGCTATTCCACTTACAGCCGTAGTCCATCTGTTTTTCCCGTGAGCATCCTCCTTGAGCATCCATACACAGTCAAAGCTTCAGCCGAAGTTGAGAGCCGAAGATGGGGAAACTACTTAGAGCTGAACCTGAAGGTTCAAAGTATCTAGAAGGATACCCACAGACAAAGGAAGCATTAAAGAAGGCAAAATGGTTGAAGTTCATTCAAAAATTCAGAGGATATGATAAGGAGGTAATGAAAGCATTTGCTCGATCATTCAATGGACACACTGTGGAAGTAGGGGACCTGAAATTCACAATCACAGAGAACTCCATAGCAACAACAACGCGTCTACCTCAAAAAGGAGAAAGATGGTTTAAGAACAGAACAGTGGAAGATCAGGGATGGAAAGACATGCTTAAGAATCCAGGTATGGACACTTCAATATTCACCAAAGGGATTCCTGTACATGTGATTAAGGAAGAATGGATTGCATTTTTATTACTTGTTCAAACGTTTGTTACATGTGAGGGCCGCTTTGGCACTATGTATATGTACCATGCAAGAATTATGATGAATTTCATGGATGACCATGCCATCAATTTACCCTACTTTCTGTTAAGAAGCCTAACGAAAATGAGTTCCACTGTCCAAAAGAATATAGGCAATATTGAATCTCACTTGTATCATCACGGGTTAATTAGAATTCTCATAGAAGAGCAGTTAAAGAGTAACAATGATACATGGGAAAAGTTTTTAGTCAGGAATCATTTTCAAGAGGTAACTGAAGCTTCTGCTAGCAGTTCCCCTAGAGTCCCAAAAAGAAGTAGGAGAAGAGAAAGGGGTGCTGCAGCCCAAGATCCTCCTACAGAAGAAACTGAAGAAACTGCTCAAGAAGAAGAGGAAAAGAGAGATAAAACTAAGAAATAGAAAAAGGATAAAGGGAAAACAATTGTTCAAAAATCATATCCATCACCTGAACCTTCAATAGAAGAAGACTATCAAACCTTGGCTGATAGACTAGTACAACTCCAAGCTACTGCCCTCTCAAAGAAGAAACAAAAAGAAAAACAGAGTAGTCAGCAAAAGAGAACTAATGTACAAGTGAGAAGAAGCGGTAGACTTAAAGAAAAAATGAGTGTGACTAAAGAAAAACAATCACATTTCATTGATTTGGGAGAAGGCACACCTGAAAAGACTCCAATTCAGCTAGTTATTGAGCCAAGTCCTCCACGAGAGGAAAGTCCCTTTCAGCAAGAAAGAGAAAACAGTCCTCAAGAATTCGAGTTTAGGCCAAGAAGAACACCTGAAACTGACCCTGACCAGTAGGAGGCATACAATTATTTGGAGACCTTGGAGCAATCAGTTGCAGGTCCAAGCACTATATTGCCTCTTAATGAACAGGTCCAATCTTTAAAACAAGAGGTGTTTGAGCTAGAAGTCCTGAACTGGCATATTAAACAAGAAAATGAAGCATTGAAAGAACAAAGCAAGGTGGAAAAAATTGTCCATGACAACACCATGCTTCACTTAGGACTCTGGCAGAAGAAGAACAAAAAATTGAAGAGAAAATGCAAGAAACTGAGCAGGGCCTTGATCAATTTGAAATTCAAGTGTTTAGTTAAGAAGCCAAGAATAATTTTGGCAACAAGAAGAAAGAAAATAAGGCTAGATGTTTTAGCAGAAGCATCTGAGCACATGGACTGAAAAGCAATGACAAAGTTTTGGTTGCATGAGGACATGCAACACCTTCACAGTGGGGGTATGTTGAGCCTCAAACCTGCACTTCTTTACACATCCTCTCAACCTCCTTTTCCTATTCATTTCCTTCTTTTTGCCACTCATTCCCTCCATCAAATTGCTCAAATCATTGTATTTTAGGACTTTTTACATGGTTTGTTAATTATGCTAATGACTGTGTTGTTGGATTAGAATTTTGGTTCAAGTGCTGCGCTTTCCGCAGCTCACATAGGGTTTCCGCATCCCGGTTTCCACAGCTAACCCCGGATTCCGCAGCTATTTTATTAAACGACATGTTCCAGGTGTCCTCCGGGTAGAAGAGCCACATGGGCAAGTTCATGGAACCAAGGACATGGTGTGTGTCCTTCCAGCTCAGCCAAACCAGTCATAAAAACCCGTGGTCAACAAGGAGGCAACTACGGTCAACAGAGGTCATTGGCGGTGGCACGGCTCTGCGTGTTCGGTTTTAGAGCACGTGAAGAACAGCTGGCCTCTTCCTCAACCACGAAGATGATGGGAAACAAAAATCCAATAGAAGATTTAATTCCCACCACGACCGTTGCCTAAATCCGAGGACACTGCCAAATTACGTGTTTTTACACAACTGATAGAATAGCGTAGTTTGTGTTAAGTTAGTTTTATTTTCTCTGCTATAAATAAAGCATCTCTGAATGCTGGATAGTTAGCTACTGATATGTAATTTTGATCTCCCACTGTACTTTCTATTTTGCTACATAATATATGAGAAGACCGTTCTGTTTCTAAGCGTGTAACTGATCTTTTGAGCTGGCTGGAGTAGGCAGAGGGCCCCTGTTTACTTAAGGCCTGTACAGTGCTTTTAATTTCCTGCATTTCTTTTTATCATTTTATGTATAATAGTTGTATAGAATGCCTTTGATTGCTGTGTTTCTATCATGTACAGTAGCTGTATATAAACATTGAATTCTGCTCATTTATATTTCTACACTTTTCCATCACTGATCAGTGTGTTTTGCAGATTGCTTAGGCGTGCCCGGGACAGTTTCTTTTCTTTCTTTTTCACAGCTAGTGACACTTGTGATCATCTTGTCTATGTTTCTGATCTTCTTTGTTTTGCAGCCTTTATTTCTTTGTTATTATTTCTTTAAGTTGCATAGTTGCTTACTACTTTTAGACATCAAGTTGTTTACCTATTGATGGTTTCTTCTCTACAATTCAATATCTTTATTGAGGACCAAAATATCACTAACACAGCTTGGTTTAGTTGCTCAAGAACTCACAATTGCTTGGCTTAATTTTGACTGTTTCTCAGATGATATATTCAGTTAAAAGACAAGAGGTTAAGAAGAAGTTAAAGTATTTGTGACTAGTCTTTCTTTTATGTAGATTTACTTCAGTTTCATATTACTTAGTTTTAGCTAGACTTGACATAGATTTCATCTTCATTTTCTTGCAGCAGCATAGATACTGGGCCAATGTCATTAGTCTTTTATTTGATGTCTTCATTTTCCTTTAAGAGTTGATTTCATTTCAGTTGTTGTTCAAAGCTTTCTTGTAGATTATTTTTAAAAGAAATCATTTAGAACTCATCACAATCACACACACTTCACTCACTTTATTTCATTTCCATCACATCATTGTAGGAGAAATATATTTGAAAACAAACTTAAAAAGTTAAAAACGACAAAAACATAAGAAACAGTTGCCTAAGTACATATAGTACACATCACTTCATCAGCTTACGAGCCCTCGGTTGACATTTAAAAGTTGCAATTTAGACATCACTAAATTGACCAAACAGTTACATAGTAAAGTTAGTAGTTAACATGATAATGATAAGAAAAAGCGCTAAGTATGAGATCTTAGGCTATTAAGGGGAAAAATGACTCATAGAGGAAGTATGGACATTCCTTGAGTAAAGCAGATCTTTACCAAGGCAACTGATATGAAAATGATGAGACTAAGAGATATCAAGTAGATCTTGACCTCTTTAGGGGAAGTTAGTGAGTGATTTGGGAGAGAAGAAGAAGGGGAAGTTAGACATGCCTCACTTGAGCTCCTTCAAATGGAAAACTGCCTCATGCTTGAGATGTGAATAGATATGACACTTGAAAATATGAAATGGATCACAAGCCATGATTCTGCAACCACAAAGCTACCTACCCGGCCTACTCACCTAGCATTTTCTCTTCTTTTTGGTTTGGGTGCACTTGAACTAGCATACCCAACTTTTCATTCTTTTCTTCTTGCTGTCCTCCTATCTAAATCTACACTTATTGCATCCAGGGGCTCAGACTAGGCTATTGATCACCCTTGTTTCTCTACCTATCTACAAATCTGCCAAGACTAAGCTGTTTGGATAGATATTCATTCTCTATATTCTACAACAAGAAATTGAAACCTAGGGAAGCCAAGATTAAGTTGTTTGGACTTCCCTTAACTAAAAAACTCATCAAAAATGGATTAACTCATCAAAATTTGGAATACAACAGTGGCATTTAGACTAGCACACTCTCATGGCCTTTTCTTTGGCCTCTTAAGGAAATATGGAACATTGCAGCATGCAAAGTATGACATATTTGGCATGTAAAAAATGCCGATCATGAAAGATGAATACCTGTTGCAACAGGAGGCTAACAGATAACACCTTAGTTTTATTTATTTTTCCCTTATACGTAAGCCCCAAGTGTGACCAATCTATAGCAAAGCATTTGTTCAGCTTGTTAGACTAGTCTCTGCTGAGCAGTAACCCATATTCTTCTGGTATGTCCACAACAATAATGTTTATGCACTGGTGAACTCGGCTGTCATGAGATAGTGAGATGATCACATCGTGGAGTTCACCAATGGATGGTACGATGTCTGATCGATTTGGATTATCTACATGGATGTCTTACTCCATTGTGCACTGATATTCTTGGAAATGGACAACAGCATGACGTTGGGTGATGCGCTAGAATCAACCAAACAATTGTGAACATTGCAGTTAAAAATTTCAAATGAAAGCAAGGATGGAGGGCAAACGGACTTTTCTTCTTCCATCCGGAGTGTGTTGAGCACAGTTGTGAGTGAACCGAGAGATGTGCTTGCTCCCTTGTTGAAAAAGCTTGTGCTATCTGTAGATGTGTGCCCTAGTGCATGCAACAGGATGTCTCGCTAACCTTGAATCTTAGCCAACTCAAACAAACTGATGTTTGCGAGATTTTTCTTCATATCTTCCATAATGTTATAATCAAGAGCGAGTAGACTCACCGAGATGTATGGGTTAGACTAGTGTTTGTGTTTTCTGGCAAGGTGTTCTGCAGTTTGTTGCTCATGGACACACTCTTGCTCGCTGCTGTCTTCTCGGGCTTGCTTTGTGTTTGCTACTTTTGGGTGGCTAGTGGATCAACCTTCCCCAGCAGTTTGAGCCTTTGTTGCATTTCCCCAATTGTAGGGGGAGCCCCTTGACTTCTGATATTGTAATGACCATTTTTATTTTGGGGTTGCTTCTTGGTGTTTCTCTTATGTGCTGCTTGCGATCACTAATACATGTTAATCACCTACCCAGTGCTTGAGGTATCATTAGGTGCAACATATTCGTCATCATTTGTGTCTCTCGGTTGTCCCTGCGTACTGCTTATCATGTTTGGCATATGGTAACATACTGATCTTGTAACTCGTTTCTAGTCCGAAGAAGACATTTCTGAGTGCTTATCTTCATGAAATGAGAAAAATTCGTTGTTCATGCATTGTTCGGCCTGGAACACTCAGTTGGAGCTCTACGCAATTTTAGTCAGGAAGCAATTTCCACCTGAACATGCTTCCTTTTCTTTGTCTGGGAAACTGACTACTCATAGATGTGTACATTGTTCATTGTTTGAGCTCAGACACTTTTGTTGTCAAATTCTTGAAAAGGTAAGTAAGGGTTTCAATGTCACATGTTTCCTTGTCTTTACCCTTGCTTGCCGCAGCTTGGGGCTTCCTGCTTGCATCTATGGAGTCCTTAGCTAGTTAATCATCCTTGATCACTCCAATCACGCATGGGCCTTCTCTACAGCGATTGCCTCTTCGCAATTTTCTAACAATTTTGGTTTCGCAGCTTGCTTGACGAATTGTGTAATGTTGGTTGGTAGTGAGAACGTGTAGTAGTTGACAATGAAGGAGTCATGAGGCTTTGTGTTCACTACAAACTTGTTCAAAATGTGCAAAAACCTCTGTTAAAATCTTTTACCTTTTATTTCCCCTCCATCTTTAGGCTTCCCAATTCTTTGAGAAACATGGCTGGGGTCTTGTCATCAACAAACTTTTCCATAAACATGCATTTGAACGTAACCCAGTTATGGATGGAGTTGACAGGAAGGCTATGTTACCATACTGTTGTGCGACCATCCAAGGTGCACAGAAAAAATCTACATGCAACATCGTCCTACTGCACCTCGAGTGTCTGCAGCTGTAGGTAGAAGTTGTCCAAGTGATCTTCTGCCTTCACTGTGCTATCAGGGTCAAACTTTGTGAGAATTCTCTTCGACTTCTTTGGCATCCTGTACAAAGCATCCGAGATAGCTAATGGTCCCTGAGTCATCCATTCCAAGTTTTGTTCAGTCTTGTCTTCTTTTTCTTCGTCCTTCTCCTCTTCTTCAAAATCTAATGGTTCTAGCCCTGAGTTTGTTGGTTTGTCTCCGCCTCTGCCTCCTCCACTGCCTTCCCCTCTGCCTCCTGTACCGGAAGTTGAGCCTAAGATCATGAGGGTGTCTTGTTCTCCATGCCAGAAGACTGGAGGTTCCTCTCTGTTCTAAACAGCTTCTACCAAACCTTCAAGTGTGGCAAGAACTGCTTCTTCCACTGATGATATAACGATCCCTGTGGGAGTGTTTTTTTCCTTTCTTGATGTGTATGGAAAATGTTGGATTCTTGGGATCACTCTAACTGCTTTCGTGAACTGACGGGTGAGGGGGCAGACAGAGCAGAGCTGCTGATACTGAATTTCACATTCATGTATGGGAGGTGAGAAGTAACCAACTTGAGAGTCGCATGTAGGTGAGAGGGAGTGCGAGTTACTACCTTGACCAGATGATTGATGAGTGGGGGTGAGAGGAAATTCAACCATAAACAACTGGCGACCCTCATTCTAACACCAAAAATGTTGACGATACTAGATCCGCCAACATTCAGGGGATCTCCCTGGTATGAAGTCCCAACTAGACCTCACGTTGTTTGGTTTAGGAGTCCCATCTCGTATGATGGCCCAATTGGCATTGTCTTAAAGGTTTTCCTTAACTCTTTCTTGTCAACACATGAGGGTGGTCTTCTTTGTCTCCGAATAGCAAGATTTGTGTGCCTAGTGAGTGCTAGTGTTACTTGCGTCAAGGCTCTTTGATTGCATAGGAAGAGGGCGGAAGTGAGTCTCCAATTGAAAGGGAAGAGCCCCAACTCTATAAGAGGCACACAACACAATAGGACATACGCAGCTTCTCGCGAAGTAGTCCACATGGATGCGACAGTCACAAACACACAATGAAGGGATAGCATATACAACACCCTGCGAAGCAGTCCATGTGAGTGCAATGATTGTTATAACAAGATTATGGGAAAGGTTTTGTCTAGTGTCCAGCGAGGCAGCATACATGGGCGAGACAAAATTAACAACTTATACGACACATTTTCATAAACATATGTATTAAAAAAACCGTAATAGTTAAATTGTTTTAACACAAGTTAAAGTAACATGCATTACAAGTGTTCAAATATTAGTCTTACAAACAATCACAATACCTGTGTGAAAATGTGTTGGACCATTATCAGGCTTCTAAATTAAGTGAAAGTTCCAAGACACATCGGTAAACCATCCATTAGTAACCCCGTGAGTAAGGCGTTGGAGCCACTACTCACTCCTCAAAGAAAAGACAACAAACTCTCAAGGCTATGTGGGAGGAGCCAAGGTGAAAAGTCCTTTGCATGTACAAATGAGGGGTATTTATAGCCAAGGGTAAAACTGGCCCTTCCAACTATTCGAATTCCCTCATGAATGTTTGACTTATTTGACTCTTCAACTTTACATGACTCCTCAAATTACATGTGGGTCTCTTGGACTTCCATATTACATTACATTGATTACAACAGTGTGGCCCACAGTAGTGATGTGGTCGAGTTGACTCATGACATGACTCAAGCTACAGTGTTGTTGAGTGATGGATGTGCTCTTGGTGTATGATAGCTTCACCACTACATGGCAAGGTGTGCGAAGTCTTCAATGGTCTTTGTGTTCGCTTGATGTTGCATGTGCACATTGTGCTTTCACTTGTACTTTGGCATGCTTCAGATGTTTGTGCATTCATGAAAAAATATCCTCACATGCATTCTTTGTTCATCCATTCACAAACAAATCTCCTTGCATGCATTCTTTGTTTGCACACTCGCAAACAAATCTCCTTGCATGTGCTCTCCTTATTCATCCCATTCATCGTCGCATCATGTCTTATCCATGTACCTATATCTGCAACCACTCATGAGGAGATGGAATCAAATCCATAAATCTCCTAGTCTACCATGATGCATTGTTGTTCGCTTTCGAATGCAGGTGATGGAGAGAGAGGAAAAGGATATGAAGTTGTGCAAGGAGGATTTCAAGTTGGGAAGTGGGCTCCAGGCACTACTAGTGAAAATTGTGTAGAAGTCACTGGGAGACTGAGATGGACAATCTGTATCAGCAGTGACTTTTCAAGGGATCTAGCTCAGTTGGAGGGCAGATCTGTGCAATTTTTTTGAGGGAAGTAGTGCAGGAAGCATAGAGGTTTGGAAGTTAAAACTACTCAATTCCTCCAGGGAACTGGTAGCTGGCTGTAGGAGGCTTGCTAGGAAAAAATGTGCAATTTTTTCGGGGAGCTCGCAGTGGGCTGTGAGAGTGGTGCTAGAAAAAACTATGAAATTCCTAAGGGCTGAACTGCTTATAATCCCTTTGCAGTTTTTTAGCTGAGCAGGATGCTAGGTAGCTTGGTGACTTCTCATGAAAACTATGCAGTTTTTCGAGAGAGCAGTAGGCCAGCTGACTAGGTGACTGACTAGAAACATTGTGCAATTTGTTAAGGGAGATAATGATAGATAGAGGGCATCTATCTGGCATGTCTATGAAATTTCTTCAGTCAGCAGAGTGGGCATGCTTCACAGCTTTTACGCAATTTTTTGGGGAAGTGAGTCCTCGGGTCACTTCCCGGTTAAACTCTCTGGTGGACCAGCTAGAGGCATGGTTCATTTTCTTGTGGGCATCGCAGATTGAGATGGCTTGTTGAGAAACTTCTCCACTATTCTGGGTGACAGTTGGTCTTGTTGATTCGACGATTGCGCACTAAAAGCTACCTAGGAGACAACCTCAAACTCTATGCAATTCTGGGAAACAATACATGATCACTGAGGGTTGAGACTGCACAATGTAGCTTAATGAAGGTTCAATTGCTGGAGGATGTTCTAGTCGTCAGAACTCCAGAAAAATGACTAAGCGTGTGAGTGAGTGAACTTGTGCATACGTGACCTTGCGAACACACACTCAACATGAATCGATGACAAGACCCTCAAACCATCAAGACAACATATACTTAGTGTGACTAACTGATGGTGTGAGCGACAAGCGTGAAACAGATCATTGAACGAACACGACGATGATTGTGTGACAGTTCATACAATTTCGTGTGTGAATGCAACAGATGTTTACATAGTGGACACAACTTGTACACAAGAAGGCAGACCTTTTGCATGGCCAAAACATGATTATAAGCATAACATTATGACTAACATGTATAAAGATGTACGATGAATGGTCAAGTGAGGAAGGTGAAAAGACTCAACACGAGCTCACAGGATGAGCCTGGGTGCTTGCAAACATCAAGGAAAGACCCAAGGAAGGCTTCAAAATTGAATGCAGGAAAATTTTTTGGAGGGTTTTGTAGCTGCTATAACAAACTACCACCTATTATGCCTCCATTTTGGAATCTACTAGAATCGATTGTTTGTGTGACCTCCAAGAGACAATTCTTGATCCAAGACTTGTGAGATAGCCTAAAGTCAACACTCCATTTTCTTTGTCTCTGTGAAAGTTTGAATCAAAATATCTAATAAATTTGAAGTCATCCACCTTAAACTTACTTGAATGCAAAATCATGAGTTCCCTTCAAGTATTTTACAACTCAATTTGCAAGAAACCGGTGTCCTTCACAATCCTTTTGCATAAACTTGGAAAGAATCCAAACAACATATGAAATATATAGTCTAGTGGTAGTGGGGTAGATAAGACTTCCCATAAGTTATTTGTACTTAGTTTTATCTTCAAGTTCATCCCCTAATACGTACTTATGCAATAACGCGACAAGATACCTATATAAACATAAACACATAGATGCAACAGAAATAAAACTTCATTACATTAATATCAAATAACTAAAATATGCTTACATACAGAATGGAAATAAACTAGCTCGAGTGATGGTAGCTTATCTCTGAGAAAATATGTGGCAGATACATGCCTCTGAACCATGTTACAATGAGGCTCAAGGGCCTTTTTAATATTGAACAACAGGGTAGATCCCTAAACAACTAAACCCCTGGTCCCAGGAGATGGAACGCCAAGAGTTTGTGGGACGTGTTGAGGTTAGTTGGGCAACCAACTTCCGAGGGTCGTAACATGGTCATATAATATTTGTTTGGCGCATTCGATACCTCATTGGAAATATCTCTTCGAGTACTACAGGATTTTTGGTAGTCCCCTACCAGTTTAGATAGGCCTACTGTGGACCTCAAAAAAATGTCATTTAGGGGGTCAAAACATATCCAAAAGTTTGGGACCCGAAAAAATGCTAAAAATAGTAAATGTTGCTATAATCAAGGAAATAGATGAAACTGGCTAGAGGTCTAGGTGGAATAGGTGGGTGGCCACCAATATCCACCTCGATTATTCCTCCCCCCCTTAGGGAGCAATGGTCTCCATTGTGTGCAGAGCCTCCATGAGGTGAGGAAATGTTTGTTGAACCTGGTCCCTAGTGAACCACTTGCCCTGGTGAAGGCGTTGGTCTGCTTTCACAACTCAATATATATAAATCCTCTATTGGGAAGTGTTTTTAATCTTTGTGTCAATGATCCAATTAGTTGTGTCCTGCCTAATGTAGCTTGGGTTGTTCTCTATTGGTGTCAGCTTCTCCTCAACATCGGGTGTATCCAACAATGGAGGAAAGTATGGTCGCAACTGATCCACATTGAATATTGGATGCAGTCTAAGGAATGGTGGAATTATGAGCTGAGAGGCATTGCCCCCTACAACCTTGGTGACGGTGTACGACTGATATCAGAGTGGTCGAAGCTTGCAGTAGGGCCCAGTGAGAGACGCCTTCTACAAATGTAACCAAACTTTGTTGCCCACTTGGAACTTATGTGGCACTCAATGTTCACCATGGCACTACTTGTAATTAGAATTGGCTCTGTCTAATATGTCATGGACTTGTTGGAGGATGTGTTGAATGTGCTTAATGAATTTGTTAGTTCAGTCCGCTTCAGACTGGACATGAACCTAATTTTCTTGAGTAAAGGAAAATGGTATGGCCACATCGATGGGACATAGTGGTTGGAACCCCAAACCCACCTAAAAAGGGTTGTGGCCAGTGGAGTTATGGAGAGATCTGTTGTAGCTATGCTAAAAATAGGGGAGTCTTTCATCCCATGTGCATGGATGCTTCGAGTTGTACATGCAAAAAATGTGCATGATCATCCTATTGATGACCTCTGTTTGGCCATCAGTTTGGGGGTGGAAGGTCGTAGACTTAGTGAGATTTTTATCCAACATCAACCAGAGGCTTTACCAAAATGTACTCAGGAATATATTGTCCCGATATGAGATGATGGACTGTGGGATCCTAAAATGTAACCACACTTGTTCAAAGAAGAGATTAGTAGTGGATTCTACTATGATACTCTTCTCGCAGGCTTCTAGAATGGAAATCTTAGAGAATATGTCGATGACCATAAACACCCAGTCATTTCCATGCTTAATAAAAGTAAGGCCTGACATGTAATCCATGGAGATGGATTCCTAAGGTTGACTAAGAGTAGGTAGAGGAGTATATAGGCCTTGCTTCTTAATTGTTGGTTTGGAAATGGCGCAGGAAGTGCAGGATCTCATGTACTTCCCAACATCCTGTTGAAGGTTTGGCCAATGAAAATATTTCTGCACCATTGCCACTTTTTTCTCTACTTCGAAGTGTCCAGTGATCCGACTGTAGTGCACCTCATAAATATTCTTAGCACGTTCGCTTGTAGGAACACAGAGGTGTCCCATGTGGCATAATAATGTGCCTTGTAGGTTAAAATATAGAAATTTCTTGCCTTCAAGGAGCATCTCGTAACTGTTGCCAAATTCTGTATCTCTCTTGTAAATATGTGTCGACCCCGAAGTCTCGTGTCCACAAGAATCAAGCACAATGGTAAGCGCCATGACTGTTGGTCAGCTAAGACAATGTGAAACGTTTTTGGTGCTTCCCTTCTTGTACTTGATGTGTAAATGGAATTGTTTCATATATGTGGATCATTTCTAATGGCGATCATTATGAAACTTCCCTTGTGTTTGTATGAACTACAGGGGTCGGTGGTCTGTGTGGATGATCTTTTCCTTCCCTAAAATGTACTTCTTCCATTGTCAGCATGCCTGCACAATAGAATGCATCTCTTTTTCATAAGTGGGTTACTTTCAGACTGTATTTGAAAGTGTCTTGCTGTGATATGGCACCGTATGCACCTGTTGGGTAAGAACTGAACCAATAGCATAGTCAAAGGTACCTGTATCAATTTCAAATGGTTGCTGTAGGTATGGTAATGTGAGCATTGGTGTAGAGAAGAAGCGATGATTCAACTCAACAAATGCCTTCTATTGGGATTTAGACCAAAATAGCTTTCCTTTCACTCCTCCATTGGTGACTTGACTCAAAGGCAAAGAGATATAAGAGAATCCCAACATGAAACTATGATATAAATTTGTAAGGCCCAGAAATTTATGGAACTTTGTTAGAATGGTTGGGGCTGGCCAATCTCAGATAACTTGTATCTTGGCTAGGTCCACATTCACAACACACTCATTAATGATGTATTCCAGAATTTGAACCTGGGTCATACCAAAAGTTCATTTCTCTGAATTGGCACACAATTTGTGTTGCTGCAAGGTTTAGGGGATATGTTAGATATGGTGTATGTTCTCTTCCCAAATCCAAATGAAGATCAGGATGTCATCCAATTACACTACCACGAATGTGTTGGTAATGGGCCACAAGTTTTTGTCCATCAGTCACATGAAGGTTGCAAGGGCATTCATCAACCTGAAAACCATGACCAGTCATTCAAAAATGCCCTCCTTGGATTTGAAGGTAGTATTCCACACATCGGAGGGTTCAATTGGTACTTAATGGTACCCAAAATTCAAGTCAATTTTGCTGAAATGTTTGGCCCCCTTGAACTGGTCCAGAACGTCATGAATCTATTGGATTGAATATCTATTCCAAACAATGATCTTATGCAACACTAGTTAATCAATACAAAATCTCCAAGTGCCATATTTCTTCTATACCAACATGATTAGGATTCCATAAGGTGATGAACTTGGCCTGATGTACCCTTTTTGCAACAGCTCTTGAATCTACCTCTTAATTTCATTATTCTCCAGAACAAATCATTATGAAATCAATATTTTGGGTAATGACACGCCCGTCGTCAGATAAATGGAATGTTTGACTTGGAAGTGTGGGGATACCCCTATAGGTGAGGTGAAGATGTCCTTGTACTCTTCCATGACCTTGTAAATCTGTTGCTGGCATGTAGAGGAACCCTATTTGGAAGTTGTGGATGTGGCCACAATCTTCTTCTTGCCATGAGGGTGAATCACAAGGAAGAAAAACTTTCCAGTTTGGGAAATTATCTCACTACATTGCTTCACAGAGATCAAAGAGATGGAGGTGTTGGCTTAGGGGGTCCTAACCCAGGTTCGGAGTTAGTTGCGCCAACCAACAAAACCCTACACTACTGACCCTTTCGACAATAACCCGCGTAGTGCAAGATGCAATCTCCCCCAAAGTAGTATGGGGGGATGCAAGAACCAAGTTTCTGCATCCAGAGACTAGTGTGATGTCTTCCAATCCCTTAGATATGTCATCATGTAGATCAACAAACTCTTTGGGCTTGTCATTGTAACTCTGCTAAAACAGCCTTCAAACCTTCACGAAGGTCCATGATTAGTCCTTGTAGACCTTTAGCAGTCGATCTACCTACTTACGTGCATCAGAAAGAAATCCTAAATTGGTGTTCGCGCAGATCTACTTAAGTCATCAGTAAACATAAGAGAAATCACCAGAATCTTCATGAAAGTGTTTAAACATTCATTGTGTACATTATTAAGACTAATTCAAGACAATCACATAGCAATCAATTAATATTACATAAAACAAGTCATTCATCAGTGGTATATAACATAAATTGATATGAATAGAAATACTCAATAATTCTTCAAAAACTTGTCTCTATTGATCTTAATTCACAGATTATAAACTCAACTTGATCCATGCACATAGCTATAGGGGCCCATGCACTCAGCTGCAGAGTTTACCTAGGCTTCTGTGCACTAAGTTGTAGAGCTTTCCTTCCTCTTGGCTAAGCCCTTGTAGGCACTTCGCTCTTCCACCTCACCCTTTTTTCTCTAGTCTACTGCCTTAGACTATCTAAGACACACCTATTTATAGTCTTTTTCATACAATGCCATGGTTTGCGGACCATGGGTGAATCTCAAAAACTGACTCAAAATTATCCAAAACAAGATTCTAAGCCCCCTTTGACTCCCATTCATCTATATGCTCGACATCTACAATCTGTGGAGACTTTACATATTTTACAAAATTGTACCAAAATTTGGGTTATCTAACCCTAAAATAACCCAGGAAACCCCATCCCAATAGGCCCCCAACAAAAAGATCACGACTTTCCCTCGAGTCACTCTGTTGGTGCCACAATCTTACTACCATGATCCCCAACTCCACCTGGATCACTGCAAGTTCAGCAGCACTCTGTGCCACTACCTGTCGAACCTCCTCAGCTAATTTTTTAGTGGCTGGTCCTTTTACTACCAACCTCATCATCTATTGCATCTATTTTAGTCCCTTAAGCTTATCTTGAATGGAGATCGTGATCTAATAAGCCTCATCCAACCAAGGCTGCAACCTAGCCTTTAGCAAGACTTCTTTCTTTTGTGCTTCTTCTACCTATGCCAGTAGCTACTTTCCTTCTTGTAACTTGGCAAAGTGTTGCGCTATTGTTAAGGTGCATGTAGTCACCCTAACCTCATCATATTGGCGTTGCATCTCCCTTACCTTTGTGTTCAATGTTTGCAGGTTCGGATCCTCCTGATGATTAGTCAATAGCTCCATAGCATGATCAAACAATGTCACACAGTCAATGAATGTGGAATCCATGGTAGCCATGCCTTCCTTAATTACGGTACAACGCTGCTTCCGGACCTTAGGCAGAGTTGTGGGCTGCAACTTCAACTGTAGCTCTACAATCTTCATGTTAAACTTAAAAGTTATGCGTCCAAATTTTTCTTTAGCCTCATGCACACCAGCGGCTAATTTTCTGATTTTGGCTTCAATTTTTGTATCCTCTGGAATGTGAAGTTTAGGCATTGCCTGATAGGCTTCTGCTACTGTTGACTCTAGACTTGAGCTACGCACTTGTAGTGCCACCTTTTCCTTCAGATCCTGTGTTTTCTCAATGAACATTTTTTCATTGTTGACTTTGTACTCAATTATGAGGTTGAGGGTGCGCTTCTCCCTAGTTCTCAACTCATTTGTTATCCCCTTATGCGGTGCATGGAGAGTTTTGAGGGAAACCACTGCTATATTCAGTCCTACATCCTTGACTGTACTAAGTACAGTAAGATCCTCTGTGGATTTTGTGTGAATGGACCTGTTTGGCAATGGTATAGTTCTGAGATCCAGGGTCGTTACTAGCTTTGCTGCTTGGCTTGTCCCGGGTGTCAGGCTCACTTGCTCCTCACTCGCTTGTCCAACACGCGCCTGTATTCTGCTCATTTGGATCTGTAGCTCACGTAGATCCTTTTGCATGCTCCCAAGCCTCTGCATCTATTGCTGCTCAAACTGATGCAACACTTTTGTTGTTGTATCCCTTACTTTCTCGTTGATCTCATCGAGATCACTTTTTTTCAATACCACGGGATCAATCGGCGACTTATCAAATTTCTTCTTATTTTGTGTTCCACCTTTCTTTTGCTTGCCACGTTTTTCCAAAATTAAGGTGGTTTTCTTCCCCTCATCACCACTTCCACCTTGATCTGAAATCTCTTCTTCATCTATCTCTAGCAAAGGTGACTTATCACCTTTCTGTGACTCACGCTATTATTTTTCCACCCACTCCTTAGTAGCACACTCTTGCTCTATGTGAGCCTTTTTTGCGAATTCCTTCTTTTTCTGTTCTATTAGCGCACATGCAACTTTCTGAGAGTCCTCCTTTATTTTCTGCGCAACTGAAATTTCCACGCTCATGCATGTTCCAACATCTAACTCTAATGACACGCACCATTCTGTAGGCCATAATCCTACGATCTCATGTATGCCCGTTTCTAACACCAAATAGGGAAACTGGTGCCCTTTCTGTGCTGGATCCTTTTGTGCTTGGATATAGACTCTGTGGAAGTCAACCTTGAATGCTGCATAGGCTGACAACTGCGTGAACAAGTTTGGGGACAATCTTGGACGATGATTGATTACCATATGGAGATCCATTTCCACAAAAGTCCAAAATATCTTTGTTTCTGTAACCCGCGCGACATCCTTTCTAGACCATAGAGAGGCGAATTGCATTGCCTCCGACAATCCTTCCTCGAGAGGAAGAAATTGGATATCCTCCAGAAGCCTTCATGCAATGAGCACAATCGATATCAACAACTAAGCATAGTGGAACGGCTTGGTTTCTTATTGGGCCTCTCGGTAGTTCGCTAGGAAGTCTTGACAAGGTACCTAGCCCAATTAAATTGTACGCCTCTCACGCCCTGTGTAGCAAGTGAAACTACTAGCACCAAAACTTCGTCCACACCAAATTTTCAAATAACCTTTCTTGCTAAAATATGTGCAACAAATTGAATTTCCTGTTCTGAAATAGAGACAATGGAATAACTTCGCGACTTCTTGAGGAGGTCGTATTCCTTATTCATCCTATCTGCAAGCTCCCTCTCCCAAACTTTCCCTCCGAACTCCTTAGTAGGGCTCATGCCTTTGTAAGGCAGCTGCGTGATTCTGTGAATCAACATGTCCATGTTGGGGATAGGCTCTCCTAGCCATAAGCACCCATGATGCACTAGCGTGAGGAGATGGCACACACACAGAGTATTGATGTTAGAGTGGTGATCATGCGGCACTAGTATCATGTTCAAAAATCCCGACTACTCAACTCTGCGGACCCATTCCATCGGCTCCAATGCTGTAACACCTATTTCTTCATAATACATCTTTCTCATATATTTATCCATCACCAAATGTGGAAACTTAGTGTGGTCCGTGAGGTCCCAATCCTCCATCTTCAACAATGGGATTTATGCAAGATGAGGTCCTTCAAAGGGGACCTACTCAAGCAGCAGGGGCATGGACACTTTAAACTTCTTAGTATCATGGTCTTTCATTACCTTTGCTTTTCCCTTTCATGGAGGGATATACTTTGGAAACCTCGTCATGGGTTCCACCCCTTCGCATCAATATCCTCCATTCCCTGGAATTCTTCCTCCTCCGGATCCACTACTCTTTCCAATTTCTTATCCTTTTTCAGCTTTGCCTGTGGTTCGATATGCTTCCTCAGTGACATGTTCACCGACACCTTCTTCTTCTTCTCCTTCACATATTATTTTGGCTTGGCTAGTTGTTTTTCTCTGGTAGAGGTGTGCTTCGGCCTAGGCGACCTCGACACTATAGGCACAACAGCTGGAGCTTCCACACTTACAACTTCCAGGGCCACTACGTCAGAGAAAACAACATCACCACTAACAGTTTCAGCAGGGTTTGTTTCATACATTTGCTCAAGAATAAGCTTACGGTTTATCTCAGGCAATTTGGAAAACACTTGGCTTACAACTAAATCTTCCCAAACTTGATGATTCATCCAGCAAAGGAATAATGCTCAACTGTAATTCTTAGATAGAAAAGTGTTTTTTTGCAGGCCAACATGCCATATTTATAGTGTTTTTGATTTCAAATCCGACTGTTCCCCCCAAATTCTAAAAATAAATGTTGTTTTGGCGGTAGATCTTCAAATATTTTTTCCTTAATTTTACCACCAGCCCACTCCACTTAACCATTTTCTAGTCGTCAAGTCATGAATAATAACTTTAACGATCATTTTCTTGCTTGGTTGTGTGGTATCTTTCCCCATGCCACAACTTCCTGAGTGCAACTTCATTTGTTGCATCTTTGCCACTCTCTATGTAGCCTCCTCATTGCTTTTAACTTCAAACTGGGTAGTGTAGTTTATAGTCCCACGCTCCCTTGCAACTGCTTAGAGAACTAAGACTATTATGCTGCCATATAATCATTGCATAGGATCTACTGTATATAATTTCAACATGTTCCCATTCACTCTTCCCAGGAAGGGTTCCCCATTCAACTTTGCGATCTGAACTGTGCCTCCATCTGTAATTTCTTTGACAATATATGGCCCTAACCAATGCATATGGAGTTTACCTAGAAATTTATTTAACTTACTATCATATAATAGGAGAAGATCATTTACCTTGAATGTGCGAAGCTTGATATGGTGATCATGCCATGCTTTTTGGCATTCCTTATGCACGTGTTGATGGAATCCTACCAAAAATAAATCTTCTTCGAGCCCCATCAGCTGCATGAGCCATTCTTGTAAGGCCTTGGATTCACCATATCTGTTAAAGCTACTATGCATAGGCTAGGCACAATGTATTCCTGCGACATCATGACTTCAGCGCCATATACTAATCTGAATGACGTTTGTCCTGTCAACTTCTTACAAGTAGTCCTATAAGCCCATAGCACTGCAGGTACACGTACATCCCAATCATTTCATTGTGTGTTGTAGATCTTCATCAACGCATTCTCCAAAATCTTGTTAAAGGATTCCACAGTTCCATTTCTTGTGGTTGATATGGTGTACTCTTCTGATGGTAAACTTGGAATTCCTTAGTCAATGTTCTAATTGTTTCGTTTATAAAGTGCATACTCCTATCACTCATCAACACTTTCGGGCATCCAAATCTGGTTAAGACATACTCAAACAAGAATTTCGATGCCATGGTCCTTGTACAATCCTTAACCGATTGTGCTTCCAGCCATCCAGTTAGATATTCCATCGTAGTGATAATATAGTGCACACCTATTTTCTTTCTAGGGGGATGAATTGGCCCAACAAAATCAATCACCCACTTCTGAAATGCCTGTAAGGACACCTAAGGATGTAGGGGTAACTCATCCCTTTGCGATGGTCTGCCAGTTCTTTGACATGCATCATATGCCTTACAATATGTCTTGTAATCCTTGTGCAATGTTGGCCACCATAGACTTGCAGGCAAAATATTCTATGGCGTTTCTCTGCCTGCATAATGGCCTCCTGTAGCTCCTCGATGAGCCTCAGTGATAATGTTGTCCCGCTCAAAGTTCGGCACATATCTTTGCAATATTTCATCTACACCCATATTATACAAATCTCCCGCAATAACTTAAAAATCAGTCGCATGTAGTACCAATTTCTTCCACTGCTGACTTGTATATCCTTCTGGTGTCATTCCTGTAGTCACGAAGTGAATAATGTTTGAAAAATGGTCATCCGCTATGCGCACCGCAAAGAGCTACACATCTGGCAACCCTTCCTCCAAATTATTAGGTTCTTCTCCTATTTCGATTCGCGATAAATGGTTAGGTCCAGCATTTAACCTCCCCAACTTCACAATGACTTCAAAGTCATACTCCTAAAATAATAGCAACCATCTGCAGATTCCCCCCCCCGCCCCAACACGGGCTTGTTAACCAGGTATTTCAAGGCAGACTAATTTGTTTGCATCTTGAAATGCCCTCCTAAAATATAATGCCTAAATTTTTGCAATGCATACACTATGTCTAACCCTTCGCGCTTAGTCGTTGAATAATTTTTCTCGGCCTTTGATAACTTCCTAGTTGTGAAGACTATAGGATGGTTTATTTCTCCTTCACTGGCCTGCGTTAGCATTGCACCCAACGCAATACAAGAGGCATCCACATGTACATGAAACTCCTTTTTCGAATCAGGGAATACCAAGATCAACGCAGTGACCATGTTTTCTTTAGCAGTTTCTCCATGGGCAGAGTAATTTGAGCATAAGCTTTGATAAATTTTCTATAGTATCTTGTATGCCCAGCATTGCACGTAGCTGCATAACATTCCCAAGGGCCTCCAAATTTACAATTACCCCAATATTTGTAGGGTCCACCATCAATCCTTGCTTGCACACAACATGACCTAGCAAGATCCCGAAGGGAACATAGAATATGCATATTTTCAAATTCAGCGCGATCTGGTATTTTCGACGTGTATCCAACATCAGGCGCGGACTTTGTACATGGCGCTTCACTAATCCAAACATTGTCCAATCATAAAAATATACTTCAAGAAACTTATTACTAAACTCCTTGAACACTGTTATGACTAAATGGGGAAAATATTGCAGTCTCATTCTTAAGTCCAAATGGCATCACAGTGTACTGAAAACAACCCCACTTTGTTGCGAAGGTCATTTTTCCCCTATCGTCTTGCACGATCTTGATTGGATGATACCCTGAAAACTCATCTGTAATGGAGTAGGCCTCCTTCCCTCCAACATTGTCTAACACTTCATTCATGAATGGTCTTGGGAATGGATCATGAACACATGCATCATCAAGCTTCCGCATATCTACGCATATTCTTATTTCAACTTTTTGTTTCTTTTCCTGGACTACCATTAGGCTCACCCAATCGGATCCTTTGACAGGTTCTACGATGCCTGCTTCCATCATCTTATCCATCTCTTGGAGCACCTTTTCTTTATACTTAGGATTAAAGCGATAAGGCCTTTGTTTAGCAGGCTTCGCATCCGGCTTCAATGTGACCTTCATAATTCCTGAATCATTGATTATGCCCTTTAAATCTAAAAAATTATTGGGGAAAAGATCCTAGTATTCTCGAAGTAATTCAACAACATTATCTACTATAGCATCATGCCAATAATATCCAATTTTCATGAACTTCGATTCTTCATTAGTGCCAATGTTTACTTGCTTCATCTTCAAAGGTGCGGAGATGTCCAGGTTTTCTATTTGTGGGCCTTCGACTTCGCGATGCCCTTCTACCTCCAGAATATTGATGTTACTTGGGTCCCCTTATTCCTCCTCAGTGGTCACATTATATAATTCCAATGTGTGGTTCAGCTGCATGCTCCAGTCTGGTTGGGTCCATTCCACAGGTTTCGTTGGTATTCTGATGAAAACCGCTTTAATTTCCTATAGTGCTTCATCGATGCTTGCAAACCCATCCTCAAAAATAAAATTCAATAAGAACCCTTCCTTTAATACATCCCATTTTGCGGTGCCATGACAAAGATCCATTTCAAGATACTAGTTCATGGGGATTGTATCCAAAGTATGACAAAATATGTGTACCCATTCTGGCTACATTTCTGTCCCTCATGCCTTAGTCCACTTTACCAAGTAATTGTGTGGACCATCCTTCCCATTATACTTCTCAGTCATTCTAGTATTAGCACGTCCAAACCATAGCTTCATCATTCTTCTGTAGTCTTGCCATCCAACAAAACTATCCTTATGTGTACCCCACCATCGTTCAGGCGTAGTGCGCAACGTCAACTCCAATTCTTGAAAGCAGTGGTCCTCAGGGACTTTGCGCTCAAAGTCATCCAAAAAAATATTTACGTTAGTTAAACGATCATAATAAGGTAATTTTCTTACCTCCGACGAAACACAATGCAACGCCTTTGTCATCATATTGCATTGCAATGTGGAAACTTCATGTAAGCGATTCTGCCAATGCCCTAATTCCTCGTTTGAATTAGAGGTGCAGGAACTCTTGTGATTCATCCATCAGCTATTAGATTGATCCAGTCCTCATCTCATGCAATTATCTTGTAAATTTGATCTAGTTCATCGTTGCCTTCCTCATAATCACTGACTGGTTTAATATAGCATGCCCCTTCTACTGGATCTAGTGGCACTATAACTCGAAGTGACTTTCTTTCAAAGGACATTGTCCTCTTCTTCAAATTAATGACCCCATTCATATCAATAGCCCAGTTAATTCCCAAGAGCACGGGGTAGGGATTATTGTCATCGACAATTTCTATAACTTTAAAGTCTACCATCGTACTAACACCTTCAATGTCAACTGGTACTCCATATAGTCATCCCATGGGGATGATTTTGTTGAAAAATTGCAACAAGAAATTGCTAAAAATAGCTAAAAATAGCAGTTTGGGCATCAGTGTTGGATTGCGCAACAGGGAATGAAAAATGTAAGTGCTAAAAATAGAAGTTCTATTTTTAGCAATTCTAGTTGGATTCCTATTTTTAGGCAGTCCCTGGTCTAAAATAGGAAGTAAAATTCGAGCTTGGTCTTACCAGCAGTTTGAATATTAATTAATTAATTCAGTTTGAGTTAATTAGTTAAGGAAAATCAAACTTGAAGTCTTTGTGAGAACATGCAATAATTTCTCCACTGATTGGGGATTGTGTCCTTGATTTGCTCCACTGATTGAGGAATTAAGGATGTGTTCTATATTGAAAGGATCAACTGACTTAGTTTAACTTAGTCAAGTCTAGTTAGATTAATTTAACAAGTTGTTAAATTAATGAGATTCAGTTTGTTGATGCTTGCATGCATGTGACAACTGGTATTTTCAGATAACTGAGTATTCACTCATGGATAACTGATGCATGTCAGTTCAGACAGAGACCCAGTTGAGATTAGATGAGGGAATGTGTACTAACAGTTGCTAGGATATTCCTAGTGAATATTCCTTGCACGAGGAAGGAATATTATTCCTTCTATGACTACGTAGTTGGACCTGAGGTGACAGCAGGTATGATTTGGGCCAATTCGCACATGTTATGTAATTGGACCCCATTCAAAACTGCGCAAGGAAATAGGGGCTTGGATGACTTGTGGAACCTATATATACAAGTCTAGATAGTCCATGAGCCACATCATCAAAGTACAGAGAGAGCATGATAGCTTTTGAGCTGATTCTTTTTGTAGGTTGTTGAGGCTTTCCACTTGATTGATAATTCAGTGATGGGGTTTTAGGCTGGTGCTTTTCCCAAATAAATTCTTTTGTGTTATGTGTGATTGAATCCTTCTTATCAGTTATATGTGTTCATGCTTGATGTTGCTCATGTTCAATTAAGCTTCCGAAAAGTTTATGGTAGATGTAGTTCTAGTATTATGCTTTAGTACATTGCATATATCAGTTTGGTCTGCAGGTGAAATTTCTTCATGATATCAGTGAGCTAGCTAATTTGTAGAGAAAATTCTATAGATTTTCCATTGGTTCGCCATTCTAAGTTAAATCAGAGACCACTGCAGTGTAGGCCTCCCCATCCTTTCCCATGTTTGTTTCAGTAAAACATTCGCATCATATCTGAGATCCAAGATGACCTGATCCATTTCATAATCACCTATCTATGTTGTTAGCTGCATTTCTCACCTTGTTCGTCCCTTATGCTTAGCAATATTTCCAACTACCTGGTGTCCATCAGGGACCTTTTCTTTACTAATGCATTTATTTATTAGTTCCCGTAGTCCCTCCACATCCTTGCTATCGTGCAGTAGCTTCATGCATGTCTGTAAAAACGTAGTGAGTACAGAGGCATCAACATCTGCAGGTGCGCTGATTTCTTGCATCTTGTCCTCACTTCCTGAGGTGGAGGCCTTAGCAAAGCTCTTCTTAGCTTCCATTAATGTTTCCTTAGTGTGATTCAAATCAAAGTTGGCTTATTTTTTTGGCACTTTATGAACCCACCCCTCTTCTTCAGGTTGTTTACCTTTATAAGCACTAGTCATCATTCCACTCTTCAACACAATATTAATGCTTTGATCTTCTTCACAGGGCTTAGCCCTCATCATTTGTAAATTTTGCATCCGCCACTAAGGCTGCATTTTCTTCCCTTGCATCTTAGTGATTAACACCAAGCACTCTTCGATAGTATGTCCAAACTATCTATAGTATTGACATGATGGATGTGTAGGATTCTATCACTCTCGCACATACTACCCCAGTTGTTCGTAGTAGTAGTAGATAATATAATCATGACCTCTACCAGGTCCTCCTCCTCAGCCCCGCACTTAACCCTGATAACCTTTGCATGCTCCTCTTTGTTATAGACATTTTTGTGCCTTACAGCTCTAAGCATGAAATGTCCATAAACCAAGGGCTCCTAAGTCCCTAAAAGTGTTGTTCTAACCCCTAAAGCAACAAGGTCAACAAATTACAGCTTCTCCCAGAAGTTCTCCACCAGAAACTGCTCAGAATAAGTCAAAACAGGATCATTTCAGCTGCTCCACTGGCCAGGTGCGTTGCATAGCACCTAAATACACTGGCTAGGTGCATTGCAACGCACCTAAATGCACTACGAGGGTGCGTTGGGCGAGAAATGACAAATGTCAGTGTCATTCCGCGAGGTGGAGAGACAATGGAAGCTTCCAGAATCTTCTCCTATGACACTTGTCTCACTGAATTCGACCAAGGATGAGTAAGAGACCTTCAGTCTCCAAGTGGAAGCAAGAACTGACAGAGAGAAGACACTAATCAAATCACAAGCTGACTCATCCTCCTTACATACATCTATATATGGATCCCTCATCCCAGAGATCCAGAGGCTGGAATTTTGCACATTGTAAGGAATTGCTGTTGGTTTTGAGACAAATATCAGAGTATTGGGTCATTTATGCTTTGTTGGAGGTGAAGAGGGGCTTCTTTGCTGGGAGGTTGATGCTAGGTCAGGAATCATTAGTTGTAACTCCTCCTGGATCTTCTTGTTTATCAATAAAAACTATTTGAGTTTTTCCTCCATGCTTTTGTATCATTGATGCTTGTTACATTTGTATGGTTAACTTAAATCTGATCCTAAGTTGTTTATGAATATAGATCCATGTCTTTGTATAGTGTTATTCTTCTGTGATCTTACAGGTACTTGGTGAAGCTGGGCAAGTAAGGGAGCAGGTAGCTGGAAGCTATCAAAGAAGAGAGGAATCGGATCAAAGGATTAGCGCAAGACACAGGTCGGTTCTTCCTACTCCTCTCTATCTGTAGTTCATAAAGGAAATACAAAAGTAGTTTTCTCTGTTTGTTTCTAAGGCAGCTGTCACACCTTAGTGGGATAGAGCAGTTCTAAATAGACACTTTTCCCGGTAACAAAATGGCGACTCCACTGGGGAGGATTGTCTAATTAGTTTTTTTGTGTATCTCTTTGTTGTTTGTTTCATAAACTTATAAGTAGCATTCGAACTGCATTTGCCATAACAAATGCAAAGTAGACATCTGTTGCTTCCATCCATTCACTGGATTTGTTAATGATTTGAACAGCTGATCCACAAACTATCTGATTGCCCTTGTGATAGCTCTTAGACCCTCCTTAGATCTACCCTTGATTGTGCATTACTGATTGCTTTTACTCGGCCAAAAACCAAAGACTGAACTGCAAACTGTGACCCAGAACCCGGACAGATTCTCGTTTCTGGCCCAGCGCAGGTACTGTTAAGAGTTCCTTCATTTCAGCGCACTTCCCGAAAGGGAAACCTGCGCTGCAATCCAGTTTCTCTGTGTTACAAGTGCGCTGATCAGACTAGCCCTGTGCAGCTGAGGTTCTTGTGCTTCATTCTTTCCAGTTCTGTTTCTGAATTTTACAGCCTGTGATCAGTATATGTCTGTTTAAAACCCCTTTTCCTTGGTGTTATTTTGCCTCCTTTGTACAAAAGAACTGTAGATGTTTTTGTTTGTTTGTTGAGTCGTTTACAGTTTTCCATTGCAAAAGTAGAATAGTCGTACTGTCGTCCTTTGATTTAGATCTGTTGCAAGTGTCGATTTCGATCATAGGAGAAAGTTTGATTGCTGTTGATGGTCGATTATACTTTTACTATTGCCTTTGGTCTGAATTTATGATTTTCTAGTGTCAAAAACGAGTATTCATTTCAAAATCGTAAAGTGTCGTAATCGTCTTTATCTTTTGATTTCGAAAAGAAGCTTGTTTGTGTTTGTCGCTTGAAAGCAAATTTAGATTTGTACATCAACTTTCTTTTTAGCATCAATACTAAGAAAGTCGAAAACAAATACATGCATGTGCATTTGCATATAGACAGTCTGTTTGGCTTGATTTAGGAAAGTGCATTTACAGTGTGCTCTTTGCTCTTTGTGAAAAGATTGTGTCTTTCTTTTCCTCTAGTAGCTAGGATTTTCATTGCACAAAAGAGATAAAAGTTTGTTTATCATCTTTAGATTGCATTTTAGGAATTACATCTACATCTCGTGGTGAACCCAAAAGGCAAACTTCATAAGCAAGATCAACTTAAAATAAATTCAATGAATCTAACAACGCTTTGGAACTTAATGCACAACATTTAGAGGTCTAGGCTAGAGACGTATTCCAACGTCGTAAAGCCTGGTAACTGTTGTCCTCACTGATGGTTGGGTGATTCCTCCACTTTGAGACGATAAGTGCCAGTACGGACTTGTGCTCCCACGTACCGTCGAGTATATTTTGGGAGACCCCTATAGGCTTAAATCCTTTATCCATAGGAAGCCGTGTCTGCCACCCTATCGATCACAATGCACTGAACACAGCATTCAGGAAGATTGACTGCCGTACCATAAAAAGTATTCTGCAGTTTTGCGATTGGTTTGGTACTCCCTCTACCTAGACCTCCAGAGCAGTCCCTTTCGTTCCTTTTCAGACTCCTTAACGGAAAAGGTCCATCTAAGCACTTGTCACTTCAGGCTCATTAAAAATCGAAGGAGACTAGAGTCATCTTTTGTTTTTTCTGGACTCTTAAAAATTGAAAAACCAAGTTGTGTCAAAGCGTATTAAAATTTATTTTAAACGGAATATTCATTATCCTTTCCTATGTTGATCTTGGGTTGAGAAAATGGAGTCTACCAACCAAGGAATTCCCCTTGGAGGAAATCCTAGTCCCTTCTCCTCTTGGGGAGATGTTGGTGCCCCCCATATGGCCACATTGTCGCTTCCAAGACTGACAATTGGTTTGCCTGTATGGCTCTTCTCAACCTCTGTCGTTCAGAACACCCCTATTCTTGAACAATCGAATCAGCAATTAGACGAATCCAGAGTTACCCACCAGCCTTCTACTTCCTCTAATTCTTCCTCTCCTCCTTCCTCTTCGCTTGATGGGGCTGGTAAAGCCAAAAGTCAAGTTCCTAAGGAGAAGAAGGAAAAGAAGAAGAAAGAGAAGAAGAAGAAGGAGCCAACGGCGAATGGGGGAAAACAAGTGTTGTCTAACGAAAATCCACACACTGCATCGACCAGGCCTAAATCACCATGTGTCATTTGCAAAGGAGACCACTTTCACAGAGATTGTCCTTGCATCCCTCGGATATTAAGGGACTGGTCTCCTCGATTGCACAACCCGGTGTCGTCAACCTTTGATGATCATGTTGAAAACACGTCGTCGACTAGTGAAAGTGAAGCCCCAGGAAAAAAAGGAAAATATAGATTTCCTTGTAAACTGTGTAAAGGCGATCATGTCGTCCACCGTTGTCCCTTCTTAGATGAAGCTAAAAGAGTTTTGGATGATCGTCCGGTTTCACCATTACGACTTCCTCCTAGATATAAAAAACTCTTGCCAAGTCTGTCACTAGTTGAAAATCCGGCTAGCCCGCTTAGGTGGTCGGCTGAAGCACCTATCATTGAAGATAAACCATCTGGATCCATACCAGACGAAAGTCAAAAGGTCGAGGCGGCAGTTGACCCGGTCTTGCCTCCAGAGGTTTCATCTTCAGATGATACAATCACAGAAGAGAACAAGGACGACACCGTCCAAATTCTTTTCATAAGCACAGACTCCAACGAACATGGGGGAAATTTACCCGTTCCTTTACCACAGGAAGGAAGTTCGTCAGAGTCATACCCGGCCGTCTATTCGGTCCCACCTCCAAGCAACCTAGTTGTCTCCTTCGACTGGAATCAACTAGGCAGACCCCGTTTACCAGCTACCGTACCATTCCGAATTATCGTTCAAATATATAGAATGGTTATGGCTGGTACCATCATAGATGAGGGGGCTTCTGTGAGTATCCTTTCCTCAACTGCTTGGAAAGTGATTGGTTCACCATCGCTTTTTCCTAAGATAAGAAATCTGACAGGCTTTGATAAAGGAACCAGTCAACCTTTAGGGATCCTTCCCGATGTGCCCATAACATTGAGAGGGAAAACAGTTCGCATGAACGTAATGGTAGTTCAAGGACCCCTAGATTACAATCTTCTCCTTGGACGAGACTATATTTATTGCATGAGAGCCATTGTCTCATCACTCTTTAGCGTAATGTGTTTTCTGCACGAAGGAAGAGTGGTCAAGCTCGTGGACCAGCTTTCATTTCCCGGATCACGCATAGCAAATAGTCATATACCATCCCTAAATGGTCTTTTCATGCAAGAAATGTCTCAATCTCCAGTCCGTCCACCCGATGAGCGCGAGTAATTCGGGGGGGACATGACTGAAACCCAGGGGGCATGCACCTTGGTCTGCTTCAGCAGAAAAACTTCGGGTATAGAGTAGGTTTCCGCGGGAGAATATGACTAGTCTGTACCCCCGTCCGTGATTGGAAGAGGGGGTTATTCTAGAACAAGATTCTCTTGTCAAAAGTTATGTGAGTTGGCGAGCGCCGCCACTCACCTTTGTTTATCTCGGTAGACATCGCCGAAGAAGTGTTTTGTTTGCGTCGCGAATAGAACAATCTTTGGGTAACCTGTAAGAGGTAGGCCTCCCTCGGTAAAACAAATGTTTTGGCGGAAGGAAGTAAGGGTAACCTTGAAACTCTGTTTTATGCCTGGGGGCATGCAAACCTTTTGGAGTGCAAGCAAAGGGTGACTATTTATTTTTTAAAATTTTTAGGACCTCTAACCCTTTAAACTCGTAGGATTGGTCGTCTCCTAACTTGCATGAAGAAAGGATGCGGAGCAAAACTCTAAAAATTGCCGTTTTTTATATGAGACATTCTTATCATAACATTGGATTAATAGAGCAGTGTTACTGCAAGGTTCAAGCTCGTTAAAAAATAAACCCGCACCGAGCAAATGTTTCCACCCGCGTTTAAGCTCGTTAAAAAATGAACTATTCCCCGATAAATAACCACCGTGAATGTACTACTTCAGCCATTAAAGCCTTGGTCGTGTTTGCACCGTCACCTCCACTTTTTCATTGGCCGATCATTCATCTCCATTTGATTGTTTACCCATTTTGAGGAACAGCTGCGAAGAGTGATTTCACTAGCCATCCTTGTGACACTGCCGTTGTTGTGGGGAAAAATGCCTATGCAGGACGATCCTATCCACCTAAGGTGTGACAGTGCCTTAGCAACAAACAGAGACAGCTATTCTAGTATTCTTCCTTTATGAATTAAGAATGAAGAGAGATGGATGGACTAACCGGTGTCTTCCGTTTGTCCCTCGATCCAGTTTCTCTTCTCTTGGAGAGTTCCCAGCTACTTGCCTTCTCGCTCGCCCAGCTTTAACAGGTTTCTGCAAGATCACAAGATAAGAACACTACACAAGACATGGATTCATATTCATAACTAGTTCAGGATTAGAAATAAACTAAACATACTAATGCAATCATACATCAAAGATACATCAGTATATAGGAGAAACCAAGATAGCTTTATTTATGAATAACAAGGTTCAGGAAGAGATACAACCAAGAAGGCTCCAATCCAGCATCTCCTTCCCAGCAAATGGAATTCCTATCTTCACCTCCCTTCAAAGCATTAAGCACCCAATGATTCTGATCTCAAACCAACAGCAATTCTTTGCAATAACAAAATTCCAGCCTCCCCAGATCTCATGGAGGAGAGATCCATATATAGATGTTTGGAGAGAGGATGAGTCAGCTTGAGATCTGACTAGTGTCCTCTCCCTCTGTCAGTTCTTGATTCCACTTGGAGGTTCTTGCTTCCACTTGGAGATTTGGAACCTCTTACTCATCATAGTCGAATTCCCTGAGGCAAGTGTCATTTTGGAAGCTTCCTGGGTTTTGACACCTTGTGGAATGAACTTGCCACATGTCCAATCTCGCTCAGCGCAGGTAGCCAGTGTTGGCTTTGACATTCAGCGCAGGTAGCCAGTGTTGGCTTTGACATTCAACGCAGACAGCTAGTGGAGCCACTGAATTGACCCTGAATTGACTTGTTTTTTAGCAGTTTCTGGTGGAGAACTTCTCTGAATTGCTGTGGTTTGTTAGCCTTGTTCCTCTAGGGGTAGGAACAACATGTTTAGGGACTTTGGATCCCTTAGATTATGGACATTTCATGCTCAATGCTGTAAGGCACAAAAATGTCTATAACAGTTGCCCCCTAAAGTATGAGGCCGTTTATCGGGTGAAATGCTTTATCCAGGAGGGTTCGAAGTTCATCCAATGCTGGGAGGAGACCTGTAATAAGATACAATACAATACATTATTTTTCATACTGCTTTCATGATCTAGCTGAGGCGGGCATTCCCATGCTCAGCTTTATAAATTCATTTTTCTGTACATAGAACAGACAATCGTCTGATGGTAGACTAATATTTTTGATGAAATTATCATCCTTTGAGTAGGATGATTATCTGCTGCAATGATGTACATGTCAATGTATTTATTTTTCCTGAATATATATCGCATCCCGGATGGATGAAACTAGATCCGGGGTCTTCAAACTCGTTCGATCTTCACTCTAAGTACAAGTCGATCCATGTGAGAAACGTTCTGAAGTCGAACATGGAAAGACATCGCTTGATTACCGGTCAATGAGGTAAACTGTTAACAAGCGCGAGAGGAATCACCGATAATGATAATGACCCTCAAGGTACTGCAGTACAATTCACATGGTGTGAATAAAGGACTTGGCGTCGAACACCACGCAAAATATTTCGGTCGAAGGTCATTGATGTATACCTGTCGCCGGAAGTGAGAAACTTGCCATTGAGGCATGCAAGCTTCAAAGTACTGAAGGGGTTGTTCCTAGATCAACTTCTTGGATAATGAGCTGATGTCGACAAGAAGCGATCCGTCAAAGGAGGGCCTTAATGAATCCCACATCAGTGACACAGAACAGAGCTAATGATTTTGATGGAGGTGAAAACAATCTGTGACATATGATTCAGGGTGGCGGTCATGAAAGGATGAAGGATAATGTATGGCAGTGGATGGGACACGGTTGACTTTTCTGAATGACTTCTCTTGAACATATGGCGACACTGATACGATGGATCGGTAGCATTACCCCAAATATGGATGGTATGGCGAGACCATGGTGATGTGACCGGTGAATGAAACAACCCAACCCAATTGTGGTACGGAGGAAAAGTGTCATGTTCAAGAGCGACTTGCTACCATCAAAGTTTTCTTTACTTTCTCCCAATTTTTCCCCAGTCATTGCTAACCAGTACCTCTTTATTTTTGTCAAGCTTGAGGAGGATAACATATGCTTGTTCTATAACCTGCCCTTCGGGCAAGCCCATCGCTATGTTTTAACGAGCCTAGCGATAGTGAAACTCGTTCTCGCCTAGAGACAAGTTTGTCGCTATTTAATGATTTAACGAGTCTAACGACAAAGACAACTCGGTCCCTTTTCATTTTTAGAGAGTCTGAAAAGGTACGTAAAGATAACTCCAAAGTTCCTTTTTCGTCATCTAATCCCTTAAGTCCGAAAAAGTATAAAACAATACAGAAGGGATGAGTTTTCGATAGTTTTAACGAGCCGAACAAAAAAAGCGCTCGATCTTTTTGTGCAATAATCCCTCAGGTCCAAAAAGATTAAAATCTAGAGGAGGGATAGCACTTCCTGTCGCTTTAACAAGCTGGAAGGCCAAAACTCGGCAATCTTTTCATATTTTACGAGTCAGTTGAAAAGAGCTTAAAGAAGACTCGTCTTTTGAGGAACGAGTGATAAACAGGGTTAGCAGCTGATTCCAGGTACAGGTTGGAATTTTCCAATCACGACAGTGTCACAAGGATGGCTAGTGTAATCACTCTTCGCAGCTGTTCCTCAAAATGGGTAAACAATCAAATGGAGGTGAATGATCGGCCAAATGAAAAGTGGAGGTGATGGTGCAAACACGACCAAGGCTTTAATGGCTGATAAGGTTACATTCACAGTGGTTATTTACTGGGTAGTGGTTCATTTTTTATTTTAAAATGAGCTTAAACGCTGGTGGAAACACTTGCTCATTGCTTATGTTTATTTTTTAACGAGCATGAAGTCCGCGTTAAAACTGCTCGGATCTTGCGTTTACTTTTTAACGAGCATGAACTTTGTGCTAAAACTGCTCGATTAACCCAGTCATATGATAAGAGTGTCTCATTAAGATTCTATTTTTTATGGAGCTTCATCTCACAAAGCTATGCCCCGCATCCTTTCGTTATGCAAGTTCGGAAACGACTAATCCTACGAGTTTAAAGGGTTAGAGGTCCTAAAAATTTAAAAAATAAATAGCCGCCCCTTGCTTGCACTCAAAAAGGTTTGCATGCCCCCAGGCATAAAGTACGATTTCAAGGTTACCTCTACTTCTTTTCCGTCAAAACATTTGTTTTAACGAGAGAGGCTTACCTCTTTCAGGTTACCCAAAGATTGTCCCGTTAATCTTTCAAACAAAACACTTCCTCGGCAATGTCTACCAAAATAGACAAAGGTGAGCGACGTAGCCCGCCAACTCACATAACTTTGACAAAAGAATCTTATTCTAGAATAAACCCTCTTCCTAGACGGACGGGGTACAAACTAGTCATATTCTCCCGCAGAAACCTACCCTATACCCAAAGTTTCCCTGCCGAAGCAGACCAGGACGCATGCCCCCTGGGTTCCAGTCATATCCTCCCAGATTACTCACACTCATCAGGAGGACGGACCGTGGGTTGAGACACTTCTTGCGTGAAGAGACCATTTAGGGATGGTACATGACTATTTGCGATGCGTGATCTAGGAAATGAAAGTTGGTCCACGAGCTTGACCACTCTTCCTTCGTGCGGAAAACACATTACTCTAAAGAGTGATGAGACGATGGCTCCCATGCAATATATATAGTCTCGTCCAAGGAGTATGTTATAATCCAAGGGTCCTTGAACGACCATCACGTTCATTTGAACAGTCTTCCCTTTCAATGTTATGGGCACATTGGGGAGGATCCCTAAAGGTCGACTGGTTCCTTTATCAAAGCCTGATAGATTTCTCATTTCAGGCAAAAGCGCTGGCGAACCAAGCGCTTTCCAAGAAATAGAGGAAAGGATACTCACAGATGCCCCCTCATCAATAATTGTGCCAGCCATTACCATTCTGTATATTTGAACGATAATTCTGAATGGTATGCTAGCTGGCAAGCGGGGTCTGCCTAGTTGGTTCCATTCGAAGGACACAACTAGGTTGCTTGGTGGTGGGACCGAATAGACGGCCGGGTATGACTCTGACGAAGTTCCTTCCCGCGATAAAGGAATGGGCAAATTGTCCCCTTGTTCGTCGGAGTCTGTGTTGATGAAGAGAACTTGGACGGTGTCGTCTTTATTCTCCTCTGTGACGGTATCATTCGAAGATAGAGCCTCTGAAGACAAAACCGGGTCAACTGCCGCCTCAACCTTTTGACTTTCGTCAGGTATGGATTCAGTCGGTTCATCTTCAATGATAGGTGCTTCGGCTGACCACCTGAGCGGGCTAGCCGGGTTCTCAACTGGTGAAGGACTTGGCAGGAGTTTTTGATATCCAGGAGGAAGTTGCGCTCGTAAAATCAGGCGATCTTCCAAAACTCTTTTGGCCTCGTCTAAGAAGGGACAACGGTGGATGGCATGGTCACATTCACACAGTTTGCAGGGAAATCTAGCTTTCCCTCTCTGTCCTGTGGCTTCACTTTCACTAGTTGATGGTGTGCAGTCAACATGGCTATCAGAGGTTGACGCCACCGAATTGTGCAAACGGGGAGACCAGTCCCTTAGTATCCGAGGGATGCAGGGATAATCTCTGTGGAAGTGGTCTCCCTTGCATATGACGCATGGCGATTTAGGCCTTGCCAGTGCTGTGTGTGGATTTTTGTCAGACGACACTTGTTTGCCCCCAGTCGCCTTTGGCTCCTTCCTCTTCTTCTCTTTCTTCTTCTTCTCCTTCTTCTCCTTAGGAACTCGGTTTTTTGTTTTACCAGTTCTGTCAAGCGAAGAGGAAGGAGGAGAGGAAGAATTATATGAAGTCGAAGGCTGGTGGGCAATTCTGGTCTGATCTAACTGTTGACTCAACTGTTTAGGAATAGTGGTATTCTGAACGAAATTGGTTGAAAAGAGCCAGACCGGCAGGCCAATTGTCAGTCCTGGAAGCGACAATGTGGCCATATGGGGCGCACCAACATCTCCCCAAGAGGAGAAGGGACTAGGATTTCCACCAAGGGGAATTCCTTGGTTGGTGGGCTCCATGTTTTCAACCTAAAGATCAATGCGAGAATAAAGGGTGATTGTTCCGTTTAAAATAAATTTTTAACGACGCTTTAGACACAACTTGCTTTTTCAATTTTAAAGAGTCGAGAAAAAGCTAAAGATGACTCTAGTCCTCTTCGATGTTTTAACGAGCCCGAAGTGACAAATGCTCGGATGGACTTTTTCTGTTATAGAGTCTGAAAAAGGCCAAAAGAAACTGCTCTGGAGTTCTAGGCAGAGGGTGTGCTAAACTTTTCGCAAAACCGCAGAATACTTTTTAAGGTACGGGCGGTCGATCTTCCTGAATGCTGTGTTCAGTGCATTGCGATCAGTAGGGCGGCCGACATGGCTTCCTAAGGATAAAGGTTATATTCCTATAGGGGTCTCCCAATATATACGCGACGGTACGTGGGAGCACAATCCGTACTGGCGCTATCGTCCCTCAGGAGGAATCACCCACCTTCAACGAGATCGACAGTCACCAGGCTTTACGACGCCGGAACACGTCTCTAGCCTAGACCTCTATGTTGTGCGTTATGTTGTAAAGCGTTGTTAAGTTCATTCAGTTTATTTTAAGTTGATCATTTTAGAAGTTTGCCTTTCTGGATCACCACGAGATGTATGGTACAATTCCTAAATGCAGTCTAAAGATGATAAGCAAGCTTTATATCTTTTCAACTTTGAAAATCCTAGCTACAAAGGGAAAAGAAAGACACCATCTTTTCTCAAAGAGCAATCAGCACACTCTAATGCACTTTTCCTAAATCAAGCATGCAAACTATCAAAAATGCAAATGCACAATGTAGGTGTTTGTTTTCCGCTTTCTTAGTATTGATGCCTACAAAGAAAGCTTTTTGTACAACTTTGAATTTGCTTTTAAATGAAAAATACAAACAAGTTTACTTTTTCGAAATCAGAAAGGGTAGAAGAGAATACAACACTTTACGACTTTCGAAATGAACACTTGTTTCGACACTTAAAAGAGACAAACTCAAACCAAAAGCAAAAGAAAATGTATAATCAACTGTAAACAGCCAATGAACTCTCTCCTAAGATCACAATCGACAGATCTGAATCAAGGGCTACAGGATGATTATTTCACTCATGCAAAGGAAAACTGTAAATGATGCCACAAACACATAAAAACACTCACAGCCTTTTTGTACAAAAGGAGGCGGAATTTAAGCAGAGAAAAGGAGTTATCAGACTGGTACCTATGCTGGTTACAGGCTGCAAAAATCAGAGATCAAAACAGGGCAAAACAGAGCAGAGAACCCCAGCTGCACAAGGCCAAACTGGTTCAGTGCAACCTCAACATAGAGGTTTTGACATTCAGCGCAGGTGGCCTTCACGGGACCTGCGTTGAAATGCAGAACCCCTTCACAGGGTTCGCGCTGAAGGAGAAACGAGAGTTTCTCACTGGGTTCTGGGTCACAGATTGGTGATTAATCAACGGTTTCAGGCCAAATAAAAGCAACAAGCAAGGTACAATCAAAGGGATGCTTTGAGGGGGTGCTAAGATCTATCACAAAGGATCATCAAATCATTTGTGAGTCCATTTGTTCAGATCATAGACAAATCCAGTGATTGGATCAAAGCAGCAACTATCTACTTTGCATCTGAGAAGAACAGAAGCAGTTCGATTGTTGCTGTTGAGTCTATGAAACAAACAATGATAGAGACACAAATAAAATGACTAAACAAATCTCCCCAGCGGAGTCACCAATTTGTTGTGGGGAAAAATGCCTATGCAGGATGATCCTATCCACCTAAGGTGTGACAGTGCCTTAGCAACAAACAGAGACAGCTATTCTAGTATTCTTCCTTTATGAATTAAGAATGAAGAGAGATGGATGGACTAACCGGTGTCTTCCGTTTGTCCCTCGATCCAGTTTCTCTTCTCTTGGAGAGTTCCCAGCTACTTGCCTTCTCGCTCGCCCAGCTTTAACAGGTTTCTGCAAGATCACAAGAGAAGAATGCTACACAAGACATGGATTCATATTCATAACTAGTTCAGGATTAGAAATAAACTAAACATACTAATGCAATCATACATCAAAGATACATCAGTATATAGGAGAAACCAAGATAGCTTTATTGATGAATAACAAGGTTCAGGAAGAGATACAACCAAGAAGGCTCCAATCCAACATCTCCTTCCCAGCAAATGGAATTCCTATCTTCACCTCCCTTCAAAGCATTAAGCACCCAATGATTCTGATCTCAAACCAACAGCAATTCTTTGCAATAACAAAATTCCAGCCTCCCCAGATCTCATGGAGGAGAGATCCATATATAGATGTTTGGAGAGAGGATGAGTCAGCTTGAGATCTGACTAGTGTCCTCTCCCTCTGTCAGTTCTTGATTCCACTTGGAGGTTCTTGCTTCCACTTGGAGATTTGGAACCCCTTACTCATCATAGTCGAATTCCCTGAGGCAAGTGTCATTTTGGAAGCTTCCTGGGTTTTGACACCTTGTGGAATGGACTTGCCACATGTCCAATCTTGCTGAGCGCAGGTAGCCAATGTTGGCTTTGACATTCAGCGCAGGTAGCCAGTGTTGGCTTTGACATTCAGCGCAGACAGCTAGTGGAGCCACTAAATTGACCCTGAATTGACTTGTTTTTGAGTAGTTTCTGGTGGAGAACTTCTGTGAATTGCTGTGGTTTGTTAGCCTTGTTCCTCTAGGGGTAGGAAAAACATGTTTAGGGACTTTGGATCCCTTAGATTATGGACATTTCATGCTCAATGCTGTAAGGCACAAAAATTTCTATAACAGCCGTGATTGGAAAATTCCAAACCTTACCTGGAATCAGCTGCTACCCATTTTATCACTCTTTCCTCAAAAGATGAATCTTCTTTATGCTCTTTTCAACCGACTCGTAAAATATGAAAAGATTGTCGAGCCATTGGCCTCTCCAGCTCGTTAAAGGGATAGGAAGTGCTATCCCTCCTCTAGATTTTAATCTTTTTGGACCTGAGGGATTATTGCACAAAAAGATCGAGCACTTGTTTTGTTCGGCTCATTAAAACTATCGAAAATTCATCCCTTCTGTATTGTTTTATACTTTTTCGGACTCAAGGGATTAGATGACGAAAAAGGAATTTTGGAGTTACCTTTACGTACCTTTTCAGACTCTCTAAAAATGAAAAGGACTGAGTTATCTTTGTCGTTAAACTCGTTAAAAAGATTGATAGCGACAAACTTGTCTTTAGACGAGAACGAGTTTCACTATCGCTAGGCTCGTTAAAACATAGTTATGGGTTTGCCCGAAGGGAAAATTATAGAACAAGCATATGTTATCCTCCTCAAGCTTGAAAAAAATAAAGAGGTACTGGTCAGCAATGACTGGGGAAAAATTGGGAAGAAAACTCAAAGAATCTTTATTGGTAGCAAGTCGCTCTTGAACATGACACTTCCACTCCGTGTCCAAGTCGGGTTGGGTTGTTTCATTCACCAGTCACATCGCCATGGTCACACCATACCATCCACATTTGGGGTTAATGCTACCAATCCATCACATCAGTGTCGCCGACATGTTCAAGAGAAGTCATCCAGAAAGGCCACCTATGTCCCACCCACTACCATACATTATACTCCATTCTTTCATGACCGCCACCCTGAACCGTATATCATCAGATCGTTTTCACCTCCATCAAAATCATTTGCTCCGTTCCGTGTCATTGATGTGGGATTCATTAAGGCCCTCCTATGACGGATCACTTCTTGTCGACATCAGCTCATTATCCAAGAAGTTGGTCTAGGAACACCCCATTCAGTACTTTGAAGCTTGCATGCCTCAATGGCAAGTTTCTCACTTCCGACGACAGGTTTACATCAATGACCTTCGACCGAAAGATTTTGCGTGGTGTTCAATGCCAAGTCCTTTATTCACACCACGTGAATTGTACTGTAGTACCTTGAGGATCATTATCATTATCGGTGATTCCTCTCGCGCTTGTTAACAGTTTACATCATTGACTAGTAATCAAGCGATGTCTTTCCATGTTCGACTTCAAAACATTTCTCACATGGATCGACTTGTACTTCGAGTAAAGATCGAACAAGATTGAAGACCTCGAATCTAGTTTCATCCATCCGGGCTGTGATATATATTCAGGGAAATAAAGACATTAAAATGTACAGCATTGCAGCACGGATAATCATCCTACCAAAAGGATGATGGCTCTATCAGAATCATTAGTCTACAATCAGACGATTGTCTGTCCTATGTACATGAAAATGAATTTATAAAGCTGAGCATGGGAATGCCTGCCTCAGCTAGATCATGAAAACAGTATGAAGATAATGTATTGTATTGGATCTTATTACAAGTCTCCTCCCAGCATTGAAAGAACTTCAGATCCTCATAATAAAGCATTTCACCCGATTAACGACATCATACTTTAGGGGGCAACTGTTATAGACATTTTTGTGCCTTACAGCTCTAAGCATGAAATGTCCATAAACCAAGGGCTCCTAAGTCCCTAAAAGTGTTGTTCTAACCCCTAAAGGAACAAGGTCAACAAATTACAGCTTCTCCTGGAAGTTCTCCACCAAAAACTGCTCAGAATAAGTCAAAACAGGATCATTTCAGCTGCTCCACTGGCCAGGTGCGTTGCATAGCACCTGAATACACTGGCTAGGTGCGTTGCAACACACCTAAATGCACTATGAGGGTGCGTTGGGCGAGAAATGACAAATGGTAGTGTCATTCCGCAAGGTGGAGAGACAATGGAAGCTTCCAGAATCTTCTCCTATGACACTTGCCTCACTGAATTCGACCAAGGATGAGTAAGAGACCTTCAGTCTCCAAGTGGAAGCAAGAACTGACAGAGAGAAGACACTAATCAAATCACAAGCTGACTCATCCTCCTTACATACATCTATATATGGATCCCTCATCCCAGAGATCCAGAGGCTAGAATTTTGCACATTGTAAGGAATTGTTGTTGGTTTTGAGACAAATATCAAAGTATTGGGTGATTTATGCTTTGTTGGAGGTGAAGAGGGGCTTATTTGCTGGGAGGTTGATGCTGGGTCTGGAATCATCAGTTGTAACTCCTCCTGGATCTTCTTGTTTATCAATAAAAACTATTTGAGTTTTTCCTCCATGCTTTTTTATCATTGATGCTTGTTACATTTGTATGGTTAACTTAAACCTGATCCTAAGTTGTTTATGAATATAGATCCATGTCTTTGTATAGTGTTCTTCTTCTGTGATCTTACAGGTACTTGGTGAAGCTGGGCAAGTAAGGGAGCAGGTAGCTGGAAGCTATCAAAGAAGAGAGGAATCGGATCAAAGGATTAGTGCAAGACACAGGTCGGTTCTTCCTACTCCTCTCTATCTGTAGTTCATAAAGGAAATACAAAAGTAGTTTTCTCTGTTTGTTTCTAAGGCAGCTGTCACACCTTAGTGGGATAGAGCAGTTCTAAATAGACACTTTTCCCGGTAACACTCTTTCACCTTGATCTAGATATCTCGTTTCTTCTTGCATACGATACGTAGGGGTTCTTTCCATCATCAGCTCATAGCTTCAACAGTCGCGCTTGTCGTGGCCCACAGATTTGTAGAAATTATAGAACAACTGTTGGGGTGCCTGGATGAACCTCTGAAGTAAATGGAAATTATTCATCGCATGTTACCCAGTAACTTGGTAAATGGCACACCACAGCGTAGCCCCCATGCTTGGCCCTGCTGGCACTTCTGGTTTTAGGGGAATCAACCCCCCTGTAATATAATTCATGTACATGGGATAATGATCTTTATCATGCCCATGGCCCATGCAATTCAAACACCAGAATTTTATGTGTGCTTCTGGTTTAATTCCATTGTCTTTCTTCAAACTTTGTATTTCTAAATGTAAGATCTCTAACTGTGAGTGGATCTGTTGTACTCCAAGGTTTGTATTCTGAATAGGTGATGCATGCAACCTCATCGCGATCTTTGAGGCTTCTGCCTATATTTCTATATTCTGTTGCAAAAGAGAAATTCTCAAGTGGGACAAAAGGGATGCTATAAACCATTCATGATGTTGGCTATTTGTGATCTGCATGTTAGCTTCTTTGATCTAACACTTCAACCTCTGATCAAATTCCCAAGGCATCTCCTTGACCCTCATCATGATCTCTTTAAATCCAATTATTGACTATGAGTTAGATTTAGGTTTTCTAGACTCTTTGTTTAAAGTCATCTTAGTCTTTGCTATCATTGTAATAGGATTATCATAACAATACTTGATGTACCAAGCTAGCAAGTGATCCTGCAAAGCGGTAACCAACTGTGCCTTATTTATATTGTCATAAGTAATCTGTTGCACTTTCCATACAAAATTCAAAACAAACCATAACTGCTTTGGATCTTCACTTATTATGCCCTTGAAGATTGGCATCTTCATCACGTTCACCGTGTTGAATGGTGGTGGTGGAGGTGGAGGTGTGGGCAAAGGTCTATGTGGTGGAGGTGGAGGTGGAGGTGGAGTGGAAGGATTATTTGTTCTAGGAATCCCCTGAGTGACTAACTGAACAATGCTTCGCGACGTAGTCTGCCCCACCCCTTCATCGTCACTTGAAGGGGGTCCAATCAATGGACTATACTCTCATCCTGATCCTTCGTGATTTCTAAAGAATTTTCCACTTCGCGTAGATCCAAACATCAAGGTAATGGCATCACCCATTTTTAACATAACAACATTTTAATCCAAGGATTCAGTGATCTTAAATACTTACCTCGCAGTCCTTTGAAAAATCTCCGCTGCAAACTCTGTAACAAATACTCTGAGAATCTGATCGAGCCAATATTTGATAGCTTGCATGATCTTGTTTTCAGAGGCTTCTAGTCATCACACTAATTCTGGAGTCCACACTATAGGATTATCGAGCTTCCACCGTCCTTGACTGTCTATCAATTTGGCTAACCACTTATACAGTTCAATGGGGAAGGTGCAGAAGAAGATCTCGTGCATCTCAGTATATAGATATCTATTCAACCAATCCTCCTTTGACAAGCATGGATTCCTATTCTCTTGCGTTGCGAACTTGAGAATCTTGTGATCCAACCACTTTTCAATTTCTTTCTGAGTCATATTCCAATGATGCGACATCACACATCTCTTTAAGAAGATCTTTGTCCTGGCAATGAAACCATTTTTTGGCTTAGGGGGTCCTAACCCAGGTTCAAAGTTAGTTGCGCCAACCAATAAAACCCTACACTACTGGCCCTTTCGGTAACAACCCACGTAGCGTAGGCTACAGTCTCACCCAAAGTAGTATGGGGGGATGCAAGAACCAAGTTTCTGCATCTAGAGACTAGTGTGATGTCTTCCAATACCTTAGATCTGTCATCACGCGGATCAATGGACTCCTAGGGCTCTTCATTGTAACTCTTCTAAAACGGCCTTCAAATCTTTACGAAGGTCCATGATTAGTCCTTGTGGACCTTTAGCAGTCGATCTACCTATTTACGCACATCAAAAAGCATTCCTAAATTGGTGTTCATATAGATCTACCTAAGTCGTCAGTAAACATAAGAGAAATCACCAGTGTCTTCATAGAAATGTTTAAATGTTCATTGCATACATTATTAAGACTAATTCATGATAATCACGTAGCATTCAATCAATATTCCATAAAACAAGTCATTCTATTAGAGTTAATCCGTTGAACTTCCTTCAGTGATCAAAATGGGCCTCTTACTATGTTTGGTTTGTTTAGATGTTTTACACATGATATTCAGTACAAAAATTGTCACACATGTTTCCATCAGAAGTAGCTCGGAAAGGGCTTTCCAACGGTATATCATGCCCCAAAAACCGGCTCCCGGATCAAAAGATATGACCAAATGAATGGTTGACTCAAAGGCTGACCTCCCGTGCAGTAGTTTAGGTATTGAATGATCCAGAGGAAGCTAGGAGATGTCAGTGGCTATACTGTGATAGAGAAGGAGAGAACATAACATTTGAGGTCTATTGTTGTGCTGCTAATCCTCATCTCAACATATGGCGAGCTCGTTTCTCTGCTTTGATTGAAAGAGATATCCTGTGCAGAGGGCACTGTGCATTGCTGATAGTGAAATTGCTGGTGAAAGGTATACAGTTGCTGGTCTCATGGTTCTAGAGAGGAAGTACTTGAAGATTTATAGATGTTCATTCAGTGTTTATTGGGAGCAGCTGCATTGGGAATTTTTCAATGGTTGTGCCTTCGTTTGGAAGCATCCAGTTCACATGGCTGCTTTCCTCATTTGGGCTCCGAGTTGTAAAGAATGAAAGCTGACAGTGATTTACAGTGGGTTAGATTCAAGGAAGCAACAGTTGTTGGTTGCGAGGATGACTTTGGGGATAGTTGGGTAGGTCAACAGCCATATTCAAGAGAGGTCAATGGACAGGATGTGCAAAGACTCTCGAGAATGCAGGTGTGAACAAAAATGCTAGAATCTGTTCACAATATGTATAGCTTGTTCTAAATCCTATTGAAAACCTATCGCAGTGGAAGGAACTTAAAAAAAAGGGGTTCTCAAGGATTGTGAGCCAAAGAGCAAAGCATGGTCTGATATTCTACAAACACCAGGATCAAAAGGGGCAGCCATAGATAACGGTACCCCAAAACTGCCATCTAGCTATTCAATCTCAAGAGCAGATTCAATGAGTAAAGAGAATTTTCTGAGTGAAGAAGAGGTTAAACTCGCGCCTGATGCTTTGGATGTAGTTGATGAACTGAGCCAAAAGAGAAAACATGTTACCATCACTTCTGATCCAGTTTCTAAACACCTAAATCAACAGGGAAATTTCATCATATTCCTGAGGAGACACCACCATCACGTATGCTGCATGTGAATTCTAGCCTATCTCACTAGCTGAAAACACCACAAATTGAAGACGGAAATGTTGGATAGTCTAAAGGGATGTCGAGACCATATGCTAATCAACAGTTTGAAACTCCAAACTCAGAAGCTAAAACATCATGCATCTTGTCATCTTCTAGTTCAAGCCCGAGAGTTCGACAGATGCTAAGCTCACCATCAAGTAAAACTAGTGGAGATGATGACAGACCTATTATAGGGATGGTTGCAGCTCACTGGAATGATAAGAAAGTATGTCTCCCAAGTGGTGGGATGGAAAGGGAATACCAAACTCAACAAATAAATATAAAGAGGATCAGAAGGTAAGTTGGCACACTACACCTTTCGAAGAGAGATTAGAGAAGGCACTCTCCAATGAAGGTGGAATTGAGAGGAAAACTTTTTCTAGAAAACCTATCAATTTTGATGAATGCGAGGAAAGTGATACTGCAGCATCATAGCCAGTTGTTCATTAGCTACTGTGAGCATATGTAGCTATAGTCCATAGTTTTCATACGTTGTCCATCATGTTTGCATGTGATCTCAATCTCTTGACTGGAAAGGAAATTTCACAATTTCTTTGAAGGCGTTATTGAAATGAGAGGTTTCAAAGAGAGGCCTTTCAAGGTTGAACCACTGGATTGTGACAAGGGTTGTGTTTCAGTTAGCATGTCTCTATATCAGACAACCTTCTGCTTTATGTGTAGCCACTTGGCCTCTGGGAAAAAAGACGGCGATGAACTCAGAAGGAATTCTGATGTCATGGAAATCCTCAAGAACACATGCTTGCCCCTGCATCCACAACATACACAAGTCAAAACATTGAAACCAAGTCAAAAAATTGAAAGCCAAGCCAATCTAGAGTGTGGCGCTGCGCTCCTAGACTGTGGTGCTGCACGTAGCCCTTTGGCGCTGTGTGTAGGGCCAGTCTTAAAAACAAAGCTCTGTAGGTGCCTGCTTGGCCTCGCATTGCTCTTTCGCTCACGCTGGGGACACCTCCCATGGGGTGGAACTCCTAGAATCATTTTGGTTGCGATATCAATGAGAAAGTAATCAAAGAAACTACTGAGGCACTGATCTCAATTGGGTTCAATAAACGTGGTTATGAATTTGTCAATATAGATGATTGTTGGAGGAAGCTCCAGAGATTAGAGATAAAGTTAGTGCAAAAAGTGAAGCGACATTGGTATAGGCACAAAAAAGGCCAACTTGAGGATTGGCAGCTATGCTGGGTCCTTCAAGATTAAAACAAAAGAGAGAAATGAGTTCTAAAGTTTATGATACTGAGCAAGAGCGAGGAATTCAATTATGGCATGTCCAAAGGAGTTTTCATGGCATTAAGTTCTCCTTTATTATCTAAGTATATAGGAATGTTATCGAGAAATCTAGTGTCCACTTGGAGCTGCTAGTCCCACTAAGACTAGTAGCTATCTTAGAAACAAACAAACTAAAACTACTTTCGCTTTCCTTTATGAGAAGTAGATAAGAGGGGAACAAAGGACACCAACATTAGTCTTGCGCTTAGTTCCTTGCTTGGTTCCTCTCCCTTCTAATAGATCCTTGCTGCTTTTCCTTCATCTACCCAGTTTCAAGAGCACCTGTAGAATCAAAGCAGCATAATATTATCGAAGAACAGAGATCTATAATCATAAAAAATATAGGACCAGATATATATTGACCACACAGATGCATATATCATCAAACATACAAGAATGTGGAGGAAAACTTGAATAGTTTTATTAATATCAAGAATAGCAAAGAGGATTACAACCAATTGTTCTGACCCAGCGTCATCCTCTCAGCATGAAAGCCCTTCTTCACCTCATGAAAAGCTTAGATCACCCAACACTATGATATTCCACCAAGAAACCAACAACACTTCCTTACAAAATACAAAATTCCAGCCTCTGGATCTATGGGATGAGGGATCCAAATATAGATGATTTCAGGGGGGCGAGTCAGCTTCTGGGATTTTGATTAGTGTCCTCTCTCTGATAGTTCTTGATTCCACTTGAAGATTGATGATCTCTTACTCATCCCTGGGAGAATTTAGAGAGGCAAGTGTCACAGGAGAAGTTTCTGGAAGATTCCATGACGATCGACCTTGCAAACTGTCTCTGCCATTTGTCTACTCTCGCCCATCGCACCCTACAGAAGGGCTTTCTAGTATGCATCGCACCCTTTTCACTGAGAAGGTGAGATGCATCACACCCTCTACACTGGGCAGTCTGTATGGTCCATCCTTGACCAGTTCTGAGCAGTTTTCTATGGAGAACTTCTGGGAGATGATGTAATCAGCTGACCTTGTTCCTTTAGGGTGTGAAGCAACACTTTTAGGGACTTAGGAGCCCTTGGTTTACAGACATGTATGATTGGGGTTGCAGTGCCCAAAAATGTCTATAACAGTTTCAACCTAAAGCATGAGGTCGTTAATCTTTTGATTTCGGGTGAAATTCTTTATCATGAGGATCCGAAGTTTTTTCGAGCTAGAAGGCGACCTGTAATAAAATACAATACAATACATTATTTTCATAATATTTTTCATGATCTAGCTTAGGTGAGCATTCTCATGCTCAGCTTTATAAATTCATTTTCATGTACATAAGACAGACAATCGTTTGTGTGATAGACTGATGATTCTCATATAGTCATCATCCTTTGATTCGGATGATCATCTATGCAGCAACAATGTACATTTGATGTCTTTATTTTCCTGAATATATCGCAGCCCAGATGGATGAAACTAGATCCGAGGTCTTCAAACTCGTCCAATCTTCACTCGGAATACAAGTCGATCCATGTGAAAGATGTTCTGGAGTTGAGCATGGAAAGACATCGACTGATTACCAGCCAATGATGTAAGCTATTAACAGGCGCGAGAGGAATCACAGATAATGATGATGACCCTCAAGGTACTACAGTACAATTTGCGTGGTGTGAAAAGGGACTTGGCATCTAACACCACGAAAAATCTTTCGGTCGAAGGTCATTGATGTAAACCTGTCGCCAGAAGTAAGAAACTTGCCATTGAGCGACTTCTCTTGAACATACCGGCGACAGTGACATGGATTGGTAGCATTAACCCCAAATATGGATGGTGCGATGGACCAATGGTGATATGACCAGTGAACGGAATAACCCAACCCAACTCGGACGTGGAGTGAAAGTGTCTTATTCAAGAGAAACTTGCTACCAATAAAGTTTCTTCAAGTTTTCTTCCCAATTTTTCTCCAGTCATTGCTGACCAGTACCTCTTTATTTTTTTCAATCTTGAGGAGGATAACATATGTTTGTTCTATAATTTTCCCTTGGGGCAAACCTGTCGCTATGTTTTAACGAGCCTAGCGACAGTGAAACTCATTCTTCTCTATATGGACAAGTTTGTCGCTATTCGATTTTAACGAGTTTAACGACAAAGATAACTCGGTCCTTTTCAATTTTAGAGAGTCTGAAAGGGATGTAAAGGAGACTCCAATAATCCTTTTTTCGTCATATAATCCCTCAAGTCCGAAAAAGTATAAAATAATATGAAAGGGATGAATTTTTGGTAATTTTAACAAGCCGAACAAAACAAGCGCTCGATGTTTTTGTGTAATAATCCCTCAGGTCGAAAAAGATTAAAATCTAGAGGAGGGATAACACTTCTGGTAGCTTTAACGAGCTGGAGAGGCCAATTGCTTGGAAACCTTTTCATATTTTACGAGTCAAATGAAAAGAGCTTAAAGGAGACTTGTCTTTTGAGGAATGAGTGATAATTTCAGGTAGCAGCTGATTCCAGGCAAGGTTTGGAATTTTCCAATCATGGCAGTGTCACAAGGATGGTTAACAGGATCACTCTTTGCAGCTATTCCTCAAAAGGGGTAAACAATCAAGTGGAGGTGAATGATCAGCTAAAACAGAGTGGAGGTGATGGTAAGAACACGACCAGGGCTCAAAATTTGATGATAATGCATTCACAATGGTTATTTACCGAGGATTGGTTCATTTTTTAATGAGCTTAAACTCTGGGGGAACGTTTGCTCATTGCTAAGGTTTAATTTTTAACGAGCTTGAATTTCGCATAAAAACTGCTTGTGATAATGGTCATTGATTATTTGATTTCACCGCTAACCACTTTGTTCCTTCAAAGGTTGTATTGTCTGTTCAATTGCTTCATCAAACCGACTAGAAATGAACAATATATGCTTGAAAAATGAGTTAAAACACTAATATTTTACTCGAATTACGTTTAAAGTAATTTAAAAGTGGTTCTTACCCTTCATTTTACAATTTCATTTGAACTTTGGTTTGTTGGAGCTCTGGAGGTGCTTTTCCCCCTTGATTTTCACGAGCTGATTCCGAGAGATTCCGTGGATGATTCTTGGCACTATCTGGTTTAGGTAGGAGCTAAACCTGAGCTCTTCAGTTGCATTCCTTCCTTTTTGAATTCTGAGCATGTTTCCCTGTTTTTCTGAACCCCTGGGTTTGAAAAATTCGCCCTGGCCCCATATCACCCTTTCTATATCGAAAGGTGCGATGTATACTGGCTTGGCCATTGGCCAGTAAGTATGCATCTCACCCAATACACTGCTAGGGTGTGATGGGCACGAGAAGGGAAACTTTTGCACTATTTTCTCATGGAATTTGTGCTTGTTTTTTGCCAAATTAGGACCCTGACTCTTTTCTTTCTTGTTTTGCAGAGATTCATCAGAGCAAAATGGTTGTTACATGGTGAGAATGCAAGCATGAAGAAGAGGACATGGTTGCTTTACAAGATCCGGTTATGGTAACTGCACTGCAGAACTGTGGCCTGTTCAAGTTTTTCTGCATCTCTAGCATGAGGCAACAAATCAACTTGTTGCAATATCTTCTCGATGCATGGGATCCTACCAACCAGGTGTTTTAGATCCAAGGGAAATCTATCCCCTTGACTATCGTGGACATCTATTTTTTGACCGGTTTATCGAGGCGTGGTGCCCCTCTTTCATGATCAAGTTCCACCCATGGGGGCGAATCTGTGAGAGATTATATTCGCTGGTATTGCAGAGAGGGATCTCAGCCAAGTAGGGGCGGAAAGATCAACATCCGAGATGTCACTGATCGGTCTTTGAGGACCATCCTGTTCACTTTTTCTAGACTGGTTGGTAGTGTGGCTCTTCACGTGGTGAACAGGTCCTATATGCAGTACGCCTTGGAATGCCTTGAACCAAAGGTGTTCAACTGGTGTGACGCAGTACTCCCTGTGATGAAAGAACAACTGACCAAGGTAAAAAGCGGAAAATCCAAGAACTTCGGCTATGGTTCTATTTTGACCGCTTTCGCCTTGGAAAAGATCCCATTGATGCAGCCACAGTACATTTCACTTGGCTTACCTCCACCGACTGAGCCACAGATGCAGAGATGGGTCGACCTTATGGCCTGACATGCTGGTCAGTCCCAGGTTTCCTTTTCTGATACCTTCTTCGAGTGGTTCAACCATCAGGAGATGGTTTTTTCCGAGTATCCATATGCTGGTATGGATTTCCGGGGTGACCCAGATTTGGTGTTGTCGGTTGGTGAGCAGTGGGGTGCTATCGGTAAATTCTCTGACCATATCTCTATTTATCATTTCTTTTATAATGTTCTTGTGCTTTCTTCTATCAGGACTAATCAAAACTCATGTGCTCATGCAGATATTGGACCAGTTCAGCCAGCAGTACGTCTAAGAGTACCAGCTGCCGCTCTAGCAGGAGAGGCTGTGGGGAGGGCTATCCTTCGTGACCTTGATGTGGCCAAGACTCTTTCAGCATTGCAGGATCAGGTCGAGGGCCTCACTCTTGGTATTCTAGACATGAGGACTGATGAGCTGCCTCTAAGGTTGCAGCGACATACTACTGGCGTGCCGAGTCGATGGACTAGGCTTTTACGCATGATTGCACAGGCGGTGACTTGTTATCACCAGCATCATTAGACTAGGGTGCCCCCTAGCATTTTGAGTTTTGGGTCATTTGACTAATTTTGTCTTGGTTACAGAACATTATGTATAAACCATAAACAGTTATATATATATTTTTTATTTTCGGAGCTTTATTTTGGTTGAGTTACATGATCTTGATGCAAATATTGATGAAATGATTCTTTTATAAATGTTGCAAATGTCTATATAACACATAGTTTGCCAATGAGTCTATTAATGTGTTTAAGTTTCTAGAAATATGCTGATATTGAATAGAATCAAACTGCCTTTCCAAAATCTTGACCCTTAGGAACATGCGATAGATAGCTGGATTCTGTACGGAGTAGATACCAGTGAGCTGTAGGATGATGAGTTGTGAGTCTAGCCTGATGACGAGTCAGTGTATGCCACGCGTAATGGCATCAGATAGGAGCTCTATCAACGTGTTGTATTCAAAAATATTGTTCGTTGACCGACCAATACATACCCCTCTAAAACTCACTTACTCACCACTTGGATTAAAGATGGCCTAGGCTGCAGAAGATAGATTCCGTGAAATACGACTCGCTCCGTCAGCATATCCAACAAATGATTCCAATAGGTCCGACATCTACAACGAAAATAAAATCAGATCACTTAACCAAAACAATTACCCTTAGCGAAAACAAAAATGTAACAAAAGCACAGGGGTTACTATCTTGAGTCAAGCACAGTAACGCTTAAGTTACAACCCGTTGCGGGGTTGCGCCAGTGGAATCCCATCATAATCCACTAACTTGTAGGCTCCTTTTGCTAACACACGTTTAACAATATAGGGGCCCATCCATAAAGACTTGAATTTTCCTACTCTCAATTTATCGGATTCCTGGTCGTATAGTAAGACCAGGTAACCTTCTGAGAAGACACAGGGTTTGACATTCTTGTCGAATTGTGCCTTGACTCGTTTCTTATGGGCTTCATTAGCCAAAGCGGCATCACGATGGGTTTCATCCAATTGGATTAGTTCCAAGAAACGAGCCTCCTCTTCTGAAGTTCTGGGGAGAAGGTCGACCACGAGTTTAAGGGACGAGATTTCACACTGAACTGGTAAGATTGCTTCTAGGCCATACACCAGTTGAAAGGGTGTAAACCCGATTACATTCCTCACCAATGTCCGGTATGCCCGCAAGGCTGAGTACAGGATCAGGTGCCAACTCCTTTTATGGACTCTAATCATCCTTTGCAGCATCCGCTTTAGGACCTTGTTGATTGCCTCAACTTGTCCATTGGCCTATGGATAATATGGAGTAGAGCTGTCGTGGGACAGCCCTAATTTGGCAGCCAATTCAACCATCATGTCATTGCGAAAATGCGATCCATGATCTGTGACTATGGCCTGTGGAACGCTGAATCTGGAGACTACATGATTGAAAAAGAAGAGGGCAGCCATTTCGCCGTTGTTGTTTAATGTAAGCATCGCCTCGGCCCATTTGGTAAAATAGTCTACTGCGACTATGATATACCCATGCCCCTCGGCCGAGGTGGGGTTACATGTCATGAAATCTATGCCCCATTGGGGAAATGGCCCAACAACAACTACCGGTTGCAGAGGTGCGGGTGGTATTCTGGTTTTTCGATCAAAGATTTGACATGCATGGCAACTTCTGACTATGGTTATGAAATATTTGAACATTGTTGGTCAGAAGTATCCTGCTTGTAAAATCTTTTGCACCGTAGTGTAACTAGATTGATGCCCCCCACACGCGCCTGAATGGCAATCATTCAGGACTTTTTCGGCCTCCTCGTGGGTAAGGCACCTCCTCAGAACTGTAACAACACCACGACGGTAAAGTGTATCACCGACAATCATGTAGTCTTTTGCTTGGTATCGAATGCATTGTTGTTCCAAGTGGGAGGTATTATACCTATATGTTTGGGTTTGGAGATAGATTATTATGTCTCCACACCATGGATTGCTTGAGGATATCAGAAACAAAGATTCGTCCATGATTGCTTCTTCTGATGTTGCATCGTTGGACGACAATGGGAAATCGCATAGTAACTCCACGAAAACCATGGATTTCTTTGATTTGGATTTTATAAATTCCAGATCAAATTCTTGTAGAATTGCTATCCATTTTGAATATTTTCCCCCCAGCAACTGTCACGACAATATATAAGTCATGGGGTTGCAATCTGACAAAATGGTAGTTTTTCGAAAGAGGACATAGTGTCAAAATCTCTGTATCGCTTGAACAGCTACGAGAGCTAGCTTTTCAACGTAGGAGTACTTGCTTTCTGTATCATTTAAGTTTCTACTCAAATAATATATAGGATGTTCAATTCCATTGTCTTCTTGAACTAAAACCATTGCGATGGTCGTATCTGCTGCGGCGAGATACAGGTTAAAGTCTTTTTGATAATTAGCAACATACGTTAATGATGCTTTTATTAGGGATTCCTTTAAAGCATCAAAGGAAGCTTGCACAACCTGATCCCAGATGAAGGGTACTTCTTTTTTCAATAGACGAGTGTAACCTTTAGCAAGTTCGGTGTAATTTGAAATGAACCTCCTCAAAAAGTTTTCCTTCCCTTGGAGTTTATGAATCTGAAGCAAATTGGAAGGTGGAGGCAAATTTATGATTGCCTGAACCTTACATGGGTCGAGATGAATCCTGTCCTTTGAGACCACAAAGCTAAGTAAATGACCAAAACTGACACAGAACACACATTTGTGTGGATTCAGTCGTATTTTGTAGTGTCGGCAACGTAGAAATATCGCTCTCAAATGCTGCGGATGATCGGTCCGCTTTCGCGAATGAGCTGGAATATCGTTGAGATATGGTTGAACGATGTTTTTGATGTCATGGAAGGCATAATTCATTGCCCTCTAAAATGTTGCCCCTGCATTCTTCAAACCAAAGGGTAGCTTGCGATATGAAACTGTGCCCCACGAACAAACAAATGAAGTCTTTGACTGGTCCTGTGGGAAGATAATTATTTGATTATACCTGGAAAATCCATCCATAAATGAAAATATTTCACATCCAGCGCATTCATCAATTATCTGGTCAATGAAGGGTGTAGGGTAGTTGTTTTTTGGACAAGCTTGATTTACATCCCTATAATCGACACACACTCTAATCATTCCTTGTTTTTTCATTACAGGAACAATATTCGATACCCAATCGATTAGAGGAATCGGGTAAATAAAACCAGCATGGAGAAGTTTTTCAATTTCTGCCTTGATGGCAGTGGGTTTCTTGGGGTGTACCTATCGTAGCCGCTGTCGTACCGGTTTGACATCTGGATACATCTTAATTTCGTGTTCAACTATGCTCGAGTCTATGCCTGGAATTTCATCATATGACCAAGCAAAGACATCTCTAAATTCGTGAAAAAGAGCCTGATATATTTCCAATTTTGAAGGAGAACAAGATTTTCCGACATGAATATTCTCTACAACATCTATTTTGGTCGAGATATTTATGGTGATAGTCCCTTCAATATTGGACAAGTTTCATTCAGAATCCACCGTATTTACAGTATTTGACAGAAAGTCAAAAACTGATGGATGATGAAGGTCAGTAGGAGTATCTTCGTTGTAATCCGGAAGATGGGAATGATGGTGGTAATCTTCCCATGGTGCCCCATCAATCATCATTGACTGAACAATTCCTTCGTCTACAGAATGTATTTGCGACCAAAGATCTGAAGGGGTACCATATTCCTTAGACCTATCTATCCAAACACTTGATGAGTGTTGATTTGGGTTTTCCTCCCATGCCGAAAACATTGATTGCTACAAAATTTCTATTGGGCTTGGAGGCAATACTTGCAGATGATCCATGTTAATATTGTTTTCAGAGATATTTTGAATAGAAGATATCATATTGCAGGTTCCCACCATTGCTACTTCCGCTAGGTTGATTGGAGGCGGTAGCCGATGCATAAAACCCCTCATCACTCCTTAAAACCTCCCAAATGCTTTGGGACTCCTTCCCAAAGCATAGATTTCCCTTCAAATGTATAAAAACCATCCTTTTTGCTTTGTTTTTACCTTCTCAAGACATAAACCCCTTGTTTGGCCTTAAAACCCTTCTCAAACTGCATAAAATTCCTCTTGAGTGCCTTTGGACTCCTTCGAAGGCATGAAAATCCCAAAAATCATGCAAAAAACCATGAAAATCCCTCAAATGCATGAAAATTCCTCCTTTTTGGGCTATCAAACCCCCTCCGATGCCTTATAATTCATGCCAAACTCTAAAGGAAACGCCTCCGACTTCACAAAACTTACCTTTTTTCCAAAAATCATGGTCTGATTGGTAAATGGGCTTCATTTGGGCCCCCTCTGATGCGATATCGCTATCGGGAGGGGGCAAACATATGTTTTAAACATCAAATAGACTCCTCCGAATGCATGACCCTCCCTCCGACGCGATATCGCTGTCGGAGGTTGGGCAATGTTAAAGCATTGGCATTATTTGCATGAGCGATGGGTTTAGTGCCAAAAGGTTTACCTCCGATCGCATATCGGCGGATCGGCGTTTTGTAATGCACCCCACACATATTCCATTCACCCCGCCCTACTGCCGATGCGATATATATTTTGTATCGCAAATGTTTCATTTGATATATATTATATTTGATATATATTATATATTACTGCATCGCGCGTTGATCGCATATAACGCAATATCGCATCGCTTCAATTCATATGGGCCACAGCCTCCGCCCTGCCGATTAGCGATATGTCGATTGATCCAGAGCCATTGGATCGGGCCCTCAGATCAATAGCCCCGATCGTATCGCAGCGCCCCCATATATGGATCTGATTGGCGGAGTCGAAATAACAAAAAATGCGGCATATATAGTTTTCGGGTCCGTGGAGCAATTTTCATCAAATCCGTTGATTGGGTTCTGCCGATGGGCCAGACCCAATTTCAATAAAAGAGGGCCTTAATGCATTTTCGGGTCCGCAGGCTATATCGCTCATCGGAGGTTGGTGTTATTGGATCCGTCGATCGCCGATTTAGCGCCAGCCATTGGATCGGCCCGCACCGGATCCAACGGCCACGATTTAATAAAATGAATAGTGTTGCGGCAACGCCAAAAATTCATGAATTTTACAGTTTTAGGGGCATTTTCGCCTGTTTTGATGGAAAGGGCATTTTTCAAAGTTTTCATGCAGCGCCCGCGCCACCCAAATACAAAGGAACGATGCTTTCCTCAGCAATTTTTGAGATCGCTCCAAGCCTTAAATGCCTCCAAATGCAAGATCTTCTCCTCGACATACCTCCAAAGCACAAACTTCGGCTAGATTGCAATTTTTCACCATTTTTGAGGCATTTTTTGATCGGCAAGGGCCGATAGTAGCTCCAAAGGTAGCAGAGGGCCTCGCAGCAGATATTTGGGCCGAACATCGGCCATAGGGGGACGATTTAATAGTTTGGAGCATTTTTGCAATAAAGAATGGGCCCAGATGCGTGTCAAGGAGTAGCAGGAAGTGGCAAAGTGTATCAGGACGCGGCAGAGAGTATCAGTTAAGTGTTTTTAGTGGAAATATTTATTTTCAAAGCAGGTGAACATTGAATGGCCTCCAACAAAGTCAAAGAAAGCGGTGAAGCCATTTAAAGCTCTCAGAATCACAATTAATGATATTAAAGCCACCTGGGAAGCAGTAGATCAGAGATCAACTAACAATTTTTGCCACTTAAGGCAACACAAGGCCACTTGAGGGTGCAGATGGAAGCTTTAAAAAACCAATTATTGCAGAGGCAATGAATCAAGCCACATTTTGGGCAGCGCTGCTGCCCCAATGCACAGTTATTACATAGAGGGACAACGTGTGGCTCAAGAGTCAATATGAATTCATTTTTGAGGTTGTTGTCTCATGAGCAGGCTTAGATCAATGTTTTGAATTGCCAGTTGCCCCAGCGCAGCTGTTTTAGATCATATATGCATTTATTTTCAGTACAATTTAGGAGTGAAGACAGTTATTGCCACAAATCTGTTTAAATATCTATTTGATAGATATTTTTCAGATATTTTCTCCCTTCAGATCTGCTCAAGGGCCAGTCTGTACATATTTTGATATATACCACCCTCTGCATTGTTTAAAGGGTTGTTTGGTTGTATTTCTCATTCTAGACTTGCGCTGTAAGCTTAATAACTTCTGTAATCAAAGATTGCTGGAATATTTGCATCTGAACTGGCTGGTTGTGCTTTCAATGGCTGAAGAGCTTGATATGGAATTCTCGTGCTTTCTCATGGTCCAATAAGTCTTTTATCCCTCCGTTTATCAGTTTATATGTATCAGTATCATCTATATATCATAATCTAAGTTGCAGGAAGAAGGAATAGATCAGAATTGGCTTTCATGCCCTCTGTGCTCAATTTTTGTAACTTTTCTATGTTTTCCTCTGAATTAGGGATGAATGTGCATACTTAATTGATCATGTTTAAGCTATTTCTCATTTCTAAATGCTATAACTTTTCTATGTTTTCCTCTGAATTAGTGATGAATGTGCATACTTAATTGATCATGTTTAAGCTATTTCTCATTTCAGAATGTTGTTTAGGAATCCTCAATTGCTCCTATTTAGCCTTCATCCACTTTCCCTCTTTGGCTGGATGAGAGATCCTTAATTGCCTCTCATCCCCTAACCTCCATTTCATCCTTGTTCCAACATTAATCATTATGCTATGAGTGGCTATCCTGCTCCATATTCCTCTCTTCTGCCAAGGAAAATACACCCTTCAGTTCACATTCATGGACTCCATGCCCAATGGTTTGAACTTCTTACACTTTGCATGCCAACTCTGCTTGAATAGATCAACCATCCCACCAAACTCAAACAAAACCCATGTGCACTCATATCTAGCCTAAAATCACCCCTAAACAAAGCTAAATCATAAAGAGAGAGCCCTCTCTGACTGCTGGTAGGCTAGGACCTGCAGTCCAAAGATTGGTTTGTGGTTACCTCGGTCGTATTCCCTTAGGAGTCAAAGGGAACAACCTGAGTGATAACATTATCCAAGAGATACATGAGGCACAATGTCACTACCATCAATGGTGAGAACAAACCATTATCCTTCACAAAGCTCATGTTCAACAACTACCTCTTGGAAATAATGCGGGGTGTTATCTCGAATAGCCAGCTCTAACACCACCAGAAACGTAGTTGGGTCCCCTTCCTCACCCAACTGATGGAAATGAAACTTGTATAGTGCATTGTAGCATTAGTAGCAGCAGTAGGAGCAATAGCAGTAGAAGTAGGGAAAGAAAATTGAACGGTCCATGTACAGACGAGTTGTGAACCATGTACTTTGACAGATCAAAGACACAGGATGGCTTTAGAGCTAGGTGTGTCTTGATTAACTCAAAAAATAGGAAACATTTGATTTCAAGTTGCTTGGAGTTTGAGTGCACAAACAACATTGTTGAATATGAAGCACTCGTGTTGGGCTTGCAAAAAACCATTAGCCTCAATGTGGTCGCGCTTAAAGTGGTAGGCGATTCGGAAATAGTGGTATTGCAAGTACATAACACCATACACTATTCATCAACTCATCTCAAAAGTTACTAGGAATAGGTATGGTGACTGATCTCTAGCTTCCAAGCATTTAATATCACTTCTGTATTAAGAACGCATAATGCAGCTGCCAATGCCTGGGCAAACACAACTTCTAGAATGTCACCGCTTAGGGTTAGATTTACTGTTGAAATTTTGTATAGGCCTTCTATCTTGGATAACATATCTAATTTACGCGTGATTGATGATGATCAACAGTGATCCAGATTTATACAGGAATGTAATAAAGTACAGAAATAACCATAAATACAAAGATGCAGCAGAAATAATACTTTATTTCATTAATGTAAAATACTGAAATATGCTTACAAACAGAAATGGAAATGAACCAGTTAGGGCGATGGTAGCTTATCTCTTAGAAGAGATGTGGCAGCTACATGCCTCTAAACTGTGTTACAATGAGGCTCAAAGGCCTATTTATTGTTGAGAAACAATGGAAAGCCCTAAACATCCAAAAACCTAACCCTAGGAGATGAAACGCCAAACTGTGGCCCCCGTTTGGGTAAATTGGTACATCAACTTCCCGGGGTCGTAACTTTGGCATACAATCTCCGTTTGACGTGCACAATAGCTCGTTAGAAAGATCTATCCAAGGACTATAACTTACAAAAGATAAGCATTGGTGCGAGGAATCATGTTGCTCCCAGGTTTCCCAAAAAACGTCGTTTAGGGCCTCAAAATGGCTTCGGAAGTTCAGGACATGAAACACTGCTAAAAATAGTAAATTGTGCTACAATTAAGGAAACTGAAAAATTGAAAGAGATAGTTGTGGGGGTCCAAGTGGGATAGGTGGGTGGCTATCAACATCCACCTGGATCATTCCTCCCCCCTTAGGAAGGAATGGTCCCCATTGCGTTGAGTTCCCCCCTAAGATGAGGAAACTTCTGCTGAGTTGGGTCCCTAGTGAGCTGTTCTGCAACCTCTGATATGTCCAGTAATGGTGGGAAGCATGGTCAAGGGTGGTCGACATTGAACACTCGATGCAAGTGAAGGAATGGGGAAATGTTGTGCTTCAAAGCATTGTTTCCCACAACCTTGGCACTAGTGGGAGGACAATATCGGAGTAGTATGATCTTCTGATGGGCTCTTGTAAGGCATTATTTATGTAGATGAAACCAGACTTTGTCGCCCACCTGAAACTTGTGCGGCACCCGATGTTGATCATGTCACTGCTTGTACTTGGAATTTTCTAGAATGGAGTGGTGATAGATCGGCCCATTGGGTAGAGGTGCTTTGGAAGTCAGATCGAAGGAATGCTTGACCTAACAGTGCAATGGTACCCTTGTGGCGGAGGAGAAGATGTTATTGTGTTGTTTTATGATTGCATCCATCTGATGCTACTAATGCATCGAGGAACCCTTCACGGGGGTCATGGATGTGGTGACGATCTTCTCCTTACTTTGGGAGTGAACCAGACAGAAAATGAATTTCCTAGTTTGGGAGATGAGCTTGCTATATTACTTAGTAGTGATCAAAGAGGTGGCGGTAGGTGGGGATACCTCCGGTATCCTGGATAATGAATTACCCAAAGAAATAATAACAACATGAGGCCTTGACTCATACACATCATGTCGCCTCCATAAGTATGGTTGGCCTAATAGTACATCACAAACATCAAGAGGTGCAACATCACACGATACCTCATCTGTGAAGGGCTTGATGCTGTAGGGAAGGCGACATTGCTGGTGGACTCAGACATCTCGTCCTTGGTGAAGCGAACCAATTTGTATAGCTATGGGTGTGGTGTAGTCGATAGGCCCAACCGCTTCATGACCTCTGCTGAAATGAGGTTATTTTTGCTGCCACTATCGATAGTGAATTGTAGCGGCGAACCCTTCACCCACATCTGTGAGTGGAAAATTCGCTCCCCCCTCCTATGGATGTTTGGGATCATTCTTCTGGATCTTGGCAGTGGAAATAGTGGTTTTGGGCTCCACATCAATGATCTGCTTCCCTTTTCCATTCCCCTTGTCAAGTTCTAACTCAGGGTTGGAACATGCATCTGATTCTGAAGCCTTCAACTCAGCCACCAGCAACTGCTTAGTCCAACACTCGTATTATGAGTGGGGCTCTTATGGAACTTACACCACTTTCTTGTGTCCTTTGATTTTGTGGTGTTGTTCTTTTCTTGCGGCTTCGACAGGTTGTTTTGGGTCACCTCGCTTTGTCTTTGTCCTTTGTTCTTCGGATTCGCAGATCCAATGTCTTTCTTCTTTTGTTTAAACTTCTACTCGATTTTGACAGTGTATCGGTACGCAATGCTGAGCGAGGACATGTTCAAGAACTCCATGTCATCCTAGATGTACCTATGTAGGCAGCCGTGGTATTTGAGTACCGAATGCAGCTCAGAATCCTTGATACCCAACTATGTGCGAAGGGTATGAAAAATGTTTGTGAACTCCGGCACATCTTGGTCCCTTCCCTGCCACAAAATGGTCCACTTTACGTATTTGTCCTCATAGCTTTTGACAAGGTAGTACTACTCCTTGATGGCGTCCCAAAATGAATTCCAAGTGGGAGCAGCTGAAAACAGTGTGTTCGTACTTTCATCCTTCTGCTCGCAGTAGGTTTCCCACCAATCCTTGATGTGGGGGGCTACTTTGTGAAGTGCAAAAGTGATCTTTTGTTGGCTGGAAAAATCATGAATATAAAAATACCCTTCTAACAGATTTAACCATTTATCTATGGAATCTATGTCTATTTGACCCTTGAATATGGAGGTTTCAAAATTAACTTGTACCTTACAGGGTGTGGCATTTTTATAGTAGTTGTTGGAAGCCGATGCGTCGCCCCTCGATAGCTGCTGAAGGATCTAGGCAAAGTTTCCCATCATCACGTTCCTTTGTCGCTCAAGGGATTCTTCGAGTGAGATTTTGATAGGATCTCCTGCCCCCTTGTCTTTCTTTTCATTCACCATGGGAGATCGTTGGGATTTGCGAGGTTAGTCCTGCAAAGGTTTGACCCGTTCAAGCCCTAACTCCTTGTATCCTGACCTCATTGGGGACATGCAAGGAAAAACAAAGAAAGAACAGACCACTCTGATACCACTGATCCGGATTTATATAGGAACGCAATAAATTACAAAAATAACCATAAATATAGAAATGCAGCAGAAATAATACTTCATTTCATTAATGTAAAATACTGAAATATGCTTACAAATAGAAACAGAAATAAACCAGCAAGGGCAATGGTAGCTTATCTATTAGAAGAGATGTGGTGGCTACATGCCTCTGAACTATGTTACAATGAGGCTCGAAGGCCTATTTATTGTTCAGAAACAATGGAAAACCCTAAACATCCAAAAACATAACCCTAGGAGATGAAATGCCAAACTGTGGGCCTCGTTTGGGTAAATTGGTACATCAACTTCCTAGGGTCATAACTTTGGCATACAACCTCCATTTGATGTGCACAATCGCTGGTTGGAAAGATCTATATGGACCCATGTTGCTACCAAGTTTCCTAAAAAACGTTGTTTAGGGACTCAAAACGGCTCGGGATGTTCAGGACTTGAAAAATTGCTAAAAATAGTAAACTGTGCTACAATTAAGGAAACTGAAAAAATGAAAGAGACAATTGCCAAGGTCCAAGTGGGATAGGTGGGTGGTTACCAACATCCACCTGGATCAAATAGATACTGCATTTCATGGTCAACACTGTTATCTTCGAGGATGCATCGATTGAGGAAGACGAGCACGAGTAGTCTCTACAAGCTAGGGTTGATGACAGGAAAGGCAACCTCATCCTCAAGAGTGTGGTATCTTTGGAAAAGCTCTATGACTTGCAAGACTGATTTCAGGGGCCAAAGAAAAACACAACCCACATCTCTACCATGATGAATGAACTAATTAACTTGGGAACAAAACAAGATCCGAAGTTCATCAATCTCAGTACGTGTTGCACGCAGTAGGAGTGGCAAGCCTTTTTCTGCTTGTTCAAACTATATCGGGATGTGTTCGCGTGGACATATGATGATCTAAAAACCTATGACATACGAATAATCGAACATATCATTCTGATTAAAGAAGGGTTCAAGCCATATCAGCAGAAGCTAAGGAAAGTACATCCTGCACTTGAACCCCTCATACAGAAAGATCTCACCAAGCTATTGGATGCATAGATCATTTACAAAGTTCATCATTCCATATGGGTTTCAAATCTTGTCCCTGTATGTAAGAATTTTCGGGAAATCTGCTTGTGTGTTGATTTCTAGAACTTGAACCACTCCTCATACAAAGACAATTTCCCCGTGCCATCTATATAACACATTTTGTAGACAATATCTAGGGCACAAATGCTTTCCTTACTTGATGGGTTTTCAGGATATAGTCAGGTCCTGGTAGTGGATCCTGATCAACTCAAAACTACCTTTGTACCAAGTGGGGTACCTTTTCATACTGATGAATACCATTTCAGCTCGTGAATGAAGCCACAACCTTTCAGCATGCCATGGACATCACCTTCCACAGACTCATCAAATAGGGCGTAGTGGTGTACATCGATAATGTGATTGTGTTTTCAAGAAAACGGGAAGACCACATACGCCATCTAAAGAAAATTTTTGAGCAATGTCAAAAATTCGTAATTTCCTTTAATCCAAAAAAGAGCACATTTGCAGTGTCTAAGGGGAACCTCCTTGGGCACATCATTTCCAGAAGCTAAATCAAGTTTGATCTAGACCGGGTCTGGGCTATTACACAGAACCCTCACCTAGCCAACCTGTTTTAGGAATATTTAGTGTTCTCGGATAAACGCCTAACCCTCTAGATCTAGTAGCAGGTCTAGAAACAACAGACAAAGTAATTTTAACCTTTTCTATAATCAACAGATAAAACAAGAGAGAAGAGAAATCTACTTGTATTTTTCGCTAGCTCCTTATCTCCCTTGACCGGTCTTGTTGCTCCTTTCTGTACTTAAACTGCTTGGAAAGTACTTGCACAAACACAGAAACAAAAACCCATCAAGGCAAATGATAATGATCTATTGCTTATAAATAACATGGAATGGAGAACATGATATACATATGAAAGCATTAACATATAACACAAGCATAAGGAAAAGGTCTTGAAAACTTTATTGATAAGAGGAAAGATTTCAACCCATATGTGTTCGATCTAGTGACACTCTTCCAATTCAATCCCTCTTCACCTCATGACAAGCAAGACACTCCAACACTATTACAATACTTGCACTCAATTCTAATCTCATATCACCAGCAGCTCCTTACAACTCAATATTTTTCAGCCCCTAATCTCTTAGATGAGTGATCTATTTCTAGGTGAGTGAAGGAGGTTATGCCATCAATGTTGATAACGAATGCCTTTGTAAATTTAGAAATCAGTCCATAGAAGAAGGGATGGGGGATTGATGTTTCCTAATTCCCTTCTTCATCCAAATGCGAATTCAAAGGTGTAGGTGGCATTGAGAAACTTTTAGAGGCTTCCAATGGATAAGGAATCTTCAAACCCTCAAGGAAATTTGCTCAAATGTGCCCAGCACAAGCCAAAGAGGGACCAACTACGCTGCATAGCACCCTGTCAGTGTATGGTTTGCATTGCAGCGCACCCTAATGAAGGCCTACCTGCGCTGATCTTCTTAGAGGTAGTTTTTGGATTTTTTTCAATGATGGAACTTCTTGGGAAGTGAGGCATTCTGATGAATAACTTCTTTAGGGCATGTAACAATTGCACTAGGGGTTGATGGGACCTCATAGTATTGATCTGTAATTTGGGGTTGATGTGCCCAAATGGATCTGTAACAGTTTCCCCCTTAAGCATGAAGTCATAAATATATATGTTGGGTGAAATGCTTTATCACGAGGAGAGGAGGTTCCGAAACGGAAGGTGACCTGCATCAATTACAATACATATATCAGGATAATTTGATTTTTTTCTCCTGATTTAGTTGAGGGAAGGCATACCCATGCTCAGCTTATAAAATTTCATTACATGTACAAATATAGTCATCTACAGATATAGACCCATGAATAGTTGACCATGAATGTAAGGCCATTGTACATTTGATTTAGTACTCCTGAAAATATCGCAGCCCAGATGGATGAAACTAGATCCAGGTTCTTCAATCTCATTCAATATTTTGTTAAAATACAAGTCTAACCATGTGAATAGATGTTCTGAGGTTGAACATGGAAAGACATCGTCTGATTACCGGCCAATGATGTCAGCCATTAACAGACGCGAGAGGAATCACCGATAATGATAATGACCCTCAAGGTACTATAGTACATTTCACATGGTGTGAATAAATGATTTGATGTCGAACACCATACAAAGTATTTCGATCGAAGGCCATTGATGTCAACCTATCGCCATGTTAGTGCCTAGATTTACCTCAGGCTGAAAAGGCAGGATCCAGGACCAACATCAAACCACGCTCAGCCTCGTAGCTAGCCCTACGAGGACAGGAAAGGGCTTTCTCCGGGTCAATCTCAGCAAATTATGATCTATGGGACTTGAGATGACTAAAATATCTTCTGATTTTAGGCTAGGTATGAAGTGCAAGGATTTGATATTATTTTTTGGGGATTTTGTTGGAATCAAGGGAAAGGAAAATTTGGGTTTGGGGATGAAGGCCAGTTTTGCAGAGTTCTGATTGGGGCAAGAAAGGCAATCGTTTTGATTCTTTGATTTGTAAAGATGGAGGGCTCAGACTAGTGGGAAGCTGAAGAGGGCAAGAGGATATCAAGAATCCTCTTCAAACTGAAGAAAACATTGAAAATTAAACAAAACTGAAAGGTAGAGCACAACAATCTAATGAATTCTACCTTTGTCACTCATTTGTTTAATTTCAGAAGAAAAATAGAAAGGAAATGGTACACAAAAATATCAGGGAACTTACAAATTACATAGAGAAAACCACCATCAAAACATAGAGCCACAGGGATCCCAAAAAGTGCTACAAACCCTGGTCTTTCCTTTGCCAAAAATGCAAAATTCAAATGTACAATGGAGTGCCAAGCAATCCCAAGTGTCCAACCCTGAAAATGATTGAGAAATTACATGATATAGACAAGCCTAACTCCTTCCCATGCCTCTAGGGGTCGAGCTCATCATTCTAGGAGCCATTTCAACCATATCTGAACAAGGAACTGAAAAATAGGCAATGAAACAACTTGCCTCTATATAAAAGGAAACTGATTCATTCACTATTTTTTTCACCTTTTAGTGAATGAATCTACATGGATGAGTAACAATGTGCCAAAATTACATCAAATTCATGAATTTACATCAAGATAAATCAAGAGTTACATAAAAAAGTGAAACTAGTCAAAACTAGGTGAAATTCTGCGCTGCTGAGTGAAAAATAAGCCAAATTTCCCTATGCGCCGCGCCTAAAACCTGTATGCGTAGCACAACTTTGAGGCTGATTTTGAGGGTCTTCCTGAAGTCCAAATTGAGCTCAAGATAGTTTGTTCGAAAGCCCTGCCCGTCTACTTTCCAACCCAAGTGGAATTTCGGGATTTGGTGCCCATTTTCCCCTCCAAAAATCCTATCTCCCAACACTACTTCTTGTGGGTGCAAAAGGTGGTAGAGAGGTCATTTTTTGTGTGCTTTTGACCCTTTAGGAAACCCACAACTTGATGAAATCCTTAGGTAATTTATGAGAATGTATAAATTTTCATAAAAAATCTAGAAATGCAAAGTTTTCCTCCAAAGGAACTCCCAATTATAAGTGCGCGCCAAGTGGCGCTACGCATTGGGCAGGAAAATCTGTTTTGAAGCCAAAAAATTCAAAATTGACAAAATTTTCTCCAAATTTGTTGAAATTTGGATTGAGGGTCCATCATCAAGTATCGTGCTCAGCCAAGGAATCTTTGGCCAATATTTGGAGTCCTTCATTCTCTTTTTGCCTCCTTGATGCTCTTTTCACCTTTGCTTTCAAACTCCTGATTCTCGCTTTGCACACCAAGTTCCGGGATAAGTAATGATATGACAAATTTCTAAGCATATTCTTCTCATTTATCACCTTCTCCAGCTTCCGCTCCAAGTGGATATTGACTCTCTCGAGCCATGACTCCCTATCAGCATTGATCTCTTGCTCCAAGGTAGTGAACTCCATCCTCCTCCTTCGGGCAGCTTGGCGGTTTTGCCGAATGTTTTGTAACTCCATGACTGTACGCTGATCCTCCAATTGTTTGTTTTGCTGCTCCAAATAGTTTATGACCCATTGAGCTCTCTGCAACTTGTTGGTCAATGCATCTATCTCGGCTTTTTGCTCCTGAATAATCTCCCTCAGCTTTGAGCTAGGAGAGGTCACATCATCATCGATGAGTATGAAATCAGCGTCTTGGCCTCTTAAAGGGCCCTCATCCTGCATAGGATTCTTGCCTTTGTCCTGTATCTGTACCTGTGTTGCTGAGGATGGAAACAAGACCCCTTCCACCCCAGGTGGAGATAATACTCGTCGGGCTGCTGCAAACAATCCTCTCTTGCCTCTCTGATAGGTGACATATGTCGACACACTAGTAGTCTCTGCCTCCTGACCTTCATGCTGATGTGAAGGTTCACCCGCATCATGGACAACCTCTTGATGAGCTGCTGAAGTTGTGAAGAACTCATGAGAAATGAAGTCTTCCCATGTGATACCCTGCAAGCCAAGTTGATGTACAACAATGATCTTGACAAGCGCATAATGGTAAATGCTATTGTACTACTGTTCGGGAGTCTTCTGTACAAGAGTAGTCATCCTCTCAATGTTTTGACACATGAAATATGGAATGTTCATCATCTTCACTCTCATGAAATGCATCAATAATCTGATATGGTATGCATAGAGGCGTGAGAAGTGGCCCTCACAATTGAAGTATCTGATAAGGAGTCTCATTAATGGCGCATAGGATTCTTTCAAAAACCAGAATGGGAACACCCTGCTGAGCTGTTTCACATAGCTGGGCCCGATGTATGGTTCATAATGTACTTTTTCTACCTGTTGTCTTTTGTTCCACTCCTCACCCACGTTCGGTATTCCTGTTGCTTGAGAAATGGTCTCTGGTGTCAAGGTGAAATTTACACCAGCAAGAGTTACCTGACCATTATGCAAATGTAAAACAAAAAACCGAGCCAACTCGTGATGATGCTGAATCTGAGCAATCATTTCACAATACTAAAAGCATGACTGTTTTTGGAAACAAGCCATGGCAAGTGGGCAGGCCTGTAATTCAGTCAATGAGGTGGGATCTTCTCTGACATGTCTACCACCCTTACGAGGCCTCCTCGGCACATGAAGTTCTGTGGTAGAATCACTGTCTTGTTCATATGATGAATCAATGTCTATCATGGTGTTACAAGTCTATGCCAAGTGAATGTTTGACTTGTTGAAAATGAGAATTTGGTTCTTTGTTTCCAATTGCCAAATGTGTGCCAAATAGGAAAGGACTGTGGGAAATATGGACAGTGGGTGTATGTAATTACAGTCAAAGTAATAATAGTCACTTGATTGTATTTAGGAATCTGGGGTTTGATATGGAAAAGTGAAATTGTAGGGTTTAGGGATAGGGATAAGTGGGGAATGAGTGACTTGGGATCATAAGGGAATAGGGGATTGGAAATGATGATATGATTACAGTGATACGAAAGGGAATATGGGTTAGATTATTTTGGCACCAAAGTCAAATTTTAAACTCAAATTCAAACCCCAAGAGCAGTTTTCATAAGAAGATAGGGTTTAAATTTCAACATTCAAATTCTCCAAATCAAACTTCGAAAGCACACCAAACACTTTTCAATATTAATTGCAAGGTCAATCGAACTTACTCGGGACAAATGGGAGTGAAGTCAATGGAAAAACTACTTGTTGGCTTTGTGCGACGCGTGCACAACCCAGTGCACTGCGACCCGTATGTGCGCAGTGCACGTTATAATTAACACGATAATGTGTGGCTATATGCGCCGTGACCTCCCAGTGCGTTGCGACTACCTCCCAACGCGCCGCGCAACACTCCAATACACAGTCCCAGCCTCAAACACAAATTTTCGCTCCTCCACGATTTTCCTTTCGGTCTTTGACAACATCTTGTGTGCAAATGACATTTGAACGGTGAAAATATCTTGTATAGTTGTGGATTTGATTTTTGTTTTGCAACAACCCACTTTCTTATGTTTTGAATTTGGAACTTTTAACTTTTAATACAAAATCTGTTTTTTTGTTTCCATTTTGACTTTTTTGACTTGAATAATGAAACTTTTGTCAATTTTTTTGCAGGGATGGTTGGCATTGGATTTCGTCAAAGGATGACCAGGGCTGCGCTTGAAATAATCCATGACTGAAAAACTTTAAAAATTACATATTTATTACAAACAATAAATTTGACGATTTCTTCTTTAAAACAGAGTTTTGAAGAAGAATCGTTCTCAAGCATTATTGATAATGAAAATTTTGGAATGGAAACTTATTAGGAACATCCTCATGTGTCTGCTGGCATTATTGGACACTTTGAAGACAAAATTTGAAAAACCCTAGACCTAATGACTGAAATGACTCTTGGCTGACCAAAAGACCATCCATAATGACTATAAAAATGACTTTGATGAACTTTGATGATCAGACACGAACCAGCAGGTACATGACATGAGGGAAGTATGGAGACAAGACCCTTCCGTCAGAAGATTGATGCTCCTAATGGAATGCAGATGATCGAACTGAATGAGACACCAAAAATGAAATGCAACAAAAGAGGTTTTGAACTCTGATGGAGGGCTGAACAGACCGACTCTAACATTGGCTCCAATGGGGATGGTAGCTCCTTGGAGGTGCCAAGAACTACAGATCTCTGGGAGAAAGTACAGATCAAGGTACTATAGTACATTTCACATGGTATGAATAAATGATTTGATGTAGAACACCATACAAAGTATTTTGATCGAAGGCCATTGATGTCAACCTATCACTGGAAGTGAGAAATCTGCGATTGATGTATGCAAGCTTCAAGGTACTGAAGGTGTGTTTCTAAGTCAACTTCTTGGATGATGTACTGACGTCGACAAGAAGCAACTTCGTCACAAGAGGGCCTTGACGTATCCCTCATCTATGACACGAAACTAGGTAAATGATTTTGGAGATGAGAATCGACTAATGACACAAGGTTTAGGAATGACGGTCATGAAAATGAAGGTTTTTGGTATTGCAAAGGATGAAGTTGAACTGAATGACTTCTCTTGAACATGTCGGCAACACTAAGATGAATTGGTAGCATTGTCCCACAACAAAGTAATGGATGGTATGATAGACCAACGGTGTGACAACCATCAAGCTGAATAACCCAACCCACATATTCATGGTGATGAGGTGAAAGTGTCATGTTTAAGAGCGACTTGCCACCATAAATTTTTCTCGGCTTTTTCCCTTTTTTCCCAGCCATTGCTGACCAGTACCTCTTTATTTTTATCAAGCTTGAGGAGGATAACTTATGCTTTTTGTATAATTTCACCCTTCAGGTGAATCCATCGCTTTTTCATGCTTTAACGAGTCTAGCGAAGGTGAAACTCAGCCTTGTCTGGATGGACAAGTTTGTCGCTATTTGATGTTTTTAATGAGTCTAACGACAAAGAAAACTCGGTCCTTTTCATGTTTAGCGAGTTTGAAAATGGACGAAAAGGAAACTCCGTAAGTTATTTTTTGTAAAATAATACAAGAGAGATATCATTTCCAATCCTTTAACGAGCTGGAATAGACAAGCGCTTGACAATATTTTCATATTTAGAGAGTCTGAAAAGAGTTTAAAGAGGACTCCAAGGGGGTTTCTTTTCGTTTCTAACAAAGCTCGAAAAAGAAACAAAAGTTTGCTTTGTGTTCAAAGATGTTCAATCTACACTTAAGCACATTGAATTCTTTTTTCAGCTATTAAACCTGCTCAAAAACTCCAAAGAGGATTAAAAATACATGTTCATGGATAAAATGAATAAAAAACTAATGTTTACTCGATTAATGTGCAATAAATACACATAAAAACAAGTTTTATTATTCATTTTAACCATTTCACTTTTATCCTTTGACTTTGGTGCTCTATAGTAGTTTTTCACCTCAAAGTTCACTAGCTGATTGCGGAGGATTCAGTGGACCGTTTCTTGTGCTGTCCAGACTAGGTAGGAGCTATCCCTATTCTCTTCCATTTTGTTCCATTTATTTTCAGTTTTAAGAAAAAAATTTGGTTTTTGAGGTCCCTAGGGTTTCATTTTGTGCACTCTGGATCAGTGCACCCTTTCAATATCGAAAGGTGCACTGCACTGCATACACCTAGAAGGCAGTATGCATTGCAACGCACTGTCTCTAATGGAGGGGTGCGATGGGTGCAAAAAAAATAAATTTGTCAGTTGTTTTCTCCCAAATATTGAACTGTTTTTTGCAAAAAATGGATCCTAATTTGTCTGATGGTTGCATTTCAAATGTTCATCGAATCAAAATGGTGATTATATGGAGAGAATGACAGCATGAAGAACAAGACATGGTTGCCCTAAATGATCAAGGAACAGTTGATGCCCTAAGGAATTGTGGGTTACTGAAGTAATTTTGATTATCCAGCATGCGACAACAAATTGAACTTTTACAATACCTTGTTTGTTCTTGGGATCCTACTAATAAGATTTTTCACATTAGGGGCAAAGTGACCCCCTTTACCATCAATGATGTTTACTTTTTGACTAGACTGTCGAGGCCAGGTGCCCCCATCTCATTATCAGGATTTACCAGAGGAGGTGAATCAGTGAGAGATTATATACGACAATTCTGCCAGGAAGGAGCTCAACCTAGCAGAGACGGAAAGATCAACATCAGGGATGTTAGTGATTTACCATTGAGAACAATCCTTTTTACCCTCACCAAACTAGCTGGAAGCACAACTTTACACTTGGAAAATAGGTCATATATGCAGTATGATTTAGAGTGCTTGGAGCCAAAGGTATTCAACTAGTGTGAGGCAATTCTTTCATCCATGAAAGAACAACTGACCAAGGTAAAGAATGGAAGGATTTTTTTTTTGGCTATGGGTATATCTTGATTTCCTTTTCCTTGGAGAGAATTCCACTCATGCAACCACAACACATCTCACTGGGAGTACCTGGACCTAGAGACCCACGGATGTAGGGATGGGTAGATCTTATGGCTAGGCATGATGGCCAGTGATTGATCTTGTTTACCTCTCCCTTCTTTCGCAGAATATCCATATTTAGGGATGGATTTCCATGGTGATCCAGATCTGATGTTACTGGTTGGAGCACAGTGGAGTGCTATTGGTAAATTGTTTGACCAAAATGTTTTTCTTTTTAAAGTTTCTACCTTTTTTTTGTGTGTTTTTTTATTATTTCCAAGACTAAACAAACATTTTTTATATGCATGCAGATGTTGGATATGTTCGACCTGTGGGACACCAACGAGAGGCAGGTGCGCCAGTACAGAGAGCTGTTGGGAGAGTAGTTCTCCGAGACTTGGATTTAGTAGAGACATTGGTTGAGCTACAGGATCACATAAAGGGTTTAACCCTAGGAATTCTGGATGTCCATATCGAGGAGATACCTATGCGATTGTAGCGCCATACCATTGGCATGTCGAGTCAGTGGATGAGACTCCTACGCATGATAGCCACAGGCTGTGACATGTTATCATGAGCAGCACTAGTCTATTTGGATATTTTCTGCATACATTTTTGAGCTTTTTCGGTCAGATGACCAATTTTTGTCTTGGACACAAACTATTTGTAAAAAATTTATATACAGCTATCTATTTGACTTTCAGAGTTTTATTATGGTTAAGTGATGCAATCCTCGTCAAATGATGATGTGAATTGAAAATGTTTACTTTAAATATGTCACAAATGTCTATTTAACACATAATTCGCTAGAGAGTCAGTTAATATGTTTAGATTTCTGGAAATGTGTTGATATTGAATAAACTCAAAATACCTTTCCAAAATATGAACTCTAAGGAACATGCGATGAATTGTTGGGTTTCAGACGGTATAGAGGCCAGTAAGTTGTAGTACAACAAGTTGTGACTCTAGCCTAATGATGATTCAACATATGCCAAGTGAAATGGCATCAGAGAGGAATTTAATCAACGCGCTATACTCAATGATATTGTTTGTTGATTGTCCAATACATATCCCTCTAAAACTCACTAACTCGCCGCTCAGAGCGAAAATGGCTTATGCTGCGGAAGATAAATTACGTGTACTATGACTAGCTCCATCGACATAACCAACAAATGGTTCTGAAAAGTTAGATATCTGCAACAAATGCGAAGTGAATTACCTAACCAAAAAAAAACTCTAAAAGAAACACACACACAAATGCAATCAAAGCATATATACGGTGAGTTTTACTACACTTAACTAAGGATAGTAATGTTTAAGGTACAACCTGTTTCGGGGTTACAACAATGGAATCCCATCATAGTCCACTAAATCATAGGCACCTTTCATCAACACACATTTAAAAATATAAGGGCCCATCCATAGCGGTTTAAATTTTCCTGCTCCAAATTTATCAGAATCCTGATTGTAAAGCAAGAGCAGGTCACCTTCTGAGAAGACACAAGGATTAACATTTTTATCATATTGCACCTTGATGCATTTTTTATGTGCCTCATTAGCCACTGCGGCATTACGAAAAGTTTCATCCAGATGGATTAACTCCAAGAAACATGCTTCTTCTTCAAAAGTGTTAGGTAGCAGGTCAATCGTGAGCTTGAGAGACAAGATTTCACATTAGATTGGTAAGACTGCTTCCAAAACATACACCAACTGAAAAGGCGTAAATCCGGTCACATTTCTCACTGAGGTTAGATATGCCCACAAAGCCGAGTACAAGATTAAATGCCAATTCCTTTTATGAACTCCAATCATTCTTTGCAACATGCGCTTAAGGACTTTGTTGATAGCCCCAACTTGTCCATCATCTTGCGGGTAGTATGGAGTAGAACTATCATGTGATAGTCCTAATTTGGCAGTTAATTTGACCATCATGTGATTGCGATAATGCGACCCATGATCTATAAGTATACCTTGTGGTACACAAAACTTGGCAACCACATGGTTGAAAAAAAACAGAGCAGCCGTTTCGCCACTGTTGTTCAATGTTGGCATCACCTCGACCCATTTGGTAAAATAGTCAACGACGACTATAATGTACCCATGTGCCTAGGCCGAGGTGGGGTTACATGTCATAAAGTCAATGCCCCATTTTGCGAATGGGCCAACAGCAACTACTGGATGCAGTGGTGTAGGTGGTAATATGGTTTTACGGTCAAATATTTGGCAAGCATGGAAACTTTTGACAGCAAGAATCCAATCTCCGAATATGGTTGGCCAGAAGTGACCAACATGTAAACTTTTCTATGCAGTTGCGTAACCAGATAAATGCCCCCCACAAGCACCTGAATGACACTCATTCAAAGCTTTTTCAGCCTCCTCATGAGTAAGGAACCTACGTAAGATCGTATCGACACCACGATGATAAAGTGTATCACCAATGATCAGATAATCTTTGGCTTGGTATTGAGTACATCGATGTTCAGAGCGAGAGGTATTAGGCCGAAAAGTTTGGGTCTGGGACCAGTATATCTCCATACCATGGATCACTTGATGAGATAAGAAACAGAGACCCATCCAAGATTGATGCTTCTGATGTTAAATCACTGGAGGATGAGGGAACATTGCAAAGTGACTCAGCAAAGATAAGAGATCTCTTTGATTTAGATTTGATGAATTCCAAATCAAACTCCTGCAAGATAACTATCTATTTAGAATATTTTCCCCGAAAAAATTGACGTGACAAGATGTATGGCATAGTGTTGCAATATGATATAATGGTAGTTTTGCGGAGGAGGATGTAATGACAAAACCTCTGCACAGCTTGAACTGCTGCCAAGGCTAACTTTTCGACATGTGAATACTTACTTTCTGTATCATTGAGATTACGACTCAGATAGTAAATAGGATGTTCAGTTCCACTTTCTTCTTGAACTAAAACCATAACAATGGTTATATCTGTAGCAGCGAGATACAGGTAAATGTCTTTTTGATAGTTTGGGGCATACATTAATGATGCTCTAATCAGGGAATCTTTGAGAGCATCAAAAGAAGCTTGCGCAACTTGGTCCTAATGGAAGGGCACCCCTTTCTTCAATAGACGTGTATAACCTTTAGCTAATTTATCATAGTTTGGTATGAACCTCCTCAGAAAGTTTGCCTTCCATTGAAGTCTATGTATCTGTAACAAGTTTGAAGGTGGAGGCAAGTCAAGGATTGCATGAACCTTAATGGGATCAAGTCAAATTCCATCTTTTGAAACTATGAATCCAAGCAATGGACCAGAGCCAAAAAAAACACACATTTATGTGGATCGAGTCTTATCTTGTAGTGTCGACATCGTAAGAATATTGCTCTCAAATTTTGCGGGTGATCAGTCCGTTTTCGTGAATGAGCAGGCAAATCATCAAGATAAGGTTGAACAATATGCTTGATGTCATGGAAAGCATAATCCATTTCCCTCTGAAATGTAACCCCTACATTCTTCAAACCAAAAGGTAGCTTTCGATAAGTGAATGTGCCCCACGGACATACAAAAGTGGTTTTTGAATTGGTCCCGTGGGTGGATAATGATTTTATTGTAGCCATAAAATCCATCCATGAATGAAAAGATTTCACACCCGACACATTCGTCAATAATTTGGTCGATAAAAGGTGTAGGATAATTGTCCTTTGGACATGCTTGGTTTACATCCCTATAATCAATGCACACTCGAATTTTCCCTTGCTTTTTCATCACTGGAACAATATTAGATACCCAATTAGTAAGAGGTACAGGGAAAGTGAAGCCAACACGCAAAAGTTTTTCAACCTCTGCTTTAATGGCAGTAGCTTTCTTAGGATGAATAGGTCGAAGCCGTTGTCGTACTGGTTTGACATTAGGGTACATTTTAATCTCATGTTCAACAATACTTGAGTCAATGCCTAGCATCTCCTCATAATACCATGCAAAGATATCTCGAAATTCACGAAAAAGAGCACAGTAATTATCAAGTTCCAATGGAGAACAGGATTTGCTGACATGAATGTTTTCTACAATGTTAGGCTTGGTCGAAATGTTTATAGAAATCGTTTCTTCTATGTTGGACAAATTACGCTCAGAATCTACAGTATTTACATAATTTGACAAAAAATCAACAATCGATGGGTGATTTAGTTCATTTGAATAATCTTCATTGTCATCTAGAAGGTGGGAATGATGATGATAATCCTCCCACGGTGTCTCTCCTATCATCATTGATTGGACGATTCCTTCATCCGTAGAATGTATACGTGAAAAAGGATTCGAAGAGGTACCATATTCTAATGATCTATCTACCCATACAATTGTTGAGTGTGGATTAGGGTTTTCCGCACAAGCCTGAAAAATTAATTGGTATGATGATTCAATGGGGCTTAGCGGCAACGCCTTGCTATGACCATCAGTTTCAAAGTAGTTTGAAATCTTCGTAAAATCAGATGATGTAGAAGAAATCATGTTGCAAGTCTCTACTCTTGCCACTTCCGCAAAACCAGATGGTGGCGGGAGGGTAAAAGTGCCCATCAGGGAAGGATCTTTAAGGAGACATAATCCAACACTTTGAAGTGACAGTGGGTTTCTGTGTATCAACAGAATGCTTCCTGTAGCCTGTGAACTATTGGGAAAAAAATCCTAGCTGATCATTGACTATGATTCCACCCTTGAAAGGGAATGCAATTATACAAAAATACGTGGAAACAACAACAGCCATAGCATATACCCAAGGCCTTCCTAGTAAAATGTTGTAATCAAGGAGTCCGTCAACTACCTCGATGTCAACAGTATCTCTCTTGCCCCCTAGTTAGATTTGCAGGTTACTTAAAATCCCATATGGAGTGTAGATTCTTCCATCAATTTCTTTTAACGTAGTTGGTGATCATGACAAGGGCGTGAACTAAGTGTTTTCCAGCAGTTCATGGACATAATGCAAGTAGACGCTCCCTCATCAATAATAGTTTGGTGAACATTTTTTTTTAGAGCTTTTGCTTGTATTAGGAAAGCTAATTGTGTTGGTAACTGTGGTGAATATCCCTTATAGTTGAAAACTACAAGATTTGAATCCGTAGGATCTATTCCACCTATTGCTGACAATAAAGCTTGTTTTTGGGAGGGACAGTTGTGCAACACCTCAAGTGTCAACATAGCGGAAGGTGATTGAGCTAGGTGTTCCACTATGTTATAGTTTTGAGCTGTTCGAGCACGAGGATTGAATGTTGATTTGTGCACAACTCCCTTTGGTGGATTTATCGTCAATTCAGGTATAATTGGTGGAACAACTTCTGATGAAGTCGAGGTCGAAGTACTAGGTTGATCAGTGGCTTGGTTATTCGATGATGACAGATTTCCATAATCTTTGTTCCTTGTTGACACCAAAACATCATTTTGTGGATTTGCGATGGATAACATGAGTACTTGGGATGTGGAAGCATGGTCAGTTGCAACCAAATGTGTCTTCGGGGTTGGAAATGGATCTATCAACACTGTTGATGTGGTTGAAGTCTTTAAAAGTTTAGAGACCTCAGAGTGATGTGGACAATCTCTTGTATAATTCTCGTCATTACATATCAGACATGGATAACGAGGTTTCCTAGCCGCAGTAGGGGAATCAGATGATTTTTTTGTAGTGGAATTTGCCTGTTTCTTTTTGTTATTCTTCCCCTTTTCTTACCTCCTGTTTGCTTTGGATTTTTTCCTTTATCAGATGACATGGCATTAATCTCTAAGGCATGAGTGTTTTCTGTTGCATTTGCAGCTTGATTGGAAATAGCAAGAGTTTGACTAGATGGTCTTCTTGTTGCCTATGTGCTTGAAGAACCAATCACATCGTCATCGGCATGAGAGTCCTTACTCGATTGTGGGGGTGGTGGAACAGTGTAAGCTGGTCTAGGTGCATTAGGAATTTTATCATAGAGCGTGCCGGATTGTGTGTAAATCAAATCCAGGTATTGGGCATGAGCAATAACTTGCTCTTCTGTGAAAATTCCACCTTTTTCCATATCCTCAGTGATTGATGGCAACAAGGACTTTATGAACCACTCAGCTAAAAGCTGATTGGGAATGTGTGTCTTAACCATTCGACGATGACGCCGCCACTCATGAATATGATCTGATATATGGGTAGAGGTAGTCTGTTTAAAGTTGGTCAAGAGTTCCATTCTAATATCGTATCTGATAGATAACTCGAAGTGGGTCAAAAAAGTAGTGGCTAAAGTGGTGAAGTTGCCGAAAGAAGCTCTTGGTAATTCAATGTACCATTTAGCAGGTAGACTAGTAAGTGTTCTTTGGAAAAGACGGAGTCTGATCGAATCATCATTCAAAGTGTTGGATGAACACCATAAATGAAAGGTCATAACATGATTTGATGGATCTTCTCTAGGATTTCCGTTAATCTTCAGAATATTAGATGGTAACTTGTGTGGAGTTACCGGCCACCAAGGTACATATGTGATTGGATCATTGGTGAGCTAGTTTAAATCCAATAATTCTAAAGTTGCTATGAATGGCAATTATCAATTCAAGTCAGGTTGAGCATACCCAGGATATAATGGAATTTCCTGTGCAATAGGTCTTTGCAGACCATCGTAGGGCATCTGCATTTGGTAACCTTGGTATGGTTGTTGAATAAAACCAGTATAAGGTGGTTGTTGACAACCAGATTTAAATTGTGGTTGTCCATAACCTGCAAATCCTTGTTGCCCAGGAACTTGGTCAGCTTGCTATTGACCAAAACTAGGTTGAGCTTGTGAACCAAGTCCAAACTGAGGTTGGAACTGTTGGAATTGGGTTGTTGGAATTGTGGCGACCATGGTTGTTGAACCAACTGTTGCTGCCTAGTAATGAAAGGTTGACCAGGTTGTGAATCAACTATACCAGTGTAAGCCTGGGTTAATCCAAATAAAGGTATACTAACCTGAGGTTGTTTCTGAGCTCCATAAACAAGTGGATGTTGTATAACAACTTCAGAAACTTGAACCTCTTGACTTAAAACTTGTGGTTGCAAGGGAGAAGGATCAGTTTGTACCGGTTGAGATACAACAGTTTGAGCTTGTGACTGTGGCACAGTAGTAACAACAAGTGTAGTAGGAATAGTTGACACAATTTGCATTGGTTGTGTTGGATACACAAGCCTTGGTTGAGTTGGCATTACTGGTTTCCATTGACAAACTCTAATTCCAGTTTGACTTGAATATTGTGGGAAACTACCATATGGTTGTCCTCCGAAATAAGGAGGATACGATGAATAAGCATATTGCTCTCCATATGGTGGAAATCCAGTATTTAATGGATACATAGGTCTTTGTTGACCAGATTTCCCAGCATGATACTGATGTGCAGGATCAAACTGTTGAGTTCCCATTAGAGAAGAACCAGGTAGAATTTTGGTTGAGGACATGGGTGATGACCATGGTGCAGAAGCAACCCCTGAGTGGGTTCCAGACAATGATTGGTAACCAACCGGGACAGAAGATTCACCATACAGGTGTGACTCAGGTGTGGTAGAAAACATCGAAGGCGTTACAACACAAGATGTTGTTGCCGCTGAATCAAATGATACAGTATTGGATGTTAACAGTTGTTCAGCCATAGTTAATTGGCCTAAAATTTGTCCTAAAGATTCGATGGTTACTTGAAAGGAAGCAGGATCAGATGAAGCAAGGTAATCAGGAGTAGTAGGGTAAAGATTAAGCCCTGTTCCAAAGTGAAATGGGGTTCCAGGTGTGGAATCTTTTACTAATTCCTCCTCTATGGCAATCAAATCTGGTGGAAGAACTTAACCGTCAGGTCCGTAAAAGATTTCTAGTGTTGATGAAAGTGTTGTTTCAACAGTAACTGATGTGTGAGGGGTAGCAACTTCTGAATGTCGAAATTTGAAGTCCAGATGTCCAGGTAAATGAACAATGGTTTCAAAGGGAGGTTCCTGAACAACTTCAGGTTCAAATGTAACTTCTATTGGAACTGGGATAGATTCTGGACCAACTCCTGGTTGAGTTGTTTTAAGTTTAGAAGCACTTTGCTGTTGAACAATTTCAAGTTGAGTATCAACTTGTTGTTGGACAACCTCGGTTACTGTTACACTAGGATCAGTGCTAATGTCCTCAAGTAATTGTGAAACTTATTCTTTAGGAACGGATGTACAAGAAATAGTCGGAGTAAATGGAGTTTCTGTAGCTATTGAAACAAATGTTTCAGTTAACCCAGATGAAGAACTAGGAGTTCTTGATGTACTAGACTCAGTTAAACGAGACCGCTTTGTCTGAATTGGTTTCGCTTCTGGAGGCAAAGGCAGTTGGCTCGTTGTTCTACGCAAACAATGGGGCTTGGGTTGATGTTCCTCCATGATTGCTGATTAATTTTATCAACTTAAAATCAACTAATGAATGAGGATGTTATTCGTGGCCAATTAATCTTTATGACACTGGAACACAACTTTGCTTTTTCATTTTTAAAGAGTCGAGAAAAAGTAAAAGATGACTCTAGTCACCTTCGATGTTTAATGAGCCTGAAAGGACAAGTGCTCAGATGATCCTTTTACTTTTAAAGAGTCGAAAAGGAATGAAAGTGACTACTCTGGAGATTCTAGACAAGAGGGTTTACCAGACAAATCACAAAACTGCAATATACACCTTGGTGATAAATGAAAGAGAAATGACCAAGGACTTTACGTATGACAGTCAATCTTCCCAAATGCTGTGTTCGGTGCGTTGTGATTGGTAAGGCGGCAGACTCAACTTCCTAGGGATAAGGATTTAAACCTGTTGGGGTCTCCAACCATATACTTGATGGTACAGTGAGCACAAGTCCGTACTAGCACTTATCGAATCAGAGAGGAGGAATCACCCAACCTCAGTGAAAACGACATCCACTAGGTTTAAAGACGTCGGAACACGTCTCTAGCCTAGACCTCTAGATGTTTTTTGTTAAGTTCAAATACATTATTAGATTAATTGATGTAAATTTTAGGTTGATCTTGCTTAAAATTTTCCAATTGAAGATCACCGCATGATGTGTTCTGAAATTCCTAAGAATGCAACTAGAATGAGAAGCACTCTTTCCATTTAATTTCAGCAATGAAAATCCTAGCTATGAGGGATAGAGCATATAGTATGACTTTTTGAACAAGCAACAAAGAGCACAAACTAATGCAATTCCCTAAACCATTCCTTTTGAACACACAAATTCAAACTCTAAAATGCAAATTTCATGTATTTCTTTTCAGTTTCTCTTAATGTGAATGATACAATAAGAAAAACTAATATACAAACGAATTAAAACTCTTTTCATAAAAAATGATGATTTGTGACAATTTCTTTTAAAAGGGAAAGGAAGACTTGTACGACACTTTCGATTTTAAAGAAATGAAGATTTTCGACACTTTAAATGAAAATAAAAATCAAATGCACAAATAAATCAATCGATTATTTATGAAGGAAGACTTTACGACACTTCATTTTTCGAAGAAAATGACGATTTTACGACACTTTTCTATCGATAAAACAATCGATCAAAACTATGTTTTGACAGTGGATTGCAAATGATAAAACAAATACATAAAAAAACATCCAACAATCTAGTCTAAATAGGGCCAAATTAAGGAGATGAAAACTATTTTCAGAGAAAAAACATCATTGACATTCAAAAACTCATTCAAACAAGAGAAAACTGGCAAAAACTTTCAGTTCCTAGATGGAAAACTAACCCTAAAGGGATCAGCGTGGGTAGCAGTTAGAGACAGTGTGATGAATCTTACTGAACCTATGTAGGAAGTGCACTGCAACGCACTGTGTCCTTCATTAGACTGTGCTTGTGACAGTAAGCAATTCTAAAGGCAATTTTGTCACAGTTTCGACTCAATTTTCAATGAAAGTACAGTATGTAGAAATGTCTTAAGAGGTTGATAAGCTACTAAGATGGATAAACGATCCCTAGTATGGTTGCCAATTTGTTTCGGGAATATTTAGTGTTCTTGGACAAACGCCTAACCCTCTAGATCTAGTAGCAGGTCTAGAAACATCAGACAAAGTAATCTTAACCTTTTATATAATCAAAAGATAAAACAAGAGAGAAGAGAAACCTACTTGTAGTTTTTGCTAGCTCCTTGTCTACCTTGACCAGTCTTGCTACTCCTTTCCGTACTTAAACCGCTTAGAAAGTACCTGCACAAACACATAAACAAAAACCCATCAAGGAAAATGATAATGATCTATTGCTTATAAATAACATGGAATCAAGAACATGATATACATATGAAAGCATTAACATATAACACAAGCATAAGGAAAAAGTCTTGAAAACTTTATTGATAAGAGGAAAGATTACAACCCATATGTGCTCGATCCAATGACACTCTTCCAATTCAATCCCTCTTCACATCATGACAAGCAAGACACTCCAACACTATTACAATACTTTCACTCAATTCTAATCTCATATCACTTGCATCTCCTTATAACTCAATATTTCTCAGCCCGTGATCTCTTAGATGAGTGATCTATTTATAGGTGAGTGAAGGAGGTTATGCCATCAATGTTGATAATGAATTCCTTTCTAAATTTAGAAATCAGTTCCATAGAAGAGGGGATAGGGGATTGATGTTTCCTAATTCCCTTCTTCATCCAAATGCGAACTCAAAGGTGTAGGTGGCATTGAGAAACTTCTAGAGGCTTCTAATGGATAAGGAATCTTCAAACCCTCACAAAAATTTGCTCAAATTCACCCAGTGCAAGCCAAAGAGGGACCAAGTGCATTTCATAGCACCCTATCAGTGTATGGTTTGCATTGCAGTGCACCCTAATGAAGGCCTACCTGCACTGATCTTCTTAGAGGTAGTTTTTGGATGTTTTCAATGATGGAACTTCTTGGGAAGTGAGGCATTTTGATGACTAACTTCTTTAGGGCATGTAACAACCGCACTAGGGGTTGATGGGCCCTAATAGTATTGATCTGTAATTTAGGGTTGATGTTCCCAAATGGATCTGTAACACAACTAGAAAGCAATGTAGTCCTTCTTGGGAAATATAAACTTCCTCTGGAAGTTCATCTTGGACTATGCACAGATAATAAAACCAATGCAAGACACGACGAAGGATGCAATCTACAACTGGGGCAAGAGAGAGAAGTACATATTCACTCGTATCAAGCAGGCTATTGTAGAAGCGCCTGCACTCTACAACCCATTTCTCAACAAAGACTTCCTACTATACACCTTTGCCTCTGATAACTCACATGTTGCAGTACTCACTCAGAAGGATGAGCTAAATGATGAACGTCCCATATCCTTCATGAGCGCAAGCATGCAGGGACCCGAACTCAACTACCCCGCTGTTGAAAAACAAGCATATGCAGTATACAAGGCATTGAAACACTTCAAACCCTACTTGCTGAAGAACCATTGCATAATGTATGTGCCTCACCCAAAAATCCTCTCACTACTCGTACAACAAGAGTTGGGTGAACGATGTGCAAATTGAATAATAGGCTTGCAAGAGTATGATCTTGAAATCAAGCCAATTCACACTATCAAGGGTCATGGTCTCTACAGACTCGCAGCTGAGGCAGTACACACATAGGATGAAGAAGAGGATCTTGTCAGTTGGGAGCAGGAAATCGAAATGTATGTTGTAGTGCGAGCATCACCCACTGCAAGCGGAAACTCTTGGTATGTAGATGTGTGCCCGTACCTTGAGCATGGCACCATACCCTCTTACCTCTCCATCAGACAAAAGAAGGAATTGTGTCTCAAAGCTTTAGCATATCAGTTGATGCACAGAGTGCTTTATAGAAAGCACAGTAACATAATCTTGCTCAGGTGTCTGGAGGCACATGAATTAGAGAAGGTTTTACAAGATCTACATGACGGACCAGCCGGGGGCCACCTTGCAGTGAATACCATTGCACATAAAGTTATGCAAGCCGATTTCTATTGGCTGACATTATTAAAGGATTCATATGCTTACACCCGCAACTACATGGTTTGTTAGCGATGCACTGACAAAACACGAAGGTTAGTAGCCCCACTGCACCCTGTTGCAGTGACTGAACCATTCCAACAATGGGGCCTGGACATCATCGAGGAAATTTTCCCACATTCGTCAAAACAACATCACTACATCTTGACAGCAACTGATTACTTCACACGGTGGACAGAAGTAGTTCTGCTCAAGCAAGTGAATGACCAAGAAGTCATTAGCTTCCTCCAACAGAACATCATCTCATGCTTTAGCATTCCGATATCACTTGTTTTTGATAGTGCAACTTAATTTTCATCTTTGAAGATTTATGATTTTTCATTGCAATATGGTATTGTTCTAAAACACTCATATAACTGCTACCCGCAAGGAAATGGTCTTGCCAAATCCACGAATAAGAACCTTATCCTCATAATAAAAAAGACCATTTACTCTGAGCAGTGTAACTAGCACTCTGCCTTGATGAATGCCTTATGGGATGATCACATAACACCCAAACCCTCTCTGAATACCTCACCATACTTCTTGGTCTATGGGAAAGAATCCATCCTACCGCCCAACATCTACTTGTCTGCACTTCAGTTGTCTCAAGAATCCCAAGGAAAGCCTTGTCTGCTAGTTCAGTGTAGGATGGATACACTTCACAAACTACAGGAAGAAAGGATGAAAGCAAAAGAAAAAGTTTACACTCCACCAGAACCATATCAAGAGATGGTTCGACAAGAAGTCTACAGGGAATGCTAACTTTGGTGTTGGAGACTTAGTCTTGAAATGGGATAAACCTCATGAAGACAAAGGCAAGCATACAAAGTTCTAGTCCCTGTGGATTGGTCCATACACAGTCCACGAGAAGCTTGTCCCTTACATGTACCATCTGCAATCAATTGATGGGAGGATTGACAATCTTCCTGTCAATGACCAAGATATCAAACATTATTTTCAGTAGGCCAGGTCACACCCCCGGACATGTACATAAGTCTGTATGCTACTTATTGTTTTGTTTTGTTTTCTTACTATTTTTGTTTCGTTTGTTTTGTTTTCTTAATATCCTGCTATTTTTTGTTTGTAAATAAATGTTTCCATCTACTGAGTTCTGGATTTTGAATGAGTATGCGGCTGAGATCTAAAGAGTCTTATGACACTGCAGTGCTTGGCCAGTCCTGTGTCCATCTTATCTGTGCTTGGTTATAACCTTCGGCCAATGAGGTCTTGATAGAAAATATGAGTTGTCTGCAAGGGGAGCTTGGGTACAACCATGAACATGTATCCACACTGGGAAACCACATTCCTGTACTTAGCCTTCTGCTCTGTGTTTTCAAGCTCATCCAACTAGTAGAAACAGAGAAGGGGAAAATATAAACGAGAAAACCGATGTCAGAGGTCTTACATTCTTCTATGGCAAATCAACCTCTTTTGATCTCAATAAGTCAATATCCCTCTTTCGCCCAAAAAATAAATAAGTGCCTATGCACAATCCTCTTTAAAAAAAAATACAAAGGCGAAAGAAGAGAAAGGATTCCTACGCAGAGAGGTGAAGAATACAACTCCACTGGGGTACAGACCAGGCTCGCTAGCAGTGGAGCAATGTGTGTGCTCCTGTATGACTCTATTGAGGTATTTTCTAGGCCTGCTGGCAGCGGAGCAACACCAGAGATGAAAACTTATACTCTGAAATTTTTTAACTTGTGAGCCAAACTACCCTTTCCATTTGTGAAACATTATGATCAAGCTGAAACTTGTTGTTGTGTTTTAATGAGCTTCTGAAAGGTGAACCATGCATGTCCATGGGGTAAGTGGGGAAGACGAAGTAACCCACACAAGGAATCATTACTCCCTGAAATACCAAGGCCCTGTGCTGTCAATGAACCAAAACTAAGAAGTTGGAATTCAACCAGTGTGTCACCAAGTGTTGTAGCGGCTGCAACACCCTCCAAAATTTTGGCTTGCATTCAATTTCAAAGCCTTCCTTAGGTTCTTCCTTGATGTTTGTAAGAACCCAGGCTCATAGCTTGACTGTTCATCAAAGATATTTTTGCATGTTGGTCACAATGTTATGCTTGCAGTCATGTTCAGACCATGCACAAGATCTGCCTTTGTGTGTACAAGTTGTGTTCACTACGTAAACATCTGTTTCACTCACACACAAAGTTGTATGCACTGTCGTGCAAGCATCATTGCGGTTGTTCAATGATCTATCACAAGTGTCGCGCTTGTCGCTTACACCGTCGGTCAGTCACACTGAGTATATGTTACCTTGTTGGTTTGAGGTGTCTTGTTGTCAAGTCATGTTAAGTGTGTGTTCACAAGGTCACGTATGAAAAAGTTCACTCGGTCACACACTTAGTCATTTTGCTGTAGTTATAACGACTGAATCACCTTCCAACAGTCAGACATTTACTGAGTTGCATTGTGCAGTCTCAACCCTTAGTGATCATGTATTGCTACCCAGCATTGCAAAGAGCTTGAGGTTGTCTCCCAGGCATCCTGCACTATGAAATCCTGGAATTGACTGGACCAATTGTCACCCAGAACATCGCAGAAGTTTCTCAGCAAGCCATCTGAATCTGCGACACCCACAAGAAAATCAACCAAGCCTCTAGTTGGTCAACCAGAGAGTTTGAACGGGAAGTGACCCTAGGACTCACTCCCCCAAAATATTGCACAAAATTTGTAAAGCATGCCCACTCCATTGACTGAAGAAACTACGCAGACATGCTGGACAGATACCCTATGTCCGTCACTGTCTCCCTCAAAAAATTGCGTAGTTTTTCCAGCCAATCACCTAGTCAGCCGGCCTGTTGCCTGCCCAGAACACTATGTAGTTTTCATGAGCATTCAGCAAGATGCCCAACATCTCTCTCAGCTCAGAAACTGTGTAGGGATGTTCATTAGGCCAGCCCTCAGCAACTGCGCATTTTTTTCCAGCATGCCAAAGTACAAGCAAAATAGCGATGTGCACATGCAACATTAAGCGAACACCAAGACCATCGAAGACTCCGCACACCTTGCCATGCGGAGGTGAGGTTATGATACACCAAGAGCACTTCCATCACTTAGAAGCATGACAACTCAATATGGACATCACCACCAACATGAACATACCAGCACTGTCGTGTCGAATTGTGTTATGATTCAAATCGGCCACATCACTACTATGGGCCATACTGTTGTAATTAATATAATGTAATGTGGAAGTCCAAGAGACCCACATGTAATCTAAAGAGTCATGTAAATTTTAAGAGTCAAATAAGTCAAACAGTCATGAGGGAAGTCGAACAATCACAAGGGCCAATTTTACCCTTGGCTAGAAATACCCCTCATTTGTACATGCAAAGGAATTTTCACCTTGGTTCCTCCCACATATCCTTGAGATTCTGTAGTCTTTTTTTTGAGGAGCGAGCAGTGGATCCAACGCCCCGCTTACGGGGTTAGTGATGTATGGTGTACCGATATGTCTTGGAACTTTCGCTTAATTCAAAAGCCTAATAATAGGCTAACACATTTTTACACATGTATTGTAATTGTTTGTAAGATTAATCTTTGAACACTTGTAATGCATGTCGCTTTAATGTTGTCTCGCCCATGTGGGATGGCTCATCAGACACTAGATAGAACCTTTCCCACAAACTTGTTATAACAATCATCACACTTGCGTGGATTTCTCCGCTGGGTGTTGTACGTGTTATCCCTTCATTGTGTGTTTGTGATTTCCGCATCCATGTGGAAAACTCCGCCGGAAGCTGCACATTTCTTGTTGTGTTGTGTGCCTCTAACAAAGTTGGGACTCTTCCCTTTTGTTGGAGACTCACTTCCACCCTCTTCCTCTGCGGTGAAAGAACCTTGACACAAGTAACACTAGCACTCACCAGGAATGCGAACCTCACTGTTCGAAGACAAAGCAGACGACTCTCATGTGCTGATAAGCAAGAGCTAAGGCAAACCTTTAAGACAATGGCAACCAGGCCATCATACCAAATGAGACTCCTACACCAAACGGTGTGAGGTCTAGTTGGGACTTCATACCGCGGAGATCCCCTGAATGTTGGTTGGTCCAGAACCGTCAACATAGTTGTAGAAGTAATAAAGAAGATTGTGTGACTCAAGAAAGTACTTGAAGATTTGTAGGAGAAATAAGTGAATTCTATTGCTCTTCTACTTGACAATACTTCTACAATCAAGCTGGCCAAAAATCCAAGATTCCTTGATCTAATTAAATGCATCAACACAAAGTATCATTTGCATCAATATCATGTAGAGGCAAGGATTATTCCTTTAAGATACCATTCCATGAATGACCAAATAACGAACATCTTTACCAACGCACTAAGAATAGGAAATTTTGAAATGTTCATAATGTTGCTTGGGATCACAAACACCTCTTCAACTTAAGGGGAAATATTGGAGACATATCTTATGGGATTTTTATGTTTTTGTAAATAAATTTTAAATATTAGGAGAAACAAAAATAGATAGGTGAATATGAAAGGCCACCAAACCTCTTAGAATATGAAACCAAGGGTTGTGTCATTCTATTAAAATAATATTCACTATATTGTAATTGCATCTAGTTATGGAGTTATCTCTAGGAGATATGATAAAGTGTAAAATTATGAAAACAAATCCATTTGGAAATATTCCAATAGTCCCTAAAAGATGATAAGACACATAATTACAAAACCATATTATAAATAGAAAGAAAAATAGTCTTTTACACCTCTTTATATCAGATCAACATTTTTTTTTGGAAAAAATGTAACTCATAAAAATTAAAGAAAGACACATGGTTTTCGTGAGGGCATATAATCCATATTTTAAGAATATTTATGAATTTCTTGATATTGTAGATAACATTCAAACCCTCAAACCCTTACTATGAAGGAATATTTTTTATTTTTATTTATTTATTTATTATTATTATTTTTTTTTAACTTTAGGTTCGTGTCCATATTAAGGTTAGTCGTTTTCTTTATGGTAAATTTAGGGGTTTTGGAAATTGAAAAAAGTCTTAGACGATGTTGGAATATTAGCAAAAGATCTTTGTCATGTCATTTTAGTTTGTTTCTGTTTATCGATTATTTTGTTTTTTAGGATTTGATGTTTCTTTTATGAATTGTTCTTTAGTTGGTTTCTCTTTATCGATTATTTGTTTTTTAGGATTTGATGTTTCTTTTATGAATTGTTTTGTTTTTTTATTGGTTTTCTCATCTTCAAAATTTTTTTATCCTAATCTTTCTTCCTTTTTTAGTATTATTTCATCTCAACGGATTTGAATATTTGTTAGACTTTATTGATTTTCTTGGCTCTTTCGCCTTTTAGTATTATTTCATCTCAAAAACTTTGAATATTTTTGAATATTTCTTAGACTTTATTGATTTTCTTGGCTCTTTCGCCTTTTAGTATTATTTCATCTCAACAACTTTGAATATTTGTTAGAGTTTATTGATTTTCTTGGCTCTTTTGCTTTTTAGTATTATTTCATTTCAACAAACGTTGAATATTTGTTCGAGTTTCTTGATTTTCTTGGCTCCTTTTATTGATTGTAGGGCCCTAGACCCTTATTTTTTGGTTGACCCTAATTTATTTAACCATCTTTTGGCCCTGTTCCCTGCCTTTGTTTGACTTTGATTATTTGTTTCTGGTTAGTGTTTATGTTTTTCGATCTTTTCTTAATTAATATTTTTTATTTTAATAATTATAAATTATAATATTATTATTCATAAATTAACCGTTATTCTTAAACTAGCAGTTATAAGAATATTATTATTAAAATATTATTTAGCTGTTATATGATCTTTTCGTCTCTACATCGCCCTCTATTTAAGCACGTGTCATGATCTGCATGTCACATGGTCGGTGGTTCGAAACGTGTTGACAAAAAATTTCTCCTATATGTTTTCTACTAAAAAGACTCTTTTTAATTGTAAAGAGTCTATCAAACATATTGTTTGATACGATGTTGATTTTACAAGCAAAGATATACGCTAGTACCAGATTAATTTTATAAGGGAAAAAATATGATTAAATAAAACAATCGTCCAAAGTGCTAAATTTTTTTTAATTATTAAAAACTTAAACTGAAAAATCAACCTAATGAGATTAAGTTTCGATCATACCTCTTACAAACTTGGCCAACAATATTACTTACAGTGCATCCAACTAATCAATCAAACTTACTCAAACAAGCGAGATTACATTTTAACAATTCCTCTTTACTAATAGCTACAACTGTCACAATATTATTTAAAAATGCATCCTTTCAATCGTTCGATCAACGTCGATTCATCCGATCTACATAGGAACATTAGTCTACTCTGAATATATTATATTGGACATAACTAGTTGACATTCTAAGTTGTTGATCTTTTTAGTTCGATTTTTCTGCGTTGTCTCGATTATGTTTTTGATGATGGTTGAACGTTAGTCTACTCTCAATATATTATATTAGACATAACTGGTTGACCTTCTGCGTTGTTGATCTTTTTAGTTCGATTTTTCTGCGTTGTCTCGATTATGTTTTTGATGATAGTTGATGATGGAAAGGGATTCAATATCATCGGAATTTATGGAACATCTATAATTTATAAAAATGTCTGCCAAATTTGACTAAAATCTTACAAAAATTTCCATCATTTTAGAGGACAAATTTGAAGCGAGGCTAGTCTGTGGCATTTATTGATGGTAATTGTGACATGTGCAGATGCTCAAGTTAACGAATCAATAGTACTTATGGGTACCATCCACCTATCGAGACGTACGGTCGTTATCCTTCTGCACTATTTTTTTCAAGAGTAGTGGATTTTTGAGAGGTTATTGGGGATTTTGAAATTTTCCCTATGAAAGGTTAAGTGTTTTTCTTGTGTTCTTTAGTCAAATTTCCAAAATATGGTTTAAAAAAAAATAAGTATTAAGTATTATGTAATAAATTAGTGATTTGTGTGTTGTTTTTTCATTTGTTTAATTAAGTAAAAATAATATAGTATTTAAAAATAAAAAGATGAACGTTCGATAAACCTGCAACATCACGGCTCGTAACAAGACAAGGGCATATGACAATGGATCTGGCTGATAGTGGGGATGAGTAGTATGGCAGGGGGGAGAGATTCCCTTTTACCGAAACGTCGCAGCAGGGGAGACGAGTCATCATGGCACATCCGAAGGCAATGGAAATCGCGGGAAGGGTCTATCGGTACTGGGAGCTAAATGGCAAGATGGGCTGGGAGGAAAATGCCTACCCAGAGCAACCAAGAAACCCCGATTCGTAATACCTAATAACAAGCTGGAGGAATATAGAGGATATATGAAGGACCATGCCCTGATCTGCAAGTTTATTGGGGCCTGGCCTACCGAGAAGGAATTGATCAAATGGATCCAGCAACGATGGCAGCCAAAGGGGCATATCGACCTCAAGCTGGGGGCAAAAGGGTTCTTCTCGGTAATTTTTTCTAACCTAGAAGACAAGGAGAAGGTTTTTGAAGATGGGCCATATTTCTTCAACAATGCTGGCTTGTTTATGAGACACTGGGAGGAGTGCTACAACCCGGACCAAGAGAAGTTGTTGGCAGCACCCATCTGGGTTCGACTCTTCGGCCTACCAATGGACTTCTGGGACCCTGAAATACTGGAAGGAATAGGCAACTCGATTGGCACCTTTGTCAAAGTGGCAGACTCAACAAGAAAAGGTAGGTACACATCCTATGCAAGAATTTGTGTTTACATGAATATCACTGAGCCACTACTAGACTACATAGATCTAGAATACCATGATGAGGTATGGCAACAAACCCTAGACTACGAGCATATCCCATTCAGATGTAGGCGCTCCCATGAATACGACCACCTGTATCGGGCTTGCCCGGTAAACAACCCAGAAAATCAATCGCAGGGGAAGAAGGCAGGAGAGGCGACATGAAAAGAGCATGGGGGCGGATTCCAGGAAGTGCATAGAAAGAAAAGAAATCAGAAACCAACTGGGAACCAGAAGGAAAACCAAAATGAGATAGAGTAACAAAACCATAACAGATTTGCTACCCTTCAGACGGATGAGATGGGGGAAATGAGTGGGGAGGCCACTAAGGAGATGGAAGGCATACAGACAAAGGAGATCGAGGGAAATAAACAAAAGAGACAAGAATTAACTAAAAATCAAAGAGAGGAGAATACCATGCAAATGGTGGAGCAAAATCCAATGGAAATCGACTCCCAGAAAGAAGACCTTAGCGTGGAAGAGCAAGTGATGAAACGACTACTACAGGAGTGGAGACATCTGGATGAACGCTTCATTCCAGAGGACCAAAAACAACTCTATAAAGAAACCTTTCAGCAATACAAGATAAAACAAGGATCGACCATCATAGCCCAACCAGAGCACTTAGGATCCCATGGCGGACAAGGGCATGAATCAGGAACCTTAGGAAAAGGGGGAAAAGAGGTAGAAGACCTATGAATGAATCCATACAGATGGTGGGGGAACTATTAGTAAACTCCGGGAGAGTGGTGCCATTATCAGAGGTCTTTCAACAACCCCCAAAATTATTGAAATGATTATTACAACTTGGAATATAAGAGGCCTCAATAGCAGAGGCAAACAAAGATACCTCAAAGAGAGACTGAAAAAAGATAGACCTAGTATAATGATCATTCAGGAAATGAAAATAAGCGAAAGGAAATTGAAAGAGATTTTGGAAAATTTCAAACCCCAGTACTAGGTTATTGGACAGGACGCTAATGGTAGTGCAGGAGGGTTGGCGATCATCTGGAACCTAGGAGAAATATGGTTTGAAGATTGGGTCAGCATCCCGAGAATCCTCTCAAGATGGTTCAGAGTCATTGGATCAAAAGATTGGGTGCTACTCATAGGAGTATACAGACCCCATATCCCAGGAGAAAAAAGGGCTTTTCTACAAAACCTAGCAAAAATGAGAAGCTTATACCCGGAGGACTTATGGGTGGTGGGAGGTGACTTCAACATGATCACATCACTAGCAGAAAAAAGGGGAGGTATGAGGAGAATGGACACAGATATGGAGCTTTTCGGGGACACTATAGTAGAGCAACGATTAGTAGACATCCCAACCATAAACGGGGTGCACACTTGGAACAATAGAAGAGGGGGGAATCACCAAATTGCATCCAGATTAGATAGATTCCTAATATCAAAACAGATAATTAGCAGAGATATATTCATAGAAGCATCGATTCTCCCTAGAATGGGCTCAGACCACTGGCTAATTCGGCTGGAAGTGGATCTGAAAGCAAGTCCGAAAAATCGACCCTTTAGGTTTGAAGCTTTCTGGCTCAGAGATCCAGACATCATTAAAAAAATTGAGCTCTAGTGGATGCAGAGTGACCAACAAGGGAGGAACTATATGCATACGTTCCAACTAAAACTCAAAGAAATTAAAAAGAAGATAAGGAAATGGAACAAAGAAGACTTCAAACACATCATGAAGGATCAACAACAATTAAATCAGAAGATGATGGAAGTGCAACAAAAAATAATACAAGAAGGGAGATTAGAAGAGGCAGCAACAGAAGAGGGACAACTAATCAGTGAGTTGGAGGAAAGGCGGAAGCAAGAGGAGATCCTATGGAAACAAAAATCAAGGGTTAATTGGTTAAGAGAAGGGGAGAGGAACACCCATTTCTTCCATAAGGCCATGATCCAACACTTCCAGAGCAACAAAATATTCTCACTTAAAGATGAAGAGGGGAACCACAAAACACAACATGAGGAGATGGAGGGGATCTTAGTAAACCACTTCAGAGACCTCCTATCAAAACCTCAAGAAGACAGAATGGAAGAAATTCAAAGAATCTCCCAACATATTCCTCACAAGGTCACTCAAGATCAAAACCTGGCCTTGATGAGAGCAACAACACTCGAGGAGGTGGAAAATGTTGGGTGTGGAGCATGATTATCTTCTGTATTCAAAGGTTTCAGCCGGATGTATACCCCAGCAAGACTGTACACCCCTCCATCCAAGGGGGACTTGTCCCCCCTGCGGGGTTCCGAGGGGGCTAATCCCCCTCAGTTGGGGGGTCTGGGGGAAACGACCCCAAAGCTAAAAATAGATGTAAAATTGCCTTGTAAAAGTCTAGTAATTTCTAGTCAATCTGGGCCGTTCATTAGGCAGATGATCTGACGGTAGAAGTTATGTTTAATTTAGGGTTTTTTGCCCTAGAAGGCAACCCCTCACTATATATGAGGGAATTTTATTGCATCTATGTATATCTGCATTCTAAGTGAGGAAGAGAGAGGAGATTGAGAGCGAAGAGGGTGTTACAACGGATCTATTGTAGGTTGTATCTCTTCAATTTGCTGGATAATATAATAAAAGAAGGACTGGCTATTTCTCCATGGATGTAGCTCAAACTGGGTGAACCACGTATATCTGTGTCTCTCTTATTTTACGTGTTTTCTGTGTTTATATTTATGCAATATTTTATGTGTTCCATTGCTTTGTAATATATAATTTCTAACAGAAAAAATTGTCAAAGGCATGAAAAAAAATAAGGCCCCAGGCCCAGATGGGTTCACAGTAGAATTCTACCAAGCCACTTGGCCTTTCATGGGAAAATACATTCTGGAAGTTGTGGAGGAATCAAGGAGAAAACAAAAGGTATGCCTTAGTCTTAACTCCACCTTTATTACCCTCATCCCTAAGACCTCGAAATTGGAAGACCCCTAGGGATTCTGTCCCATTGCCCTCTGTAATGTCATTTATAAAATTATATCTACTCTTATAGTCAAGCGGCTAAAGCCTCTTCTCCCAAATATCATCTCCCCGGAACAAACATGTTTTGTCGAAGGAAGGAAAATTTTAGACGGGTTGGTTACCTCCCAAGAAGTTGTCCATTCCCTCAAGGCAAAGAAGCTAGCAGGCATGATGGTGAAGCTGGATCTATCAAAGGCTTATGATCGACTGAGCTGGGGGTATCTAAGGAGTATCCTTAGAGCCTATGGTTTTAACCCCAGATGGATTAATTGGATCAGTGCTATGATATCCACCCCTGTCTTCTCTATCTTGTTGAACGAGACTCCTACCCGAACCTTTAATCCTACTCGGGGTCTGCGACAAGGCGACCCTTTGTCTCCATTTCTGTTCATTATCGCTGCAGAGGGCTTGGGCAGATACATTAAGAAGGAAGCTCAGGAATCCATGATCAAAGGCTTAAGGATATGGGGGAACGACCTTGCAATAACCCACCAACAATTCGTGGATGACATCATGCTCTTTTTCCAGGTATCACTCAAAGAAGCTTGTAGAATCAAAGAAATCTTGAACACCTTTATGTTGGCATCAGGGACTCAAATAAACAATGAAAAATCCTATACCTTCTTCTTCAATACCCAAGGGAATGTAAAAACCTATTTGGCTAGGATACTAGGGTTCAATACAGGTAACCTCCCCACTAAATACTTGGGTATGCCTCTCTCGGAGAATTCCCTAAAACTGGTAGGATGGCAACAGATCCTCCAGAAGATCCAAGGAAGGTTGGGAAGTTGGGCCTTTCGATCCCTCAACCTAGTTGGAATAACAATCCTCCTTAAAGCAGTACTACAGTCAATACCAATATACCAACTGTCAGGCATGGTAGCCCCTAAGGGGGCCTGCACCAAAATGGTTGACATATTTAAAAATTTCCTATGGGGCAGGGCTCAACAGAAGAGGAAATGGGCCCTAATATCTTGGCAGGGCTTGAAAAAAAAAATATGGAAGGGGGGATAGGCCTTAGGGACCCTTACACTTTAAACCAAGTCATGGGAGCTAAATTATGGTGGAGATGGCTGGGGGGAGGAAGGGACCTACAAATATGGAAAAGAAAATATAACATTTCAGAGAGATGTTGGCTTAATGGGGCCTGACCTAGGTTCGGAGTTAATTAGCCAAAAAAATCCCTACACTACTGTCCCTTTCACCAACAGCCGCGGAGTGTGGACTGAGGTCTTACTCGAAGTAATATGGGGGGATGCTGGAACCAAGTTTTCGCACCCTTGAGATGTCTGAGGGCTCGATTTAGTCCAACTATGAATACCTTCATGCAGGTCACTTCATGCACTGTCCTAACCTGCAAGACCTTCACAATCTGTTATAATTTCCCTTGCGTAGCCCTAACCAGGGGCTGAGGTGCTTTTGCACTGGCTAAGGCAGCGATCTGTGCTATTTCCCCAAGTTACACCATGGATATTACTTGTCTTCTTATAACTATTTGTTAACTTCGCATAAATAGATACTTTATCTTATATTCACTTAATCAACACAACCATATAAGTTTGTGCATAATATAAATAGCAGAAATGTAATTTATACCCAATACATTCAATGCAGAAATAGTAAATAAATCACAAGAATGGTATAAAACTTCTCGTTATTAATGCTTCAATCGGTTACAGACTCAACCTTCCCTACACACTCAGATGCAAACTACTAGACCTCTGCGCACTTAGCTGCTAGCCTTCTCCTACTCTATGACCCAAGACTCGTCTCTACACTTAGATAAGACTCAATTCTCCATCTATTACTTCTCAATTGATTCCCCCCTTTACAACTTAGAGCCTCGTTCTATTTATACAGTCTCATGGTCCGCGGACCACGGGTAGATCTCTAAAGCTGACATTACAATACAAAATTGAGGGCAGACAACCCTATGACTCATTTACAAGTTCGCACTCTATGCTCACAAAACGCGGAGGCTTCACATCAGATTTATTCAAAATCTAGGCTTTAAGCCCCAAAGATCCCCTTGGGGGATCTTGTGCCCAACAGTTCCCCAACACAAACATCGTGACTCGCCCTCAAGTCACTCTGTCGGTGCGGAGATCTTCATGCAGAGATCTCCCAACTCTGCCCGAACTACTGCAAGATCGACAGCGCATTAAGCAGCTACTAGTTGTATCTCCTGCAAATGTTGTTTAGAAACCATGGTATCTGAACTACTACCTTACATCTCCTCCTATGTTCCCTGCATCTGCGTGAGCTTGGATTCGATCAAGGCTGTAATGACGAAAGCCTCATCGATCCATGGTTGGACGCATGCCTTCGAAACCACTTCCTTATTTCATGTCGCATCTACCTGCTCCTTGAGTGCTTTTGCCTGTTGCATCCATGCGAGCCTCTGTGTAAGGGCCACCGTCTGCGCGGTCCCTTTATAGCACCTTTTGAATTCGAATTCGACCATTCCCCCCAAATCGGTCCATTAATTCTCCCTTGGCAGCAGATTCTCCCAAATCTAGCCCATAAAGTTTTCCTTAAATGTCTACTGCCTACCCCATTTGGTCTCAAACGAAGCATCACATCACGAATAATGACTACAATGGTCACTTTCCAGCCAACCCGTGTGGCAGCGCAGCTACACTTACATTGTCGTGGACCTTGTGACACTTCGCTCCTGCACGCAACCTTAACAACGCAACCTTAACATCGTGTAGCTCTCATGCATAGTATTTCATAGTCTCGCGCCTCTTTTCAACTGCCTGGAGCGCTAAGGCTATGCTTCCTGCGACTAGTCAGATGGGAAGAGTTTGCCAGTTAAATTCACAACCGGTTAATTTTCCTGGGAAGAGTCCGCCATTTGACTTCACTGATCACATTGCGCCCCTATCCGAGGTCTCCTTAATAACATACGGTCTAATCCAAGGCATCAAGCTGATCAACTCTCGGCGGTAGTCCCCAAGTTCATCAACGTAAACAAGCTCATTTTGTTCTATCACCATGGTCTTTTTATCAAGTCCTTCTTTATTCCATCCTCCAGCTTCTTGACTTCTGCTTCCACCATGGTGCTTTTCTTCCTGAACCGAACACTTTCATTCATGTGTTTTTGGAGCCTAAGATCGCCCTACTGGATCTCTTCATCAGGTCCCAATCGTTCTTCTTCGAGCTCTTCCAACTGTGTGATTTGTTCTTCCAAGGCTGCATGACCTATCATATCCATGGGCGCTGCTATGTGCGGAGTAGGCAAGATATACTCCATCGACATTATAGTGTTCACTCCATAGGCTAGCCTAGAAGGCGCCTGTCTTGTCAGTTTCTTGTACGTTGTCCTATAAGCCCATAAAATTGAAGGTACACACTGGTCCCAATCACTTCGCTACACACTACATACCTTGTTCAGTGCTTCACACACCTCTTTAAATGCTTCTGCGTGGGTAACCTTCTGCACGATCGTTCTCTCCACATTCTTTCGTTCCATCTTGAGGTGTCGTTGGTGCACTTGCCCACCTAACACATGCTTATTGTCCGTATCTCCCAACGTGAAGTTCATGTGCATCTATGCGGGTTGTTTGCCATATGCCTGTACCAACCTGGACAGATGCACGCAAGGACCATCCCATCTATTGTATTTATCGACCAATCACACTCTAGGCTTCCCAAACCGTGTGCGCATCATTCTCTTGCATTCGTGCCAATCCTCAAAGATCCCTTCGTGCGTACCCCACCACCTCATGGGCGTGGCGCGTAGTACCAAATTCAAGGCCTGGAAATGTTGCTTTTCCGGCACCTCCATTTCAAACTTATCTAGGAAAGTATCTACCTCACTTAACCCATCATAAGTAGGCAAGTCCCTTACTTTTGTCGATACGCACCGCAATGATCTTGTCATCATATTATAGATCAACGTGGTTACCTCGTGTAGCCAGATTTGGCATCGCTCTATCTCTTCATCAAAATCTGAAATACAGGAGCTTTCGCGCTCCCATGAGATCTTGTCCATTCGTGGTGGGATTTACCCAGTCTTACTCTCGCATGGTTATTTTGTAGATGCAGACCAAATCATCACCACTTTCATAGTCGCGCACCTGCTCTATATAGCGCGATCCTTCAGTAGGGTCCAAGGGTATAACTACATGCAGAGACTTCTTCTCAAAAATCATCTTGCGCATATTCAGATTAATCACCCCGTTCATGTTAGTGGTCCAATAAATTCCTAAGAGCACGGGGCAGGGATTGTTGTCATCAACAATATTTATTACTTCAAAGTCTGCTAGCACTCTCTCTCCCTCAATATCCATAGTGATTCCCTATAATCACTCGAGGGGTATTATCTTCTGTTGGTTTGCCATTCGCAATTGAATAGGAGACTACTGCAGCATAGGCCTCCCCATGTGCTCCCATGTCTGCTTCGGTAGAATGTTCACATTCGATCCTAAATCCAGAATTACTTGGTCCATCTCATATTCTCCAATTTGCGTGGTTAACCTCATTTCTCTTCCCATCCTTGTCGTATGCTTTCCAATCTTCTGGACTACATGCGGTTCTCCTGGTGTGGTCCCAACGCATCTGTTAATGAGTTCCTGTAGTCCCTTTATAGCCTTACTATCGCGCAGTAGCTTCATGCATGTTTCCAGGAATGTCATAAGCATAGATGGGTCCATTTCCGGCTCCGGTCTATCTTTGCTTCCTGAAGTGGAGGCATCAACGAAGCTCTTCTTAGCTTCCATGAAGGTTTCCTTAGCGCGCTCCAAATCAAACTCTGCTTCTTTCGTCGGAGCCTTGCGAACCCAAGTACTATCTTCGGGTTGTTTTCCTTTATCATCTCCCATTGCAATTCCACTTCAGAGCACAATGTTCACATTTGGATCTTCCTCGCACAGATCGGACCTCATTATTTGAAGGTTTTGAGTCAGGGGAGGCGGTAGCTCTCCCTTGTCGCGTATCCTAGCTATCAGCATAGGACAATCTTTCATCTCATGATCAAACAAGGTATAATACAGACATAATGGACGTGTTCGGTTCGTACAATCACGGGCATAATGTCCTAGCCCTCTGCAATTTTAGCATATCAACTGTCTGTGACCTCTTCCAGGTCCTCCTCCACCTCGGCCTTGTCCGCGCCCCTGAAATCTAGTTCACACCACTCCTGCATTCGGGTCTAGGGGCCGCGTTTCAGCCTGAACTCTATAGGTGGGAGTTCTATCCATCATTAGCTCATAGCTTCTACAATTGTGCTCATCGTCTCCCACTGATCTATAAAAGCTATAGAACAATCGCTGTGAATTTTGCGTGTACTTCCTGTTAGAAAATTATATATCACGAAGCAATGGAACACGTAAAATATTGCAGAAATATAAACACAGAAAAAGCACAAAACAAGAGAGACACAGATATACGTGGTTCACCTAGTTTGGGCTACGTCCACCCCGAACAGCTAGTCCTTCCTTTCTATTATCCAGCAAAATGAAGAGACACAACCTGCAGCAAATCCGCTGTAATATCCTCTGTTTTCTCTCACAGTCTCACCTCTCTGTTTCTCACTCACAGAATCCACATCTATTTTCACCGCCTCAAATACAATACCCTCATACAAAGAGAGGGGTTTCCTTCTAGGGAAAAAAACCCTAAACTAAACATAAGTTCTACCATTAGATCATCCGCCTAATGAACGGCCCAGATTGACTAGAAATTACTATACTTTTTCAAGGCAATTTTACATTTGTTTTTAGCTTCAGGGGTGCTGCCCCCGAGCCCCTACCGAGGGACCGCTGGCCCCCGGACCCCCCAGCCGGGGGGGATCGGCCCCCCTGGATCCCCACGGGGGGGACAAGTCACCCCTGCACCCCCCCCCCCCGTGGAGGGGTGTACAAGACTTCTTGGGGTATACATCCGGTTGAAACAAAGACCTTTGAATAATCATGCTCCACACACAACAATCTCCCACTTGGAGAATGATTGTAGAAACTCCACTACTGCTTCATTTGCTGGACAATGACTCCTCTTTGGACCTCGTTGTTTCTCATCTTCATCGTCATCCTTGAAGGCCAATTGAAACTAAGCATATTCTCAGTTTCTCCTTGGTTACAACTTTTGTTAGCATATCTGCAGGATTTTGGCTAGTGTGTATCTTTTCCAGCTTCAACTCTCCATCTTCCAACACTGATCATATGAAATGGTACTTGAGCTGTATGTGTTTAGTCCTAGAATGAAATGATGAGTTCTTTGCAAGATGAATGGCACTTTGGCTATCACTGTATAACGTGCCCATATCATGCTCCTTACCCAATTCACCCATAAACCTTTGTAACCAAATCATTTCTTTACTAGCCTCTGTAGTAGCAACATACTCTGCTTCTGTTGCTCAAAGTGCAACAACACTTTGGATTTTTGAAATCCAACTGATAGTTGTTCCACCAACAGTAAATACATATCCTGTAGTGCTCCTCCTGTTATCCCTGTCACCTGCCATATCTGCATCAACATATCCCTGTAGAGAAATGTTTGCACCACCAAAGCATAATGCTTGATTTGTGGTACCTTTCAAATATCTGAGAATCCATTTCACTGCCATCCAATGTTCCTTTCCTGGATTGTTCATGTACCTGCTTACAACTCCCACTGCATGTGCAATATCAGGCCTTGTGCAGACCATTGCATACATTAAGCTTCCAACTACTGATGCATATGGAACTCTAGACATATAATCCATGTCTTCTTGGGTCTTTGGGCACTTTTCCTTGCTAAGTTTGAAATGGCTAGAAAAAGGTGTACTAACTAGTTTTGCATTGTGCATGTTAAATCTTTTCAACACCTTTTGTATGTACTCATTCTGAGACAATGTTAATTTACGATTTTTCCTGTCTCTAGTTATTCTCATACCAAGGATTTGTTTTGCAGCTCCCAAATCCTTCATTGCAAATGAATTTGCCAAAAAAAATTTGAGCACATTTATTTCCTGCATGTTAGATCCTGCAACAAGCATGTCATCTACATACAATAGCAATATAATATAGCTGCCATCATTTTGATTTTTCAAATAAACACAATGATCATAGTGACATCTAGTATAACCTTATTTAGACATAAACTTGTCAAATTTTAGATACCACTGCCTTGGAGCCTGTTTTAAGCCATACAAGCTCTTCTTCAACCGCACACTAGTTTCTCCTTCCCTTTCACCTCATATCCTTGTGGCTGCTGCATATATATCTCTTCCTCCAAATCCCCATGGAGAAAGGTTGTCTTTACATCTAACTGCTCAAGATGCAAATCTTCAGCTGCTACAAGACTTAAAATGGTTCTGATTGAAGTCATTTTAACAACAGGAGAAAATATTTCATCAAAATCAATACCTTTCTTCTGTGCAAACCCCTTCACCACAAGTCTAGATTTGTACCTCTGTTTTCCTCCATCTTCTTCCTTCAGCCTGTAAACCCATTTATTCTTCAATGTAGTTTTTCCTACAGGCAACCTGACTAAATCCCAAGTCTGGTTACGCATTAAGGAGTCCATCTCTTCTTCCATGGCTACCTCCCACTTCTTCCTGCTTTCAACCTGCATTGCTTCTTCATAACATTCGGGTTCACCGGAATCAGTCAACAATAAATAATATAATGAAGGAGAGTATCGTTCAAGGGGTCTACTTATCCTGGTAGATCTTCTAACACCACTTTCAAGTGTTTGGGGTGCCTGTTGTTGTTGTGGTGGTTGATGTTGTTGTGGTTGTTGATTATTATTATTTTTAGGCACCTTTCCTTTTTCATTGATTTCATCAAGGACTACGTATTCCTTGTTTTCCTTTTCCTGTTTCTTTTCCTGCAACTGATTCTTATACAAGACCTTTTCATTGAATATTACATCTCTTCTCCTAATGATTTTGTGATTTTCATAATCATATAAGCGATAACCAAAATCAGTAACACCATATCCAATAAAGGTACATTTCTTTGACTTTGCCTCAAGCTTTGTTCTATTTTCTTTATCAATATGGACAAAGGCCTCACAACCAAAAGGCTTTAAAATAGAGTAGTTTACCTTTTTACCTGTCCATGCTTCCTCTGGAACACCACCATCCAAGGAACTTGAAGGCCCTCTGTTTATTAGATAAATAGCAGTATCTACAACATCTGCCCAAAATTGTAAAGGCAATCCTGCATGCAATCTCATGCACCTTGCACGCTCCATGATTGTTCTGTTCATCCTTTCTGACACACCATTTTCTTGTGGTGTTCTTGGAACTGTCTTCTCTCTGCGAATTCCATGCTCTGAACAGTACCTATCAAACTCTTTGCTGCAATATTCACCTCCATTGTCTGATCTAAGACACTTCAATTTCTTTCCTGTCTCAATCTCAACCAAAGCTTTCCATTTCTTGAAAGTATCAAATACATCAGATTTATTCTTAATACAATAAATCCAAGTTTTTCTAGTTGCATCATCAATAAAAGTAACATAATAACGAGAGCCACCGAGAGATTATACCTGAGCAGGTTCCCATACATCTGTATGCAAAAGCTCTAATTTTTCATTCTTCTTTTCTTTCCCAACTCTGAGAAATTTGACTCTCTTCTGTTTTCCATAAATTCAATTCTCACAGAAGTCCAAATCAACATTCTTCAAACCCGGCAACAAATTCCTTGAGTGAAGAATCTTCATCCCCTTTTCACTCATGTGTCTGAGCCTATGATGCCATAATGCTGCATCTGCTCCTTTGGAAGTTAAAGCATTAACAGAGTTAGAAATACCATTGCATAAATACAATGTACCAACCTTTTCGCCTTTTGCTATTACCAGGGCTCCTTTGGTGACCTTCCAAGCTTTATCTGTGAAAGTTGTCACACAACCTTCACCACCTAACTGCCCTGTTGAAATCAGATTTTTCTCTAGATCTGGAACATGCCTTACCTCCTTTAATAGCCATTGGTTTCCATTCTGCTATTTTACAAGAACCTTACCCATTCCAACGATTTTATAGGGTTTATCATCACCCAGGCGAACTTGTCCAAAATCTCCTTGAACATAGTCATGAAAGTATTTCTTATCAGGTGTGGCATGGAATGAAGCCCCTGAATCTACCACCCAGGAATCAATAATATTTTCGAAAGAAAGAATCAAAGCATCTTGTAACACCTCACCTGTCACATTTGCTTCATGATTGTTTTCTTGCTGTGCATCTCCTTATTTTCCCTTCCAAGATCTACAATCTTTCTTTAGGTGTCCTTTCTTTCCACATTTCCAGCACATTATCCCCGATCTGGACTTGGATCTGCCTTTCCTTGATTTACTGCGATATCCTGAGCTCTTTCCTCTTTCCATTTTTCTTCCTCTAGATTCTGCACTCAAAGCATTTCCCGATGTCTCACCGGAGCTTTTCCGTCGCATTTCCTCGCTAAGGATAGCACCGACAACATCATCAAACTTTAAATTACTAGATCCAGAAACGGAGTTACTAATGGCCATTGCCAAACCATTCCAACTTTCTGGTAATGAGCACAAGAATAACAGAGCTCTAACTTCATCATCAAAGTTTACCCCTACAGAAATTAACTGACTTGTAACTGTATTAAAATCATTTAAATGGTTTGCAACAGATCCACCTTCTGACATATTCATATTAAATAACTGTTTCATAAGAAATACCTTGTTTGAGGCCGAGGGTTTTTCATATAGTTTCGACAACGTCTGCATCAAATCCTCTGTCATGGTTTCCTTCGAAATGTTGAAGGCGACTGACGTAGCAAGGCACAACCGTATTGTTTCGAGTGCCTTTCTATCGAGAAGGTTCCATTCTTCGTCTTTCATACCCTTCGGCATCTTTGTTTTTCCGCCCAATGGTAGGTATAGATCTTTCTGATACAGATAATCTTCCATCTGCATCTTCCACAGCGAGAAGTTTTGGCCGTTAAATTTCTCGACCCTAAACTTACCATCTTTCGCCATTGCTCCCACTCGAACCAGGAACCCTTCTTTCCTGCGAGTTTATCAACCAAATAGACCTTTGGCTCTGATACCAGTTTCTAGAAAATTATATATTACGGAGCAATGGAACACATAAAATATTGCAGAAATATAAACACAGAAAACACACAAAACAAGAGAGACACAGATATACGTGGTTCAACCAGTTTGGGCTACGTCCACCCTGAACAGCCAGTCCTTCCTTTCTATTATCCAGCAAAATGAAGAGACACAACCTACAACAAATCCGCTATAATATCCTCTGTTTTCTCTCACAGTCTCACCTCTCTGTTTCTCGCTCAGAATCCACATCTATTTTCACCGCCTCAAATACAGTACCCTCATACAAAGAGAGGGGTTGCCTTCTAAGGAAAAAAACCCTAAACTAAACATAATTTCTACTGTCAGATCATCCACCTAATGAACGGCCCAGATTAACTAGAAATTACTATACTTTTACAAGGCAATTTTACATTTGTTTTTAGCATCGGGGGCGCTGCCCCCGAGCCCCCGCTGGGGGACCGCTGGCCCCCATACCCCCCAGCCGGGGGGGATCAGCCCCCCGGATCCCCGCGGGGGGGGACAAGTCCCCCTCGCACCCCCCCCCCCCCCCCCACGTGGAGGGGTGTACAAGACTTCCTGGGGTATACATCCGACTGAAACAAAGACCTTTGAACAATCATGCTCCACACACAACACTTCTGTAACAAATGATAGTTGTCCGTAGCATGTTTCCCTCCTATTTTACAAATAGCGCACCACAAAGCAAGTGTTGTGCTAGGTCTTGCTTGTGCCTCTGGTCTTAATGGCATCATTCCTCCTCCCACGAGGTAATTTGCGAACAATAGGCAATGGTCCTTATCATGACCCTGACACTTGCATTTTATGCACCATACCTCTTCGCGCACTTTCTGGCGAGCTGTCCTATCCTGTTTCAAACTCTACATCTCAAGGCAAAAGTTTTTCAATTGCACATGGATCTGTTGAACTCCCAAGTTAGGATCTTGCATCAAGGTCTCATGCAGCCTCATCGAAGGCCTTTGCATGAGTCGTTAACTTTTGTTGCGACAACGCACTTCTCAGATGTGGCGTTAGCAATGCTATAAACCATTCATGGTGCTGTCCATCCATCATATTCATATTAGCTTCACAACTCATACACTTCAACCTCTGATCCAATTCCCAAGTAGTCTCACCTGGTAGCATTGTGATCTCTTTGAATCCAATGATCCACTGCACTTCTAAGTCCTCACTTCGGCCTGCTAAATTCCCTATTTAGCACAATTTGAATATCCACGCTTTCCCTCATTCGGATTGTCATTAGAATGCTTAATATACCAGGTCAGCGCGTGGTCTTGCAGGGTGCTAACTAGTGTCACTTTCATTATATTTTCATCTGTAACTCCCTGTGCTTCCCATATGGCTCTTATCACAAACCAAAACTGGTCCGATCCTCATTTCCTACTCCCTTGAACACAAGCAAGTTTATCATTCTTGCCATATTGACTCATGGTGGTGGTGGAGGTGGTACGGGTGAAGATGGAGGTGAAGGTGACGAAGCTGGTGGTGGTGTGGGTGGGGGTGGTATGCGTAGAATCCTCTACCTTATCAAATGGATTGCACTTCGTAGAGAGACCTTCATGAGCTCTTCCTCGTCCCCTCGCAGAGGTGAAATCAAAGGGCTATTTTCTAGTCCCTTACTTCCTTCATTTCTATAGGTTTTTCTACTTCGTGTAGCTCTGAACATCAAGGTAATTGCATAACCCTCTTTTCACACAATAGAATTTTAATCCAAGTATCCAGAGACTTTACGTACTTACCTTGCGGTTCTTTAAGAGAGCGTCGCTTTGCCTCGCTATAGTTGACTCAAGTATCTACCGCGAACTCAGTAATGAACCCTCCTATAATCTAATCAAGCCAGTGATCAACAGCGTGTGTGATATTATCCTCCGATGCTTCCAATCTACGCACCAACTCTGGGGTCCACACAATAAGACCATCAAGCTCCCACCTTCCTTGGCTATCTGCTAGCTTCATGATCCACTCGTACAGCTTAGTAGGGAAAGATGTGAAAAAGATCTTGTGGATTTCTGTGTACAGGTAGAAATCGAACCACTCTTCTTTTATCAATCACGGATTCCTGTTCTCCTGCGCCGCAAACTTGTGAATCCTTCTGTCCAACCAACCTTCAATTTCCTTCTTAGTTAGATTCCAATGATATGACATCAGACATCTCTATGCAAATTCTAGTCCCAGCAACGGAACCATTTGTTGGCTTGATGGGGCCTGACCCAAGTTCGAAGTTAATTAGCCAAACAAATCCCTAGACTACTGGCCCTTTCGGCAACAACCCACAGAGCGAAGACTGAGGTCTCACCCGAAGCAGTATAGGGGGATGCTGGAACTAGGTTTTGCACCCTTCAGATGTCTAAGGGGTCAATTTAGTCCAACTATGTATACCTTCATGCAGGTCACTTCGCACATTGTCCTGACTTGTGAGACCTTCGTGATCTGTTATAATTTCCCTTGCGCAACCCTAACCAGGGGATGAGGTGCTTTCACGCTGCTAAGGCTGCGATTGGCACTATTTCCCCAAGTTACCCCACAGATCTTACTTATCTTCGTATAACTATTAGTTAACTTCGCGTAAACAAATACTTTATCTTATATTCACTTAATAAACACAACCATACAAGTTCGTGCATCATATAAACAACAGAAATGTAATTTATACCCAATACATTCAATGCAGAAATAGTAAATAAATACACAGGAATGGTATAAAACTTCTCTTTATTAATGCTTCAATCGGTTACAGACTCAACCTGCCATACGCACTCAGCTGCAGGGGTTCGTGCACTCAGCTGCGGACTACTAGGCCTCTGCGCACTCAGCTGTAGAGCCTTCTCCTACTCTACAACCCAAGACTCGTCTCTACACTTAGATAAGACTCAATTCTCCATCTATTACTTCTCAATTGACCCCCCCCCCCCCCCCCCCCCCCCCCCCCCACTTTACAACTTAGAGCCTTGCTCTATTTCTACAATCCCATGGTCCACAGACCATGGGTGGATCTCTAAAGCCAACATTACATTACAAAATTGAGGGTGGACAACCCTATGACTCATTTACAAGTTCGCCCTCCACGCCCACAAAACGCAAAGTCTTTACATCGGATTTAGTCAAAATCTAGGCTTTAAGCCCCAAAACTTCCCTTGGGGGATCCTGCGCCCAACAAGAGAACTAAAGAGATTCTACAATACAGAGACCCACCCAAGGGTTCAGCAATATGGAACTTGGCAAGCCAAAATAGAGACCTCATTACTTAGCATGTCTTCTGGGAAATCCAAAATGGCATAACATCAAGATTTTGGCAGGACTCATGGCAGCAAAGAGAAAGACTCATAGACAGGCAAGACCTCTGAGACATATACTGATTTACCAATGATAACAACATCTAGTGTGTAGAACAATTTTGGACCGAAGAGAAAGGGCCAGGAAACTGGAGAACATGGAAAAAGAAGGAAGACTGGGGACGGGGTATAGAGACAGAGCAATGGGCATAATTTGATAAAGAAATGAGAACAAGAAAAATCATGATCAGGAATGACCCGGATATTTTGAGATGGGGCCATTCAACAAAAGGAACCTTCACCATCAAAGAAGTGTATGAACTAAAAGCAAAACAAGGACAAGATGGCCAAGCACTTCTCTGGAAAAAAATCTGGAAGGGAGGATGGTGGCCTAAGGTTGCCCATTTCCTATGGCTGGTATGTAAAGGGAGGATCCTTACTTGGGACCAACTACAGAAGAAAGGAATTCAGGGACCATCTTTATGCTAGATGTGCCAACAAAACAGAGAGGATATAGAGCATATGCTGAACTCATGCCCATTTGTAGAACAGAAATGGTGCCAATTGCAAGGACTCTTCGGAAGGATGGACCGGGATTGTCACAACATAAAGGAGACAATCCTCTTATGGTGCAACAATATCTTCTCAAGTCCAGTTCTGAATTGAGCTTGGGGTCTAGCCTTGGGGTTAAACCTATGGGCCATATGGAAAGAACGAAACTGTAGAATATTCAAAAACAATCCTCAACCCAAGAACAGGTATGGGAAGGAATTGTAAGAAACATCAGGGAAACTATTCTAGCAGATCACTGGAGCCCAGAAGACTGGCAAGTCCCTCCCCAAGAAGCAAGAATTCTTTGAAGACTTAACCTAACAATGGAAATGGTAGCCCCAAATTCCTGGAAAACAGATAGGACAAATATAGATTCCTTGATGCAGTTCACTACCCCCGGTGAAGGGTTCATAAAACTTAATTTTGACGGGGCTTCAAAAGGGAACTTAGAACAACAGGGCTTGGTGGCATATTTCGAGATACCCAAGTGAACACGCGGCTCATATATGCAGACTCGTGTGGGTTTGCAAGCAACAATGAGGCAGAATTCACAGCAGCTGGATAGGGACTCCGAATTGCTGTAAGAATGGGGTACCGAAATGTGGTGGTGGAAGGAGATTCTAGCCTGGTCACAAATACCATGAGGAAACTCAACAATGGCATGTCATGGGACAAATTGAGCCAAAGTTGGAGGACAACTCACCTCATATAGGAAATAGGGGAGCTCATTCACAAGTTTAACTATATAATGGTTAGACATGTAAGAAGGGAAGGGAATAAAGTGACTGAATTCTTGGCCAATTGGGGTTGCAACCAGCAACATGGTCCACTAGAAAAATTATGGCCACTACAGCCCAGGGATGACAGACTCAAATCCCTAGAGGACATTCTGGGCCAAGACCGTCAACAAAGCCAGGAAACTGGGAACACAACCAACCAAATGCTCAATGGGGGTGCGTTCTTGAGGACGGAAGGGACGTCAGACAATAATGTTAGTTATGAGGATTAATGGAGGGGTACCACCCACTGACCCTAACATGCTCATGGCGATGGGTGCGGTGGCCTCCCACATGCATAATGGTAGAGGAGATAGGAAAGGTGGCGGGCATGGCAAGGACGAGGTGGGAGGTGATGAATGTAAGGAAGGACAGGGGAAAGGATATGGAAGGTTAGATTGGGGAGTTAAGGCAATTCGAGAGGGGGACAACTGCATTGCTGCGAACACTGGTGGGAGCTGGAGCATTGGAGCAAGTAGGCGGAGCTACTATCATTGGCATCAGCAGAGTGTATTCGGGTATGTGTCTTGGTTCTACTATCCCATTGCTATGGCATCTCTGTTTTTTTATGGATGGGGGGTTCGGGAGAAGCCAGGGGAGGGGAACTAGGGGGTTAGCCGGGGAGAACACTGCAAGCTTGGGGTGACAGTGGTCTGGCTTAGTGTCCTGGCTTTGAGAGCCTTGAGTGCCAATTGGGCAAGTAGACGGGACGCTCCTCTTGAGAGCGACATAGTGGCTTCGCATGAATATGAGGGTGGAGTGGTAGAAGCAATGCAATGGGGAAGTGTAGACATGAGGGAACGTAGAGGAGGGGCACAACTTAACTGGGCAGAGGGGCATGGGAAGGCTCAACCTTGCTGGGGAACCCTTGATTGGGTAGAGGGGAATGGGAAGATTCACCTGGGCAGGGGCATTCTTGCTTGGCCACGTGAGGGGTGGGTCAACTGCAATATGTATGAGAGGCATGGGGTTGGGAACAGAGACTAGCACGACAGGGAAAGTCAACCGGCCTCGCTTCCTACTCAAGCTGTCACCCAACCGACGTCTGTCTTTGAATGCATTAGGGATAGACCAAAGCATAAGCATAACGGTGGTATGCAACACCAGAGGTTAACTCATCGTGCTTTTGAACAGGGAGTGGACAGAGTGGAGATGGCTCGACCGACAAGAGGAAGAGGGTGCAGAAGACGGGGGCGGGAGCCTGCACGGGAAAATGGCCCGAGCACCTCAGAACCGAGACGAGGTAGGAAATTGGTAGAACACCTCATTAGCGAAGCTGTAGCGGCCTACAAGGAGGGAACGGATGTTGGAACCCGCAATTTGTTCAAAGAATGGGAGGGGGAAATTAAACAGGAAGGTGAATTCGAAGAGGAGATGGAGAACTGGCGGACTGTAATTCCAGATCCCAGGAACACCAAAGGCCGAATAACCCAGTTTAAGTAGACCCTTTACCTATACTGGCTTATGAAAAGCCTTATGGGGAAGGCGATGGAGAAAATATCAGTGGGGATGGCATTGACACTCCAAGACATGCCTAACTATAAAAAATATTTGCAGACAATCCAATTTCAGCTTCACAAGCAAGACATTCGCCTGGACAGAATTCAAAGGCACATCCCTTGCATCATTGAACTAGCTGAGATGCCTGGTGACTCAGCCAAGGACCTGACTTCGGTCGAGTCAACTTCAGAAGAACAACAGGAATAGCCAGTTACCTGGTCTTTTTTGTTTTTACGGGTAGAATTTACTTTTAAATATGCATGCTTATGTTAGATAGACATATAGAATATTATCATGAAACTGATACGTATCTAGCTTGGTTAAAACGATTGATACTTTACTATTTTTGGATGGTCGATCACGAGGATAGGTGACCAATAGACTTGGTTTCCCACTGGGCAAGTTGAGGTCACCTATCTCACATATGTGGTGTAAATTTGTTGTTTATAAATATAAAAAGAAGGACCTACCAAGCTTAACAAAATGAAAATAAAAAGACAAATAAATAATTTCTAACTTATTACATAACTCTTAATAGTATTAGATCAGTCTAACTAACTAGTAAATGAAATAGGCTTTTCATAAAATAGAAAATAGAAAAAATACTTTAGATGACAACCTCCACCATGATTAAAGCATTAAAGCTAGCTTTCCACACAATTAGTAATATTGATATTGTTTAAGTTTCCATCAATGTAATGATATAGTGATCCTCTATATAATTGAGAGTTGTAATTAGCTATGGAATTTGACATTTTTTTATTTTTTAGAAGTATTTGACTTTCAATAAGATTTTAAAAACGTCAAATGTTAGAAAAGATAGAATTATAAATTTATGGTTTAATAGTTTAAACTAGTTGTTATTTTAAGAGGCGTTTTTTTTATTACAAAAGAAAAAAGATGATGTAAGGTTATGTCGTGTAAATGATTATGTAAGGCTAAGCTGTGTAAAAATTTGGTCAAACTACATTAAAATGAAATAAAATTATAATTATAATTATTAAGTAAAACATTTTAACTTGACTAAATTATAAACAAATAAAAATAAATTTCTTTTATTGGCAATTTAGACAGCTTTTTAGACTCTTCTATAGCAATGACAACCATTCCAAATTTCTTAGGGAAGCTTATGACAAAATTTTCAACAATTTTCCAATATTAAGTATTTTCTATATGAATCATGAGTTGATTAATAACTCACATCGCTCTTGTCATGAATTGGTCAATTTCCTCTACCTCCATATTCAAGGTTTAAAACTCTCTCATTTAGGGTTTGAAGTTTTGCTATTTTCACTTTGTCATGAGAGTCGTATACTAAACTCTTGATCTAATACTTGACCTTGTTTTCCTTTTTCCTAATTTTCATAAGTTGATTTATTTTGGCATTAGCCATGGACTTCATAGTTATCATATTATAAGAAAGCATTTTCGATTGGTTTCAAACATTCCTTAACTTGGAGTAAAGTTTTCATCTTATGAAACCAAAACTCATAGTTCTTGCCCACAAAAACGTGTCCATGTGTTTACCCTCAATTACTTGTATAAAATATTTTTAAGAAAATGTTAAAAATATGTTAACAATAAAGATTTTCCTTTTACTTCAACATCCACACAATCTATTTAAAATAATAAATTATTTTCAAATATAATTAACTACAAAATAAATTACATGCAAAGGGAAACATACTATACACAACAATTCCCATATTACACAAGCACATCAATAAATAGCTATGCCAATATTACAATCTTGATTTATGGACTCCATTAGCGCTTTATTGGACCAACAAATGTTACCACATTATAGAGGTACCATGGTTCAATCTCGAGAAACCCTATCACTGAAACTACAAACATTTAAAGTGTTGATAGGTAGCAATCACCATATATATACATCTAAGTCATGTGCTAGCCATCATGCAACCTTCATAACGATTTCTTTCCTTTAGAATAAAAAACATACATTTGATATTTCATAAGAAATTAGAAAGTACAATCCCTTGGACGCATCACAATCAACTTAATAAATTAAAGAAAAATTGAGTAGAGAATAAAATCCCAGATATATATTAGCCCTTAAATATATCTTGAAACTTAATCCTATTTGAATAGGATCAAATATATTAAAGGAAAAAAATGACAACACATTACCATTATACAATATCAGATGGAAACTAACACAACATTTAATAGTAGAGCTTCCTTGCATCACATATCTTCCATGGCATTATTTTCCCTATATGTATGAAGAACTTGCACATCATCATATTGCTCCTATGGCTATCATATTTTCCTTTGCCATGATTCTACATGAAAGATCATTAAGGAAACTCTTTTGTTGAAGTAGTCCACAAGGACTTGTGAATCCCCATACAATCTAAATTGTACTACTACTCATCAGAGCTCCCATAGTAAGGTCTAATCAAAGAGGTTGGGTACCTCAAGGATCCTACCCCTCTTTCAGCCTTCTTGGGACTATCACTTCACATTGCCCTGCTTCCCACTTAAACATATGGATGCATGTGATCCCTCTGCCCACTTGGCTCGAAATTTTCCCCTACTAGAGGTCTCTCCATGAGTGGATGCCTCCACTCGGTCTCCTCTCAGCATCTCCAATTGTGGCTCCTCCACAATTGTCTAAGACTTCTTCTGGGACTGCATGTTCAGAGGTAATTTACTCTCCTTCTCAACCGCCAAGTATCTAACCTTTGCCTTGCTCCATAAGGCTTTGCATGCATCTTGTACCTCAAGTGCATACATGTTCTTGACCAACACACCAATCTATTTCATCTTTCCCACCGTCATGAAATTTTATAAAAAAAAGAGTTGATTTTAAATCAGCTATATCTCCCTCATCCAAACTCCGATTCAGCAGATTCGTTTTTTGAATTTGGGTATTTTTTCCCAAGGAATCCATTTATGCTATTTGTTTCTGAAAATTTTGCACAAAAATTGTGGAAAATTTTCATATCTGCTCTGAAAACTGGTGGCCCAATTTTTTTTTTACTTCGAAATTTCTTCTTCTTATACTGTTCACCACTTCGATCACCTTTGCTCTGATAAACTGTAGAAATTTTCCTACAAAACCTTGCTCCGATACCATGTACAATTTCCCACTGTAGATCACTAGGTAATGAAATATACTAAAGAAAAATACTTGATCTAATTCTACAAACAAATTTGCGGAAGCTTAATCTATTTTGAGCAAGATCAAATAGAACATATATAACAGAGAATGAGAAATCAATCACACATGAACACAGAATAATACTTTGGGGAAAGCCTCAGTTAAAAACCCCGATATCTCAGGAGGAGCGCACGCTGCTGTTCTGGAGACGCCTGTAGGTTGCCGCCGACAAGTTCTTGGACGCTGCCATGAGCGGTCCCGGGGGTGGGGAGTCTGCTCCCACCCCTCCTCTATCCTCCGCAGATGCCTTCAGAAGGCTGTTAACACAGAAAGGGAAGAAGCACCAGCGCGTTGAAGTGCCGAAATTCATTAAAAAGCTTGACGAAATTCCAGAGATAGCTCTCCCAGAGGAGCAATCGATTAAAATCGCTCTAGCATTGTCTGACAGAGGCCTAGTAGGGCAGTTTATGGGCCGATGGCCGTCCACTAAGACCACGGACGATTGGATACAATGAAACTGGAGACCACAGCTGGAAAATAATGTGATCTGTTATGCTCTAGGGCGAGGCTATTTCATTTTTGAATTTACCACCAAGGAAGATCACGACCTGGTTTTCAGAAACGGGCCGTACTTTATGGGAAACCAGGGACTGTATCTCAATAAATGGAGTCCTGATTTTGATCCATCCGTTGATGTCCCCAAGGAGGCGCCGGTCTGGGTTCGTTTACCCAATCTCCCTCTTCACTGTTGGAGCTATCAATCTCTGCAGAAGATCGGTAATGGGCTGGGTCGATTCATTGACAAAGCTGATCACAAGGGCCAATATACTTGTGCCAGAATCTGCGTAGAAGTCGATCTGGAAGCCGGGCTACCAGAAGCGATTAAACTCAAAGTTGGAGAATGGCAGCACTACCAGAAGTTGGACTACGAGCAGCTGCCTTTCAAATGTCGAACTTGTCATGAGCATGGACACTTCCAGAGAAACTGCCCAAAAGCCCCATCAGGGAACACAGTTGAAGAAGAAGGATGGAAAGAAATCAGAAAGGGAAAGGCTATCCCAAAGCCTCCCGGACAGAAAACTACCGCCCCATCGGGAAATCCTCACATCAACCCAAAAGCCGCTGCTGCCTCTAAAGACGGATCTCCATCTGGAGAAAGGATGGATGATAAGGAGAACCAAGAAGAAACCGGAAATATGGAGAAACAAGGGAAAACAAATGAAGTAGAATCAACAGTTCCCACACCCGAGGAGTGTCAGAGAGGAAATGAAGGCAATGAAGAACACATTAGTCTAGCCTCAGACTCTGAAGGCGATTCAGAAGAGAGAGATTCTGAATCTGACAATTCGTTGGCCACTCCAATCAAGATGACTAGAGGGCGGAAATCCAATAAGAAACAGAGAGAGGAAGAAACTTACAAAGATGTCCTTCAGGGATCCCAAAAAACTCTCAAATCAATGATGAATACCAGATCTGGACGCAAAAGCAACAAGGCTCCAATGGGAGCCTCCTCTCCCCTCAAAAGTAAATAATGAAATACGTCTCCTGGAACTGCAGAGGTTTAGGCAGCAGGTCGAAAGAGGAAGCCCTGAAGGATTTAGTGAAAATATACTCGCCTGAAATCCTCCTCATCCAGGAGACAAAGCTGGAGGATCTTTCCCTCCTCAAATCTAGTAAAGTTTTTTGGAACAAAGGCCATGGAAAAGCGGTCAGTGCAAGAGGTGCCTCTGGTGGAATAGCCACCTTCTGGAACAGCACCATATATGACTTTATTCAAGAAAAAAGCAGCCCTCACTGGCTCTTCACTCAGCTACTCCACAAGGATTCTGGTCAGCAAGTATGTTTAATGTTTATGCTCCTGTTTTGTCAAGTGAGAAAAAAATCTGCTGGAATTCGCTTCATTCATTTCTTTTAGAGCAAAACCTCGAGAATATCATAATTGCAGGTGACCTTAATGTCACCCTTGATATTGATGAGAAAAAGGGAGGTACCATTGTCAGGGATCCTGCCAGAGAATGGGTTGAAGACATCATGCTGGGCTGGGACCTGGAGGATATTAAACCTTCTTCAGGAAAATTCACTTGGTCCAATAAAAGAACATACCCCAATCATATTGCTGCCCACCTGGACAGATTTCTTGTCTATTCTTCCTTCCTAACCAGCGGTCTTATGGCATCCTCTAAAATTCTCCCAAATCTCACCTCTGACCATAAGCCAATTCTTCTCGAGCTTTCCCTTGACTGCAATCTTGGCCCCATCCCTTTTCGGTTCAGCCCTTTGTGGATCCAGCAAGAAGGCTTTCAAGATGTGGTCTCCGACTCTTGGAATAGGCCCATCCAAGGTTCTCCTTTCTTTGTGTGGGAAGAGAAAATTAGGATTCTAAAAAGAAATCTAAAAGACTGGGCTAAAAGATTGCAATCCCCCACATCCAAAAGAAAAGAAAATACAAATAGGCTTGCTGCCCATCAACTAGAAATGGAGCAAAATCCTGTTTCTCAAAGTATGCTACTCAAAGAAGTCGAGCTCCAAAAAGAGGTTCATAGATCAAGCAGGGAGGAGGAAGAGTTTTGGCAGCAGAAGTCTAGGATGCTCTGGTTGAAATCCGGCGATAAGAACACCAGCTTTTTTCATAAGCAAGCGGAAGCCCGAAAGAACTTCAAATCAGTCTCAGAGATTCAGCACCAAAATACTGTGATCAAGGATTTCGAAGGCATCAAGAGAGCTGCATACTCCTTCTTCCAAGACCTGTATTCGGCTCCTGAAGAACCAGATATTGATCCCCACTCTTATCCGATCAATTTAATTCCCAATTGTGTCAAGGAATCGGATAACGATATGCTGACAGCTTCGATTAGTATGGAAGAGCTTGAGGAGGCACTGAACAACATGGAGCCTGATAAAGCCCTAGGGCCAGATGGGTTCTCTGTCAGGTTCTTTTTGACTTGCTGGTCAATAATAAAAAAGGATCTACTGAGGATGGTCAGAAAATCCTAGAATTGTGTAAAGATAGGTGGTGGCATCAACTCAGCCTTCCTAGCTCTGATCCCAAAAGAGAAAGGCGCATCTGACTTTAGTAGATTTAGGCCAATATCATTGTGCAATTCCAACTATAAGTTGGTCTCCAAAATAATAGCCAACAGGCTGAAAAACATCTTGCCAGACATCATCCCTGAAAATCAAGGCGGTTTCATAAAAGGCAGAAAGATTTTGGATAATATTGTGCTGGTCCAAGAAGCAGTCCACTCTAGTTGCCAAAGAAAGGAGAAAGGCATGGTGATTAAGCTCGACTTGGCTAACGCATTTGACAGGGTGAGACATGAATTTCTGTTTGCTGTGATGAAGAAGCTAGGCTTTTCAACAAACTTCATCAACTGGGTGAAAGCCTGTATTGCCTCGCCTTGGATTGCGCCCTTGGTTAATGGCCGTTCTACTGATTTCTTCCAAGCTTCTAGGGGCCTGAGACAGGGATGCCCATTGTCTCCGCTCCTATATGCTGTCCAAGCCTCGGTGTTAAGTTTCCAACTAGATCATAATCAACAAATTCAAACACTGCCTGGCCTCAGAACTACTCACAAGGTGAAAGACATTAATCATGCCCAATTTGCTGACGACACTCTGCTGCTTGGAGGAGCCAGCTTGATTTCTGCCAGACATTTCAAGAGGGAACTGGACATTTACAGGCTGATCTCGGGCAGCAAAATCAATTATAGAAAATGCTCTATCTATGGCTGGAATTGCTCGACTAAAGAACTGTCTGACATAGCAAGACTTTTAGAAATGGAAGGAATCCGAAATTGGGAGTCATTTAAATATCTCGGGATACCAATCTTCAAAACTAAGCCTAAAGTTGCTCACTGGCTGCCGCTGCTTGACAAAATAAAGAATAGAATCCAAGCCTGGGGTGCCTCATGGTTGAACAATGCAGGGAAAGTCATCCTCATGAAATCGGTCCTAATAAGCATGCCTCTTTTCCAAAACTCAATCCTCCTTGCCCCAAAAACCTTTCTTAGTAAGTTAGATAGCCTGTTGAGAAGATTTCTGTGGGAAGGTGGGAATAACAATGATAGAAGAATCCATTTAGTGAGCTGGGAAATCCTCAAGAGTCCATTTCAGGAAGGAGGCCTCCAGATGCGCAATTTGGCTGCTCAAAATCTTGCTTTGGGATCCAAGATCCTATGGAATTTAGTCTCTGGAAATACTAGCTGGAGCAAAAGAGTCATTTGGAAGAAATACTTCCATGGGTAGTGATTGAGATGCCTGGATAAGCCCCCAAGAACTCTAAAAGGTTCACCAATATTCAATCTTTGCAATGCTGCAAGGGAGCAATTCAGCCAATACCTATATTGGATCCCTGGCAATGGAAGGAAAATCAATATCTGGGATGATTTGATCTTGGGAGACCAGCCAATGAAGCATGTGAATGGTCTTGCAAACATCAAAGATTGGCTTCAGTCTCGTAATCTGCACACATTGTGGGACATTTCGAACTGGAAAGAAGCTCCTGACAGAACCTGGGATGGGTGGAATCTGGGGGAGGTCCCCATAATGCTGCAAGGGGAAGCCTCTTTACTTCTAGATATGCTCCAAGGAAAATCTCCTTCAAAAGCCACTGCTAAAGACAAAAGAGGCTGGGGGTCCATATCTGGCCAATATACTGTTGCTGAAGGTTATAAAAGAATTATGGCTGCTCCTCATGTTCCTCCAAATCCGGCCCAATGGAAATTTATATGGGACTTTCCAGCTCTTCCAAAAATAGACTTCTTCTGTTGGACTGTGGCACATCAAAGCATCCTCACCAAAGATAATTTGAGAAGAAGAGGGATGGAAGGACCTTCCAGATGTCCCCTCTGTAGGTCTGATGAAGAAACTACCAATCACCTATTGCTGCTATGCCCCTTTGCTCAAGAAGTCTGGAGGGGGGTGCTTCTGTTAGAGCCCACTATCCTTGCTCTCCTAGACAACATTCCTGCCTTGTTCAGAACTTGGGCCAACTTATCTCCCTTCTGTCTTAAAAATAAAAGTCTTCTCAAAACCAGCTGGATGTGGATCCCCAAGTTTATTTGTTGGAAATTATGGCTGGAAAGAAACAAAAGAATTTTTCGAGAAGAAAGTTGCACTACAATAAGAGTCATCTCTAAAATAAAAGCTTTGTTGGGAGAGGCTCTGGAAGCCAACACTTCATCAAGGAACGAAACCAGACTGCTCATAGAAGAAGAAAATTGGTTCAAAGAATTAGTTCCAAAGCTAAAGGAAAGGCCCCCTCATTCTATCCCCGCTCATTCCAGTTGGGAGATTAGGCTGGAAGAACAAGAGTTTATCAAGTGGAGATCGGCCTTGGAAGATCACTGTTTATTCTTCGATGGGGCTTCTAAAGGAAACCCTGGGGTTGCTGGCAGTGGGGGAGTTCTATTGAGCCCTGGAGGCTTTTCGGAACTGAGATTCCATTGGGGTCTAGGAATTGAAACTAACAACAGAGCGAAGGCTCTGGCATTGTGGCAAGGGCTGACACAGGCGATCAAAAGAAATATCCTTTCTCTCTCAGTCTTCGGAGACTCAAGACTCATCATCCAGGCCATGCTTCGTCCTAAGAACTCTCACCAGGTTCAGCTAGCCCCCATCATTAGGAAAATCAGACTTCTGCTCCCCAAATTTAACAAAATTTCCTTCTATCATATCTTAAGGAACCTCAACTCCCTAGCCGATAATGAGGCCAACCTTGGTGTCCTCTGCTCTCGAAGATCCCTGGTAATAAACTCATCCGAATCATCTTGCTCAATCCCTTAAATTTCCAACTCAATCCTCCCTTCCTATTTGAAATAGGGGCTCTCTGTTCAATCAATTTTGTAATCTGACAATCCAAAACTGATTCCAGATTCCGAGCTTGTTTTCTATTAACCGATTTGTCTCTGTTTCCCTAGTGAATTTAACGATTCCTAAAGGGCGTATCCAAGCTCAGTCTCGCTTTACCTATGTCTCTCTCTTCTGACGGTTTGGAACAGAAATCTCAGAGTCGGTCTTCCCTGGGAAACAGCATTGGTGACTTCTCCCAAACTCTGCGTTGGCAATTCCAGTTGTTGAAGCCTTCCCTTCATTCTGCGGTCATTCAGTTCTGTGCCAAGGATGTCTGCTGGAATGGCACTTCACAGATTCGCAGGCAGCCCATCTGAAGCGAAGTTTGATTTATAGTTAGCTCATGATCCGCTTGAGGACTTTGCATGAGGCGCCGTCTCATCTACAACCATCAATATGCCGAAGTAGCTTATTTCTTCAGTTCAGAACCTCGATTTGACCAGCATCTCTATCGGATCCGATCTGCAATTTCTTATATTCCCCTGTTCTCTGTAGTGGACTCTTCAGAATTGTAAAGCACGCGGTAGCTGGTTTACCGCCCATTTCAATATAACCGTTATTGTCCCAAAAAAAAAAAACCCGATATCTGTATTATCATATAAGTGGAAATATCTCAGGATTACACAAAGCTTTAGCTCACAAGCTATCTAGCTCTCAGTACAATCCCTCACTACTGCTCATAGACAGCATAGACAACAAATATTCCTTCCTTCAGTCCTCCAAGCCTCCTATTTCCTTGCGCAGTTTCTCCTGGTCCCTCTAGCTGCAACCTGTGTGAATCTCACCTCACACACAACATTGACCTCTGAAATAACTGCGCAATCCTGAAGGAGATAATTCCTTCTGCATGGATGAGTTTCCTTTATAGGAAAATTCCTCCAACTGATAGTACATTGTCCCTTCCTTTAATTTCAACATGGTCTCTATCTAAACTGACATGCGTGAGTTATTTATGAGAGAATATTTAGTTATTTGGAGAACACTAGTTGAATGCATGCATGCATTAACTGACGAGCTCACAATTAGTTCCTCCAACTATTTGGAACTAATTTAACTGGACTTAACTCAATTAACCGAGCTAACTAATTACAACTCAAATAAAACTCATCCTTATCTCCTTAATTAAAGGATAACTTCCTCAATCAAAGGGATAACTGTTGCATGTCTTCACAAAGACTTCATGTTTGATTTTCTCAAACTAATTAACTCAAGATGAATTAATTAATTATTTTTCAAACAGCTAGTGAGACTAAATTCGAATTTTAATTCTTAAGTTTAATTCAGGGACTAACTAAAATTGGAATATATCCTGATATGCTATTTATAACAATGCTATTTTTAGAATTTCTATTTTATCATTCCTTGTTGCTATTTTCAACACTGGTACTTGAAATTCTATTTATAGAAATGCTATTTATAACATTTCTATTTTTAGCATTTCTCGTTGCTATTTTAAACAATCCCTCTCAACAAGAAAGACATTCAACTTGAATCCAATCCTAACCTTTGGAATGTTTTGCATACAACACTTCTCTCAAGTGTTGTTTCTCCAGCAACTCCAGAAACAAAATTATCCAACCTGAATTAGAATGATCCCTCTATCATCAAAGTCTCTAACTGCTATTGCCTCTGTCGCCTGAAAAATCTGCACCTCTATGCCCTTCAGTATCTGACTTCTCTAGCCTCTGTTACTTTGATCTCTAACTGCATAAATCCCACTGATTCCTCCCGCTGCATCTCTGTTGTTGCTGGTCCTATCTCCCAGCACTACATCCGCACTACACCTCCTCTCATCATGTTGCATCATGTTGCCCGCTGCTGCATTGCAACTCAGTTATTGAGAAGTAAGTAACTGATCTCCCAACTAACCTCCCTGTTGGGCTAGAAACACCCTCTGATGCTGAAGCTTCCTCTGCCGCTCCATCCTCATTTGTCTCTACCCACTTAGCCAGTCCTGCTACTACTCGTTAGGGTTCCTGTAGCAAGGTTTAATCAAAGAGGCTGGGTACCTCAAGGATCCTACCCCTATTTCAGCCTTCTTGGGACTATCACTTCACATCGCCCCACATCCCACATGGAGGTATGGTTGCTTGTGATCCCTCTGCTCACTTGGCATGAAATTTCCCCCTACTAGAGGTCTATGCATGAGTGGATGCCTCCACTCGGTCTCCTCTGAGCATCTCCAATTGTGGCTCCTCCACAATTGTCTGAGACTTCTTCTACGACTGCATGTTGAGAGGTAATTTACTCTCCCTCTCTGTTGGAGAGGTAAATCCCCTCTACGGATAGAGGCGATCCCTACTAGCCCAGCAGGGGTCTAGTAACAATCAATCAATGCTACTCTGCAAGCTCCTAATTGCAATTACACAAAGTAAGTAAAAGACACCTACTTGGATTCCAACGCTGTTGTTTGACGAAGAGATGCCACACTCGCTCCTTTGCTCTGGCCGGTCACGATCCTCCACTATCCTCGTGGTTGGACACCTGCACATACAAAGAGAAGACAAACACAAGCGTGAAATCTAATAAAAGCAACCATACATCAGTCAGAAAGGATGTAATTCACATTTAACCATTGCATAGACAAATGAGAATGGAACTATAACAGTAGTCATCTATTATTAATCAATAATCAGAGAAAGATACAACCATTGTTCTGACGCTGAGTCCTTCTCGAGAGGGTCCAGCCAGCAAGTCTCATAAGCATTCACCCAAGAAGTGGATCTCCCAAATCAAGTAACTCTCTCTCACACAAAGCTCTAAGACTTCATAACCTTTCTCTAGCTCTCTAGCAATCCACACTCTAGCACACCATACTATCTACTAGCAACAGCACACAAAACTATGAATTCCTTGTTATCAAAACTATCTCCAAAAAACTAGCTGCTGATAGTAATGGTGGAGGAATATATAGGAGAAGGAGTCTCCATGGAGGGTGGAAGGATAAGCTCATCTCCAAGAAAGGTGGCCCATAAGACGAACAGACATGCCATAGAAGGGAGGGCGATACTCACAAGGCCAACAACCAGGTCTGGAGGCATCTGGAAGGTTGGCTGTTGGAACAAATTCGCCCAAACAGGATCAGCGCGGATTATAAGGCAACTGGCGCGCTGGCGTCGCGCCTCAATGACTAGGAAAGTCATGTCAGCGCGACCCAATACAAAGGCAAGACGCGCTGGCTCATGAAATTCGATCAGCGCGGAAAACAGGTGTACTTCCGCGCTGGCAGCGCATTTGGTCTGTTATGGAGCGCCCATCAGCGCGGTTATTTGGACAAAAGTCGCGCTGATAGCAAAAACTTTGGCAAAGTGGGTTATTTGGCCAGTTTAGAAAGCATGAGCATGATGAATTTGATTTCATGACACAGTAGGGATACTGACAGGATGACAGTGACAAATTGCTGTGTAACAGATGCCCCCTAAAGCATGAAGCCCGAGAGAGTGGGAGGGGTGAAATGCTTTACAAAACTGCCAAACTGGAACACCACCAGGAAGGACCTGCACGTATGTACAACTGATAGCTTGATTACATGTAGTCTAGGCATGGGCGCAGCCATCCAAAAGACATATAAAGAAAGGTCTGCGGTATGGACGCAACCACCCAGCTGAAGAGACCATGATGATAATAAGGTATGGTCGCAGCCATCCATCAACGAGTCATGTAATATCGATCCACAAAAATCGCAGCCTGGCCCACAACAGACTAGAACCAGGGTCTTGCGCTCCATCCCAATCCGAACAAAGTACAAGTTCAAGCACGTGAATACATGAGTTGAAGTCGAACATGCATGAACATCGTCTGATTACCAGTCAATGATGAAAACTGTTAACAGATGCGAGAGGGGCCACCAATAATGACAATGGTCCTCAAGGTACTATAGGTACAATCCACGGCATGCGAATCAATGAGTTGGCGTCGAACACCCGCGGAATCATCCGATCAGAGGCCAATGATGAAAACCTCGCGTCGAACACGAAGAACCTGCCATTGAGGCATGCAGGCTCTAAGGCACCTGGAAGGGGTCTCTAAGTCACCATCCTGGATAATGAGCTGAAGTCGACAGGAGGCAACCTTGATCGAAGGTGGGCCATAATGTTTCCCACATCATCGACGCGAGACAAAGGAAGATTAGTGTGACGAATCAGAAGTATGTGAGGCGTCAAGGGTAGGTTGTAACTCTGCAGAGGTCAACTTCTCTTGAACATATCAGCGGCACATTGACGGACTTGGCAGTATTTGACATCAAATGAAGAGAGGTCATGGTGACAAAGCAACTGAGCAGATGAGAGGTCAAATAGGATATCCCAAACCCACGGAGGCCAGTGAAAAACAAGATGAGATGGTCCCACCTAGACACGAAGCAGAGGAGTGCCATGTTCAAGAGCGACATACTGCCGACACGACTGTGATTACAGTTCCATTTTCCCCACCATTTCTGGCAGGTACCCCGATTATTTTTGGATGACAAGCTTGACGGGGGTAGCATATGCTTGAAAAAGTGTCATGTTGACAATACCCGAGGTCATTGAGTTTTAACGAGTCTGACGACGGAAAAACTCGACGTCTTTTCTTGTTTAGAGAGTCTGAAAAGACAGCGGGAAAGGAGACTCCAGGGGGGTCCTTTTTCGTACAGTTGTGTCTCTCGAGCCCGAAAAAGTATAAAACTATGCTCGAAAGAACCGCCCGATCATTACGATCGAGGAGTACTTTTCGTAAGTAGTGACTTCGACCCGAAAAAGTAGAAAAGTGGTCAGAAGTACGTCGTTTTGGAGCCAATAACGAGTGTGAAACGACAAACACCCGGCAATCTTTTTAGTTTAAACGGTTGAAAAAAGAGCTTTAAAAGTGACCGCCTCTTGTTCCGTTAACGAATCGAGAGGGGGACTCGGCAATCTTTTCGTCTTTAAACGGTCAGAAAAGAGCTGAAAGCAGACCTCCATTTTTATTCTCTTTAACGAGTCAAAAAGGGAAAAATACTCGGCAATCTTTTCATATTTTACGAGTCAGAAAAGAGCTTAAAGGCGACTCGTCGTAGAGGAACGAGTGGTATAAAAGGGTAGCAACGGGTTTCGACAATGGTGGAATTGCTCAAAACACGTAATGGTCAAGAGGCTGGCTAAAAAAACCACTCATCGCTGCAGTTCCTCAGGAAAGGATAAACAACCAAGTGAGAGCATATGATCGGCCAAAGAGATGGTAGCAATGGAATGAAACAACCAAGGCTCATCTAGCAGAATTCAGCGGATAAAAATGGCAATCACGAGATGTAAATCAGGTATGGGTTCATTTTTACACAAGCTTGAACCATGAAGAACTTTGCTTGGATTCGGTTTCATTTTTACACAAGCTTGAAACGAAAAACTATGCTTGTTATGAGTTCGCATGCCCCCAGCATAATAATGCAAATCGACGTACATGCCCCCCAAGCTTCATTGCATTCAACACAGTGGATGGAATGAAGGTTGACTCTCGAGATCTAGGAAAGACTCGACTTGTATTTTACGAGATCTTAATCAAAAGACTCGATTTGGAAAGGGAGTTGGTTCATTTTTTAATGAGGTTGACACAGAAAAAGAACTATCCTCATAACCCTTGTTTCATTTTTTAACGAGCTTGACACAAGATCAGGAACTATGCTCCGACCAGACCCAATTTCATTTTTTAGGGAGCTTGACATAGGAAAGTGAACTATGCTCCGACCAAGCCTAGTTTCATTTTTTAAGGAGCTTGACACCGGAAAGGAACTATGCTCCGACCAAACCCAGTTTCATTTTTTAAGGAGCTTGACATAGGAAAAGAACTATGCTCCATCCAGACTTCATCATAATGAACGGGAAGTGGAGGCCCCCAAGAAAGTGGCTCCGGAGGGAAGGCCGAGATCTTGGAAATCAGGACCTAATGCCCCCAGGACACTATGCACGATGGTGTCATCATGGGGTATGGGCACGGGGTAGGTGGCCACGTAGTTGATTTGCGGCGAGGCAGATGCAACTTGTGGATGAAAGCCAGGAGGGAAGGATGAGTGCGCCGGAGGGGCTTGTGGACGAACGAACGATAATTGATCGAACGTCACGATTCTTCCATCGTGTGGAAAACAAACCACACGGAAAAGTGAAGAAACAAGGGCTCCCATGGCATACACAAAGTCACGACCAAGGAGAAGACTGAAGTCTAAAGAACCTTGGGTAACCGAGACGTCGATATAGACAGTCTTGCCTCCCAAAGTGATAGGAAACTGTGGAAGGATCCCTAATGGCTGACTCGTTCCTCCGTCAAACGCGGTGAGATGCGGTGCGACAGGTACAAGCGATGGGGAACCCAAAGCTCGCCAAGTAGTAACAGGCATAAGACTAACCGATGCTCCTTCGTCTAACACAGTGCTAGGCAGCGCCTTATTGCAAGCATAGGCGGTGACCTAGAAAGGCACGTGGGATGGAAGGGGAGGGGTAGTCAAACGACTCCAATCAAAGGAAATGACCGAACTACTTGGTGGGGGAACCATATGGTTTCCCCCCTGCTCGGAAAGAACCGAATCTAAATTCTCCGGAGAGGTTTCAGGAGAACCTTTATCAAGCTCAGGAGAATCTGAGGAGACGAGAAGAACATGAGAATTTTGCTCTTCCGAAACAGAGTGCTTGAGAGGAGGTGAACTCGAATCAACACCCTTTCCGACCAATGATTGGTCTGGAACAGGCTGGACACAGCCGGGTTCGGGAAGAGGGGCCTGGACAAGAGAAGAATGTGAACCAATCTCATTGTCGGGGGGCGAATGATCTGCAGCTGCAGAGAGACGTTGATATCCAACGGGGAATTGGGGTGAGGGAGCTGTAAGACTTTCCAAGACACTGGAGGCTTTATCCATGAGCGGACAAAGGTGAAGGGGATGATTGCCTTCACAAAGTTTACAGGGGATTCGAATCTTCCCTTTCTCCTTACCATTCCCAGCTGATGAGGTAGCATCGCCATGATGTTCAGCGGGCGATGAGGGGCGGGCCGGATTGCGAGACCAGACTTCTAAAACCCTGGGAATGCCAGGACAATCACGAAGCAGATGGTCCTCCTTGCATAATCGACAAGGAAACTTGACCTTCCGCGGAGGAGCTGAAGGTGACCCGACTTCAGGTGTACTGGAGTGGATAGCTGGACTTGAGAGGGGGACTGTGTGTGTAGGCCCTCCCTTAGGGGACTTCTTCTTCTTGGTCTTCCTCTTCTTCTTCTTAGCCACCTGGTTACTCACATCAAGAATTTCACCAGGCGAAGTACAAGAGGATGACGTAGAAGTAGGCGTCGAAGGGGAGAGATCCACCTTAGGATCAACATGATGTTGTTCAGGTGGAGGGACTGATGGACTAACAGCCGACATGGTGGGGACCAAAGAGGTCGAAAACAACCAAACAGGCAACCCAACAGTTAACCCTGGAAGGGATAATGTTGCCATATAAGGAGCACCAACATTCCCGAGAGGAGGGAAATGACCAGGATTCCCATCAGGAGGGGAACTTGGGTTGGTGAACCCCGGAAAAGTTGCCATTGAGAAAGAAAACGAAACCTACTCAAGCTAGCGCACACAAGATCTAACCAGGAAATGTTATCGAGGCCGAATAAATTGTTAAGACACTGGAATTAAACTTGACCTTTTCATGTTTCAGGAGTCGAGAAAAGGACGAAAAGATGACTCCAGTCTCCTTCGAATGTTTAATGAGCACGAAGTGACAAGACGCTCACAGGCACCTTTTCGTTTAGGGAGTCCGAAAAGGATCAAAAGTGACTGCTCTGGAGACTCTGGGTAAAAGGTGTGCCAGACTTTTCGCAAAACCACAGAATACTTTTTAGGGTACGGGTGTTCAATCTTCGTGAATGCTGTGTTCACTGCATTGCGAATCGTAAGGCGGCAGACTCGGCTTCCTATGGATAAAGGATAAAAGCCTAGTGGGGTCTCCCTATATACACGACGGTACGTGGGAGCGCAGTCCGTGTTAGACCACTATCGAGTCACAGAAGGAGGAATCACCCAACCTAATGTGAAACAACAGTGACTATGTTTAAAGACGTCGGAACACGTCTCTAACCTAGACCTCTAGATATTTGCGTTTACTTCCAATGCGTTTTTAGATTCATTCGGTTCATTTTACAGTTGATCTTGAGATTAAGTTTCGATTTCAGGTCCTATCGTATGTTCTCTCACAATTACCTAGATGCAAACTACATGCCAAAGAATACCATTTTGTTCGATGAATTCTAGCTATGAGAAGGTAAAGAATTTTTGATCAAACAAAATGAACGCAAGCAATCAAACAATCTAATGCAGCTAAAGGCAAGGAAACAAAACTTTTCTTTTGAGAATGCAAATCAACGAAATGTTCTTTTCCTTTTCAATTATTGAATACAAAGATACTAGTTTGATTTTTTTTTTTTTTTAACGGCACAAAGCACCTAAAATGAATTTTGAGGAACAGGAACACCAAGCAAACTACTTAATGAAAGCACACAAAGTTCCCAAAACATCCAACGAAGGCTTCCAAATCAAAAGGAAAACTAAGTTCCGCACGAGCTATGTGATCTAAGCTCGGCAAGACAAGCAAGGATTGCAAGCAAGGAGGAAGTGAATGTGAACTGATCGATCCAAACAATCGTAATCTATGCTTGGTAGTGAAGAAATCGAATCAACATAAAAAAGGTGGTTCAATAATCGACACTAAAAATCAACCAGCAACAAGCAGTGAAATCTAATAAAAGCAACCATACATCAGTCAGAAAGGATGTAATTCACATTTAACCATTGCATAGACAAATGAGAATGGAACTATAACAGTAGTCATCTATTATTAATCAATAATCAGAGAAAGATACAACCATTGTTCTGACGCTGAGTCCTTCTCGAGAGGGTCCAGCCAGCAAGTCTCATAAGCATTCACCTAAGAAGTGGATCTCCCAAATCAAGTAACTCTCTCTCACACAAAGCTCTAAGACTTCATAACCTTTCTCTAGCTCTCTAGCAATCCACACTCTAGCACACCATACTATCTACTAGCAGCAGCACACAAAACTATGAATTCCTTGTTATCAAAACTATCTCCAAAAAACTAGCTGCTGATAGTAATGGTGGAGGAATATATAGGAGAAGGAGTCTCCATGGAGGGTGGAAGGATAAGCTCATCTCCAAGAAAGGTGGCCCATAAGACGAACAGACATGCCATAGAAGGGAGGGCGATACTCACAAGGCCAACAACCAGGTCTGGAGGCATCTGGAAGGTTGGCTGTTGGAACAAATTCGCCCAAACAGGATCAGCGCGGATTATAAGGCAACTGGCGCACTGGCGTCGTGCCTCAATGACTAGGAAAGTCATGTCAGCGCGACCCAATACAAAGGCAAGACGCGCTGGCTCATGAAATTCGATCAGCGTGGAAAACAGGTGTACTTCCGCGCTGGCAGCGCATTTGGTCTGTTATGGAGCGCTCATCAGCGCGGTTATTTGGACAAAAGTCGCGCTGATAGCAAAAACTTTGGCAAAGTGGGTTATTTGGCCAGTTTAGAAAGCATGAGCATGATGAATTTGATTTCATGACACAGTAGGGATACTGACAGGATGACAGTGACAAATTGCTGTGTAACACTCTCAACCACCAAGTATCTAATCTTTTCCTTGCTCCTCAAGGCTTTTCATGCATCTTGTACCTCAAGTGCACTAAGGTTCTTGGCTAGCACACGAATCTGTTTCATCTTTCCCGCCATCACAAAATTTTCTGGAAAAATAGTTGATTTTAAATCAGCGATGTCTCCCTCATCCGAACTCCGATTCAGCTGATTGTTTCTTTGAATTTGGGTATTTTTTCCCAAGGAATCCAGATATGCTATTTGCTTCTGAAACTTTTGCACAAAAATTTCCATATCTGCTTTGAAAACTCGCGGCCCAATTTTTTTTTTTTTTACTTCAAATTTTCTTCTTCGTATACTCTTCACTGCTTCGATCACCTTTGCTCCAATAAACTGTAGAAATTTTCCTACAAAACATTGCTCCGATACCATGTAGAATTTCCCATTGTAGATCACCAGATAATGCAACATACTAAAGCAAAATACTTGATCTACTTCTACAAACAAACTTGCGGAAGCTTAATCTATTTTGAGCAAGATCAAATAGAACACATATAACAGAGAATGAGAAATCAATCACACATGAACACAGAAGAATACTCTAGGGAAAGCCTCAGCTAAAAACCCTAATCTCTGTATTATCACACAAGTGGAAATATCTCACGATTACACAAAGCTTTAGCTCACAAGCTATCCAGCTGTCAGTACAATCCCTCACTACTACTCATAGACAGAATAGACAACACATATGCCTTCCTTCAATCCTCCAAGCCTCCTATTTCCTTGCGCATTTTCTCTTGGGTCCCCTACCCGCGACTTGTATGAATCTCACCTCACTCTCACCTCACACACAACACTGACCTCTGAAATAAATGCGCAGTCCTGAAGGAGATAATTCCTTCTGTTGAAAATGCAACAAGATGATGGAGCTTAGTGGAAAGGAGTCGCCTTCACTAAGTGGGCCCGTAGGCTATTTTGGTGCAAAGTCTATTTTTAGACTATGTCTATTTTTGGACATATGGATCATGGTCTATGAGTTGCAAGATGCTATTTGTGGATGATTGGTCATGTTGGTAAAAATATATGGACTTCTATTTTTAGACATATGGGCAGTTTCTATTTTTAGACTGTCAGGCTAAAAATAGAACAATCGAATATTATTAGCTCATAATAATATTTGGACTATAAACATTATCTTATCCTCTTGGAGCACTTCAGTTTGAGCTACTACAGATGTGGCACATTCAGCGATCAGAAAGAAATACGCTTTTCTTGTGGGTTAGTTGAGCTATTGCATGCAGGACTTCAGTTAGAACTCATGTGGTTGAGTTTGGTGGAGTTGATGGAGTTGTATTCAGTTTGACTTGGTTGAACTAGTTGTATTTAGTTTAACTACAAATACACTAGTGATGAGTGATGTGAATTAATTGTTAAATTAATTCACTAATTATTAACTCATAAAGCAACTAAATAATACATCAGTTAACTCAGTGCATGGACAGTTCAGTGGAGACAGGTGTTAGAGGTTGAGATTGCTATCAGTTGTGACTATAGTTGTGCATGAGATCTTGCACAATCAGTGGGATTAAGTATTGCCAATGAGGATTGTGTGGTTCAGCCAAGGAAATACGAGTTTGCTTCAGCCGTTCATCATTATTCTCATGCAGGATTGCGCAATGGAGGCAGGAAAACAGTGGAGGAGATTTGAGGCATCAGATCTGAGCTAGTTTGTGTGTAACAGGTGGAGATAGTACTGAGTACTTGTGAGGAGTATTGTACTACGTATTGTTACATGTTCTCAATCAATATAATATACAGATAGTTGGGGGTTTTCAGCTGTATGCTTTCCCCGTGATATACTGTGTTGATATGTGCGATTGATGCTTCAATGTGCGCATGCGATTGTTTCTGAATACTGCAAATTGATGATCAATGGTAGAGGAGGTTATGTATTATGCATGAATTCTGCAATAGTGTATAATCGGGATAATCTCTGTGAATAAGTGTTATATTATTCAAAATTTCTACATGGTATTAGAGCAAAGTTGATCATCAAATCTATTATTCAGAAAGTGGTTACATTTTATTTCTTCAAGCAGAGTCTGTAATCGGGCCAGGTAGCCTCTGGATTCATCCTTCCTTTGGAAGGTGAGATATCCGATAAAAACCCATACATTCAATCTCTATATGGGAAATACTTTGTTCTCATGAATTTTAGATCAGAAGCAGTTGAGTTTTGAGCTGGTGGAATTTGAATTTGCAGCAGTGTTTTCTTGGTGTCAAAGTTGAAATGTCTTTCAACGGATTGCGATTGGAGTATGCCCTTGAGGGCAGCTCGAATTATATTGCATGGAAAGACAGGATGGAGGCGGTGTTAGATGATAATGGGCTGAAGGAGTTCATAGAGGCTGAGGTCCCAAAGCCTACTGATACTGCTCAAGTTGATGCTTGGCAAAAGAAGACAACAAAGTGTCGAAGGATTCTGTTGGAGGGCGTGAAGGATCACATTGT